>CM055104.1:7747941-8347941 GCA_029204225.1 Diphasiastrum complanatum | reverse complement strand
GGTTGGACAAGCTGATGGGGCCAATTGCTACCTGTGAAAGGATTTGGAGTGGTACTAGTGAAGCTAGCCAACGGGATGATAAAGCGGATAAACAATATGCAATATGTACCTGGTTTGGCTAATAATCTTCTATCAGTTGGGACGATGGCTGATCAACAACTCAAGGTTGAGCTTGGTAGCGACAAATGTCTCGTCAAGGACATCAAGAATCACTACAAAGTGATTGTTACAGGAGCTAGAGTCAACATGAATCAACTCTACAAATTGAATGCGAGATTGTTACTCAAGATATGGTAAGCATTGTTGATAGTCGAAGTGATCTTTGGCATCAACAATTTGGTCATATTAGTGTTCAAAGTTTACAGATTTTGAAAAGAGGTAATCTAGTTATTGGATTGCCTGATATTTTTTTTGAAGGAAAAATCTGTGAAGGTTGCATTCTGGAAAACCAACATAGAGAGAGGTTTTCCAAAAGTGGAGCAAGGAGAGCCAGTGGCATCCTAGATCTTGTCCACAGTGAAAATTAGTGGTCTGAAAATCTGAATCTCTTTACTCCAGTGTGTTATTTGAGAACTTATAGATCTCACAAACATTCTCACAAGTTAAGTTATTTTACTTGTAGAGAACTTAGTTAATCTAGTGAATGGTATTCTACTACCAATTATGGTCTATAGATGCTTGAGTACAATTCTTTTGATTAGATCTCCAATTATCATAGGGAACAAACATATCTATTAAGATGAATGGATGCTATTTTCTTGCATTTGATGCTAGAAACGAAAGCATTTAACTCAAGAGAGTATCTATGATACTCAGAGTTGGATTTTAATCATTTTATATCTTAATGATTCTCCTAGAGATTCTAGTTGAATGAATTATTATATCTTAGAATGGTAATTCTAAGGATATTTGTACTTGAAAGCCTCTATGAACTGTCTGCTAGAGTTTGTGGATGATCTCAGACTGTAATAATTAATTTTCTTTAACTTTAATCTCTTAAGTTAGGTAGTACTTCACTCAGTGTTTCATGTAAGTGGTTTACATGAAGGTTATGTTACTAACTTACAGAGAGTGTAACCCAGGGAAAAAATTTATCGCTTAGTGTACTTTCCAAACCTGAGTTTGCACTCCAAAATAGAGGATAGCAGTTGAAAAACCCGTTTTAACTCTGAGTATTTGTTCGATATGTAAGTCCATGTTATTCTAAGTTAATAATGAAAGTTAAAGGAACTGTTCCTTTAATTCTTTCTTGTTTTGAGGACAAAGCCAGATTAAGGGGGGAAGAATGCTATGTCCACATCCTGAACATAGGATTCAGTATAGTCCTAGACTTGGATACCCGATACTCTAGTGAATCAAGCTTATTAGTAATGCCACATCATACTAGATGAGACCCGCAAGTAATTAATAATTTTGTGAGGCCCAGACATACTAATTGGAGTTAGTACAAGGTTTGGGATCGTATATGCATGTGTAGAGTATCGATAGCAATCTATGAATAGAGGATCTATGCATAGAGACTCTCTTCCAGTGGAATCTATGTATAGGGGAGTTAGGACCTTGCATTACTATATGCACAAGGGGTTCTAGAGCTTATACCAAACTAGCCCTACTACTCCATCATTGGGTTGATTCATTGTCAGGATCTCTCTCTACTCTCATGCTTCCTAATCCTTGGCTAGAGATTGGTTGGTTGCTTCTACTTGGTTGGGTGGTTTCTCCAACAATGTTTTCTCTATTGTTTTGTCTTGTAAGCAGGATCTTGAGGAGTGTCTCTCACAGATAGACTCTCCGCCTTTTCTGACTAAACATGAAAACAAAGTACAATGGACCACTATTTATAGTGGGGTTTAGGCATTTGGCCCCACTATTTAAAGTGGGGTTTAGACATTTGGCCCTTCTACCTATTGGCCAATTTCTACCTCCCTACACTTTTAAATTCAAAAATAGGTGAAACATTCTTTATTCTTCTAACTTGACTTTTAGGCCTCGAATTGTTTTAATTTTACAATGGCCTAAAGTGTTGTTATTTTTAACAATAAAATGGAATATTGACTTGTGCATTTGGTTGAACTTACACACGCAAGGTTCCAGAGCCCTCACACTTATTTTTTAATCTTTTTTGCACTATAGACATGGGTCTCAACCAATAAGGTAGTTGATGATTGATATACAAGTTGAATGCCTGTTGACATACATTTCTAGGTATATTGTCGATCAAATATAATTCTTCAACTGTGGACAAACTCCATTGAAATGAAACTTATGGATATATTCATTACAATTGAATCCTAATTTTATTGCTTTGATATTTAAGATGAATATACTTTCAAGGGTATTGCATCCATAGTTGCTTGCGAATTTGCTTGAAACATCAATTCAAGAGAAAATCAATATGCTCCAAAATTGAACCAAGGACTTGATATTTCTACTCTTTTGATTCTCCATTTGTAGAGAGTCATTGCTAACACCGTTAAATAATGGATTAACTATGTTCATATTTGTAGAGCAATGTGGAAACTGATGTGGATCTAAAAAATTGATTATAATATGTTTTTTAGGACTGTTGGCCCACTTCTCGAAGTAATGGACTTTTACCTACCGTTTTTCTATTCTGACATTAACATGGGCCTCGCCCTTCATGCATATGCCACCTGGGAGGTGTCGAAGTCGCGTTTCCACTTTCTCTACCAAGGTACCACATACAAGGTACAAATTAACGTTGATTCCATGGTGACTATTGGCATAATGTTTGGTGATTGCCAACCCATCTTCCACCGCCAGACTAAGAGCTTGATCAAACCCTTTGTAACCTAGACTCCACCTAAAATCCTGCAATGCGGGTACTTAGTAGGGGCTATCACGGACCCAGTAATCCAGGCAGCTGCGCATTGCTGAACAACTTTCTAGTTGTTTCAACATTTTGCAAGGACCGTATCCAATCCAAGCTGCTCAATTAGATTGTGGAGTTTGTAGGAAAAATAGTAATTATTCTTCCACAGAGGACACGATGAAAGTTTGAATAAATCATAATATGCATGTTCTTGAAATATTACATCCCTAGAGACAAATACTACATTGGTGGATGGATCACAAACTTTATAAGCTTTATGTTCATCAATATAGCCAATGAAATTACATTTATTTGTCCTATAATCTAGCTTCTTCCTAAGTTGTTTAGGAATGTGAACAAAACATATACAACTAAAGATTTTTAAATGGCTGACACTAGGCTTGTGCCCATGTCAAACTTCATAAGGATTTTTGTTGTTGACAGTTTTGGTGTTGGATCTGTTCTGCACGTAATAGGTTCTGGCAGTAGCTTCTACCCAGAACTTCATAGGTAGGTGTGCTTGATGTAGCATTGATCTGGCTAAGTTGAGAAGAGTTCGGTTCTTCCTTTCTGCAATCTCATTCTGTTGAGCTTATAGGAAGTAGTGAACTATCTTTTGATGCCATGTTCAGCCAGGTAGTCGGACATCTCGTTGGAGATGTATTCGCCACCGCCATCAGTTCGGAGTGCCTTCACTTTCCTAGATGTTTGTATCTCAGCCATGGCCTTGAATCTCCTGAAGCATTCAAAGGCTTTAGATTTGTGCTTAGTGAACATGACTGTAGACCATCTGGAGTAATCATGTATGAAAGTGATAAAATAGACTGCATCCCCTAAGGATGGAGTTGGCATTGGACCACAGAAATCACTATGTACAGTATCTAATACATCTAGTGCATGTAGTCAGAGGAGTATCTTCCTCGAATATTGTACACTCCTCGAATGAGAAGGTAACAATGTAGCCCTCATCAGTTATCTTCAAGACTAATAACAGGTTCTTTGACAATTGAAGAACATGAAGGACGTTAGGAACACAAATGGATAGATCATTGTTGAAGCTGATCTTCACTGCTCTTTTGCCTTCTACGCGTATGGTGCTAGAATCTCCGAGGTAGATAAATTGGTCTCTGCTGTAAGTTGTGTACTCCGTAAACCATTCCTTGCGAGAGGTCACGTGTTGGGTAGCGTCGTTGTCCAGGTACCAGCTATCACAGTATTTGTTGCTGCTGTTTTGTAAGCCATTAACAAATGTGTGTCTTGCTCCTTGAAGTCCACCGCATTGGAGGAGTTTGGTTGTTGTTGTTGTTGCTGCTTCTTTGCCTCGTTGTAGATCCTGATGCGACACTCCTTGATGTCGTGATTAGCTCTTTTGCAATATCCGCAGAAGAGCTTCTTCCGTGATCCACCATGTTGAGTCTGAGCATGAGGCTTCTGCTGTTGCTACTGCACCTGATTCTTGCCTTTGGCATGATCTTTTTTCTTAGTGTAGAGAGCCGTGGATTTGTCTTTGATGGATAGGCTGCTAGTCTTTCTCCGCATTTCTTCTTGAAGAAGATGACCAATCACCTTTTGAAGGGTGAGGTCCGGTTGTGTGGAGATCATCACCACAAAGTGCTTGTAGGACTTTGAAAGAGAAGAAAGCAAAGTCATAACGACATCATAATCTTGAATAGAATATCCTACAGCTGATAACTGATCTAACAGGGACTTGAAGCTATTGATGTGAGAAGTGATGGCAGTAGAATCAGACATGCTAAGAGTAAAGAACTTCCTTCTAAGATGTAATCTTGTGGTTACTTTGTGAGTCTCATAGAGACTTGATAACAAGTCCAGTGCTTCCTTAGAGGTTTTGCACATGGTAACGTGAGATATTTGGGAGTCGGCCAGATTGAGTGTGATACATGCTAAGGCCTTCTGATCCTTGATCCTCCAGGCCTTTGCTTGATCACCATCTTCTGGTTTCAAGTCTGCACCTTCTACTACATCCCAAAGATTTCTATCTATCAACATCATTCTAAGTTTCAACTTCCAAATGTAGAAGCTAGAACCATTGAACTTGTCAATGACTCTAGCTTCACTGAGTGATGAAGACGAAGAGCTACCTATATGAGACATGATAACAGTAGACAAATAGAATAAACTTAATCTCTCGGTTTATCTGGACTATGCTCTGATACCAATCTGATGGGTCAAGGTATAAGGAGGAACGAGAACGGAGAAGAGGGCAGGAATAATGCGGAACAGCTCTCTCGTTCTAATTGGCTACTAGATGCAAAAACTCTAATAGAAAGCTTCCGCTAAGTACAATTACAACTTTTAAGTGTTGTAATTGCCCAACAAGATCTTAAAAATTAATTCATACTCTAAAACAAGAGTATAGTCCACCAAAGATATTAGAGATGGTTTGTGTGTGGTACTACTGAAATCAAATTCAATGTGAAGTATAGTTTTGAAACAAATGGAAGAGCAGTATGATATCGCGAGTTTATCAGGTGTCAAAGAAAGTCATCGTCCGATCAAAAACTGAGGAGTCGTAGACGTCTGTGTTTTGATCAGCGTGAGTATACAAGCACGATCAAACAACAATGAAAGTGCATTCAATCACGACAAGCATTCATCTACGTTGTACACAGATAAAAACGTGCTGCTGCCATATTACACTGAAGCACAATACAATTAGCAATTATAACAAAAAAATTGAGTGGGAGGCTCAAATAATACGTCTCATGGACGGAGCAACCACTAATATGTGCTTGGATGATCTATTTATAGATTTCATCTGTGTATTAATTACATTGAATTTGTCACCTAATTAGAAAAGTCGTTGTACTTTGAAGTATATGGCTTCTGTGACAACTGTACATAGTGTATAAAGTCAACAAATTAGGATCATTGACGCGGACAAGGACGTCGCAAATCTCTGTTACTTCGCATGGTGTTTCGCGAAATAACGTGGAAACGAACCTCGTTCATTTTGGATGACCTTCGGCATTCTTCTTTCTCTCTCTTCGGGTTTTTGCGAAAAAGTCGAAGGTGTCCTAAATAAGTTCAAGGCGCCCTTAGAAGGCTGAAGGTGCCCTCAGAAAAGCGAAGATCTCTGTAACAGTATGGCTTTCTTGTGTTCTTCAGGAAATTGCGAAGAAGCCGAAGGTACCTTAAAAGGTTCCCTTAGAAAGTTGAAGGTGCCCTCAGAAAAGCGAAGATGTCTTAACATTAACTTTTTTGCGCTTTCTGAAAAAAAAAAAGCGAAGAAGCCGAAGGTGCCTTTAAAACAACTTGAAGGTGTCCTTAAAAAGATTGGCGAAGGTGCCTTTAACAGTTTAACTCTTAAAAATAGAGTACCTTCTTGAATTTATCTTTTTTTGCATTTTTCGAAAAAATGCGAAAAAACCGAAGGTGCTGAAAAATAGTTAAGCTTTTGAACTGCAAACAAGTTAACTTCTTCAAAATAATTGAACGGAAGAAGTCGAAGGTAAGTGTTGCAGTTTTCCAAAAGTGTGAAAAATGCAAACTATGACACTTAGTGTATTTTTGCAGACTGTTTCGAAATAATGTAAATCTGCAGCTTTTGTTCTAAATGCAAGTTTTGTTGAAGTCCTTGAAGATGGCCAAGTCTCCAATTACTTCAAGTTATTAAACTTAACATCTAAACTTAAAATTATGATGAGATTGGTTACCCTTTGCTGGAGATCAGCCGGAAGTCCGTTGTAGACGTTCTTCAAGTAATTGGTTGTCTAAGTTATGATTCACCAAGGAGACAACTATGGGCTTAATTTCCAACACTATGAAGAAGATGAATGTGTTGGCTAGCATGTAATGGTGGAATTTCTTCACACTATATACCATGGCTAGCGCTTCTCGTTCGGTGGTTGTGTAATTCATCTCCGTAGGAATCAACTGCCTACTAGCGAAGTAGATCGAGTAATCCTTCTTGTACTCCCTAGGCTGTGTCAGAACACTCCCTATGACATACTTAGATGCGTCTATACGGACATGAAATTCTATGGTCCAGATAGAATCGTACAAGGTGCTCAAGATGTCTTAAACTTCCTTGGAGGTCTGTGCTTCAAACACATCCCTGATTTGTGTATCTGAGATGTTGAGGATGATCAGCACGAAAGCCTTGCCATCCTTTAGCTTCCATCAGGAGATTGTAGTGTCGTCTGCTTCAGGTCTTGCACCTGTGAAAACATCATACAATTTCTTAGCCATTAGCACAATTTTCATCTTAAATTTCCACAAATGGTACTTGGATCCATCAAGCTTGTCCACGATGGGATTGGCTTTCCCTTGAGAATCCATGTGGAAGTTAGTCTAGGTGATAGTAATAACTATCGGTGACTAAGAGTGAAGATCTAATGCAATTTACAAAACAAGAAAATGATTATTCTATCAAGTGATAGAATTAGGTTCTGTGGAAAGCTTATCAAGCTATGAACTTAGCTCTGATACCATGTCAAAGAAATATAAAGAAAATACAGTATCCATGGATGGATGGGTCAAACAATCAAATCAGAACTATCCTACTACCGCATGAAAGTGGTGGTCGACTGATTCCCTTGGTGCGTGCACTACTACAGCAGTAAGCGAATACAAAACAAAGATTGTGCGGTTGTTTGCAGAAGCGAAGGAGTAGACAATCAGACAAAGCAATAAGAGGGTCAAACAAAAAGTGGAACGCATGCAACATTGACAAAATTTAAACGCAAAACTAGAAAGTAATTTATTCAAATTGAATGCATGAAAATACAAGTCAGATGATGCTGGTGAGCACTCACAAACCCCACTATGATCTTTAACTTATTATGACAATCAATCTGAAAGAAAGAATCAATGAATGAAAGCATCTACTGTGTCTTTCTCTGATAAGCTATTGTCTCGGTGTCTATGAGTGCTCGAGCATATATCAAATCAGCCTAATGATAGTTGGTTGAGTCAACAAGTTGGACTCCTTGATAGTCAGCCAACTCCGACAAGTCGAGCCATCGTAACATTGATCCTATGCTGATCAAAAATCTTTCTTGCCACGAAATAGAGAAAACGAATACATCAAATATCAACTTAGGCTCTCCCAAAAAAATGAGAGAGAGGGGGGGCCGGGGGGGGGGGGGGGGGGGGGGGGGGGCCAGAGAGCGAGAGGGAGAAGATGGGGCAAGCATTACAACAAAGAGGGAGAGGGGGCAACAAGGTTAGTGATTACAAAAATATTTCAAAGGTTGGTTATCGGCACACGTCACAAATTTGCTACCATATCAATGTGTTTCCAAATCTTCAATGCATGCACAATTGGAAAAAGTTCTTTTTCTCAAGTGGTATAATTAGTGTATGCATCTGTCACCTTCTTAATCTCAAAGGCAATGGGCCTACATTCTTGTATGGAGTAGCAATACTTCTTGAAATCTCATACATCCATGGTCTTCTATGATAAGTGAAAAAAGCCCTAAACGTTGGCAGATTGTAAAAAAATCTTGTTTTGTTCCCTTATTATATTGGCCAAAAGACCTTTTCATTTACATTTAAAATGAGCTCAAATAATCTCTCATTTTATATACCCTTTCTTAGACTGCACCCAGTTCCATTTTTTACTCATCCATGCATGTATGGCACGGCGAAACCTCAACAATTTATCATCCTCCTAGTACTCAAATCCCAACAATGCTTCATGAAGTTACAAAATCAGACAAGAATAAACACCACTTATTGTGTATAATTGGGTTCCACACATGTAAGGCCAAGATGCCACATGGCAACCCACTCCTAATGTAGGTTAGTTCAAGTCAAGAGAGTTGGTCATGTCTATTTGGTGGTCATCCCTACTTTATAGGACCTACACCTAAGTTTAAGGTGAAAATTTGACCAACTAGCTACCTACCAAGCATAACTCTAGGATCTAGGCTAGGGTTTCATTTTAGGGCAAGAAGGGTGAGTTAACTTCCTTATTACATGCTGGAAATCCACCTAACTTCAAGAAGGAAGTCAAATTTGCTATGTATTCCAAGCTCCCATAGTGAGAAGATAGAAAATTTTTGGAACTCATTGGCAATCTCAAGCTAGTTCACTATGTACATTGAGTTTTTGTGATCCAAATGAAACCAAATCAATTTCTACTTGTTTCTCAGGTTGAAGGCTGTACTACAGCCTGTAGTACACATGTGTGGGCTCGGATTTCAATGTTGATCAATGCTTTTGATTGTTAATGCTTGTTGTTTGTCAAATTGCCAATCTAGATCAACTTTTGTGTGTCTAGTTTTTTGATAGATTGTTAAGCAAGCATCCAATCACTCTTGTGGATCTTTTGTAGATCCATTTATGGTCCTAAAGTACAGTACTTTCACATGGTATCAGAGCCAAGTACAAGAGCATAAGCCATTGATCTAATGCAAATCCATTTTTAGCAAACTAGTATTGAGAGGGCAAGCTAGAATCTTGATTTTGGTGAGGAGATTTGATCCCAAACTTGGTAGGGGTCCAAATCCGTACTATCCACATGTGTGGGCACATCTGAACCTGCATTTAATGCATGGTATTCATTTGATCCAAAGAAATTCAATTTGTGAGCTTTTGATATAATTTTTGGTGGAAATCTTAGGATAAGCTACCAAGATTGAGTGTTATTGATTAGATTTGACATAGGGTTATGAGATCTAATTAATCTAGGCTGAAATCAGGTCCTCTAAACTTGTTTTACAGGTCTTGAAAGTACATCAAAAAGTGTGAAGGAGATTTAGTCATGTTATTGTCCAAAAATAGCCAAAATTGACAAGATTTGATTGTAAGTAGATTTCACATCATCTTATCTTCATTCCAACTTTGTGAGGGAGTGCTAGAACTGAGATTATAAGTCCATTTGTTGGGTTAGAAATTTAATTTGAGTGAAACACTACAAGAGAGAGACCTTAGTGAGTTTGTAGAGACAATCAAATCCATTTCTTGGCAAGATTTGTTTGAAAGTAGTTTTCACTTCATCTTATCTTCATTCCAGCTTTGTGAGGGAGTGATAGAACTATGATTATAAGTCAGAAATCAAATTTGAGTGAAACACTACAAGTGTGAGACCTTTGTGAGTTTCAAGTCAATCAAATCTATTTCTTGTTTGTAGAAGTCACTAGTAAGATGGGATCTCCTGGAGCATACCTTCTAGAAGCTAGTGAGAGATTGAATTCTACAAATTATGCTATTTGGAAGGTTAGGATGGAGTCACTTTAGGTGCTCCAAGACCTTTATGAGTTCTTGATTGAAGATGAAGATGAACCTCTAGGTGCACAGGAGTTAGCTAGATACAAGAAGAGATCTAGGCTTGCACTTCATTGTGTGAAGATGAATGTGAGCAATGATTTGTTGAGAGAAGTATCAGCTTGTACTAGTGCTAAAGAGGCTTGGGAGTCTTTAAAATCAATCTATGAGTCTAGCAACGGGCACCTATATACCCGCACAACATTGGAAAAAACACTAGAAAATCCATTCATCAATACATGAGAGTCGTAGTCCATGGTCAAGATGGAGGGCACTACATGTATTTCACCCACGTGCATGGTTAACTGTGGTCCATGTTAAAAATGAGAGAGGCTAATTTCATTTCATAATGGCATGGTGCCAATGGAGTGGTCACATCAAAGGCTAAATAAAATCATCTAAGGAGAACACAACCCCATAGCTAGTTGACATATACGTAGTCTACTTTAAAAATAGAAAAAAATAGCAAGATGCTAGAGAAAGACCAACGGTCCATATTGCAACGAAGTCCTCTAGTGGACATGAGTTGGATAAGGCCCTGGTGTAAGGTCTTCAATACCTAGTTGGAGTCCTTGCATGCATGATGCACTTAGAGAGTCCACTCCATATTGTTTTCCCTCAAAACTTGTGTTGCCCATTGCCATTTGTGGTGCATCATATGATGATGTCCATGGTGCTTGTTGACGTTGGATGTGCGCATGCTTGTTATTGAAAGTCATGAATATAATTTTTGAAAAGATGTAAATTAGGAAGAATTCTAAACATGACACACTTTCTTCAATTTAAGTATGTTTTCCATAGAAGCTCACTTGCAAACTCAACTAAGACTCCTAATGAATTTAACGATTTAATTGGAGTAAATCTACAATGTCCAAGAATTTACTCATGAAAAATTAGGGTGGCGTGCATTATATCATGCAAATATTTGCACTATTGAGAAATTTCATGGAGGGGTTGTCTTGTTCAGCACTCATTTAGACTCTAGAGACAACAAAATGAGTGCCATAGATTTGTTTTAAATGTAAATTACATCCAAACAAAGATTTAGCCATACAAAGGGGCCAACCTCATGACAATTTTATAAGGGAACGATCTTGTCTTAATTTTATTGTCATTTCACCTAGTGGAGAATCCACTAGAGAATCTATTCCCTAATACTTGGATGTTCTAACACTCAAGACAAACATGTATTAATCGTTTTTTGAAGAGTAAAAACTGAAGAAGATTCTAATGTGAAGTTTTTTATCACAGGTTCGTCACTCATTTTCAAAATGGCTTTAGAGAATGTGCATGAAAGGCAATTAGATTGTTGTGACTACAACATTCCTTTGGCGGCTGAGGCTGTTCAAGGTCGTTGACGCGCACGACTTCGAGAGCCAATCATAGGTGCAAAAACAGTAGATTTGGCATGTATATATTTGGGAGCAATATTAGTCACAAAAGCAGATCAATTCTCCTTGCTTGGATGGCTTTGGGAGAATGGTAGGTGCAGAATCAAGGAGATTCTCCTTGCATGGATGACCTTGGGGGCCAATGGTAGGCGCAAGAAAAATAAATTCATACTCCATGCCGAGGCCAAGGAGGAGGAGGGGGGGGGGGGGGGGGGGGGGGTTAGGTCGAGTGGGCCCTAGTTACTTATTATTTCCACTAGGATTTTCTAGGCCCGGGCCCTACGTCGCTCTCCAGAAGCAAAAGCAGCTGCTAATTTATGCGAACTAACTAATGTCAGCGACGGGGGCTTAATAGCACGACTTCTCTTAGGCCGATGCACTTGGATTTACGACACGTGTATCATCGTACGTAAACCTTTTGAATAATTAACACGTGGCAAAATCTTAAAGTCGTTGATAAGATCTAACGGTGGCCATTAAGACACCAGGGGGTGTCGGCGCTTCCCGGGCGGTGATCTCTCGTTTCTAACCATGTGGCATGCATCATGCTCGATAGGCCGCACCAGCAGAAACTTAGCGGCACGGCACATTTGACGCGCGGACAGTTGGATGCGAGCCACGCGGCAGACGTGATACGTGGAGGGTTCTGGGCGGTTTGTAGATAGAACGTGGCAGACTATGGGTGGTTGCAGAGATATCCAACGGGTGCGGGATGAAGAGCGTAGCGGGCTGGATCGTGCGCGCTCTTTCTCTCTCTTTTTCTCGATTTTCTGTTTCGAGCTGGCCTCGCTGCTTCTGATGCTCTCGCTTGATGTTGACTCCTCGTAGCTATCAGTTTTCTGATGCTGATGACAGCGAGCAGTCAGTGATGCTTTGATGTTCTTCTTCTGCTCTCGCCAGCTTCAAGAATCGCTCGCTTTCGTAATGCGAGTCATCGATCGATCCATCGATCCATCGATCCATCGAGCGAGCTTGTGCTGCTCGTCAGAACAACTTCCTGATTTCTTCGCAAAATATTTGTATCCATTGTCACATATCCACACAATGCGCTGCTTATTATTATATATCCTCAGCTGGTTGGTGAAGTAGAATACGAACACGCATTTTTGTGGCGCTTCATTGCCACCTACCACCTCAGAAGTCTGTGTGGATACTGATTATTAGCTTGTCATACGTTTACTGCTCGTTAATATTATACGTTTTCAGCATTCGGCTTCCCGGCTTGTTCGAGATGGTGATGGCTGACTGGTGAAGTGGATGAATGAGGTCGAGGCACATCTGTTTTGGCTACTCTGAAGTTATTTCTTGGAGAAAGCGAGTGTGTGGTTGGAAAGTTGTGCTGTGCTGCTGCTCGGAGTTACTCGCATGATAGGTTTTTTGAATTTTTACGTCATATGAGCAAGGCAATTTCCGCGGTCAAAACTTTGGCTGTGAAACAAATATTCGTAAACCAGATATTATGCTGCTTGTCCTCGTAAGGAGACGGCCTTGGAATGTGGAAGTTGAACCTCATCTGGTGTTGAGTTGAGAAAAGTTTTTCTGTCTTGCGTTTGATTATTTATATCTTCAAACTAGACATGAATCAGCTATAAATCTTGCGAGGAAGATAGCATACTAGTTGGATAACTTTTGGACTCTGGAAAGTGGATCCGTACTTGCTTTGGGAGAGGAGCAATGCCCCGCTGAAAGGTCTGTACCATAGCGCCCGAGAGAGCTCTCCAAACTTTCGTACTTAAAGTTGATTAGCAAGTTTAGCGATTTGTGTCACTGTGATTCTGAACCTGCTCATTGCTCTCTGTTTCTCTCTCTATAAATGTCTATGGATGCACACATATGCATACGTATAGCACAAGAATGGCTTCAAGTTGACTCAGAAATTTGACTGGGGTTGAACAGATTTTGCGACCAAACTTTGACTTTCTTTTAACTGTGCTGAATAGTATCTCGTACTTATATGCCCAAAGATAAGCGGAAACACTGTCTCTGCCAGAGCAGCGCCATCTTTAAGTACAGCCCTGAAAAATCAATCTGTAGGTCGGGAATTTCAGAAGTGCTCTTTCGTCGCTTCTGAACCTTCCAAGTGTAAGACTGTCACGTCTTCCGACTGCCTGTACAGGATTTTCATGTTATTAAAGGGAATGCATCTTTTAATTTTTACAATCCCTGGCTAGCTCTTCTGTCACTGACGGACAGCAGCCATCAAGTTATTTAGGAGGAAAACCTACTAAAATGATGTCAAAAAGTGACCAGACTTTCAGTCTAGTTATGCCAATTCATAAAGAATCCAATGTTTTAGTCCAAAGACATGGATAATGAATGCACATTACTGATTATCAACAATAAGAAAAAGTTAATTACATGTGCCATTTTGAGAAATTTGTGATATCCATCTGTCAATCTTCATTCTCTTGATGTACTCACCTCATTTTGATTGACTTATCCTCACTGTACGATATTTGTGTTCTTTAATTTGAATCAATGGAGTTGGTATACCCCCTAACCTCAGCGTTTTCTTTGTGCAGTGTGGAGATAAAGTAGTAATGCATTGTGAAGATTTTCATATGCATGCTTGTCCAGCTTGATTTTAGATTCTAGATCAACAGAAAAAGCTTTGGGTAATTAGCATATGGAAACCTATTTTGGGAAGAACGTCAGGCAAATGTGCAAAATTTCAAGGTGTAATTGGAGCATCAAGGAAGAAGCTATGGTAAATCTGCATAGGTGCATGTCTACCATTTCTGACTCTACTTCAACAAAAAAATTTGCAACATATTGACATGTAAGGGTGCTAAAGAAAGGTCGTGTCAAGCATGAGAGTTCAGGCATGGAAATGCTGAAAAGTTTATCAAGATGCAGAGGAGACTATAAAAATTCGTAAAGAACACAAATCTCTAGGGCTGCCATGAAGTGTTGCATAAATTGCAGACTTGTGGTGTTGCTGCCAGCTCTTATCATTATCTCCCTCAACTCCAGAGTCCTCAGCCATGGTGTGTTTCTATTACTTTTGAATATCAAGCACCTAGTTTTGCTGTTGGCCTTTTTGAACTCTTGGTTAAGTTATTCATCAAAGATCATAGTTGGTTGGTATCTGATTTCTTGAAGTGAATATGACGCATTCTGTGTTATTTTCTAGCATGCACGATATCTGGTGGCATCACCTATTTTCATTTTTATAGCCAATCTACTTGCAAAGGATGGAGTGTATCCCCTATATTTTTTATTCAATCTTCGTGTCTTAGGGCCTTTAATCATTATTCATTATAGTTAGTGGCTGTATAGTTTTTTATTAAGGTGAAATGCAGGCAAATGTTAAACATGAGCATATCAATTTAGAATTTCAAGCGAGTAGCTAGACTTTCCAATTTTAAAACTTGATTACTTAATGTAGAGATAACAAAAGACCTTTTAAAGCTAAAGTAATTGTTATGACAACAACAATGTGACTTGGGTGCATAAGTAGAAGGTCAATTGACATTGCCAAGTCCATTATTGCGAATGGGCAGGCAATGTGTAACGACTTAGTCACTGCCAAAATCATTTGTAGTTTGTAGACTGTGGGTCTCTTGACAGTAGGCTGGTTTGGATGTCCATCTTCAATGTTCTTCCATGCTCAATAACAGTTCAATGATGTTGAAATGATCTCTTATAAACCTCCGTATAGAGCAGTTGGGCCTTTTTAGAGCCTTTATTGGCTAGGTGAATAGATCATTGACTTGTGGTGACATGCTTTTTGTGATGTGCATATCGGTATAGGGCCTCCTTTTGAGTATGTTTGATAGACGTCCTAAAGAATTTAACCATTAAAGGAACATGTGTCATGTGTTGTGTGTGACATTTGGTAGACCACATGAGGGATAATTTGGTAGATGAATTTAAACAATGTCGCATTTCATGCCGATGTGATAGGGTATTGTCGAATCATGAATGGCACGACTTGATGGCAGTCATGCATGCTTAGGAGTGTCAAGGCTAATGAGCCTAGTAAATGCATGGCATGATTATTCGTATGTAGTTAGGCTAAATACTAGCAACAAAAATCTTCTCTATAAAAATATGTACTTTCTTATGAGACCAATATAGTACCAAATTTCTAATCCCTTACTTTAGGATACTTTTGCATTATTGGGTTTACCTTGTTACTCAAGTATTCGATCATGTAAATTTTTTTCCACAACTTTTTCTATGGTGCTCATAATTCAATTATTTGAGGCATCACATAGCTTAAGGAAACCATATTGTAGGATTATCTGACCAAAGGCGGATCATGCTTGACTATTCTACTTCTACGTTGTCAAAAATTCTCATCAAGGATGGATTTTCGCATCTGTGTGTGGATTATTGAGGCTTAACAAAATCTCTATTGAGTTTTGATATCCTATGCTACATGTTGACAACCTGCTAGATGCTTTACATGGTGATATGGTGTCTAGTATAGAGTTAGTACCATTCGGTTAGAGTTCATCAAGATGATGTACACAAAATTAACTTCAAAACTTACAAATCTCTTGTGATGCCTTTTGAATTGGTTAATGCTCCAACATCTATGATGTTCATGAACAATTTGCTTAGATTGTGTTTGGATAATTGGTTGTCAATTTTATTGATAACATCTTGACTTACTAGATAGGAGAGCATATATTTTTAAAAACAAAAAACTATCAATAAACATATTTTTGACACTCAAAATGAAATTTCTTTAAACCTGAATTTTTTGAGAAGCACTAGGAACTAATATAAACCATAGTTGCAGCAAAACGCGTTTCGCAACGCGAAACGTGATGAATCTTTTTTTTCTCTTTTGGAAAAATAGCTTATGGCTGAAATTTTTTTAGGGGAGCAATGGTCAAACCAGCGTTTTGCCTCTCAAAAGTGCAATACTTGCGATTACTTGGCGCAGTAGCTACCTAAATAGTTTCCCAATTTTTCTTGTCTTCACCCTTAGCTAATGAAACTATGTACCTATGTTGACTAGGTACTTCTGGTAGTCTGAGTTTTTTAACTAGGGTGTAGTTGATGAAATCATGGGTTGCCCCATCATCAACCATAACTCTGATTGACTGGTTGCCCACTTTCCCATGCATACGTACTAGGTCATGCGGCCCAAAACTGAAGGGTCTTGCTAGCATTGAAGAGGTTAACTGGCAACAATGTTCATGATCTTCATGAAACACTTTGATCTCGGAAGTTGCCGAGTCACTGGGAAATTTACAGTCTGAACAAGATGAATGTGTTTCTTATCTTTCTTATCTGTTTTAAGGGCTATATGAGCGATGGGCGTTTCTGAGGAGCTTCACCTTTAACTTTATCTTCTTTCTTTCGTTTTAAAAATTTTACATTGGACTTGAAATTGGCTAAAGCCAGCTTCAGTTCATCCACGTCTGTTACCAAGTGGAGATACTGCTCCTCGGTAGCTTACAGAAATTGGGGAGCCGATAAGGGACATGAAACTTGTGCGTACGACCAACAAGATGAATGTGTTTCTTATCTTTCTTATCTGTTTTAAGGGCTATATGAGCGATGGGCGTTTCTAAGGAGCTTCACCTTTAACTTTATCTTCTTTCTTTCGTTTTAAAAATTTTACATTGGACTTGAAATTGGCTAAAGCCAGTTTCAGTTCATCCATGTCTGTTACCAAGTGGAGATACTGCTCCTCGGTAGCTTACTGAAATTGGGGAGCCGATAAGGGACATGAAACTTGTGCGTACGGCCATCATGAGTGGCGTACCTGAAAGTTTGCAAATGTTTGTGAGTGGCATTGCATCAAGAGAAAGACTACCAACCTTTGAGGACCTACGACATCTTGTTATAGGAGAAACAAATGTGTGAGGTGGTAAAATCCCGACAAGCCACACTTGAAGCTCAGGCATTGCTAGCCAAAAGAAACAAAAAGCTTTCAAGATGATTTCAAGGAAGGGCAATAATGACAAAGATCAGGGAGAGTCCTCTATGAAGTGAAAAAAGAAAAAAGGAAAGTGTTATTATTACCATAAGCAAGGCTATGGGGCTAAAAAATGCTACCAAAAAAAACATCAAGCAAGGAAAATGAAGCAGCAACGAAATTTAGCCTAAGAAGCAAAGGACAATGAAACCCATGTGTTCTCATCAGCATTGGCTTCTCAAATTGATGACAACATGAAGTGGTTCATTGATTCAAGTGCTACTAGGTACATGACTAGGAATAAGAATTGGTTTGAAAGCTTTTCAGTGAGCATCACTGATGGGCTTTCTGAGCGTAGTCAGGGATGTTCAATTGGATCTTAGGGTGGGTATGACGAGTTTTTGCCGGAGCCGCTCACTTGGTGGGGTGTGGTGGGAAAATCCGCCCCTGATATCACTTTGCTCTTGCCGCCCACATCCTTGCTCAGGATTGTTCCGCTTCGGCTTATGAGCGGAACTAGAGCACTTGGTCTCTTAAGCACATGAAGACACGCAATAGGCTGAACATGTTGGTGTATTGCACCACCAACTTGAGTCTAGTCAAGCACACGCAGAGAGATGGTACACCCAAGCAGGTGAATCCCGAGGAGTGCCTTAGATGCTTGGCTACTGCAGTAGGCCATGCACTATTTTCAGAGTATCATCGGGAGCTGGCATGTCATGATAGGAGGCAGCTCTCATACTCATGTACTTGGCCATTCGCCCACTCATTGTATAAATCAGAGCTTTATAGTTTATGATATCAGATACCTTGATACTGTGGAATGTGGATCAGTCGACATTTTTTTGTATTGTATACACTTAGCATTGTAGTACACACTATGTGATTGCCTTTCAAGTTTCAGTTTTAACTGTTGGTATGCAGCATGTTCAATCAGTAAGTAGTTAATCTATTTTGCAAATTTGCAATGTCTCTGAATTTTTTTTTTTGAAGGGCTATATGTTGTTTTTCCCCACTCCACACATGTTTCTAAAAAAGAAACAAAAAAGAAATTGCAGCGTTCCGATCCGGAACACTGCAGAATTCCAGAATCGTTTCGAAACGCTCGTTCCCGAACGCTCCCAGAACGCTGCATTCCAAAACGGGACACATCTTAAAACCAAAGCGGCATACAAGTAGCTAAAAATTCAATCTTTCACGCCAAGATGAAGCATATTGGTCATTTTGTACGTGAAAAATTGCACTCAAGAGATGTGGATGTGACTCATTGTAACACTACGATACATCTAGCTGATGATTTTACCACATCCTTGAGCAAGATAAGTTTGAGTTCTTTAGAGCTAAAAAAGCTATAATTATGTTTGATGGTCAATTTATTCATCTTATTATAGTGAACACAAGGGCACATGCCTCCATCCTTCTTACTAATATCGAAAAGTATGCTACTTATCCGGAATTTGTGTATCCAACTCCATAATCCCATTGAGAAAAATAGCACTCCCACCGGGATGTAAATCCAAGTGCTCCTAGCTTCCAATTTGATGTAGGGCTTGTCTCCATCCCATCCAAGATTGCATCTTAGCCTGGCTCTGATACCAATGTAAAGACCCTAAAGGATAACCCCTAAGATGAGGATAGGAGAACACAATAGGAGAGAATATGGAGCCAAACCGCCCAACCAAACCTAGATCAAACTTGGATCTAGCCCCCAAGCCATGCCATGTGAAACAAGAGGAGACTCAACAAGCATGCATTCACCCTCTCTTGCTATTTTGCCAAAAATAGCTTTAATTGCGTTTTTTGATCACTCAATGAAAGCTTTTGAGAGTGAGTGCAACTTCTGCAAGTCAACTTTAAGGTCTGACCAAAAATGCCGCAGGCCCTCTCACTGCTAAATTGGGTCTAACGTGCCAAAATCGGCTCCAATTCACCCACATGCTCACTTCGCCCTTAGAACAGGCTTGTAACACCTTCGGTTCGCTTCCTCCTCATGGTATGACACTCTCTCTACTATGGAGAAATTGTACTTGTCGGGTATAATACTTTTTGCCCTGAATTTGGAGAAATTTGGTTTTTGGACGCCCCCCCCGCCCCAAACTCATAAAAGACAAAAAAAGTGAGGCACTAAAAGAATCTGGAATTATTTCTTTAAACTGAGAAAGACTTTTCCTTAAAGTGAATTTCACCTGTTGCATCCCTTTCAAACTGAAATTCTTTATTGAAGTTGAAGAACCCATAGCACTTTGGGTCCCTTCACTTGAAGTTCAACTCAATTTACTTGCAATCTTGTGATTGTAGGTTATTCAATCGTGACCATTCGTCCTTATTGAATAGAATCTGACTAATCTAAGCACATCCGTGTGTTGACGAACCAGAACCTTACAGCTGCTAAACAATCTATTATGCTACTCCACCTCAATTGGGCATGCTATCTTCTTTCTCTTTGGCCTTCCTCAAACCCTGATTATTCTGGGTATGGCTCCAGCTTGTTGAATGTATGGCATGACTTCTCAATTTAAATTTGTGAAATAGGATATCTTCTAATTTCACACATAGATGTAGATATATAAGTTCTATCTTGATTTTGAAAGGACCTGGATCCTCATCTAGAAATGAATGCTGACTAAGTAAATGACGACCAAAAAATGAATGAAGAACAAAACAACAAGAAACTAAAACCAACACCACGGACCTTAAGTTATAAATAAGAACTAACAAGAAATAGACAACATTCAGAAACTGGGCTGCCTTAGTTCTCCACTCCTGGATTCTATGATCAATGAACAATTATATGTTTTGAATGTATAAAACTTTGTCATGATTTTCTTGAAAAAGTAATCCCTATGGAATAACAAAACAATTAAAAAACTTGCTTACACATGCATCTGTAGTCATACAAAGACAAGAAAACCTGCAGAATTGAGAGGCCATAGCTCCACAAAATTGAAAACTTGTTCAAAGAGATATAAGCCATGTGGATTATATCGACATTACTAGAAATTTGTTGGCCAGGAATTGAAAGTGCTCTCTTACATTATTAGATCTCTATATTGATGAACTTGAGATGGTCATTGATCTGGGCGTGGATCAGGTTGTAGATTGAGAGATGTATGGATATCTGTCTCATTATATGTAGAGGATGTGGTCCTGGTCTCTCCTTCTAGAGAGGTTTTGTAGTAGCATCTTGATGCTCGACATTCCTTTTGCAGAGAGAGGGACTGGACAATGTAAAGAAGACCAAAATGATGGTCTTCATTGCTTCTTGCTCTTTCATGCAGAGGCAGACTTTCACATCAGATGGTCAAGAGTTGGTGATTGTCTCTACACACACATACACACACATTTGTCACAGTTCCTATCTTTGGTATAAGACAGACAACCAGCAATCAATTAGAGAAATGTGAAGCGGTTTTGTTTCAGGAGCATATCCAGGACATGCAAATTGTTCTCTCTAGTCACTTAGATGATTATGTATGTAGCAGAGGCATGGAAACTAGGCTGACAATATCAGACTGAACTAGTTTCTCACTCGAGTTGTAAACAGAGTTTCTTCCTTCATCATGAAGAAGACTAAGATTTTTTAAACTTTGTGTTGCAAGTTTTGCTTTTGTTGACAACTTTCTTAGTTCTTCCTCGTGTATTGTCTACACGAGCCAAACTTATGTAGACTCTGCAGGTCATCGCAAGCAAACATCATTATGTTCTTTGGGAATTCGAAAAGATGTAGATTAGCAACCAGAAAGGGAGTCAATTGTGCCAGTGATGGAACTCTTCAGCTGTAGCTGTAAATGTTTTTCTAATGGAAATCTGCAAGGCAGATTCCGATCAAAATATTCTCATACGATCTGAATCAACTCAATCTATACAAGGCTCAACATGGGCTGATGTCCTTGCAACTTTCGTAGACAAGACTTAAAAGGAATGAAGCTGTCTCAAGTTAGGAACTTATATTTGATCTTCACTTGTGCAGATGACAAATCATGCGAATGTCAGGGGAGCATTTGTCGTTGCAATCCTGCTCGAAGGCTCACATTCCTAATCCTTCCTCCAGAAAGTCTTAAAACACCAGTGATCTCTTCTGATTTAAGGTATTCAGGTCATGGACGTTGCATGAATGAGTGCCCACGGCCCTCACCAGCTATATTGCATAGCCCTTCAGAGAGATTGCTCTTTTACCGCTTGCTTAAAGACTTGAGAAGGTTGTCATCACATGCAAAATCACGACATCACCACCACCACCATCCTCGGTTACCCCCACCATTGAGTGGACCTGTTCCATCAGTATCACCAATGCATCCATTCCCTCCACCTGCATCAGCACCTTCCAGTTTCAAAGCGCCGTCTCCATCAAATCCAGTGGCCTCTCCAGCTCAAGGTAAAATTTTTAAAATGCTGAACTTTTTCAAATCATTACACTATTCATGTTGCGCATGACACAAATTTGAAAACATGCCTCAAATGAAGTTTCCCAAGAGAAAAGAATGTCTGATCACTGTTCTTTTTTATCATGGTACAATTATTACTACTCAGGAGCTTGTAAAATTGCTTATTAAAGTCAGGTTTCTCCTGTTGTTTTTCATGACAATTATGCTGGAAAGAGAAATTTCTAACTTATCAACTCTTGTGTAAAATACAGAACCAAGTTTGTCGCCTGGTGCCCCAGTCATTTCTCCGTCTGGCACACCTGTATCACCTCCAGTGATTGCACTTCCTCCATCTCCACCAAACACTGGTAGGTATTTGATAGTTGTATTCTCTTTGATCTTATTGAGAAAATGGTTCTTCGATGTGCAAGATATATTCTAATTTCACAAGTAGATAAATAAAATATACAGATATTTAGTCATACATTTAAGCTGCACTCCAGCGTCCCTTACAGAAGGCAGTACTTTTGAAGTTTTAGATGGGGAGACCATGATTTTCTGTTGGAAATTTGCACATCAGGTTGTCAGGAGATATGCTCTGATCCATATACCTCAAGTCCTCCCGGATCACCATGTGGTTGTGTGATTCCCATTCGGGTGGGATTGGAACTCGAAATAGGACTGTATGCTCTGTTTCGTCTAGTTTCTGAACTTTCAGATGAGCTTGCTGCTGGAACATATCTGTCTCAAAGCCAAGTTCGAATAGTAGGCGCTAATGCAATAAGTGAAGACTTGGATAGAACACAGGTAACTGCGGACCTGGTACCTCTCAATGAAGCTTTTGATTCAACAACAGTGGCTCTGACTGCACAAAGATTCTGGAGCCATCAAGTTTTTATCAATGAGACGCTTTTTGGGAATTATTCTGTTCTTTTTGTTGACTATCCAGGTACTTTTCTTGAGTAGATTGATTGAATATTGTCAGATGATTGCAATTCGCTGAGTTTGAACATTGCTTAACATTCTCCAACTAAATATGACAAAAAGTCATTACTGACCGTTTGCAGGTTTGCCTCCATCCCCTCCCTCGCAGGGAGATAATTCTGGTGGCCCAAATGGAAGCATTGGGGGTCCAAATAATCAACCGCTTGGCGTTAATGTTAGAAAAAGTTCTAAGATTGGGAGTGGAGTCATAGCTGCCATTTCCTTATCATCTGCCATTGCAGTTGTCATGTTTCTGGCATTAATATGGTTCCTACTAATTAAATGTGGTTACCACAAAAAACCTGCTGTAGTGGCTGAAGTGGCTCGTGCTTCATCAAGAAGCAAAAAGTCAGGTTTGTGCTTGTTCTTAAAGAAAGCTACTTACCACTTTAAGCTCTCGGTTTTGATATGCACTTCTTCAGCCCTTCTTCACGTTGACTATGTAGGTTTGTGATTTTATGCATGGGACTTTGTAGGTGGAGGGTCTGTTCTATCTAGCAGCATATCAAGTTCAGTATCAATATCTTTTGCATCCAGCTTTGGCATCTACACTGGCTCTGCTAAAACATACCCTCTTACTGATCTAGAGAAAGCTACCAATAGATTTAGCTCTCAAAATATCATTGGTGAAGGAGGTTTTGGACGAGTTTATCGTGGTATTCTAAATGATGGAACTCAAGTGGCTGTTAAGGTTCTTACCAGAGATGACAAGCAAGGTGGTCGGGAGTTCACAGCCGAAGTTGAAATGCTTAGTCGTCTTCACCACCGAAATTTGGTCAAGTTGATGGGAATCTGCACTGAAGAGCATACACGTTGTCTGGTGTACGAACTGATACCAAATGGAAGTGTGGAATCGCATCTTCATGGTACCTATGGTTTTTTTTGCAAAATATTGGCAGCTGCTGTGAATGTAAAATAAATATTTCTACTGAAATGACTTAGTGTGGTTGTGAGGCTGTTAGAAATCCGTGTAACTGAGAGTTCTTGGAGTTGGCAATTCCTGTTTTGTTCATTTATCGAGGTAGATTTATCCAAGGTGACTTGAATGAAGATCATTTTCGCTTTTCCAAAAAAGATGTGGTAATTTGTCTTTCACCTAGTTGATTAATGAGAGAGTATGTAGTACTTCCTCTTGTTTCTAGTCAACCTTACTGCGCAATAATTTAGGTGTAGACAAAGAAGTTGCACCTTTGGATTGGGAAGCTCGTTTAAAGATAGCCCTTGGTGCTGCACGAGGACTTGCCTATCTTCATGAAGATTCTAATCCACGAGTGATTCACCGAGATTTTAAAGCAAGTAACATCTTGTTGGAGGATGATTTCACTCCAAAAGTTTCTGATTTTGGTTTAGCAAAAGCAGCATCTGATCAAATGAGTGGTCACATTTCAACACGAGTGATGGGAACTTTCGGGTATTGGTCCCTATTCTTTTTAGGGTGTTATACGTATTTTGATGCTGGATCTTTGCTCTTCGGCTTTGGGCTTGTTTGTCATGGGTCAAAATGGTCCTTGCTCATTCTGTAAACGACTAGCTCAGAAATATCAGGAAAAGGCCTCTTGGTTCTTATAAGCAAAATTGTGGTGCAGGTATGTCGCACCTGAATATGCTATGACTGGACATCTTCTTGTGAAAAGTGACGTATACAGTTATGGTGTTGTCTTACTGGAACTTCTCTCAGGACGTAAACCTGTTGATATGACTCAACCTCCTGGTCAGGAAAATCTTGTGACATGGGCTCGTACTTTGCTGAATAGTAGGGAAGGTTTAGATGTTTTGGTTGATCCTGCTCTCAAAGATGCTGTTCCATTCGACAGTTTGGCAAAGGTTGCTGCAATAGCGTCTATGTGTGTTCAGCCAGAAGTTTCTCACAGGCCATTTATGGGTGAAGTTGTGCAGGCTCTAAAACTGGTCTACAATGACTCAGATGCAAGTGATGGACCTATTTCTGGAAATGCTAGTTTAGAAGCAGTTTCACCTTACAGAAATAGAGACTCAAGAGGTCCTCAAGAAAATCCAGACCCTAAGTTTCAGTATGCTTCAGATGGCACGTCATTTGTAAGCATCGACTATGACTCTGGTCCATTCAATACTTTAGACTCTGGAAAACGGATTTCAGCATCTGCCGTTTTGTCCAACTCAGGCAGGCTCATACGGCAGTTTTCTGGGTCTTTCAGAAGACAAAATGCTTCAGGTCCACTGAAACCTATCAGATCCAAACCAGTTTGGTATAGATCAAAGTATCCAGCACGGGGTGCTGTTAGCGAACATAGCACTCCATTACACCATGATCCTGGTGTGAGCAAACACTATTCAGATCGTTGGCAATGACCCATGGATTAAATTTTTGATTCAGTTTATTCATTTGAATGCTCTTTCTTGATGGCATGGAGTTAACTTTCTCGGACAGGGCTTATTCACATGAACCATTTCAAAGGTGTGTTTAGGTAGTTTCTGAACACATGATTAAACAGATGGTGCTTTGTCTCAAGGATGCCAGTGTAAGGTGAGATGAGCAATGTTCCCAAGTATCATTGATATATCTCGATGCATTGACATTCAGTAGTGCAAGCTTTGAAACGGAAAGGTGATCATGTTTATGGAGAGCATGCGACGAGTTAGCAATGGGAGTTCACTAGCCATCAATGATGAAGATTTTTATGCATTGGCTTTGCTAAGCTATTTGGTTCGTACGAATTGCATGATTGCGACTGTGTAGTTGTACAAACTTGAGATCAGATAATTCATGTTTTGGAGAGCCATGGCTAAAAAGTGTATGTTTTTACCAAGTTTTGCTATTGACCTACTGGAGAGTACTGTTTAAAAAGTAGTCAGCAATTTATATGCAAGCTTGATGTGGAATAGGTCATTTCTTCGAGTCATTTAGAGTACCAGCCGGTTTTTGTACATATTAATCAGGCACCTTATAAGGTTCCTGATTAAAATGTACACGGGTGATCCCAGATTCAGCAGCTTCATACTGATTCATTATTTGTTATGGTAATGCACTATTCGTGAGAATTTCTCTGACTCAAGCAGATCTCGTGTTGCTGCTATTTTTGTTACAAGTGAGTCTTCAAGATGTTTTGGGCTCCAAAACATTTCCTTGTATTCTGTAACCTTTTAAATTTACAATTTCATGTGCCATGCACGAATGCTTTATGTTTGTGCATGCATTGCATTTTACAAGGAAATTCTCAGTATATTGTCAGTCTGTTTCATATATGGGTTAATGATACTGTATGTCCATATGAAGGATAATGGCATTCAATTTGAAGTCTCAGCAAGTGTCCTTTTGTACAAGTGAAGTTCTGGACAATCTTGTTTTCTTGTACTTGGCCTGGTTAGTTGTTTACTCATTCTGATTCTCTTTTTTTACCTGTTTTGTTATAAGCAAAACATGAGAGAGAGAGAGAGAGAGAGAGAGAGAGCGAGCGAGCGAGAGTGTAGAACAAAACTAGACAAGTGAAAATCCCACATAGCCCAGAATGTTTACCTCTTATCAGAGTTAACCATAGTATAGTATACTTTAAGATATAACAATTTACAATACAATGTAGTATATACGTAAACTGGTCCAAGGAGATCAGCTGTTAGCTGCCACCGTCTCACAACAACATAACTCAAAGTTACTGCTATGAGGAAAGACAGTTGTCTTCGTTGATATTCCGTTGTTATCCCTGTCAATAACAGTTTAGGATAGATAGTGTATAAGATGTAATGCAAGCTCATGATAGATTGTAGTCAATTGACACAGATAAGAGAGATTGATGGTAAGAAAAATTTAAAAGAATGCGTTTCGAAAAGTAAACAGTTGTACCATCCTCCTGGTACGATAGGGATGGTTTATGTAAATGACGCTATGTCATTTCCGAATGAGTAGAATTACTACATTATACTAAATAGTTAAAACACAGATCGGTTGTCTCGTAAATTGTTTGTAAAGTAGTTTCATCGTTTACAGCGCTGTTGAAGTAAGCACGGTGCAGTAGTCTCATCATTTGAGGAAGCACCTCAATTTTAGTTATATTAAGATTTCAGAAGATAACCAAGTAAACTTCAGGTAAAGTTCAACATATCGTACCAGATCAGCATGTTTGTCTTGGATAATAGGTCGCTGGTAAGTTATCCGACGTCTTGCTGCAATATCGAAACAAGTTCATGCAGCTAGATACAGTCGAACATAGGTCATTAGCAAGTGGAATAGATTGCTGCAGGCAAAATGAAGCTTAGAATGCTTGTAGCAGGGCGCAGGCAGTAGTTAGACAGTAATGAAACATGTTCAAATAGTTAAATACAGTAAAAAAACGACCATTAGCTTGTGGAATAGGTCACAACAGGTAAAACGGAGTTGAAAAAAAGTTGCAAAAGGTCGCAGGCAGTAGCTAAGCAAGGTATTCTTGCCAAGTATCGAAACACAGTCGAAAAACATTCACTTAGCATTTAGGAACCGATTTACAGTTTGCAGTAGGTCTCAAACAGCAAAGGAACATCTGAAATGTGTGCTATAAGTGACTTCAATCTTGCAAGAAGCGTGGAAAAGCGTGGGACAGTTCTTTTGGAGGGGCGCTGGCCTTCTTTCTGGCTGTAGGTAGCTTCTTTATGGTGAAACAATCCTCCTTTGCAATCAAATCCTCACTGTAACGTGGTGTGGTAGAGCAGGGTCAGTGCTGATCGAGTTTGGAGTAGAAACGTGTTGATAGATGGCAAAAACCCTATCCCCTTGTATGTTGAAGATTTAGGTTTCAATGTATGAGGATTGTGTGTTTTTTTTGGACCCCTACGAGCCGATTACAGTGTCGAAGCTCTATCACATTCCGTGAAGCAACACTGGTGTTCTATAAAGCATTTAGATTGTCACATTGTGTCATTCCGATTCTATCATGAGCGCTGTCAACCTTAAAGTTGTTACATCGCTTCCAGGTTATAAACTCCCAGTATCTTTTTATTTTCTGTGCTCACTGAGACGATGTAGGATGCTAACTGTAGTACTCGTTCCGACTTTATGAATCGTTAGAGCAAAATTGGTTTTGGGCTAATTGCTGTATTCAATTTACTGACACCAAGGTCCAATTCACTGGTTATTTTTATGTATGGAAAGAATAATTGTAGACAGTTCATGGAGACGGTATTCGTAACGTCAATTCTTGCCAATAATCTAGAAGTCCCGTTTAACAGGTAGTAAGAGACTAACGAAAGTCAGAGAGAGAGAGAGAGAGAGAGAGAGAGAGAGAGAGAGAGAGAGGGATTTCTATGAATGTCGACTAGAGGACCATCAAGATCTATGGGAAAAAAAGTACATGAATCACCTCGTCTTTTGCAGCTTTAAATAGTTGCTACTTTGATCCTTTTCAGCATAAGATATTAGTTAAGGTCTCAGAAGTGCTGAGATGGGCCACATTTTTCAGATAGGGTTTAAGGTTTTGGATTGAGAAATGAAGAAGTGCTTTGATAGAATTCCATGTGGCTTGGGCTATCCTTTTCTCTCTAGAAAATTGTAATCTAAACAAGCTTGCTTATATAGTTGGTCACTGTTGTTGCTGCAACAAAAAAATAGTTCTCTTAGAAACCTAAAGAAAATTAGGGTCATTGTTCAAGAAATGAACGAGAACTCATGCATGCTTGCAAGAGAGAGAGAGAGAGAGAGAGAGAGAGAGAGAGAGAGAGAGAGAGAGGATTTAAATCCATTGCATTGGAAACCAGTTGTCCATAGGACAAACCAAATGAAAGAAGTCATACAAAATAATTGTCATCCTCTTTCTCATTTAAAAAATATACCATATCAACTATAAAATAAAATCAATTTATCATGATAACAATTCTCTCTAACTGTTGTTGGTTCTTTTTGTATGCAAGCTTAACCTATTTGGTTGAGATGAAAATAATGTGAAAGGATCATAATGATTATGGTTATATCAACTCCATACTTCCATATGTCTTCATAAGCAGGACAATGGAAAATGGCATGTTCTTCATTTTCTATTTGGGTACATCCACAAGCTTGGCAATGTGTCTCTTCCCTTTGTAAGTTTGTTCATCATCCACTTTCAACAATGGTTTACGAGATTTGGTTCTCATTATTTATACTAGGTGCCTTTTGAAGATTGAAAATGGTTTAACTATATAAGGTTGAGCTTTATGCTCATCCAACTTGTTTACTTTCAGCTTATAGAAGCTTATCTTTGAACATGGATGTCCCATACTTTCTCAAGTATTTTGCTTTCAAATTGCACGTGTTGCCAGATTTCATGCATATTATGATTTTAAATATTATCACTGATATTCCACTTAATAAGCCAGCTTTTGAAATTTTTATAGCATTATAGTACACATGTATCACACGTTAAAGTATTAAATGAGATATTCCATTTTATAGATATTAACTTTTTGACAAAAGGAGTAGCCGAGAGTCACCTTCCACATTAAGCAGACTTTTTTCTGCTCATGTATGTAATTTCAGTTCACACCCAATTCCTCCCTCACAAATTGCTTTTAAACCTTTTCAAAAAATCTCCACAATCTTTTAGGTAAGCCCCGAACCAAACTTAAGCATTGTATATAAGAAATGTAATTACGATTGCTTTGAATAGTTCAAGTTGTCGTTGCCAGTTGAACGAATGTCCTTTTTGCAGATTCGAGTAAAGAATGTAGCGCTTTTAAACCTATAGCAATGTGTTTATCAGCACATTGATTCCACCTGTAGTTGCAATTAAACTCGACATGTTGTACTTGTAGCTTTGCATGTACTTAAGGTGATCTCACACACACACACAATTGACTTATGGGTCGAAGTAGGCCCTCTGACCCCCTTACAAAATTTAAATCTATAGTAAGATCTTTATAGGCATGACACATAGCCTTGGATGTGTGCTATGTCCGACATAGCTCTTGTTCGAGGCTATCCTAGGCATAACTCGTTGTCTGGCAAACAGAAATGAAGTGCATTCAAATAACAACAAGCATTCATCTACGTTATACACAAATAGAAAAGCGTGTTATTGCTATATTCAACAATGACAGTTACAGCCAGAATGACGACGTAACTGGGAGGCTCAAAATCATTCATCTCATGGACGAAGCACCACATAGAGTGTGTTGGGATGATCCATTTATAGATTGCATCCACGTATTAATAACAATAAATGTTTGTCATCTAATTAGGCAAGCCGTTGTACTTGGAAGTATTGGCTTGAGATGACAACTATACATTGTGTACACCGTCGACCCGTAGGGAATGTTGACGCAGACGAGGATGTCGCAAGTCTCTCACTTCCCATTTTAGGAGAAGTGGTTTTCTCTCACTTCGCAGATTCTGAGAATTGGTTGGGAATGTTCTTCGTTCAAAATAGACGACCTTCGACATTCTCTCTCGCTTCGCATTATGCAAAAAAGCCGAAGATGTTGAAAACAGTTAAACTTTTGAACTACACATAAGATAACTTCTTCAAAATAATTGAACAGAAGAAGCCAAAGGCAAGTGTCCCAGTTTTCAGAAAAGTGCGAAAAATGCGAACCGTGTGACTGTGTGACTGCAACACAGTGTATTTCTGCAGACTTGTTCTAAATGCTAGTTCTTGGAAGTTGTTGAAGATGGCCAAGCCTTCAACGATCTTCAAATTATTGAACTTAACATCTAAACTTGAAATACGAAAGGATTGGTTACCCTTTGCTGGAGATCAGCCGGAAGCCCATTGCAGACGCTCTTCAAATAGTTTGGATGTCTAAGTTGTGATTCCTGCAGGTATTAGATGAGCAGATATTGAACCCAAAATAGGTTTCACCTAACCCTAGATCAAAGATCAATAAACGTGCAGGAAGAATCTTGAAATAGAAATGGGTCATTCACCAAGGAGGCAACTGTGGGCTTAATTTCCAACAGTCCCCCTTAAGGTCACGGTTGGTGCCTTGGTATCTTCGTCAGGTTCAGCATGTTGAAGAACTTCTAATGCTTGATCCTGGGAAGCACTTTGATAAAGATGTCTGCGACCATTTCTGTTGTGGAGCAGTATTGAAGGATCACGTGCCCTGAGAAAACTTTCTCCCGAATGAAATGATACTGGATCTCTATGTGCTTGGATTTGCCATGAAATCTGGGATTCAGTGACAGTGAAATACAGCTCAAGTTGTCACACATAATGGTGGTAGCATTGAACTGAGTGTGATGTAGGTTGTGAAGTAATAACCTGAGCCATACAGCTTCTTTTGAAGCTTGACATGCTACGATGTACTCTACCTCGGTCGAAGAAAGCGCAACTAATTTTTGCTTCCTTGAATTCCACGAAATTGGTCCTCCTACCAGATAGAAACAGAATCTGGAGGTAGATTTTCTAGTAGAGACTGTTCCTCCCCAATCTGAGTTGGAGTAGCCTCGCAGGACGAGTGGGTCGATAGCCTTTCCATCATAACACAAAATGTGATCTAAAATTTCTTGAATATATGTCATTACTCTCTTTAATGCTTTCCAATGAGAGATCCTAGGATTAGACATGAATTGACTTAACGTGCTAACAATGTATGCTAAATTTGGTCTAGTACACAACATTGCATACATCAAAGATCCTATGAGTGAATGATAAGAATACTTCGCTAAATAAACGCATCATCTACGTAAAGAGCTATGTGAACTGAATGGATACCTATATGCTTGGAATAAACATTACAGTCAGCTGAATTGTTTGCAAAACCCAATTGAATGAGATAAGAGTTGATTCTATCGAACCATGCTCTTGCGGCCTGTTTTAGATTGTAGATTGCTTTGTGCAGCTTGCACACTTTGTGCTCTTGGCCTTTGACTTCGAATCCTTTTGGTTGGAAGGTATATAGCTCTTTCTTGACATTGTCGTTGAGGAATGTTGTTTTGACATTCATTTGGTGCATTTTGAGGTCTTTCATGGCTGCTAACGCAATCATAGTCCCGATTGACTGCATCTTGATGACAAGACTGTGATTTCTTGATAATCCACTTACCGTTGGAAGATTCCACGCTACGTAAAATAGAGGAAATGACATAGCATCGTTTATCAATGGCTGTTTGAAATCGTAGTATGTATGTTCTTGGAAAATTACATCCCTAGAAACAAATACTACATTGGTGGATGGATCATAAACTTTGTAAGCTTTATGTTTATCAGGATAGCCAATGAAGATACATTTATTTGTCCTATGATCCAACTTCTTCCTATGTTGTTTAGGAATGTGAACAAAACATATACAACCATAGATTTTTAAATGGCTGACACTAGGCTTGTGTCCATGCCAAAATTTATAAGGAGTTTTGTTGTTGACGACTTTGGTGCTGGATCTGTTCTTCATGTAATAGGTTGTGGCAGTAGCTTTTGCGCAGAACTTCACAGATATATGTGATTAGTGTAGCATGGACTTGAATGAGTTGAGAAGAGTTCGATTCTTCCTTTCTGTAGTCCCGTTTTGTTGAGGTAAATAGAAAATGGTGAACTATCTTCTAATACCATGCTCAGCCAGGTTGTCGGACATCTCGTTAGAGAGGTATTCGTCGCCACCATTAGTTCGGAGTGCTTTCACTTTTGTAGATGTTTGTGTCTCATCCATGGCCTTGAATCCCTTGAAGCATTCAAAGGCTTCAAATTTGTGCTTAATGATCATGACTGTAGACCATCTAGAATAATCATCTATGAAAGTGATAAAATATATTGCATCTCCTAAGGATGGAGTTGGCATTGGGCCACAAAGATCGCTATGTACAAGATCCAATACATGCTTTGTTTTGATGGAATGTGATTTGGGAAACTTACTTCTAGAGTGCTTCCCATAGATGCATGATTCACAAAAGAAAGATTTCCTATCTAATGAAGAAGGGAAATGTAATCCATCAACTAAATTATTACAATGCATATAAGAAAGTGATCTTGTATTCACGTGTCCAAATCGACTATGCCACAAAATAGCATCATTGTTTACATTTTCATTAGAGATACTAGATAATGCAAATGAATTACAGAGTACGTTAAGATTTTCGACTCTAGTGCATGTAGTTAGAGTAGTATCTTCATCGAAGATTGTACACTACTCACATGAGAAAGTAATAGTGTAGCCCTCATCGGTCATCTTAGAAATTGACAATAGGTTTTTTGACAACTGAGGTACATGGAGAACATTGGTGACATAAATAGAAAGATCATTGTTGAAAGTCATCTTGACTGTCCCTTTGCCTTCCATGCGTATGGTGCTTGAATCTCCGAGGTAGATGAACTGATATCTGCTGTAAGCTGCATACTCGGTAAACCATTCCTTGCGAGAGGTCATGTGTTGGGTAGCGCCACTGTCCAGGTACCAGCTATCATGGTCTTTGTTGCCACTGCTATAAGCCATTAATAAGTGTGTATCTTGCTCCTTGAATTTCACCGCATTGGAGGAATCTAGCTGCTATTGTTGTTTTTTTGTCTCATTGTAGATGCAGATATGACACTCCTTGATGTCGTGACTAGCTCTCTTGCAATATCTATAGAAAAGCTTCTTGTGCGATCCACCATTCTCACCTTGAGTGTGAGGCTTCTAATGTTGTTGTTGCACTTGATTCTTGCCCTTGGAATAGTCTTTCTTCTTGGTGTATAGAGCCAGAGATTTGTCTTTGATGGACAGGCTGCTGGTCTTTTCCGCATTTCTTCTTGAAGTAGGTGACCGATTACCTTTTGAAGAGTGAGGTCGGGTTGTGTGGAGATCATCACCACAAACCGTTCATACGACTTTGGAAGAGAAGAAATCAAGGTCATAACAACATCATCATCTTGAATAGCACATCCTACAGGTGATAACCGATCCAATAAAGATTTGAAGCTGTTGATGTGAGAAGTGATGGCAGTAGAATCAGACATGCTAAGAGTAAAGAACTTCCTTCTAAGATGTAATCTAGTGGTTACATCATGAGTCTCATGAAAATTTGATAACAAATCTAATGCACCCTTAGAGATTTTGCATGTGGTAATATGAGATTTTTGGGAGTTGGCCAGATTGAGTGTGATACGTGCTAAGGCCTTCTGATCTTTGATCTTCCATAGCTTGATCACCATCTTCTGGTTTCAGGTCAACACCTTCTACCATCATTCCAAAGATCTCTATCTATCAACATCATCCGGAGTTTTAACTTCCAGATGTAGAAGTTAGAACCATTGAACTTGTCAATGATTCTAGCTTCGTTGGATGATGAAGACAAAGAGCTACAAATATGAGACATATTAATTGTAGTACAGATAGAACAAACTTAATCTCTCGGTTTATTGAGCTACGCTTTGATACCAATTTGATGGGTCAAGGGAGTATGGAGAACACGAACGGAGAAGAGAGCAAGAATATTTGCGGAACAGCTCTTTCGTTATAATGGACTCCTAGATGCAAAAACAGTCTAATAGATTGTTTATGTTAAATATAATCCCAGCTCAAATGTTTTGTTGCCCAACAGGATCTTATATATTTATTTATACTCACAAAAATGAGTACAGTCCACTGAAGAGATTAGAAATGGTTTGTGTGTGGTATTATTGGAAATGGATTTAATTAGAAGTTTAGTTGTGAGCAGTTTTAATATCAATGAGTAGCTTGCATCTCAAGGATTCAGAAACAGTGTTGTCAGGAGTAGGTCACTCATCACTTTGAAAACTAGGCAATGGAATTGCTTCGAGCTTGCCAAAACCTCCATCCGTTTGTGGCGTATAAAAAAGATTCATAAAAATAGATACCACAATCTACAAGTTCCTTTGGACTTCTTCCTCTGTATTGCAGCTTTCCAACATCAGAGTGAATCACGTCTAATATACCTGCATGATGGATATAAATCTGAAAGAAAAAAACAATGTTGAGGCATTTAAATCATAATCTGAAGAGCATCAATAAAGGAAATCACCTATGATTGATGTAGAGTTGCTGAATTCACATGTGTGGGCTGCCTTACACATGTATTTTTGATCTCCTAGGCACAATAACACCATAAAGATCAGACTAGCAGTGGTTGTCAATAGGAAAGCTGATCATACAAGCAATATTATTGTGTTACAAGCAAGATCTATCAATAAAACATAAGACAAAGCATCATAAATGCCTCTATTTAGCTAGAGAGAGAAAATAGAAAGTACAAAACTCATGGAGAGAGAGAGGGGGCACAAAGAGCTTGTCTCCAAATTTGCATTACACACAAATTTGATCATATTCTCAATGAGAGTACATCACATATATATAGATCCATTTTAAGTACATAGAAGGATCATAGTCACTAAGCACAAATCCTAATGAAAGTAGAAAGTTGTTGAGTCTTGAATACCATGATCTAGGTGCTTGCTTTAAGCCATAAAGACTTCTAAATAGCAAACACACCTTAGATTTATCCTTGATAAATCCTTGAGGCCGTTCCATGTATATCTCCTCCTCATGATAGCCATTCAAAAAAGCGTTGGAGACATCAAGTTGAAACAATTTCAACTTAAAAAATAAGGCAAGAGAGATTATGATTCTTATTGTCACCATCTTTGCTACAGGAGCAAAAGTTTCTTCATAGTCAAGGCCATATATTTGTGTAAAGCCTTTAGCACACAATCTTTCCTTGTACTTGTTGATGGAGCCATCATGATTGTACTTGATCTTGAACACCCACTTGCATCCAATGATATGCATGTAAGGTGGTGGATCCACTAGCTCCCATGTGTGGTTGGTGATCAAGGCATCATATTCAATCTTCATGGCCTCATACCACTCCTTGGTATTGAGGGCTTCTTGAACATCTTTGGGCTCCTCATGAGAAACAAAATAAGCATAAGTGGAATCAAGATCCACTTGTTTTCCTTTGTCATCATAAGTGAGCCTCTTGGGCTCGGATCTCTCCCTCATGGATCTTCTAGGAGTGAAAATCCGAGGACTTATATCTTCAAATCTTGACTCCTCCATATGTTGATTGTCTTCAATAACAATAGGTGATAGATTTTGAGGTTGCTTGATCTCGGCCCCTCCAAGATTGGACTTTTCTTTTTCATGAAAAACTACATCTCTACTATCAATTAATTTAGAGGTAGAGAGCATGTAGATTCGATAGGCTTTCTTGTTGGATGAATATCCAACCATTACTCCTTTGCTTGCACAAGGATCATCCTTCTTTCTCGTTTCCAAGGGAATATGGACAAAGCATATGCATCCAAATACTCTAAGGTGTTCAACCTTAGGTTTTTTCAAATAGAGTGCTTCATATGGTGACTTTCCTCCAAGTGCAATATGAGGGAGTCTATTGCAAAGATAGTTTGAACAATTGATAGCCTCACCCCAAAAGTCTTTTGGCAAAGATGCCTCAATTCTGACGGTTTTGGCACATTCACACAATGTTTTATTCTTTTTTTCAGCCACCCCAATTTGAGATGGTGTATATGCATATGAAAACTCCCTTTTAATGCCTTCAACTCACAATAATCATGAAATTTATTGGAAGTGTACTCACCACCTCCATCACTTCTAAGAATCTTGATTTTGTGAGAAAATTGCTTTTCAAATAGAGCTTTGAACTTTAGGAAATAGTCAAACACCATAGATTTTGAAGCTAGAAGATATACCCAAGTAAATCTAGTGAAATCATCAATGAAAGTTACAAAGCAAGTAGCACCACCCTTGCTCTTTGAATATGAGAAGTGCACATCCGAGTGTATGAGCTCCAATGGATGTGTAGTCTTGATAGATGACTTTGAAAAAGGCTTCTTATGAGACTTAGATATGGCACAAGCCTCACATGGCTTGAAATTCTTGGAGATAAGATTAGGCAAGCCAATAGCTTTGGCTTTCTTGACCATGGACATCATAGAATTATAGTTAGGATGTCCCAACCTTCTATGCTATAGTTCCTCCAAAGACATATGAGTAGCAAAAGCACTATCACAAGAGTTAGCATACTCTTTGGGATCAAGCTTGTAGATTTCACCATATCTAGACCCAAATGCAAGGATTTCAGCATGCTTCTTGATTGTTTATCTATCAACATTGAGATTCACATCTAGTCCACTATCAAACAATTGCCCAACACTAATAAGATTTTTTGTTAGCTTGGGAACAAAAAGTACATTAGACTGAGAAAGAACTTTTGATGAAGAAAGCTTTAAGGGAATGGTCCCTATGCCTTCAATAGCACACTCATGATCATTTGCTGTGTAGATGGACTTCTTGGCTCCTTCATAAGGTGACATGGATGAAAAAGAATACTTGGAGCTACACATATGTGAGGAAGCTCCACTGTTAATATACGACGAACCATCCTTCTTGAAAGGTGATGAAGAAAAACTCGAGACCATAAGAGATCCCTCTTCATCACTTGCATAAGCATCTTCCTTCTCTTCATTAGAAATATTGGCTTGCTTGAATTGACTCTTCTTCCTTCTTCTTGGATGTGGAAGCTTGAGAGGACTCATCCTCATCTCCTTTCTCCTTGGAAATAAGATTGTTCTTGCTTGAAGAGAATTGGTGTTGATTCTTACTTCTTGTCTTGTGCTTGTCTTTGGTAAAGAGAGCTTTACCATCAATGTTGAGAGACAGTCTCTCCATTTTCAAGAGTTTATACTCTTGTCTTGATTCTTCAGAAATGAGCACACTTTGGAGTGATTCCAAACTTGGTAGCTCCTCCTTAATGGCATAACTCTGAACAAGGTTGTCATATTCCTCCTTTAACCCATTAAGTATGACTTGAACAAGTTCATTTTGGTTGATGGAGTCTCCTATGCATGACAATTCTCTATGGAGGTCTTTAACTCTCATTACATAAGCTGAAGCACATTCGTCACTTCTCTGTACACTTTGAAAAATTTGGTTTCTTAGTGTTAGAAGTCTAGAAGTATTTTTTGCCTCATAGATAGACTTGAGAGTATCCCAAGCATCTTTGGCATTAGTACAAGCACCAATTTCTCTTAAGATGTCATTTGAGACATTCATCTTAATATAATGTAGAGCCATCCTGGCTCTCTTTTTGTACTTTGGAATTTCTTGAGGAATTTGTAGTTCTTCTTCAATGCAAAGTACAATATCTATCACATCTTGTAGTATTAAGACAGATTCCATTCTAACCTTCCAAATTGAGTAATTGGAGGTTGACAATCTTTCACTTGTTTCTAATAGAAAGACACCCATTGAAGTCATAAAGAATGATGGAAATAAAAAAAGATGGATGAAAGAATTGCTTTTCTTCTCACTATAGGAACCAATCAAGGGTATAGAACCAAATCCTATGTAAGACTTAGCAAAAAACTGTGAGATAGATCTCACTAGCTTGACAATCTCTCTAAAACAAGATTTGAATCATCAAAAAAGATGAAGTATGGCAAAAGTTATGGTTCTCTGAATTTCTGTGAAATATTCCAAAAATGTCAAATTGACTCAAATACAATCTATTTGTATGAAACAATTTGTCTAGAACCTATAAATTTTGTCTAAATCACATATAGATGAGATTGTATAGCTTATGGATGATTTTTGTGATCATTCAAGCAATAAATGACATGTACACACGATTTGCCACAGGTCTAGGCGCCCTACCTATGACTCTTCAAAAGCTTATAACTTTTGATTGGCTTATCCAACTGTCATGCTTCAAATTGCATCAGATTCTACACATTTCTAGCTTTCTAGTGGGCTATTTTGCTTGATATTTGGATCTAAGGTGAGAGAGAACCACCAATATGAAAATGGACAGATTTCACACGTGCCAGCACCTGAAATTTCGTATAGTACCTGATTTGGCCCATTCAATGTGGTTTGTAGCTCAGAATCACAAGAAAACTGCAAACTAGCTAGAAGGTAGAATCTAGACAATTCTTAGCTTGAAATCTGATCAGATCTGCAAACTTTTTGATTAGATTTGCTTGTAAAACTTAGATAGGCTCTGATACCATGCTGAATTCACACGTGTGGACGCCCTACACATGTATTTTTGATCTCCTAGGCACAATAACACCATAAAGATCAGACTAGCATTGGTTGTCAATAGGAAAGCTGATCATACAAGCAAGATCTGTCAATAAAACATAAGACAAAGCATCATAAATGCCTCTATTCGGCTAGAGAGAGAAAATAGAAAGTACAAAACTCGTGGAGAGAGAGAGGGCACAAAGAGCTTGTCTCCAAATTTGCATTACACACAACTTTTATCATATTCTCAATGAGAGTACATCACATATATATAGATCCATGGACTCTTCTCCTACTTGAAGTTGTGGATCCACCTCTCAAGCTATCTAGACTTATCCAAGCCACCTCACTATGTCTAATTGTGCCACATAGTCTTTTCATGCATTAAATGTGGCATGTAAAGTACAAATGGCAATTCCTATGGTAGCTCGAGTTTCTACTTCTACCTACCTTGGATATTTTATTTTAAGATGGGTCTTTACTAAGCCAAAAGAGCTCAATTCATCTTTGGCATTTTTAGGGTCGTGAGCTATGAAGGATCTAGCAGTTGCTTCCCCAATGCCACTTGCTCCTCCAGTTATGACCGCAACCTGTCAGAACATGATCAAAACCCACAGCTTACAAGCTCTCTCTCATGCTTTCTATTAATAAAGCCATACCAATTTAGCAACGATAATGTAAAAAATGTTGAAGTATGAGGACATTCTTCCCAGAGCAGCAGATGTGTTATAATTTTGTTTTGTAGTCTTGGCAAACAGATGGAATTTAGTTTGTGTTAGCATCAATCAGACTTGGAGCTACAGGTTTTTAACAATGTAAATGGTTATATCATCTCAAAATTTGAAGTGGAATGGATTTTTGGTTTTACTTTCTGATTGTCATACGGGTATTATAATTTTTGAAATGTACTGTATTTTTGTATTGTAAAAAATGTGCCGTATAATCATCGTACAAAATTTTCATGTTCTGTTTTTATATGCCGGGGGGGGGGGGGGGTGCTCATTCTAGCTTATTGCGGGGCCTGTTTTTCACTCATAAACGGCCAGCCCTGCTATTAACGTATTAGATTACGGGCCCGTTATGAGATTTTGGGGGGCGAGCCCGGGAGGGAGAGCCTTCTCCAAAATCTCATAACGGGCCTGAATTATCTCACGTTATGGTCAGCTGCTGCCTTTCAAAATGAAGGGCCAGTCTGGCAGCACTTTCTGTCTTGCTTTCTATCGCACTGATCTTTGTTGCATCCGCAGTTTATCCTCCTGTGTGGTGTTGCTTCTAGCGGTATTCAGTTTATTCTGTGCGGTCTTTGGCACACAACATCGATCCTCAAAACGATCACCAGACGTCCGATGATCTTGTCTTCCACTGCTATGTCCAGGAAGCACTTGGGGTTCGCTGACTGAGTTCCAAATGCACATTTGAGAATTTCCTTGGTTATTGCTGAGTTGTGGTGTTGTTTGATTGGAAACTCGAAAGGCAAACACTAAGCTGCTTCTGGAAGTAGTGATTTCCACTCGCATTCTTAAAGCAGCTGTTCTTGATATGCTGCCACTCTTATTTGATTCTATTATAACCATCCTATTTTTTCTGAATAAACGGCCAGCCCTGCTAATAACGTCTTTTTTTGGACCAGATTGAACAAGGAATAATCACATGACAAACTTCCTGTTTTTATTAATAAAAACAAACCCATTGGAGTACAAAGGAATGCATGTAGAAAGTGAAAGGCCATAGGGCGAATTGAGATACTATACAACTGTAACAAAGCAACAATATCTACATAAAGCAACAATATCACACAATATCTACATAAAGCCTACTGCTTGATCTAAGTCGCTAGTTAAAATAGTTGAAAGTTTAGGTAGTACAAGAAGCACATGAAGATGATCTGTAGAGTCTAGGAGTCTTGTATTTTTTCTAGTAATGGGTCGTGGCGTTGTTGCATCTATTCTGCCAGATTGTGTGTTCAGCACCGGAATCCAGATCAAACAAACATGGAGGAGTTTGTGCTTGTCTTGGATAACATATACTTTATGCAACATCAGACTCCATTATCAAGTTCAACATCAGCCAAGGGAGTTGGCTCAATTGGTTAGCTTGACATCCAAAGTTTCTTTGGTCTCAAGTTCGAGCCTTCCCTTGGAAACCAAGAAGCATTATCAAGTTCAAGGAAAAGAAAGAAATCAATAACGTAGCCATGAACTTCATTTCAAGTCTCATTAGCAGGTTTCATTTCTTCCTCAAAACAGACAATCTGCCCTTCAAATCAACTGTACTATAGATCCTCTGCCTTAAATCAACCTCCGAAAGCTCAAATATGAGGAATAAAGAGTATGGTACGTGTGAGTGAGTAAAACCCGTGTCTGATCAATCCACAAAACCAAAATAACAGACAATCTGCCCTTCAAATCAACCGTTTATTTCGTCTTGATTGCTTACTAGCATCAGACTACTTCATCTGTCTATATATCTCACAAGTATCATCCAGCAAGTATATAGTCGTTCTATGTAACTTTTAAGATTAGAGTTATTAAACATCTACAACTAATCAGGAAATTACAAGAGTGGCAGATTGGCCACGACCTAGAGTGTATCTGCTGACGTCATGCCATCAAAGCAGAGATCTGTACTTCTAGGTACTTGCATGATCTTTGATGGCACTCTTTGGAGCGTGAGGGCAGAAAGTCTTTCGCGACGTTTTTCGTGTCGCGTCGTTGGTTTCGTCTCCGTCGTTTGACTTTCTCGTGTTCGACCGAAAAAAATTCTCGTTCGCGAATCTTTCGTATTCGTGTCTTCCCATCAGGTGTTCGCAAAACTTTCGTGCTTCGTGTCTCTTGACTTTCGTGTTCGCAAAGATCTTCGTCAGGTAGAGGGCTGGAAGCTAGCAAAGCTTTGTAATTAGAAACGTTTTGTTTCTTCAGAGATGACATGAAGGAGAAGAGATGGCAAGAGGAGGGAGGCGGAGAGATGACAGGAGAGAGGGAGGCAAAGAGAGATAGGAGGGATGGAGTAGGCGAAAGAGATGGCAGGAGGGAGGGACGGAGTCGCAAGTGGGAGGGAGAGAGGAAATATAGAGGAGAGAGGAAAGATGACATGAGGGAGGAAAGATGGCGGAAGGGAGTGAAAGAGAGAGAAGGGAGGGAGGGAGCGAAAGAGAGATGGCAAGAGGGAGGGAGTCGGAAGAGGGAGGATACAGGAGAGAGGAAAGATGGCAGGAGGGCGGATGGCATGAGGGAGGAAAGATGGCGGAAGGGAGCGGAAGAGAGATGGTAGGAGGGAGGGAGCAGAAGAGAGAGAAGGGAGGGAAGAGAGATGGCAGGAGGGAGGGAGGTATCAAAAGAAGGTACAAAAATATGGCTCTAAACATGTGTTCAGAGCCAATTAGAAATTGCCACATTATCAATATGGCTCTACATAATAACTACGTGTCTAATACAATAGAATAATAATCATAAATAAATCTTATCATGTAGATGTCTTCACATGAACTCAATAACAAGCTGGTATTTAGTAATTTTAAATTCACAAGTCCAAATTCGTCTTTTAAAAGACAAAACAACAAAAGTTGTTAAGAAATTGAAATTTCTATTGCTTGTACCAAACTTTGATAATATATATTAAAATTTTCAATGTATGTATGTTACTTATTATCATGGTATTATGTTATGAAGACCTTCCCATAATGTTGAAATTGTTGGATTAACTAAAAAAGAACCTACGCCATAAAACATTTGCTTGTAAAAGTTAATAACATCCATAAAAATTTTAGTAAGCTATTTTTTTTACATTCTTTTGATTTTCACAAAAAGTTAAAAATAAGACCATATGATAGTGCAAGGCCTTTGTGGTAAAGTATTGTGATCCTTTTCTCTGAGCCGACGTCTCCATATTTTACAATTATTGGTTTTCCCACGCAAGATTTGGCAAACTTTCCTTGTCTAATTTCTTGAGCTCCGCTCTTTGTTTTGGCGAGAAGATTTGAGCACCTTTTCTGTCGTCCACGATCCATTTCGTGTTTGTCCATCCAAAGTTTCTTTGGTCTCAGGTTCGAGCCTCCCCTTGGAAACCAAGAAGCATTTCGTGTTTGTCTTGATAATGATCAAGCCAATTGCGTGGACAAGACGAACTTTAGCTTTTTCGCAGCCAGTCATCAAAGGGAAGTAAAGGGGGTTGCTGCCTCTTCGACTTATTATACCTTCAAACAACCAACAAACAGCATGAAGTGGTAGCGGTCCCTCCAAATTGCGTTTGTGAACTGTAGCTTTTAGCTTGCAATGGCTTTTGATTCTGCTTTCGTGCGTGATGCTTCCAGTCTTGTTTTCCTGGAAAATGTATATTCGTTCTATAGATAACTTTCACGTTTTATCTGGGCATTTGCTGTGAAGTGACTAGGGTTTTAGTATCTCAAAACTATAACGATTGTTCTGAGCCAGTTCGCAAGTTGAAAACCAAATGACTGCAGGAAAGGAATACCATCAGGTGGACTACTGAGAGTCTTCAGCAATGTCAAGGGTTTATAGAGCCGAGGTGTTGTAAAAACAACTAGTATTTTAACATCGGCCTTGTATCTGAATGCATTATTTTGGACTATTGGCACGTTAAAATGCGATTTCTCTCTAAGGGTTTGGCATTCCAGAGAATCATTGAAGATGACGGTTATAAATTTATTGTGGACTTTCATGGAAAATATTTAGCTAGCAATGAATGAAGAGAACAAAGTTTTTCATGTGCAACATAGGCTAACCAGTTTGTTTAGCTTTCTCTTATGTTAGCTCAACGTTCTAGTGTAAAGTCATGGTCCCAAGACTATGGACTTTGAGCACTTTGCTTGAGGATCTAGAGTGGAGCACAGGGGAATGGCTCTGAAATGCAGTAAAGTCCTCGGGACCAGGACTTTAGCCAGATTTAAAATTGCTACAAGATTTGAATGGGCGGATTTTCCTTTATCCTTTTCTTACGGGCATTCCAAGTTTTTGTCAACAGCCTATTTGGGCCACATCATCCAATTCCCCTATGACTCGCTGATAGACCCATAAAAATCCATCATCATCAATTTAGGCCACCAACCATTAATTATGACCATATGCACATGAGGGCCCCAAACCCCTAAACATAATTAACTTACGGGTCGAGGTAGGCCTACTGACCTCTAGCGGGGTAATCAATTCAAGATCAGTCGTGGGCATGACAATGTGAATAGGGGAGCTAAAGTGTGTCAACACATGGTTACATTTATTATAACTATAAAACAAGATTGCCTGTTATTTCCAGCCTAAGGTAGGCGAACCCGGACGCAGACGCATGTCCGGACACGTCCACTTGGACGCAATTTTTTTTTCGTGTATTTTAGCTAAAAAAAAAACAAAATGGGACGCGGACGCGTCCGGACGTGGGATGCGGACACGAAAAGGCCGCGTCCGGCCCGGACGCGCATGTCTGTTCCAGCCACAGAAGTGCCTTTTTTGGCAAAATTTTTTTTGATCTGTAGCATTCTAGATTGTGCTCTAGCCATAGATCTGTTGGTAGATTGCAGGATTGCTCTACAGGTGATCTGTGTGCCATCACAAAGCATGGTAAAGATCATTCACACCTACTAACATCATATGTATGAAGAATTTTGTGACAATCCAAGCTAGGAAGCTGTTTAGCAGTGTTTTGCTATCTATTCTTGAACAGTTTTTTGATGAATGAGGTTAGAACTGATATTTTCAATCCAGAACAGAGGATGTACGGAATTCTAACATTTCACACATGTGAAAACTAGAATACTTCATTTGACTATATCTCCTTTATGTTAGATCCAAAGGTACTGACATTATAGCTTGTTGGAAAGCTAGAAGAGCCATCTTTCCATTGCAATTGGTTTCAATTCATCTGATGATCCTAGTAGGAGTTATAAGCTCTTAAAGAAGGGTAGGGAGAGACCTAAAACCCGAGTGGACACTTTTTGAATTGATTATATTGCATGCATGATTCATCATTCACAGTTTTTGGTAATCAATCTGAGATAGAATTGGACAAGCCAAGTTTATGTTGTCACAGTCATACATTTCACACAAAGGGTTGTTTTTGAGTTGAATGTGTTTCTAAAATGTTTTTAATTCATTTGAAACTCGTGGAAAAATTTGACATCAAAATTGTAAGTGCTTCATCAGAAAATAGAAGCTAGATCCAAATTCAAAGTGATTAATTTTTTGTTGTGAGCAAGAACTCAAATAACTGTGCAAGTTTTTGGTAGAATACCCAATTATTTTTTGTTCCTATTGTAAAAGAGAAGCAACACATTCAAAGCCATTTCTTGTGTATACCAACTCAACAAACTCGAGATCTAGACAAAGTTTTGAGTCATTTAACACACTGTTTCATACAATTTGAGTGTATTTGAGTCAATAGTGTTGTCTTTAAGCATTCCACACATGTCAAAAGAAGAAAGAACCAAAATTTGTCTATACTCCAATTCACTTTGAGAGGTTGGTCTAGTTTGTCTTGTTTTGGTAGAATATTTGAGATCTATCTCAAATTCAGTTTTAAGATTTCACATAGGATTTGGTAGTTCACCCTCTAAAAATTCCTATTGTGAGAGGTAAAGCAACATTTAGTTTGTTTGGAACAAGCTCAAACATATTCAATTCCATTTGTTGTCCAATTTACAAGAAGTTTTCACATTCATGGCATCTGTAGGAGATTTTCTCTTTGAAACTAGTGAGAGACTAGATACCTCCAACTATTCAGTTTGGAAGGATAGGATAGAATCTTTGTTGGTTCTATATGGTGTAATGGACATAGTATTAGGAATTGAAGTTGAACCTGGAGCTTATGATGAGGCTCAGAGATTCAAGAAGAGAGCAAAGATTGTTCTTCATGTCATCAAATTGAACATCTCTAATGAGATGTTGAGAGAAATAAGATCATGCAACTCAGCCCAACAAGCTTGGGAAATCCTTAAGAACATTTATGAAGCAAAAATCACATCAAGACTACTTACCCTTAGAAATCAGATCTTTTCTAGTTTCCAAAGAGTTTGTGAAAGTGCTTCAAGTTTTGTAATGAGAGTTAAAGATCTTCACAGAGAGATAACATGCATAGGAGATATTCTAGAGAACAGTCAACTTGTTCAAATAGTCCTTAATGGACTTAGAGAAGAGTATGCAAATGTTGTGCAAACTTATGCTATCAAGGAGGAGCTACCATCTATGGAGGCTCTACATGATATTCTTATTGATGAAGAATGCAGGCAAAAGAACAAGCTATCGAAGATCAACACACTTTCAAGGAAGGATGGTAGTTATGGCAGAGCTCACTTTGCCAAGATCAAGTCAAGAGGGAGGAGCAAGAACAAATTTTCTCAAGCCTTCACCAAGGACAAATCAAAGGACAAAAACCAAGGAGGAGTACAAGATGATTTGACTCATTCTTCAGAAGAAGACTCAACAAGATCAAACCAATTTTACCATAGAAGATTCACATGCAAGTTGTGGAGAGGCATCTCTCATGATGTCTAGATTCTCCTCTTTACCCTTTAATGATGTATCTTGGTATATTGATAGTGGTGCATCATCACACATGAGTTGCACTAAAAGTTCTTTTGTTTCACTTGAACCTTTTCAAGAACTTAAAGATTCAATATACACAACTGTTGGTGATGCATGTACAATTGAAATAATGTGATTAGTGTTGGAAAGTTATTTGATGATGGTTTTGAAATAGAATTCAATGGAGTTATAAAGCTATTGGAAGGATTGCACTATATGAAGTCTTGTTTAACTATAAGCCTAAGTTTGTGTACCTTAGTGTTCTTGAAGATTATTGCTTTGCATGTGTTTTCTTGGAAGCAAGGAAGGAAGGAGATCCAAGTCTATGGATCATGGTCGGATGCTTATTGTTACGTCCATGTCATGTATAAAGAAATCGGAATAATTCCTGACGTGGATAGCCGGTCACTCCAGATGTATATGGTTATTGGTTATGTCTCGTCATTCCGGGCTTGGCCTGTAAAGTGATTAATAATCATATGAGGGCCCAGACCTATAATTGGACATAGGAGCACATGCATAGTGAATGGCTGCTTTAATGCAAGAATAGGAGGTCAATAGCTCAATATAGGTTGCATGGGGATCCTAGGAGAATATTCTCTCTCTCTCATGAGGAGAATATGTCCATTGGAAACTCGCCCATCCTCCTATTGGAAATTCAGTTTCTTGAGCCTGTTTCTCCTCCTCTCTCTTAGGTTCTTCACTATGGCTTGGGGAGGTCTAGGAGGAAACTCCAGGAGGAATCTAGGTTTGGATGAGTGGTTTTGCTCCACAGGTGTCCTTTTGGTTGTTTTGCAACAGGATCTAGTCAGATCTTCATATGGTGATCCTTACAATGGTATCAGAGCTATGGATTTGCATCAATCAGAAGGTGGAGCTACTTCTTGTGTGAATCTTCCCTTTAGGATCCCCATGCAACCTAAATTGAGCTATTGATCTCTATTTTTGCATTAAAGCATTCTTCACCATGCATGTGATCCTATGTCCAATTATAGGTCTGGGCCCTCATATGATTATTAATTATATAATACGACCACGTCCGGAATGACGTAGCATAACTAATAACCACATACAACTGGAGTGACCGGCTATCCACGTCAGGAATAATTCCGATTCTCTTGTACAGGACATGGACATAACATTCTTCCCCCCTTAAACCATCTCTAGAAATGAAAACTAAGGAAATTTTTCTTTATGCTTTCGACCATTTCCCATGAATCATCATCCTCAGTCCGTCCCTTCCACCTGATCAAGCACTCAGAGATAGAACGATTTCTCAATTGTTTATCTCTGTTTTTTAGTACCTTTTCAGGTTCCAAAGGAACACTAAGCGATGAGTCCTCCAAATGGGTAAGGTCTTCCTCTGAACCAATTACTTCACCTTCATGCAAACTTAATTTCAATCGGCTTACATGAAACACTGGGTGAGCTGTAGTCTTGTTTTGAAGATCTAGTTCGTAAGCTAAAGAACCAATTTTCTTTATAATCTGAAACGGTCCACAATATCTCGTAGACAATTTATAATGCTTCCCTATACTCATAGTCTTAGAATCCTTAGGTGTTCTAAGATATACCCAGTCATCAACTTTAAAATCTCTGGGAGACCTCTTAAGATCGACATAGTGCTTAGCTCTATCCTGAGCACTCCGGATACAATCATGGGCCATTTGCAACAATTCACGCATATCATGCAAGAAATCTGCAACTTTTTGGATCTTAACAGACTTTGTCTCCACATTTACCAAAGATCTAGGTTGAAAACCGTACATCAGCATAAACGGACTATAACCAGTAGCATAATGTTTCCTACTGTTATAAGCAAACTCAATCAAAGGAATGTAATCTTCCCATTAAGATTGCCTGTGAGACAAATAAGTTCTCAACATGTCCTCCATAGTCTGATTAGTTCTCTTAGTCTGGCCATCTGATTCAGGATGATCAGAAGAACTAAAACTAAGCGAGGTTTCAAGCTTATGGAATACAGCTGACCAAAAGTGACCTGTAAACTTAGGATCTCTATCACTAACAATATCACTTGGCAGTCCATAAAGCCTAAATAATCTTTCCACAAAGATCTAGGCTAAATCCGAAGCCTTAGCAGTTCACTTGACTGGTATAAAAGTAGCTAACTTTGTCAACTTGTCCACCACAACCCAAATAGAATCATTTTGGCGTTGGGTCCTTGGAAGCCCAACCACAAAATCCATAGATATACTTTCCCATCGTTTTTTAGGGATATTTAGGGGATGTAGCAACCCTCTAGTCTTTAAGCGTTCAGCTTTGGCTAACTGGCAAGGTCTACACTTAACCACATAAGACTCGACAAATGGCTTGAGTTTCGGCCAATGAAACTCTCTTCTGACCAAGTCCAAAGTCCTGTGTATACCCAGATGACCTGCTCAGGGAACGTCATGACACTCATAAAGAATCTTCTTCTTTAACTCATCATCTGCCGGTACACAAATTTTCCCATTCCGAAATAGTAACCCACCTCAGATAGAGAACTGTTCCTCTATCTTCTTATCTTTCCTAGGAACCCCTGTGAGTAAATCTCTATTCCATTCTCATTTTTTTCCGTCTCCACCATCTTCTAGATGGGACCAAACTGAGAATCTGATTCACATTTTCCTCTCAGTGAACGATATAGATCAGTGGAAATCTGGGTGAAAGAAAGTTCGTTTAATACACCAATCCGACTAAGTGCATCCTCAACTTGGTTAGAGCTGCCCTTGATATATCGGATCTCATGATCAAATTCCTGCATAAGCTCAATCCAACGAGCTTTCCGACCCCTTAGATCATTCTGATTACAAAAATACTTCAGAGGTTGGTGATCTGTATACACTATAAACTGACTACCATAAAGGTAATGCCTCCAGGTTTTAAGTGCATGTATCACAACAAATAACTCTTTTTCCTAAGTTGTACAACACAACTGAGGTCCCGTGAGTTTCTTGCTTTCAAACGTTGTCGGCCTATCCTCCTGCAGAAGAACTGTCCCTATTGCCGAATCACTTGCGTCAGTTCGCATGACGTAAGGTATATCAGGATTTGCGATCTGTAAAACAGGAGCTGAAGCAACCATTTGCTTGAGTTTCTCAAAGCATTGGTTCAATTCATCATTCCACTCAATAGGCTCGCTAGGTTGACCTCTCTTTTTCTTTTTATTAATTCTGCCTTTAGTCAAATTATTTAAGGGTGCTGCCACTTTGGCATAATCCTCAATTGACTTACGAAAGAAAATTGTAAAACCGAGAAAAGATTTAACTTCTCTTGTCTTCGGTATTGGCCAATCAAGCACTATCTTGACCTTACTCTCGTCAATCTCTAACCCACTATGGGTGATCTTATGACCGAGGTACAACAACTCATGCTTAAAGAACTCACATTTAGATTCCTTAGCATAGATTTTCTCTCATCTGAGAATATCTAAGACAATCTTAAGATGATTAAATGCTCCTTAAGTGTTCTACTGTAGATGAGAATCATCTAAGAATACAACCACAAACTTCCCTAGATATGGACGAAAAAGATCGTTCATCATCTGTTGGAACGTAGCTGGTGCATTCATTAACCCAAAAGGAAGCACAAGAAATTCATAGTGACCGAATCTCGTCCAAAAACCAGTCTTTTGCACGTCACCCGAATGAATCCTAATCTGATGATATCTGGTTCTAAGATCACCCGTAATGGGTTAGAGATTGACGAGAGTAAGGTCAAGACAGTGCTTGATTGGCCAATACCTAAGATGGTTAGAGAAGTTAAATCTTTTCTCGGTTTTATAGTTTTCTTTCGTAAGTCAATTGAGGATTATGCTAAAGTGGCAGCACCCTTAAATAATTTGACTAAAGGCAGAGTTAATAAAAAGAAAAAGAGAGGTCAACCTAGCAAGCCTATTGAGTGGAATGATGAATTGAACCAATGCTTTGAGAAACTCAAGCAAATGGTTGCTTCAGCTCTTGTTTTACAGATCACAAATATTGATATACCTTACGTCGTGCGAACTGACGCAAGTGATTTGGCGATAGGGGCAGTTCTTCTGCAGGAGGATAGGCCAATAGCGTTTGAAAGCAAGAAACTCACGGGGCCTCAGTTGCGTTATACAACTCAGGATAAAGAGTTATTTGTTGTGATACGTGCACTTAAAACCTGGAGGCATTACCTTTATGGTAGTCAGTTTATAGTGTATACAGATCACCAACCTCTGAAGTATTTTTGTAATCAAAACGATCTAAGGGGTCGTAAAGCTCGCTGGGCTGAGCTTATGCAGGAATTTGATCATGAGATCCGATATATCAAGGGCAGCTCTAACCAAGTTGCTTGTGTAATGTTTTTCAACATAAAATCTCCGATTAATCAGGAGCAGTTAAGTCTATCAAGATTGAATGGTTGCTATTTTCTGGTATATGATGCTAGGGATAGAGCACTTATCTCAGGAGGGTATTTTGGGTTACTCAAGACTGAGTTGAAGTCACTTTTATCTTAATGGATCTCCTAAGAGATTTTGGTGGGATGAGTTTTGTACCAAGAAGCATTTATGACAGGTCTACAAGTAATTTGTGGATAGTCTTGGACTATAATTGTTTTGGATATGTAACTTTTGAACATTGATTTCTAGTGTAAGGTGAGGACTCACCCAGTGATTCATGTAAATTGAGGTACATGAAGGTGATGTTATAACCATCCATTTGTATTTGTAATTTGTAGGGGAGGGGTTATAAATATTTTTCATAGTTAGTTCCTTTTTATCCATGGCGTGCTCTTTGATAGTTGATGATTCGGTAGTGAGAAAAAACTACAATGTTTAAGATTGTTGAATATTTTATTGTCATTCCTTGGGATTTGTGAGCTGTCATGGCATATGCTAGAGTGAGAGGAAATGTTGATTTGTAGTAGATATGCGTATTGTGTCTTACTTTTGCGAAATTTGGCCTAGTCTAAGAATGTGTTTATTCATATTTTCAATTTTCACTTTTATTGATTTGATTTCCGCTATTTGTTCTTTGAAAATTAGCTCCATAATTGTTCTTATAGCTCCATTTACAGCTCCTTTAGTAATATCCATGTTGGAAAGTAGCATCACCTTTGCACCAATGGCTAATTTTGTTATTCGATGGAATTTTTCTTCCATCAACCAACTTTGCATTTCGGGCACGTGTGATGCATTACTTTTTATTGTACTTGTGGAAGGATCATATAATTTTTCTAGTGCATATTCGTTGAATTTTATAACATCTTCACAATGTGCACAAATTATTAAATATTGTCAACTATCATTTCAAAAGCTTGTCTCTCGATTATTATTCTATCATAAAACACATTATGTATTTCATTCATTGTTGGTTTTCTAATTCAAATGACCCTTCGACTAGAATCAGTGATTCTGCTTATAAAAAGCAGATTTTTGGTAAGGTTCGGAATGTAACATTGGACAATAGCTTTATAGCACCTCTCTGAAATTTGACCCTGACTGTTCCTTCACCTTCAATGGAATGAGTTGAGTTGTCACCAAGTTGTACAACTCTAGAATGGGTGAAAGGTTTGTAAGTTTCGAACCAGTCTCAATGATGGGTCATGTGTTGAGTTGCTCTAGAGTCCAGGTACCAAGAATCGACATCTTGCAATTTTCTGACAGATTCTGATGATTTCAAAATTAGAATCACTTAGAATTTGAACGTGACAATAGTCACAATAGTTTTGCTCAAAATCGAAGCAATGGGCATTTATCCGACGCTTTTTTCCTCTGCAATTGACATGGACCTTGCATCTCCGAACCAAACATGAAATCCCTGATCAAATGTGAAATCTGTGATTCCATGGGCCATACATCCTTTTATTGCTATTACAATTCATGATACAACTATAGAGAACAAACAGGGGGACGATATCAGCCTCCTAGGCCTCAATTTGTTTTCAGACCTCCACAAAATCAATATCAACAACTAAACAATCCATCGGTAAGAGCTACCTAGGCAAAATCCACCACAATACATGCCTCAATCAGCACTCCTAGGTTCGCCTCCAAGGGGACCACCCGAGAGAGAAACTCAACAAAATTGACCCCCTAAAGCATCCGTTCAGACACATTTTGTTGAAGATTCTTATGATCACTCATACCATGCCGACAACACATCCACCTATGGAAGTTACGCACATTATCACGAAGATCCCTCATGTTTCTGTCAAAGAAATGAGTATCCAAACAAGTCCGAAACTCCATAACTACTAGCCATCCAAGATGGCTACGCAATCGCCTAAGGGCCAATGAGCAACAGATGTTTCATCTATGGCGAAACAGGTAATTTCATGGTTGATTGTAAAGCCAAAAACCAATACCATGCCGAATGTCTAGAATGTGTACAGAAACATAGCTTTAAGCAGTGCCCCAAGCAATCTAATAAGATCCTACCCACAAGACACGTATGTCATGAACCAGTTAGGGTCATGACAAGAGCACAACACAAAGCTCACCAGCAATACAACCCAATCGATACACCTACTGGTAGGGGAAGTTCCGAAACTTCCACAATACCTCGAGATTACCCAGATTCACTAGTGGAACAAAGGCGATACCATGAAACTAGAGATGAGTCATTGCAGGAAGAATAAAAAACCGACGATAGTCCATTACTTGCTCCAATTCTCACACAAGAGCAACCCCTATAGGGATTAGAAGTTTTCTTTGCACTCCTACAAGCTTAGATCACTATGCTGTTTCACAGTGTCATCAAATCCTTCACAGGCCTTAAGGTCTATATCCATAGAAGTTTTTAGCTGTATGATGTACAGGATGAACATCGAACTTGAAGAGATTCCAGATATACCTTAGATTCCTATGAATCTGATGAATATCGGTGTTGCTAAGGGGAATAACATCACCCTCCCTAAGCTCTACAAAGACTATCCCGTGGTATCCGCTATTTTAGAGAGTGGCTCAATGATGGGGCAAGGGAGATAGAAGAACACGAACGGAGAAGAGAGCATGAATATTGTGAAACAGCTCTCCCGTTACAATCAGCTGCTAGATGCAAAAACAATCTGATAGAGAGCTTATGGTAAGTATAACCATAGCTTAAAATGTTCTAGTTGCCCAACAGGATCTTAAAAATTAGTTCATACTCACAAAAACGAGAATACAGTCCACCGAAGAAATGGTATGTGTGTGGTATTAATGGAAAATTGGATTCAATGTGAAGTTTGGTTCTCAAATGGATGGAAAGAGCAGTATGATATCGTGAGTTCCTCAGGCGTCAAAGACAGCCATCGTCTGATCAGAAGCTGAGGAGTCGTAGATGTCATGTTCTGATCAGAGTGAATTTAAGTGCGATCAAACATCGATAAAGTGCATTTAAATTACAATAAGCATTCATCTACATTATACACAGATAAAAAGCGTATTGCTGCTATATTGCACTGAAGCACAACAATGGCAATAACAGAAAAGAATGATGGCATAACTGGAAGACTAAAAAATAATACATCTTATGGACGGAGCATCTCATGTAATCTGTGCTGAGATGATCTATTTATAGATTGCATCCATGTATTAACTACAATAAATGATTGTCACCTAATTAGATAAGCCGTTGTACTTGGAAGTTTATGACTTCTGTGACAATTGTAATAGTGTATACTGTCAACAAACCGGGACAATTGACGTGGACGAGAAATTCTCTCACTTTGCAAATTTGGGAAGTGGCTGGGAACGTACCTCGTTCAAAGTAGACGACCTTCGACTTCTGCATATAATTTCTGCACGCATATTCAATCAGAATAAATATTGTTCTATTAGTACATAGATCAGATAAAATTGCGATTGAAGACACTGATATTAGTTTGATTTATTCGAACTTGCATCATGTTCTCTGTGGAAGAATAATGACTATTTTTCCTACAGTGGTATCAAAGCTAGGTGGAATTAAGAGTTGATACAATGCTATTATCGAATCCCTCTCAGCAATCTTCATACATTCATCAGTAAGCTGCTATTTGGAGGTTATTCAGAATTAAAAAATTGTTGTCGATCACCAATATTCAAGCTGAGATTGCTACAATCTTGGACCCAGAAGGTTCAAACTACCTGATTTGGAAATTAAAGACTTCACTCTTGTTGAAGGGCGAAGGTCTGTGGCAATGGGTAGAACCAATTGAGGAGAAGCCAGAAGCTACTCCTGGCAAAGAATTTTGAGAATGGAGTTTAAAAAATGACAAAGCTATAGCAATTATTGCGTCTTCAGTGCATGACAATATAATGCTAGATCTTACATCAATTTCAAACGCAAAGGACTTATGGAAAGAATTGCAAACCAAGAATGAGACTCGATCTCGTAATCAGATCATGTTCTTGGAAGACCAATTAACTTACCTACAGAGGGACCGCAAAGACCTGAACACATTTGTGCGAAAGATTTAAGATCTATTTAGTTCCTTGCAAAATTTTGGTGCAAAAAATACAATTTCTAAGGAAAAACAGCCTAGTTATTTTCTTCAGGCCCTACTAAGGTCATTCCACACAACTCGAACCTTATTGGCAAAAGATGCAACAATGACACTTCAAAAGACAATAGATGGAGTAAAGGAAGAAGTAAAAGCTTGTGAATGCTATGACGAAAATGGTGATTCAGAAAATGTTCTATTTACTCATTTACTCAGAAGAATAAATCTTCTAGGAAATCTAAGTTTAAGAGGGAGTCGTCTAAAAGGAATGAGTCGAAGACTAATGAACAACAATCTGGAAAACAACAAAAGAATTCTAGTGATAAAAAGATCTGCAACAGATGCAAAAGATCAGGTCACACAGAAGAAAGGTGTTGGCTAAATCCAAAGATTGAATGTATTCATTGTCATAAACGGGGTCATGAAACAATAGACTGTTATCAGAATCCCAGAAACAAAAAGGAGCAGAATCGAAGTGAACCTTCATATTCAAACTATGTCAAAGACAAAGCATAATGCTCCAGAGCAGCAGAAGACATGGCAACAAAGAATTCAGCAGCTTATGTTAGTACTGATCTATGTTGTTCATCTAATTCAATTCAAGAAGTAGTACTTGATTTAGGAGCCACCTCACATTTTGTTTTCTCAAAACAAATTTTGTCCGAGTACAAGAAGACAAACGATTCAAGATTCATTATACTTGGAGATGGTTCTAAACACGTGGTTGATGGAATTGGTGTATTATGGCTAGACACGAATCAGAGAGACAAGAAATTGGAGGAAGTTCTCTATGTCCCTACTCTTGATAAAGATCTTCTATCTGTAGCTAAGATAGTTGATACATGCATGTCAGTAACCTTCACAAAGAACTCTTGTAAATTGTTTGAGAAAGATTCTGATAACCTGATTGCTTAAGGTAGCAGAGAAGGAAATTTGTATTACCTGAACATTCAAACAAGAATCGAACAAGTCAATCAAACTTAGGAATCAACAAATGTACTGTGGCACAAAAGGCTATGTCATATGAACATGGAAGCCTTGTACCAAGCCAATAAAAGTCAAAGAATTCAAGGAATCGAAATCAAAAGTAGAGATATTCGAACAACCTGCAAATCTTGTCTTAAAGGCAAGATGACTAGAACACCTTTCAATAAGGATGTTTATAAGCAACTAAGGTACTTAAAATTGTGCATTCAGATATTTGTGGACCATTCGGAGTACTGTCGTTGGGTGATGCAAAGTAATTCATTACGTAAATTGATGACTTCAACAAGTTCGTTGTAATATACTTTATTTGTACCAAATTTGAAGCTTTCGAGAAATTCGTTGAGTATACGAGTTGTCTGAGAAGCAGACAGGCAATAAACTGAAGCAACTTCGCATAGATCGTGGAGGTGAGTACATTTCCAACGAATTCAAATCTTATTGTATTGATCGAGGTATTATACACACAAAGACTGCATCTTATGCACCTCAACACAATGGAATAGTTGAACGAAGGAATCGTGCACTAATGGAAGCTGCAAGGTGTATGATGGCTCATGCGAAAGCACCAAAACAGTTGTGGGCAGAAGCAGTGGCTATATCAAATTATTTTCAGAATTGTATTTAGAAATCTCGAATACTGGATAAAACTCCTCATGAGATATGGTGGAAGTCAAAGCCAGATCTTGCACATGTTCGAACATTTGGATGCACAGTATATATGCACATACAAGATAAGCTGAGGTTCTCGATGAAAAGATAGAACAAGGTTTTCTGGTAAGATTCGAGTTACATTTGTCATATTATTGTGTTTATATACCTGAAACTGGCAAAATAAAAATTGTTCGAGATGTTAAATTTCATGAGACGAAATACATAGCAGACAGTGATCCAGTCGACTATGAAATTCTCAAAAATTACTATGAGCTACCAACGACAATAGAAGAAAAACAAGCAGAAGATGAAAGAGAGTTACCAGATTCAGAGGGAGATCAAGATCGAGTGCCTGACAGACTCGGACCACTAGTTCGAATTCCAATAGAAAAGCTCGAATTAGAATTGAACTCGAAATCTGCAGAATCAAACTCAAAACCACCTGTAAGAAGATCAGATAGACAACGAAAACCACCAGAAAGGTATGGTCAGGATGATTTTAATACGACTATTGAATTTCGAGGAAGCTGTAGATGGAACAGATAAAGATCACTCGATTCAAGCAATGGAGGACAAAATGTCATCCATATACAAGAACAATGTATAGACACTTGCGCCTATAGCTGATGGCAGAAAACCAGTCAAGTGCAAGTGGATCTATAAGATCAAAACAGGCCCTGATGGAGAAAATGTTGGTTGCTAAAGGATTTTCACAGAAGTATGGGATCGACTACATTGACACTTTCTCACAGATAGTCACACATACATCAATTCGCTTGTTATTCGCGTATGCAGTGGCTCAATATTTAAAAATCCATATTGTGGATGAGAAAACTATTTTTTAGCATGTAGAATTAGAAAAAGACTTATTCATGGACCAACCACTTGGTTTTGTAAGCCACAAATATCCAAAATACGGGTGTCACATGAATAAAAGCGTTTATGGTCTCAAACATGTAGCAAGACAATGGTATAGAAAGAAGGACGAAGCACTACGTTCCATAGGCTTCAAACCTCTATTTGCTGAATCAAATGTCTATATCAAATATGTCCAAAAAAAAATAATCATTTTAGCTGTTTATGTTGATGACATGCTTATCTTTTCAAGAAGAGATAAGTTAATTTCAGATGTCAAAAGAGACATTTGTAAAATATTTGAGATCGCTGACCTGGGAGAAGCTAAAATCTATCTAGGCTTGCAGATCGTGAGAGACTTTGAAGGTGGTAAATTGTATCCTCAGCAACAAAAGTACACTCAAAAGATCATTGAAGACGCAACATGCTCAAACGCAAAGGTGTGCATACTCCCATGATGCCTGGAACAATGTTGAGCAAGACAGATTGTCTGCAGACTCTTGAGGAAGAAGAACGAATGGCCAAAACACCCTATCATAGGCTGATTGTATCATTGTTATATCTAGTAGGAAACACCAGACCTGATATAGTATATGTAATATACAAGCTGAGCCAATATAATCAGAACCTAGGATCGTTACATTGGAAGTCGACAAAGAGAGTACCACAATAGAGGAAATGAAAGACCATGGACTGTGTTATTCAAAGAAAGCTAGCATTGAATCATATAGTGACGCAAGTTGGGCATCCATGAAGGATGATAGCAAAAGTATTTCAGGAGGTTGTACTCTAGCATCTGGGACAACCATACTCTGGATTAGCAAGAAGCAAACAACGGTAGCTCAATCTTCCTGTGAAGCGAAATATGTAGCAACAGCCAAGATGACAAAGGAGCTGATCTGGATTAAATAGATATTGGAAGGATTTGATGAATCTAGTTCTGAACCTTATGTCTTGTTAATGGATAACACTTTAGCAATCTATCTTACAAAAGATCCAGTATTTCACTTGAAAACGAAGCACATAGCTATCAAGTATCATGTGATTCGAGACTTAGTCAAGAAGAAGATACTGAAGATAGTCTTCATACCCACAGAGGAAATGACAATTGATATCTTTACAAAGCCACTAAGTAAAGCCTTGTTCGAGAAGCAGCGAGGAAGATTGGGGTTAATCAGACAGATCTTGATTCTACCAACAAAGCACGTAGTTTATTTGACAAAGGATGAGAAAGAAATGAATGCGAAATCGTAACTTCTATATTCGTGACCAACACAAAAGATTCACAAAAGATTCGCGAAACAGTGTCTTGTTCAAGCCTCAGAAGTTGCGAAACTATCTCGAACAGTTCGCAAAATATTCTAGCTTCCTTCAAGCTCAACAATTGTCATCTGTCGCGAACAATTTGCGAAAGACGAAAATGTCGCAAAGAGACAAGTGTCGCGAACAATTCGCGAAACATGAAGCTGAGACAAAGAGACAGACTGTCACGAAATATTTGCAAACAAAATTTATTTGAGTCTGAAAATAGAGCATCTATTTGAATATCAACCGTCATAAACGGTTAGATTTCTACTATTACAATAAATAAAAGGCCAAAAGTCCTGTCCTCTAGCAATATAAATACATTTGCACTACTCGTTGAAAACAACTCAATCAGAGCACAACAATGAGATAAGACAACAAGAAATGTAGATTGATGATTTGGATTCGGAGTTATAAACATTTGTTTTTGATCAATAGTTTCTTATTGTCTAAATTGTCTTAAGTTGTCTCATACTTCCACATATAGTATCTTACTTCCGCATATAATTTCCGCATGCATATTCAATCAGAATAAATATTGTTCTATCAGTACATAGGTCAGATAAAATTGCGATTGAAGACACTGATGTTTTTTGCTCATTGGCCGGTCCGCGACTTCTCGACCTTCTGATATTGGCATTCTTGGTAAATCTAGATTCTAGAACACCTTCTTAGTTTTTTGTCGACACTCCATAGTGTAGCTTGGCGGCTCGATTCCTCACTTGATATTCGTTAAGCACTTTCGGCATCTGGAATTCATTAGAAGAATCTTCTGACAAATGGTTAGTTCCACTAGGATAAGACTCTATCTATATTTAGTTGGCTACTGTAGTTGCTTTTCTAACATTAGTACTACTTCCTGTAGATAGATTCTTTCTCTGTCTACTGGATTCTTTCTTGTTTCAGAACTATTTTGTCTGTTACCAGGCTTCTTGGACATTTCGTGGTTATTAACGTTCTTGTTTCATTGCCCAGATCAGCTCTTGAACCGTATTCACATGCATTCCATACCAAACATGTAAATTGATGCATTCAACAAATGATCCAGCATGCAGCTCAGTTGAACAATAAGATGAATCCTACTTCTAATTGCTACAAAACAAGTTTGAAGAGATTAATGCAATCTGAAACTAATCTACACATGCATCAATCCACCAACAAGAACAAGAAACTAAACTAGACAACATTTTGAGAGTTCAAGAATCAAGAAACACACATTTCTTGATTCTTGAACTTCCAAGAACATCAAGAAATGGGTTGTCAAAAGATTTACAGAGCTAATTCACAATCATAGCCTTAATGATTTACCACAATGTGATTCCTACTTTAATCCACAAAAAGCAAGACATCTAATCCACAACTAGTTCCACAAAAGCAAGAAAACTAATCCACCACTAAATCCACAACCACACACAAAGGGATGGAAGGGCATGATAATAAGAGCATCACTCAAGAGAACAATCATGATCAAGGAACTTAGCGTTGTATTCATGGCTCTTCTCATTTGGACATGGAATAGATAGAATGCATAAAAAGCTCCCTTCTACAGAAGGGAAGCCTCTTAAATAAGCAAGAGAGCTCCTTAAGTGGCATCCTAGTGGCAATTCCAAATTATACAAATTACAAGTGGAATTATCTTCTCCACTAGATGTCACCATCAAAAGGCAGCTCACTCTACTTTTCTAAAAGGGGTCTACTTACATTTATTACAAATGCCTTGAAATACTAGTTCCTACATGGTCATTCCATCTTTCGGGATTTACCATGAGGCTCACACAATTTCTACTGGTCATTTTTAACTAGCATTCCTCGACGTCATTCTTCGTTCATCCCTTCTTTAGAGACCTCTTCGGTCTAAGGTGAGATGTGCTCTTGGGTAGCTCTGGCCGAGTATCTTGGGGATTTGTCAGAATCAGCCAACATCATCCCACCCCTAATGTGTTGCAGGACCCACTGTAACCCATATTGGATGATATTGCTTCGCTCCTGCATTGGCATCTTCGATTGTCACTTGGAGAAGCGTAGATCCTCATTCGCTTGCGTACAACCAATACTTCCATAAACTGTTGGATAGAGGGGGACATTGTTGTCGAATGTGGGGGTGAGTTGGCCCGTGCTTCTACGACTTGGATGGTGGAACCAATAGTCACAGAAGGCACTTGTGTGGAAACAGAGGCTAGGGTGACTTCATAGGATGGGGGGATGGGTAGATCATAGTGGGTAGTAGTAGGAAGTGGTTGCGCAGCTTGCGTTGGTTGCTAAGTTCGTCGACGAGATGCAGGAGCGACTGGAGTAAAACTATCTCATTTCGTACTCGCCTATGACTCTGGGAGGTTGATGTTTGGTGGGACGATTCGACCTGTGCTAGTTCATAAACATCTAACACGGAATTAGCCCAAAACTCGTGAATCTTATTTTCTAAGTATGAGGTGGCCAAGGAGGACAAAAGGCCAACAATGAATATCTAACAACTGATTGTAACAGGAGAGGTGTTCCGCAATATTTTTGCTCTCTTCTCCGTTCGCATTCTTCTATCTCCCTTGCCCCATAAGATTGGTATCAGAGCATAGCTCATATAAACTGAGAGATTAAGTTTGTTCCATTTGTATTACTGATAGTATGTCTCATATAGGTAGCCCTTCGTCATCATCCAATGAGACTAGAATCATTGACAAGTTCAATTGTTCTAACTTCTACATCTGGAAGTTAAAACTCCAGATGATGTTGATAAATAGAGATCTTTGGGATGTAGTAGAAGGTGCTGACCTGAAACCAGAAGATGGTGATCAAGCAAAGGCATGGAAGATCAAATATCAGAAGGTCTTAGCATGTATCACACTCAATCTGGACGACTCCCAAATATCTCATGTTACCACATGCAAAACCTCTAAGGATGCATTAGATTTGTTATCAAATCTCTATGAGACTCATGATGTAACCACTAGATTACATTTGAGAAGGAAGTTCTTTACTCTTAGCATGTCTGATTCCACTGCCATCACTTCTCACATCAACAACTTCAAATCTTTATTGGATCAGTTATCAGTCGTAGGATGTTCTATTCAAGATGATAATATCGTTATGACCTTGATTTCTTCTCTTCCAAAGTTGTATGAACACTTTGTGGTAATGATCTCCACATAACCTGACCTCACTCTTCAAAAGGTGATTGGTCACCTACTTCAAGAAGAAATGCGGAGAAAGACTAGCAGCCTGTCTATCAAAGACAACTCCATGGCTCTATAAACCAAGAAGAAAGGCTATTTCAAGGGCAAGAATCAAGTGCAACAACAACAGCAGAAGTCTCATACTCAAGGTGAGCATGGTGGATCGCGCAAGAAGCTCTTCTGCATATATTGCAAGAGAGCCAATCACGACATCAAGGAGTGTCGTATCCGGATCTACAATGAGGCAAAGAAGCAACAACAACAACAACAATCATACTCCTCCAACATGGTGGAATTCAAGGAGCAAGATACACACTTGTTAATGGCTTACAACAACAGCAACAAAGACTGTGATAGCTGGTACCTGGATAGCGGCGCTACCCAGCACATGACCTCTCACAAGGAATGGTTTATCGAGTATGCAGCTTACAACAGAGATCAATTTATCTACCTCAGAGATTCAAGCATCATACACGTTGAAGACAAAGGCACAGTCAAGATCACATTCAACAACGATCTATCCATTTGTGTTCCCAACGTCCTTCACGTTCCTCAGCTATCAAAGAACCTGTTATCAGTCTCTAAGATAACTAATGAGGGCTACACTGTTACTTTTTGATCTGAGCAGTGTACAATATTTGAGGAAGATACTACTCTGACTACATGCACTAGAGTCGGAAATCTTTACATACTCTCCAATTCAGTTGCATTAGCTAGTATCTTTAATGAAAATGTAAACGACAGTGTTGTTCTGTGGCATAGTCAATTTGGACACGTGAATACAAGATCACTTTCCTATATGCGTTGTAATAACTTAGTTGATGGATTGTGACAGGCTGGATTAAATATACTACAACATAAGCCAAATCTTTCTGTCTGATCTGGCAATGTATCAAGAAGAACACATTAAGATTGCCAAATCGTCTGGTAATGGGTAGAAACAATCTGTAACCAAAGTAAAAAACTGTTAAAGCCTTTGTTTCACAGATTCTTAGTGATAGGATATGTGAACATTTGGCGCCATTAACACAACCCAATCAAAACCATAATCTTTGTGCACTCCAAAGGGTTCTTGAAACTTCACGCTCTACATCTTGACCAAGCCCGTCACTCTGGTTTCGACCGAGTTTCTGGTTCAGTTCTCAACCGAGTCTTCAAGTTCCACCCCTGGACGAGTTCAACGACTTCCATTTGGACCGAGTCGGGTCCTATATCACATCTTGATCGGGTTCCTATTGGAGGGTTTGCAGATCTCAAGGCAACCCTAACCCTAGTTAATAAGTGAGAGGGATTTGCCACCCTGCGTGTGTAAGTCCACCCGATGATACTTTAGGCCTTTTTGCAGGACTTTTAATGTCGCAGGGCCTAAATGTCAAGTAAGTGAATAAAGTTGGGTTTCCCTCCAATTTGGATGGTTCTCACTCTTTTTTAAATTTGAATAGTCAGGAAGGCAGAAATGGACCAATAGGTTTCAGGGGCCAGGGTCCTCCTCTCTACTATAAAAAGGGACCAACTCAAGTTCCTACACATGTTCATTTTCTCATTTCAATTAAACAGATTCTCTTCATAAATTGATTGATGAATGTCCTTGCTCTCTATCACTTTTCCTCCATCTCTCATGCTTTATTTGTGTTTTGCTAATTGTTGGATTTGATTGTTATTGGGATTGTATGTTATTATACTTTTTATGAGAGAGGAAGGGCGAGAGAGAAAGACTAAGCTATCTTTATTGTGGATGCGTAGTGTTAATGTTTAGGGTTAATGGATGCTAGAGTTAGATGTGAATCCTCCATTCATGTTGAAACCTGAACTATACTATCGCTCTCATGGGAACAAACCTACGCATGACAACTAACTTCATCTCTTTGACGCTAGATTGACTAGATCTTGGTTTGAGGTTAGGCAAAGAAAGAAACCCACTACAATCTTGGCATCGTTATCAGGGAGCTACGTCAATTTTTCAGATTGCAGCATGTTTGTTGGATGGTTAGCTTGCATCAGGCATCTTGTCATCGCATGAATAGTGTAATATCTACATTTAGGGTTAGTTTGAGAGTGATTTTGCTTGATTTGAGTGGATTTGCTTGTTTGAAATCTAATTTGATTGTAGAACAGGGAAAGCTATTCAGATCACCAATCTTAAGATCCATTTGGATCTGAAATATCAGAAAAACAACAAAAATCGATCAAATCTGCCAAATTTTGGTCAAAAAGAGACAAAAATTGTCATCAGAGTACTTGGATGACCTGGGAGTCCATAGTACAAATGCAGACCACCTAGATCAATTGGAGAAAGTATTTGAAAGATGCCGCACAAGTTGATTGAGCAAGTTTTCGATTGAAACTTCTTGAAAACTTGCAATTTCCACAAAACTGGGAAGTATTGTAAAAATCTCCCCACTCAATAGATTTTCAATCTGTCTAATGTTGCCCTGGCCTCCGAGACTATGTGTTTGTTTTCCACTGATGATTCTGAACTCCAAAACCTGTAAAATACTCCAAGGAATGATCTCTTTCAACTTTTGCCTCTCCAAGCTTTCACCTCTTGTAAAGAACTTTCTTACCTCAGTACGGAGCTAGTGACAAGCCGAACCCAGTAGTCAGGCACTTAGGATCAAAGGGGCTCTGGTACTATGTAAAGAATCAAATAAACACTATCAAGCATTCACCATAAGAAATCACCATGAGGAAGAAGAAGAACACACCATTACAATCACACTAACTAAAAGAGAGTACAATGAACCTTGAATATAGAGAGAGAAGAAAAAAACTAGTAGTTGACTATAGACTAGCCTACAGCTACTTACAACTGTCAACAATAAATCATAAACAGTAATAAGTTTATCATTGGTTTCTAACAATCCTAGTGAGATTGGTCATTGTGCCTTTGGCCATCTCCACAGAGATGGAGGTTACACTTTCTTTGCATAGAATGTCCAGTTCCTCCACCAAACTTTCTAACAAGTAATTGTGCGATGCTCCTAGATCCACCATGGAGTGATCTTATCTGGAATGTAGCCTTTCAGGCACAACAACTTCAATTCTTTTGTGGGAGTTGTCATGAGATGTTCTTGTTTGTTGAGTAACCTTCGAAATATGTCAATGCCAGATCAGTCATTTTTTTTTCATAGGTGTGCATCCAGCAAAATTAATGTTCCATGTGAAACAACCAATCCTCCACAACCTGAATATCATGTTCTCCTTTGAAAGTCGGTGGGGATCTTACTTTGGCAATCTTCTTCAGGCACTCTGAGTTTCATGCTGGTATATCTCTCAATCTGAGTGGAAGATCCAGCTATTCAAACCTGGCTTCGAGTTGTGTTAGCTCGTCTCTCATCTCGCTGCACACAATAGATGAACATACAAAGAAAAGGTAACACAAAGGATATCTCTCAAGTTCCATCCCCCTTGAGACCGGACATATGACCTGTTAAAATCTGCATTTAAGGATCATGAAAAGATCTAGGGCATTGACATTTTGTGAGTGACGAATACGTGAGTTTTGTGAGAGAATAGTTTTATGCATGATGTATATGATATTGTAAACAAACTACTGCACACAATTGTACACTAAATTGGTGCACACTCCCAGTCTATCAAATGAGTTGTGATTTCAGATCAACATTTTGAAAGTATAAATCTCTTTACTCCAGTATTTTATTGAGTCCTATGGATCTCATAGGCATTTCTCGTTAAGTAAACTGTTCTTACTTATGGAGAGTTTGCTTATTTTATTGGATTGTATTCTGCTACAGATTATAGTCTATTTGTGTTTGTGTACGAGTTCATTCTATATCTCCAGATTTATAGGAGACAGTTACATCTATTAAGATTCAGGTGGATTGTTGATTTCTTGCATGTGATGGACTTGATGGATCTCCTAGAGATTTTACTTGATTGAATAGTTGTATTTTAGAATATTCGGATATTCTAAGGATAATTGTACCAAGAAACACTATTATCTACAAGAAATTGTAGACAAATTTTAGATTATCAGAAAAATGAATTTCCTTTAGCCTTTGGACTTGATCTCAAAAATAAAGAGTTAATTCACCCAGTGGTTCATTAATTTGGATTACATGAAGGTGATGAACTTTTATTTGGAGAAGATCAACCTGTTTGGATGATTTATAGCTTAGTGTATCTTTTTCTGAGTTAGTATTCATGTGTAGAGGTAAGCAATTAAAGAATTGTTACTTCTCTGAATACCTATTCAAATAAAAAGATCAGACTTTGCAAAGAGGAGATTCACCTTTCCAAAATTTTAACAAAACTTTCTTTGATAATCTTCTTAATTCTGAAATTTTATACGAAAATCTTCATCCTGAAGCTGAACCAGGTTCTGAAGTTGTAGATCCTAAACCAGAGCCTGATCCAGAGCCGGAGCCTGAACTTGAACCGATTATGGAAGGCCCTGCTAACCGTTTTACTTCAATCTCGAAGATCAAATATTATTATTTTAAAAGAATATCTTCAAATAATGCTAACAATTATGTTTCGCAGTTCGAGTCAATTGCCAACTCGAACAACAAAGGTGTTGATGCTGACAAGCTGCGGATCTTTTCTGGTCTTCTACGCGTTCTTCATGAGAGCTTGATACTCAAGATCCATTGCTTGATCCACTCCTCTTTGTTCTTGCTTCATCTACACATGTAGGTTCATCAAAAGAGGTTAGGAAAGCAACATAATTTCCAGAAACTACTTGCTTACCCTTTTCATCATATGTAAGCCTTGAAGGTGTTCGTCTTTGCCTTGATGTTCTTCTTGGCTTTTGACTTGATGAAGGTCCTTCATCATCACCATCCAAAGTAAGATCCATAACATCACCATCAAGATATTTAGATCCATCCACATCATCAACATCAATAGTTCTTGAAGTTACTTTTGGAATGTTCCCCTCATAAAAAATGACATGTCTACCAGCAATCACTTTGTTAGTAAAGGAATGTAAACCTTGTAGGGTTTACTCACCTCACTATATCCAACAAATATACCATTTCTTGAAGATGGATCCTCCTTCTTCCATCCAAAATAGCACTCGACCACCTATTGCACAAGAAATTGGCACACAACAAATCTTAATCCCAAAATGGTTTATCAAGGTTAGCACTTAACTTCATTGCTTTGGCACTCTCACAAAGAGTCATATTATTCTTTTCAACCACTCCATTTTGTTGTGGGGTCCTTGGTGTTGTATACTCCCTCTTGATCCCATGCTCATCACAAAAAGCCTTGAACTTGGTAGATATGTACTCTCCACCATTGTCACTCCTCAAGCACTTGATCCTAATAGAAAATTGGTTATCCCTTGAATTCTTGAACTTGATAAAAACAGCAAACACTTCACCTTTGCTCTTTAGTAGATAGATCCAACAAAATCTACTAAAATCATCAATAAATGTTACATACATCTTCCACTATTGCTAATTGTAGTAATTCCATGAACATCCTAATGTACAACTTGAAAGGCTTTGTAGATCTAGATGTAGATCTAGTATAAGGTAGTCTATGTGACTTTGACAAAGCACAAGACTCACAAACATGATTGATGCTACTTAAGGAACTTGGAAGACCAACTACAACCTTCTTTCTTGCCATTACCTCAGTGACCTAAAATTGAGGTGTCCCATCCTCTTATGCCAAACCTCTTGAATAGATATTTGCTCTCTTGCAACACATCCAACTTGGTTAGCAATAACACAAGTATCTAGTTTGAACAACTTCTCTTGTCTTTTACCTTTTGCAACTAGGATATCCTTCCTTTTGATCATACAAGCATCTCCATCAAACTCCACTTTGAGGCCTTTACTTAGCAATTGACTCACACTAAGTAAGTTCTTGGTGATAGATGAAATAAACAAAACATCTTCCAAATGAACATTCCTATTTGTAGAGAGAGAAATAGGAATTGTGCCAATCACTTTGATTGAACACTCACCATCATTGGCCATATAGATCACCCTCTTGTCATCTCCATATGCCAACAAAGAAGTGAATTACTCTTGTGAAAAGTCATGTGTGAGCTTGCACCACTATCAATCCACCATGGATCTAGATCTCCATCATTAGCAAGCATACATGAAGACATCACAAAAGCATCATCATTCCTCATCAAGAGTAAGATTACCTTGCTTGCCTTGATCTCTCTTCTTCTTGTAACACTCACTTGCAAAGTGTCCTTTGATGCCACATTAGAAGCATTTGAGCTTTGATCTATCCTTCTTTTTGCTACTTGAAGAAGCCTCCCCTTGATCTTACCCTTTAGACCCCTTGCTTTTGCTTTTGCCCTTGAATTTGCCTTTGATGAACATAGCCTCCTCTCCGACTTGAGTTGATTTAGATCCACTCCTTGCTTGAAGCCCATATTCTTTATTGATCAAGATCTCTTGAAGATCCATCAAACTTGGAAAAGTTCTTTGAATAGCAAGATTTTGAAAAATATTAGCATGAGCATCCAACAATCCATTAAGAATCACTTGAACAAGCAAAATTAGGTTTTGACAAAATCACAATAAATTGATTATTTCAAAATCTATATGCAAATGCTCAAATCTAGATATGAAGCTTTTCTAATGATCAAAAAATTGGCCAAATCCAATATGTGAATTCAAAAATCAGAATTGATCAAGATCATAATCCTAAATTGAGTTTAGATCTACAAAAGATCCAATCTACATATGCACGAAACTCGATTTTTGTGTAGAATCCTAGCTAGCATGCTCTAGCATTGATATCTTCTCCAAATCATTGATGGATGTGAATGTCTCCTTCATAATCTGAAACGCAAGCTCTGTGCGTAAAGATGATATTAAAAATTCAATCGGCATGACAACATCTTGACCATAAACCAGTTGAAAGGGTGTTTGATTTGTACTACTTTTGTAAGCGGTTCAGAATGCCCATAATGCTGCATGCAGTTTATGTTCCCAATCAGATCGACTCACTTCAACTGTTTTCGTCATAATAGTGCAGAGAATCTTATTGGAAGATTTAGGTTGGCCATTCCCTCTGGGATAATAAGGAATACTAAATCTGTGTATAACAAAAAAAATCTTCCAGTAAACACTTTATCGTTTGATTAACAAAGTGTGTACCCCGGTTACTGACAATCTCGATCGGACATCCAAATCTGATAATAATTTTTTCATAGAGAAACTTGGCTGTAGATTTCGCATCAGCAACTTTGACAGCTTTGGCTTCAACCCACTTGGTCATATAATCAGTTCCTACGATAATGTATTGGGCCTGAGATCCTTGCTCGGCAGGATGAATAGGACCAACATAATCCAGTCCCCATTTTTCAAATGGCACTTGCGATAAAACCGGATGTAAAGGTTCATAGTTTTGTCTAGTAGGTTGTCGTGCTCGTTGGCAAACATCACATGTCTGAATATAATTTTCTGTGTCCTTATGAAGCATAGGCCACCACAAACCTGATTGCAAAAGTTTGCGAATAGCAATATCTGTAGAGAAGTGTCCTCCGCCCATGCCATCATGTGAAAACATGATTAAATCTGATATTTCATGCGGTAAAACACATCTACGTAGAATATTGTTTAATCCACGACGATACACTTGTCCTGCAATTTATTGATAAGGTTGAGCCTTATGAATCAATTGTCTCTTCTGTACTTTTTTCAAAGAGTCATTCGGTTGTCCTAGCATCAGGTACTCAACAATATCCGATGCCCACTCAGGTACTGCTTCTACATAGAATAATGTAGCGTTTGGTAATTTATCATCCACTTCAGTATTAACTGGTGCGGATTCGATTCGCAAAACATGGTCGGCTAAATAATGTTGCTTCCCCTTTCGAACCACAATTTGAAAGTCAAATTCATGTAAGTTGTCTGCTTGCAAATCATTTTGAATAATCCTTATTATAGTCACCTGGCTGCGTAAAACTGATCCAATTGCATATTTCAAGGCATCAGTGTGAGCATGAAACTCAATCGTCCAATCTGGAGAACGCAATATTGGTGCTGAAATTAATGTTTTTTTTTTAATTTTTCAAAGGCTTCTAATGCCTCTACTGTCCAAATAGGAACAATAGCTAGTTTGTATATAGGTCTTGCTAAATCCGCAAAGAAGATAATAAAAATTCGATAGTAGTTCGCATGACCAATAAACACATAAACTCCACAAATTGTTGTTGGCGGTGGCAATTCCACAATAACCTTGATTTTAGAATAATCTGTGGCAATGCCATGTCTCAATATCACATGCCCAAGCAAACTCCGTGGGAAACCCATATTTGGTATTTTTTCTGGATTTAGAAAAATTTGATACTTGCGACATCTTTCAAATACTTGACAGTCTTCATTCGTCAGCATTGTGCCAGGAACCATTGGAGTATTGACTCCCTTGCAATCTATCATGTCGAAATCATCAATGACCTTCTCAACGTATCTTGACTGATGTAGATATAATCTCCCAGCCTGAAGATCTCTGTCGATCTATAAACCCAGGTAGCATTTGTCTTCTCCTAGCCAATATTTTGAAGTGCCTCGAAATGTCTGCCTTTGCCTGTACAATTAGATTGTCGCTTCATGACAAAATTAGTGTGTCATCTACATAGACACCAGCTATGATGATCTCGTTGCTTATGATTTTCACATAAACGTTGTAGTCAGCCAGTAAAGGCTGGAAGCCCAAGGATCTAAGTGCGTGATCCTTCTTCTTATACCACTGCCTGGCGGGCTGTTTTAATCCATAGATGCTTCTGTGCATTTTGCAGGCATAGTCAGCAAGTGACTCATAGGAAAAACCCGGTGGCTGGTCCATGTAGACCTCTTCTTTTAGCTCCCCTCATTTCTTCCTGCAATAACTCATATCTAATTTCATGGTGTCGCCTTTGTTCCACTAGTGGATCTGGGTAATCTCGAGGTACTGTGGAAGTTTCGGAACTTACTCTATCAGCAGGTGTATCAATTGGGTTGTACTGCTAGTGAGCTTTGTGTTGTGCTCTTGTCATGACCCTAACTAGTTTGTGACATACGTGTCTTGCGGGTAGGATCTTATTAGGTTGCTTGGGGCAATCCTTAAAGTTGTGATTCTGTACACATTCTAGACATTCGGCATGGTATTGGTTTCTGACTTTACAATCGACCTTGAAATGACTTGTTTCGCCAAAGATGAAACATATGTTGCTCATTGGCCCTTGGGCAATTGCGTAGCCATCTTGGATGGCTAGCAGTTCTGGAGGTTCGAACTTGTTTGGATACTCATTTCCTGATAATGTGTGTAACTTCCAGAGGTGGATGTGTTGTCGGCATGGTATGAGTGACCAAAAGAATTATCATCAAAATGTGTCTAAACGGGTGCTAGTCGATTTTTTTGAGTTCCTCTCTCGGGTGGTCCCCTTGGAGGCAGACCCAAGAGCGCTAATTCACCATTGACTGTGTTATCCTAGACCTACCAAAAGATGTACATACATACAAACTCCTTCTTGGTACACCTTGGCTGCAAATGGTAGGTGTCATCCAAAATTGGAAGCAAAGTAAGATAACCTTCGGCAATAATGAAAAGAGAGTCACCGTTGACTCTACAGGCCATGTGAAGCCAACCAAGATTTATGACGATTGGTCATCCACAACATGCCTCTAATAATGTTCCAATCATGCCAAAAGGACACTATACGTGCTCAACCGATATCATCAATTGGGGTCACACATTGGCCACAATGGACTTTGCTGACTCCAACAGATGCCTCCTAGAGACCATCGAAGAAGACACCAATATCCTACCCTCTTCTACTGATATCGAGACACCCATCATTCCCTTGATGATGATAGATCCTATTCTTGTAGCTTGGTGCCCCGAAGAAACTATTGTTTCTACAGCCCATGTTTTGGAAGATGGCATTCTTTCGATGAATGATGAGGAAATGAGTGACGAGCAAGTCCTCAACTATCTCAATCATAAACAATTTGCACCTAAATTGATCCCAAAGGAGATCAAGACACCACGCCCACTATCTCATGTACAACTTACCTCTAAGGTAGTCACACAGAACGGTGGTAGCATTGAACTGAGTGTGATGCAAGTCGTGAAGTAACAATCTGATCCATACAGCTTCTTTTGAAGCTTGACATGCTGCGATGTACTCTGCCTCTATCGAAGAAAGCGCAACTGACTTTTGCTTCTTTGAGTTCCATGAAATCGGTCCCCCTGCCAGATAGAAACAGAACCCGGAGATAGATTTTCTAGTAGAGACTATTCCTCCCCAATCTGAGTCGGAGTAGCCTCGCAAGACGAGTGGGTCGATAGCATTTCCATCATAATATAACATGTGATCTAAACTTTCCTGAATATATCTCATCACTCTCTTTAATGCTCTATCCTAGGATCAGACTTGAATTGACTCAATGAGTGTAAAGACCACTAGGGACAATCTCCTAAGATGAGAATAGGAAAACACAAGAGAGACTATGGAGCAAAACCACCCAACCAATCCTAGATCCCTCCTGGAGAATCCTCCTGGACCTAGCCCCCAAGCCATGCCAATGTGACAACAAGAGGAGAAGAGCTCACTGGTAACCTAGACCAAGTCGTCGACGGAATAATCACTACCTCAATATATAGAGAGTAGGATCCTGTGCATGAGCACATGCAATTCCCATGCAGGTCAACTATAAATAGGTCACAGCTCTTCATGCATACCTCCTGTCTATATCAATCACACGCACATGCACTACTCCATATGTCTCAATTAGAGTGTCTGGGTCCTCTCAAGGTCATTAGTCACCAACAGGCCTTGACTTGGAATTAAATCTAGGCGTTACCAAAAATCTCGAACACTGGAGGGCCAGTCTACCATATTAGGACTATTCCAAGTCCTTAACCGAATATGGCCGTAACATTCTTCCTCCCTTAAACAGGTTCTGTCCTCAGAACGGGAAAAAGAAAACATGAAACTATTCCTTAAGCTTTCAGATCTTTCCCATGAATCATTATTCTTAGTCTGATCTTTCCATCTGAATAAGCACTCAGAGATGCAACAATTCTCTAATTGCTTGCCTCTACTCATGAATACTAGTTCAAATTCCAAAAGATACACTAAGCTATAAATCTTCCAAATGGGTTGATCTACTCCAAAACAAAAGTTCATCACCTTCATGTAATCCTAATTACATGAACCATTGGGTGAATTAATCTCTTTATTTCAGAGATCAAATCCAAAAGCTAAAGAAATTCCATGTAAATATCTAGTAGAAAATAAGGCTTCTTGGTACAAATATTCTAAAATACCACAATTCAGTTATCTAAAATCTCTAGGAGATCCATCAAGTCTCAAACAATCATAACTCAAACCAGAGTACTACAGTTACTCTAATGAGTTAATAGCCCCATTTCTAGCATCATATGCAAGAAATCAGCATCTATCTGTATCTTAATAGATTTCTCTGTCTCCTACAAAACTGGAGATATAGACTGAACTTTGTATACAAGTGCTTATAAACTACAATTTGTAAGGTAAGCAAATTCCTCATAAGTAAGCAATTACTTAATGAAAATGCCTGTGAGATCCACACAATCTCAAGTATGTGCTAGAGTAAAGAAATTTAGAGTTCAACCAATAGATCTAAATCCTTAACTCTCCCATATTGATCAAGAATTACTCATTATCTTAAGAATCTTCACATTTCCCTATAACCTTCAAATGATCTTTAAGTATCAGTTTATGATTCGTCAATCATAAACATTTAGAATCTTATGATTCGTCAATCATAATTCTCAAGGTTCTAAATCCATACTTAATCACTGAAAGATATTGGAGTATATGCACAACATACCACTCAGGAAATATAAGAATCATTCTAAAATCTTTTCCACAAGGAAAATCACTGGATTCCAAAAATATTCTTCCAAACCAATTCTTACCAGATTATGAGTTCCAAATTCTACAATCATCCAAATAATTAAAGACTATTAAAACATACATCTTTAACAATATAAACTTTATACAATCTCCTAGAACAACTTCTAGAGATTACAAAGTTCTGCTGAATTCCCAAAATTCAGTTTACCTTCTTGGCACCATTAGGATCCGGTATCCAATTGAGCTCCCAGGGATACTATCACTAATGAATCAAGTTTATTTCTAAACTGATAAATACTCATCCAAGAAATCAGTATCCTATGCACACAATTCCCTAATGAATCTGAATGACTCATAAATTATGTGTTACAAGCAATATACACAAAACAAACAATTTCCGATGAATTCTCTTCACACTGTCCGTTTTATCAATTAACTTCCACAGGAGTAAATCAACTACTCAAGTTAATTGCTCATGATTTAGAAATCTTAAATGTCTAGGTGCGAATCTTAATTGTACATGTACAACACCGCATTTAGATCATTATCCAAATCATTTTAAGTTAACCAATAGATCTATCAAAACAGATCTGTTAACTCTGCAAGTATTTGTCAAACACAATACTTGATCATATGTCTATGTTCAACCACTAGGTTAAGTGCACCAGATAACCTTAGTAACTAGGAATACATAGCAGATTCACACAAGATTAATCGTGCACATATGAGAAAAATCTCACTATGACCCAGTACATAAACACATATATCATTATCTGGCAGATTCCTCCAAAATCCGCATATGTTACTCACATATATCACTAAGAATCTTGTAACTCAGCTACATAAAATTCTATTTCTCTTGAGTAAATAACATATCTAGGAAATCTCTAAAGTGAATAATTTCACATCACAAGTTTTCCAACCATCATACTTTTATCCACAAAATTCCTTCAACCAATCAACCTACTTCAGATCTTAGTGGACCAACTAAGATTAGGCTGACTTATACATACATCTTTGGACAAAAGGTTCAGATTAAGGCTTTATTCCACTGATCCAATAAATAACTAAATGGTATTTGGTAGCCAATCAGTGAATCTTAATTCAATCTTTACCTTTACTTCCCATATTCATGAATATCTCATAGCTCAAAAACCCTTAAATCTCCACTAGCTCTAGATTATTCAAAATAATCACTAGAGATTTTCTCTATTCACACTGGATAGTTCCACCATTGCACACAAACTGGATTTCACAAAAGAAATCTATGCAACTGGTTAATCCCATGAAAGTCTTAGTCCTATCATTTTTTTCTCCCCCTTTTAAAAGAAATTTCATAATTTCAATCAAAAAGCTCTCAGGAGACAACGTACAAAATATCAAAGATTTAAAATAGTTAGTAATGAGTATTCAATACTATTACAAACCGAACTTTTTCCTTAAAATCATAAAATATCTTATCTTGAGTGATTCTGAGCTATATTCACAAACCTGAAATGGAAGCATGAATTCATATAACTTAAACAGTCCTTCAGAACCTAGTTCTACATTGGAAGGAATTATATGAATCTCAATCCAATTGTCTAGTATATAAGAAATTTCTAGAAAGTAGAAGTTTAAAATTAATAGAGAAATAGCTATTTTAAGGGTTTCCAATTTGGAAGTTATGAGATACCATTGAGGGATCCAGATCTATATCTCATAACCTCTCCAAGTACCCTAAATAGGCTTTACCAATGGTTTCAACTATTAGATTTACAAACAATGTAAATACTAACCATTGGCCTACAAATCATTCTCACACAAGAATTTCCTCTTTGAAATCACTGATGTCCCATACCACCAGTTTTCTCTCCAAGAAAGTCCTTTGCTTTTAGATCCGACCATCAGAAAATCAAAAAGACTATCTGACCATCCTATATCCAATATAGGATCCGATCTTCAACCATTTCCAGAAAAATACCTCCTACTATTGAAGTTTCCATTTCCTTAAGTTTTCATATTAGATGACAATTCATCTAAGAATAACTCTAGGCATTGACCCCATTATGGACGAGAAACCTCATTCATATACAGTCGAAATGGCCTAAGTTTATTCTTCAAAACCAAAAGGAAAAAATTTAATATAGCTGAAGTATACCGATAGATATCCAATATCTAAATCCGAAATGGTACAAGGAATTCAATTCCTTCAAGAAGATCACTAAATTGCATTATTCGATAATCCAGAGATCTAAAACCTCTATCTTGATTTTCAATACCAGGTATGCACATATCTATTCCACCAAATATCGAAGTACCCCCAAATTTGTTCCTAATGGATCGCGATAATCCAGTTCAAAATTGTGATTTAACAAGAATCTGCACATGGCTTTACCGTCTCAACTCATCTGGTTGGTACTGTCATTCCGAATTCCTACTATCTGAGAGTTACAACTCTTAGGAATAAGGCTCATTCTCGGAAAATTTGAGTCACGAGCTTATTGTGAGAGGAATTTCGATTCCTTTGGGCATGCGTGTCAATGCAGTAAACTCGATTTCGGATATTGTTTTCCGGTAAGAGGTAGAAAGAATTTGGTTTTTCTTCTCAGTGGACAATATGCATGTATAAAGTCCTTATCAACTTGACAGTCACCTATAAGCATAGTTTTTTGAGAACTTAATACCGTTGTTTTTGTGTCAAGCTGTATCAATTGGTTTGAATTTTTTCTAAATCGATCTTGACAAAATAATGGTATTAGTATAGTTCTCAGACAGGTATCTAATTATCTTAGAGACTGATAACAGGTTCTTTGACAACTGAGAAACATGAAGGACGTTAGGAACACAAATGGACATATCATTGTTGAAGCTGATCTTCACCGATCCTTTTCCTTTCACGCATATGGTGCTAGAATCTCCGAGGTAGATAAATTGGTCTCTATTGTAAGTTGTGTATTCCGTAAACCATTCCTTCCTGTGTTGGGTAGCGCCGCTGTCCAGGTACCAGCTATCATAGTCTTTGCTGCTACTGTTGTAAGCGATTAACGAATGTGTATCTGACTCCTTGAATTTTGCCGTGTTGGAGGAGTCTGGCTGCTTCTGCTTCTTTGGATCGTTGTAGATGCGGATGCGACACTCCTTGATGTCGTGATTGGCTCTCTTGAAATATCTATAGAAAAGCTTCTTGCGCGATTCACCATGCTCACCTTGAGTGTGAGGCTTCTGCTGTTGCTGCTGCACTTGATTTTTGCCCTTGGAATAGTCTTTCTTCTTGGTGTATAGAGTCATGGATTTGTCTTTGATGGACAGGCTGCTAGTCTTTCTCCACATTTCTTCTTGAAGAAGATGACTGATCACCTTTTGAAGAGTGAGGTCCGGTTGTGTGGAGATCATCACCACAAAGAGCGCATAGGACTTTGGAAGAGAAGAAATATCTAAATATTTATGGTTGACGGATCATAAATAGTTACTTAATTGTGTTAGTGGATTATAAGGAGTTGTAATGATTCTTAAGTGTGATGATTTATTCTTGATCTATTATTTGAGTAAGAATTCGAATCAGTGTTTTGAATCTCTCTACTCTAGTATTTTATGTGAGAACCTATGGATCTCACAGACATTCTCACAAGATAAGTATTTTATTTGTGGAGAATTTAATTTATCTAATGGATGTTATTCTACTACAGTTTATGGTCTGTAGATGCTTGAGTATAGTTCTTCATTTGAATTGGATCTCCAGTTGTCATAGGAGACAGACAAGTCTATTAAGATGAATGAATGCTATTTTCTTGTATTTGGTGCTAGAAACAGGAGCATTTAACTCAAAAGAGTATCTGGGATACTCAGAGTTAAGTTTTAATCATTCTATATTTTAATGATTCTCCTAGAGATTCTAATTGAATGGATTTTCATATCTTAGAATTTGGATTCTAAGGATATTTATACTTGAAAGCTTATGAATTATTTGTCAAAGTTGTGGATAATTTCAGACTGTAACTATAGTTATTTTTTTATTTCTTTAACTTTAATCTCTTAAGTTAGGTTATTTCACCCAGTGTTTCATGTAAGTGCTTTACAGGAAGGTGATGTTACTAACTTGTGGTGAATGTAACCCAGATGGAAAATTGATCGCTTAGTGTACTTTTTCTGAGATTATCTCTGAGTACTTGTTTGATGTGAAAGTTAGACTAAGGATAATGATTTTCTAGGTGGACATTGAAAGTTAAAAGAACTGTTCCTGTTTAGAGAGCTTCTAAGGATAAAAGCAGTTTAAGGAGGGGAGAATGTTATGTCCATGGCCAGTAAGTAGGATTCAGTATACTCCTATCTTGGATACATGCTACTCTAGTAAATCAAGTTGTTAGTTATGCCACGTCATACTGGATGTGACCCGAAAGTAACTAATATCCTTGTGAGGCCCAGAACACAGTAAATGGAGTTTGGACAAGGTATGAGACAATGTATGCATGTGTAGAGTTATCAATAGCAGTGAATAGGTGGTCCATGCTTAGGACTCTATTCTAGGTGAATCTATGTATAGGGAACTTAGGGCTATGCATGGCTATGTGCCCAGGTTGCTTTTGGCTCTATATATTGAGGCCAAACTCGTCCTACTCCTCATTGTGGTCATTGATTCATTGCCAGAGTTTCACTCTACCTTCATGCTTCTTATTCCTTGGCTTGCAGGTAAACTTCTAGAGTTGATTGGTTGCTTCTACTTGGTTGGGTGGTTGCTCCATAGTGTGTTCTCCATTGTCTTTTGTCTTGTAAGCAGGATCTTAGGGAGCTTTCCTTATAGCAATGCTTAAGAGCAAGAGTTTGCCAAATACCTTTTGGGCAAAAGCATGCAACACAACTGCTCATATCTTGAATCGGTGTCGTACAAAATCTATGGAAGGTAAGACACCTCATGAAGCTTTTCCTGGAAAGAAACCTAATATTTCTCATTTGAGAGTATTTGGTTGTGATGCTGATGCTCATATTCCTGATGAGAAATGAAGGAAATTGGATGCAAAAGCTATTAGATGTATTTTCCTTGGATATGATGAGAAGGCCAAGGCATACAAGATGTATGATACGAATGCACATAAGCTTGTGATCTCTAGAGATGCTACATTTGACGAGACGGGTCAAGGCGTACAATCTGATGTAATCACTGAATCTTTTGATGAGGGAGTGAAAGTACAGGTCAATAAGGAAGTGGATTTTGATGCAGAAGATTCAATGGAAAAAGATAAGCTTGATATTGAAATCCCTGATTCTTTATAGGGATTTGAAAGAGCTAGATATTGTTCACTGTCCTAAAGATGAAATTTCGACGCCATCTTGGGACTAAGTTAGTTCAAATGAACACGTGACTGCTTCTTAGACAAAGGAGATTAATCTTGTGTTGTTATATAATGGCAAAAAACCTTGTGTCGTAAGAGTTGTGCTAGGAGATCAATTAGAGACGAATGACACATTTGAACCTGAGCCAACCATTCCTTTAAAACTCATTCACCTCTTTCATGAAGTAAAAATAGCACAAATTAGATGACAAAGGATCAGGCGGAGCCAACATTGCTTGCAACTTCCATATTAGAGATGGATCCAAGTGCAAATATTGAGTTTAAGGAGCTCAACTTGTGTGACAAACGAAAGATCTAGAGTTCAAGATGACTCATTTTGGCATGCTGAAGACGACATATCTCGGGCTCAAAGGAGCTCTCAAGTAAGTGAATTGGATCTACACTTTTACTTTAAGCTTTGTATTTTTTCGGCCGATGAATAAAGTTCGTGTCTTTGTACTTACAAAAAAATTTGGCCGGTGAATCAAGCCCACGACATGAGTCTTAGGTTATAGTTGGCCTAGATGAGGACATCAACTTTTTCAAACGAGGGGAAGGATGTTGTATAATTGACTCTATTGCGCCCTATAAGATTCAGAGGGGTGACACTCCCAGAAAGTCTCAGAGCAGGTTAGGAAGTTAAGGACAACCTATGACTCATGGTAAGCAATAGTCACAAGTCATGAACTAGCTTTGGAGCTCGAGTCACGGCCTAGTTAGCCCCTAGGACCCATGTCCCGGAGCTAAGTTGATTCTAAGAGCCGGGGTAGCTCCTGAGATCCATATCCAAGAGCTAGACCAATTCTACCAGGCTTGTCAAGTTTAATCAGCAAAATAAAAACTAAGTCCATAAAATTGTGCTTTACCAAACAATACTATGTTTTAGCTCTGTTTACCAGCATGAGCCAAGCACAATGCTAACACGTGTTGGTGGCCTCGAGACTAGTCAGTCCATGTATGAATGTAACTTCTTCCAAATAAAGTTGATCCTTGGGGATGACTATTTCGGTTTCACCTTTGGGACGGATCCAAGTGGAAAGACCCATTGCTACAAGCTTTGCGTCACCGGCACTTAAGGGTCCATGTCACCAATGTGTGGTTTGCAACTATGCTATTGGGTCAATTTGGCGGCCACTATGCCTTGGGATGTCATGAGTGACTTGTCTTTGTCTTGTTTACTTTTTGGAGACGGATTCTGAGTTGGCTTTTAGATTAGTTGGGATTTTTGTTTTCTTAATTGTGAATGCTTAAGTTGTTTACGTTTTCTAAGTTGGCTTATAAGTGAGTTCATGTCAGATGGATGTTAGACTCAAGTGTGTCTTGGGGAAATTGCTCAAGTCCCAACGCCCTTTGAGGTCTCGGCGCTATAGTGCCCACATGGCTGTTTTGAATTGCTAGTTCTTGGCTGTGCGCCAGGAACTAGTTGGTTGTCCACCCTAGTTCCTAGTTGTGCCAAAATGTGATGCAAGCATTGAGTAACCATAGGCATAATGGTGGTAACCTGCCCATTTGGTTAGAATGCAAGTTGGAGGAAATAATGAGATTTGCAGGAAATAATGCAAGCAACTAGGAAAGCCTGTTAAGCCATTAGCAATATGTACAAAGTAGAGCATTTGGCCACTTCCACAAGGCACTTGGGCAAGGCTACAGTTTCAATCCAGCAGCCTGACTGTGCGATGCTCATGTGGGTATCGTAAAAGGCACTTGAGTGAAGTCCTTAATTTTTTTTTCACCATAGATTCGACAATAATTTATGCTCCATTAAGGATCTAACTAAAGTTTCAATTAAGATTGGGCCTCTCACTTTTAGGTCAATTTGGCGTCCATTCTTTGTAACGCCATACCCCTGACGCTTGAAAAAAAAACAATCGATAGCTGCCCCGACTTAAAATAGCAGCCAAAGGACTCCGTCATCCCTGCGCCCTGGCCTTTCAGCGGGCCTTAATGGCACGATGTTCTCTACGCCCAATCAGTTCGATTTTTGCCACCTGGCTTATTGACAACTGGACTCTTCCGAATAGTCGATTAAAGAAACGTGGCAAGATCTGAAAGATTCATGATGCAATCCAACGGTGCGGACTTGGATCACTCAGTGTCATGATGACACGAGGCCTGCTTCGCCTTCCCTAGACGATTTCTTTCACTAAAGAGCAGAGCAGCATCTGCTGCTGCCGCTTGAGGAGGCTCCTCCTCTTCCTCTTCTTCTTCTTCCTTGCTTTGTTTTTCCTCGTATTTTCTGATGATGGCGATACATCTGCCTTCAATTTCAAGCATATTTGGCAGATTGAAGCTCCAGATCTGTGCTCACAGGCCTCCAATTGTTTGCAGTCACCATTTTTTGGTCAGATTTCGAGTATCTGGTCTGGGAAAACAGCTATCGTAGAGTGTTCTGGATCCAGTTTGCGGAGCTTTGTTGTCATGGTTCTTGTCTTCTTTGCGCTTTGCGTGCAAATGCAGCATGTTTCTTGATCTGAAATAACATATAATCTCAAGAATTTGAAGGATGCGTCAGATTCGTGGAGTGCAGATGCAGAATACGGAGCTTCGCAGAGAAAAAGTAACGATTTAGCAACGGACTTGCAAATCTTGAACTTGTTTACTTTTGGTTTAGGATGTGGCATCGGATGCCAAGTCCCTGGGGTGTTCCAAAGTGGATATGGTGTGATATTACGCCTCGGGTCTTTCATGTTAGTTCCGGGGGATAAAGATCTGCCATACCGCCATTTTCGTTGCAAGCTGTCAGTGCTTTTAGATTATTATCTAGAACTTGTCAATGCTTTCAGATCGCTATTTAGAGCTTGTCAATACTTTTAGATCATTATCCTAATGGCGCACGCTTCACAAAATTCTGGAACTTTATCGGCAAGCGAGGAATATCGCACGCTGGTAGACAAAGCTTATAGTAAGTTTGCTCGCTTGCGTGATTTCCCCCCGTATGGTCGCAACAAATGGGACGTCTATTTTCACAAGGCCTTCCAAGTTTACACGAAGCTCTGGAAATTTCAACAAGATAATAGGCAAAAGCTGATAGAGACAGGCTTGAAGCGGTGGGAGATTGGAGAGATTGCATCACACATAGGGCAATTGTACTACATGTACTACCTTCGCACTAGTGATTCGTCATATTTATCAGAATCTTTTATTTTCTATGAGGCAATTCTGAACCGGGAGTATTTTAAGGACATAGGCAAGGATGTGGCGTTGGCGAATAAGCAGCTTAGATTCTATGCACGTTTCACTGTTATATGCTTGCTGCTGAATCGTAGGGAGATGGTTCGCAACCTCACGCAACAATTTCGTATGCTTGTTGACGATTATAGTCGCATTTTTCAGGTCATCATTTTTAGAAAAGAGTTTCTTTCAATCACTTTTGCAGTTTGCATGGCGCGCATTTGTTCTTTTTAAATATTAGGTCTATATTATGATGGTTACCTGCTCCTGTGCGTTGCTGTTTTGTCTGCCATGGATTGAGACTGCTTCTTTCCTTTATTATTCAAGGTTTGCAAGAATAGACTCTGAATCGCACCTGTTTACACAAGCTCTATTGAAAATCGAGCTACTTTTAATTTGCATGGTCTTAGAAAATTGCCTCTAGATGTGACATTTTGTAAGAACGAAAGGCTGTCTGTAAAATAAGGGGTTTGGTCTCAATGTAGCCGTGCATTTTCATTTGCTGCCAGTAAGATGTGACAAGACTCTTTGTATGCAACAGAATACACAGGCAAGTGATTTCAAGGAATGGAAGGCAACTGTTCAGGAAATTGGAAGGTTTATGAAGGCTGATGCTCCCTGCGAAAACAGTCGGCCCCTGAGATATAGTACCCTTCTTGATTCGCATCCATCATCTTTCCCGTCTATTCCAAAGCTAGAGGGCAAGAAGCAGCTGAAACTGCAGGATGCTATACTTGCCAGCTACTATCACAATGAGGTACCAGCGACCTTGTGGGATATTTCTGGTGATGCTTACTTGAATGCTCGAATTCTTCTATTTCAATAACCTCCTTTTGAAAGGGTTGGAATAAAAATGAGCCCTCCCAGCTCAAGTATCTCCAGGTTTTGTGCTAAAAGTATTCATATTGTATAAGGTATGGTTTGGCATGATGAAGACTTGTTGTTAATGGACAGGTAAAGTTCAGTGAGCTTACTCTAGACAATTTCAGAATGCTTCAGTGCATTGAGTGGGAACCAAGTGGAGCCTTCTACAGGCCAAAGCCAGCGGACTCTACCAGTGGTACCGTTTCAGGTCAGAGCAGATTGAGCACTGTCGAAGATATAGTAGATCCAACTTTGCCACCCAACCCTCACAAGTACATTCTATATCGGCCAACAGTTCCTCAATTGCTGCTTGTACGTGAACTGTCTACCTAATAACACATTTGGGCATGTTCCAAGGTTGTTGCAATATTACTAGCTTTGGCCTATTTGGTCTTCTTAATGCAACTTAAATTTGTGCTTGCTTTTTCAAGGTACTGGCAACAGCTTGCGACGAGCTATCAGGAGATGGTATCATTTTACTGTACATTTCAGCATCCGGTATGCATTCTGCTTGTAGATATAATTCAGTCAGCAATGTTCAATCGAGTGGAATTTTCTTTTGAGATTAGTATTGCCCTTTGAGCCTCAGCTTATTTCTGCCCAATCACAAATTGCCATTGTCATAATTGACAGCTATTTCTAACTCTCACATGAGATTTTCTACTTGCTAAATTGGACGATTTTGCCAGGGAAGCTCTCTCGGGGTGCCATATCCCGCACGCCAAGTGCAACTCAAAGTATTACATCTTCAATTGGATCAGAAGTTACTATATCCAGTAACTACTCTAATTCAAATCAGGAGATCAGTTCAGAGTTTGATCGAAACTCTCAAAATCAGCAGCTAGTTGATTCTACGTCAGATCAAAATGACTTGTCTTCAGTAGGCAATCTGGGGGATAGCCCTCAAAATAGAGGAATGGATGCAAGCCATGGGGCAAAATCTGTCAACTCTAACAGTGGACTGTGGCTTGGATCAAGACGTAGTTCAGGTATTTCTGAAAGTGGTCTTCAGCATGGCCACACCAAAAAAATTTCAGTACTGTATATGCAGTTATCACTGTACATTCCATATAGCCTATAGGTAACAACTTTGGTGGCTATGCTTGCTCATTTGCTATGCTGAAATTGCCTTCTAACAGCGGGTTTGTAATCGCTTTCCCTATTATTAATTTGACAGGATTTGATCTTAACAGGATTCAGCTATCTCTACCCCAGTGATATCATCCCATTCACAAGACGGCCTCTTTATATTGTTATTGACAGTGACAACAGTTCCGTCTTTGAGGTCAGTGCTTTCTACAAGTTCCTTCCGGTCTTGATAGTACAATTTTTTTTGAGGCTAGATGGCAACTTTTGCTTGGGTACTTATGAGACAACTTGTGCTGTCTGGCTAAGAATTTTGTCTTTCGAATTTGATACTTTTGTTTTAGTATCCATTCTTTGACTTTTTGACTTTCATGTATGCTTTTCATTAACTTTACCTATGACATCTCTGACCTCTCAAATTGCAAAACAATTTCTAGTTTCAGATTCTTGGCATGCAAAGGAAGCCTGCTCAAGCGCATTTAACCTTTTATTTTGTAGTGGTTGGTTTGACACTTCTATGACACACTTCTGCATGCATGCCACAAATTGAGACTACTCTGTATCCTATTTCCAAGGTACTGGGTGGTGACGAGCGGGGAGAATCAGTAGTGCTACTTCTTTCTCCGGTATCACAGCCAATAGATGACAAAGTTTCACATACTCAAGCTGGTGGAAACCTGTTCACTTTCTTCCTTACAGCTCCAGTGCTGGCATTATGCCGATTGGCAGGTGTTTCTGCTACAGACATTCAACAGGTGATTCTCTAATTCTGATAACCTTATGTTAGAAATTTTCATTTCTATTTAAATTTAATAGTCAAAATAAGAGTAAAACTTTTAGTTCTATTGAGCTCAAAGAGCACATTTATCAGCAGGTTATGTCTGTAATTTTTAGTATTTTGAATACCCTAAGAGAGATTATATGTCAGGGTACATATGAGCAGTCAGAGAAGCAACTCTCAGAACTATTTCAGGAATGGGCTGCTATTTTTTCTTCCTTAGCTGATGCCAATGAGGTCTGGACCCGTGTTCTTTCTGACCCCTTTCTCAGGCAGCTCACATTAAGGTACAATTTGTTCCATACGTATTGCCAAATGCATCTACTCAAATGTTTGTAGAATCGTACTCATTGGTATTCACCTTGAACCATTACATCTGATTAACAAACTTTTTACAACTGGTCAATCTGATATGTTATAGCTCTGCGTAGTGTGATAAGGTATTTGCGTGCTGTTCCATTGAAAATCAGGTTCATATTTGCACGGGCTTGTTTTGGTCTGCACAAGCTGTACCATTCTCGGTATGAATTCTCTCCTCGTTGTTGCCCATCGTTGCCCGACGAAATGCTTCCCACGTCTCCACTTGTGGAGCACGGTGTGCTGCAAATAGCCCAAAATTTTGGTATAGCAAAACATTTTTTAAGTACTGGTGTCACTAGGATGCCCATAACCACTGAAAATGGTCGTCACCGATAAAGATCATGAGATGCGTTGGCGGTAATTTTACTGAAATTGAATACTGGATGCTCCTAGTTTAAATATTTATGATGCTTCTTTAGCGTCAAGAGACTACTTGGAGGTGATGACTATAAAATCTTATTACTCTCAAGGGAAATAGAGTTTTAAGTCCCCATCAAGTGCAAGAAAGAAAGAAGGATTGTGTGAAGAGCAGCTTGTCAGTGTTTTTTTTTATTGTTGATTTCAATTGCTTACAGTTTTTCAATATCCTCCAATTCCTGATAAGCCAATATATGAATTGTGGATGAAAATAATATAGTTTGTTTTTCGAGCGTGAATCATCGAAGATAGTCTCCTGCATCTTCTGAGAATGTTGATCGAATAAAATGCGTTCAGTGCTTGTATGTTACGTACATTATTACGTGTCTCACGTTTTTATTTTAGAGTTTTCTCTGTATTCACTTTTCCATTTAACTGTCCAGTACAGAAGAAACTTGTGAGAGCAATTTATCTAGATTTCTGTTGTCATTTCAATTATAAGGATGCTCCAAAACCGGAAGCTTCCATACATTCTTTTGTCGGCATTATTTTGAGGGGCTTTGAAAGCCCAAACACCTAAGCAGAATCTGTTTCTATCTTGTATGGTTATGTCTTGGACACACTTTTTTTTTCCTGTGTCGTTGGCACAATCTGGATCACATTACAATCAACACAAATTAAAGGCTAGTGGTCAGCAAGTCAATCAGCTTGAAATATTGGAACTTGCCAATGCCCTTCAAGGGCCCTTTAAGCTTCCTTTCACATTCACGCTAGAAATCACCTGCCTTTTCAACAACTTCTAGGTGCCAGCATGCACATCAAGGGTGCCCACTAGATCGGATGTGCCTCTACAATAAGCCTTCTCACTGCATGAGCATGACTTAATGTTCACCTGGCCTTGGACATCCTAAAAGTAGGCATGGATACAACCCATTTCTACTGCAAAAACCTTTATTTTGGTGCAAAAAATCTTCCATTTACAGAGGAGTTTTGAGAAGTCGAGCAAATCCATGAACTTGTTTTTGCAAATCCTAGAACTGCACTATCTTCAGATTTCTTCTTGGATACATTAGCAAATCTCTCTCTCTCTCTCTCTCTCTCTCTCTCTCTCTCTCTCTCTCTCTCTCTCTCTCTCTCTCTCTCTCTCTCTCTCTCTCTCCCCCTTGTGACTAGTCCAAGTACCATGTAATGGGTAGGAAATATCTTGAAGATGACCAACAGTTTGCATTGTAATAAGGTTGTAATAGTTGTTGCTTTATTAATCATGCAATTAAAAATGTTTACAAGTTCAAATCCTTGAAGTATTATCATTTGCTTGTAAGTTGTGCTGAAAAATGAGCACATAAAGTCATACTACCTTTTTTAGCTATTGGAATTGTATAGTGGTTGCAAATCGTTTAAGATATTTGGAATCAATTTCTTCTACAAGCCTTGCTCCTCCCCTTAATGAGGAGAGTTTGTTCTTTTGTAATGTCAACATGATTTATTTCGGTCATGTCATTACCTCAATATAGCCTTTAGCTCTATTTTCAGTGCATATACTTATTGAATTTTACTTTTAGCCTATTATATCTAACTCGCCAGAGTCTTTGACCTATCTTATTACTCTATTAGCTATTGTTTCTTAAACGGGATTTTGTTTTTTGTGAACAAGACTTGACAATACTAGGACTTCCCCATCCGTATGTTGCAAGTGAGGCTAGATTGGGTGTTGCAATGATTTTTGTTGTTGGTGCACACAATTATTGTAGCCTCATGTTGTTTGGTCTCAACAAAATAGGCACTTGAATTTAATACATTCAGCTTCTCATCGTGTGTCATTTTGAACTGACCAATAGTCATAAGTTGAACAGCATTATTGGTGTCTAGAACTTAGGTGCATTGATCTTATGGCACATGGAAATATATATTTTGGTTGCATTCATTCTTTATACATTTTCTTCTCCCAAAAACTTAGTTGCCATTGTTGTTGATATCACCTTATTGTAGTGTCTTCTTCCCCACTGCCTTCACTTCACTTCACTTCCAACATACAGAATAACAAATTGCCACCAAATGTTATTGATTTGTCATTCTATCATATCACTGCACTTATACAAGCTTGGAGCTTGTTTCAAAGTTGAGTTGCCAATGGTGATACTTGGTGGCTGAAAATCAGAAAAAAGGCTTTTAATACCCAAGAATTGCTCATTACAGAGCAAAACTAAGCCAAGTCTATTGGAATAAGTTGCAGTAGGTCGCTAGTGTTGGATAGAAGCTAAAAGAACTTAGACAAATTAAAAGTGGGTAAGACATCGAGCAAAAATAGGTTTTTCTAACATTTTGAGGCATTTGAGAGCAAAAAGCGAGCTAAAAGTCTCATTTCTCAATCAAATTATGTGATTGAAGTTGCTATAGGGCTGGATTTGCTAGGAAGACCTTAACCACAACATCATACAACAAAAAATTCGATGAAAAATGGATCAAATAAGGTTTCCCCTTCTTTTTTTTGGATTTTCATGCCATCTTTTAAAAATTTCTTGTAAAATACTTGTCTCAACCAAAATTCACATGGTAAGGCTTTGTTGGGCTGGTGGTGGCAAGGCAACTAGACTATTAGCTTCAATAAGCACAAGAAATTTCCAAAAACAATGTTCTAAATTATCAAAATTCAACTTCCATAGCTAGAATAAGCTAAGGAGGAACACTTCAATTGAGTTTTAAAAGGCATGAAGAGCATTTTGCATTCAAGTTACCTAAATTTAATTTTTTTTTAATGGATCCAAAATCCAAATGTCGAAAAAGTTCTTAAGTGTAATTTTTTAGTTCATTTTTCTTTTAGCATTTATTTGGCCTTTCTCAATTGTTCCTTGGATATTTGATTTCAAATGAACAACACTAAAGTACCAACAATATACAGATAGAAAATGATCGTATTAGTGAAGAGAAATATCAAATCATGTCTTCTATTTTAACCCTTTTTAGTGTTGGGGTGATAGAAAATCCATTCATCAATACATGAGAGTTGTAGTCCACGGTCAAGATGGAGGACAATACATGTATTTCACCCGCGTGCATGGTCAACTGTGGTCCATGTTAAAAATGAGAGAGGCAAATTTTATTTCATGATGGCATGGTGCCAATGGAGTGGTCACATCAAAGGCTTAATCCAAGGCAAACACAATCCCATAGCTAGCTTAGTCTACTTTAAAAATAGAAAAAAAATAGCAAGATGTGAGAGAAAGACCAACGGTCCAAATTGCAACTAAATGTCCTCTAGCGGACATGAGTTAGGTAAGGCCCTGGTGTAAGGTCTTCAATACCTAGTTGGCGTCCTTGCATGCATGATGCACTTAGAGAGTTACACTCCATATTGTTTTTCGTCAAAACTTGTGTTGAATAGCTGAGTTGAAATCTGCAGTTTTTTGACATATGGTGGCCAATGTAAGGCAAGTAAAAGCCTGGTGTGACTTGTAAATAAAGTGGTTAGCAAAATACGTTATTCATTTGGCCATGAATCAAGTATTTTGGCTTTAAATTAATTGTCATGGGAATGCCTATTGTGAGTGACAATGTCTTGAGTGCATCTAGCAAACTTGAAGATGTCACTAATCATGCATTTTGAAAAATTAAAAGGAATAATATCTTGATGGAAATATAGTTATGGGATATCGTTATTTTGATCGAACACGAACTTGATAAGAAGAGTCACTGCTGACTCCAAACTTTCATCAATCTATCAATAAAAAATGCAATTATTCCCTATATTAGTTATTCCATTGAATTAAAGGAGACATGGGATATGCCAAAATCATTGTTTCATATAGTGAAACATTGCAAGTGCTTTTCCTACATTGAGGATGGCCGAAGGAAAATTATTGCCTTGAGCATAAGGTATGAAATGAGTTATTGCAGGAAGAAAGGGAAACATATATTCCGTCATCTGCTACAATTTCCAACCAAGAGCAAAACCTCCCCAGGGAGTTGAAATTTTCTTTGCCCTTCTGCAACCTCAAATCTATATGTCTTTCCACTTGCTACGAAGATTTCCAAAACCTTACACAGACTTGATCATTTAATCTCCCAAAAGGAGGATATAAAGAACACTTATGGGAATAGGAAATCTCTTTGTGATTCCATTCGTATTTTTTCTAGATTTGCTTTTATTTCAATTTTTACAAGCGGGATAACTATTGAACGAGAGTCATATATATTATAATTGAAGAGTATCTCAAGAATGCTTTTTCATTTATCTATACATCTCCAGATCACCTTGTAGAGCATTTAGGATTTGAATATTCCAAATATGAGAAATCAATGTCATATCAGAGATGATTCATGTCTATCATTGAGATGTTAGTCTTCGAATCAATTACAGCAAAATTGTCAAAACTTTTCGTCAAAATTCCGTCATGAATCTTCAGTCGAGCCGATTGTTCAACGTGCTTCAACTGCGTGTTCCAAATGACGATCCAAACGTGCGCATGCAACATACCAACAACAACATCCCCACCAACAAATTTTTTTTTTTTTTTTTGGGGGGGGAGAGAGTAGATTTGCAGGCATCCACAAGAGCAGCCACATTGCCAACAACAACATCAATAAGATCACCAGCTAAGGTCACAAAACCAAAGACGAAAAAGACAAGGCTAAGAAGGCAGATGGGCAATCCAAAGGGACTCAATAGAAGAAGTACTACAGTCACGACGAAGATCCTTTAGAAGATGGGAAGTACGAGTATTGGGAAATCAGTCTTCTTTTTCAACCACTCCTACGTCCACACCATCTACCGATGCCACCATGCCACCACCCTACCTTCCAACTCTCTATTTTCCATCATCCCACTATTCATTTGAGATATTCCCAGTTTTTTTAGACCTTGATAGTCTTACTGAAGCAGCTAAGAGATCATTGCAAGACCAACTACCACCTACATTGGTTGGTCAGCCAAAAAGAAGATTTAAGAAAGTTTCCTTTGATTGCTTGTTTGTTAATTTCTTGTTCTTGTTTCTTTCATTTCTGTTGATCTGTTAGATTAATCTGAGAATCTTGATTGTTTTCAATCATTTTATAGCAGTTAGAAGTAGGAATTGAATGGAGTTCATATGCAATGCATGCTTCTGGAGTGAACGTGATATGAGAAATCCACTGACAGGCTGGATTAAACATACTACAACATAAGCCAAATTTCTGCCTGATTTGGCAATGTATTAAGAAGAACACATTAAGAATGCCAAACCGCCTGGTAACGGGCAGAAACAACCTGTAACCAAAGTAAGAAACCGTTAAAGCCTTTGTTTTACAGATTCTTGGTGATAGGATCTATGAACATTTGGTGCCATTACCACCAGTGCCCACACACAATCCAATCAAAACCACGATCTCTGTGCGCTCCAAACGGTTCTTGAAACTTCACGCTCTACATCTCGACCGAGCCCGTCGCTATGGTTTCGACCAAGTCCCTGGTTCAATTCTCAAGCGAGTCTTCAAGTTCGACCCTTGGCCGAGTCCCAACGATTATCACATCTCGACCGAGTTCCTCAAGTTAGCTCTCGATCAGGCCCTGACTTACCATCTCGACCGAGTCTTGGGTTACAATTCTTAACTGGGTCCTACACGTCAGATCTCGACAGAGCCTCTCCGTCGACCGAGTCTCTCAGTCAGACCGAGTCTCTCAGTGTGCTGATCTCGACTGAGTCTCTCAGTTCGGTCTCAACCGAGTCTCTCAGTTTGCTGATCTCAACCGAGCCTCTCCGTCCAACTGAGTCTCTCAATCCAATCTCGTCCGAGTCTCTCAATCGACCGAGTCTCTCAATCGACTAAGGCTCTCAGTCAGATCTCGATCGAGCCTCTCAGTCCCGATCTCGACCGAGTCTCTCAGTCAGATCTCGACCGAGCCTCTCCATCAGATTTTGACCGAGTCTCTCAATCTGATGTCGACCGAGTCTCTCAGTTCTGATCTCAATCGAGCATCTTATACGAGTCCTTGTAGTGTCATCTTGCCCAAGCTCACTTATCAAATCTCAACTAAGTCATTGCATTGACATCTCGACCGAGCCTCTCAATCTAATCTCGGGCCGAGTCCTGACATCAAGTCTCAACCGAGTCCTGACATCCAATCTTGACCGAGTCTTCGGCCTTGACATCTTGAACAAGCCGAGCCCCTACTTCAAAGTCAACCCAATCTTTGACTAGACTTATACCCTACCCAATTGACACAGTTACCAGCCAAATTCCTTTGACTACTACTCAACTGCATATTGTGCAACTTGGTTCCACACTAGTCCCACTACTCTGACCACTATATCTTTTTTTCGACTTCACATCCATATCCTGAAAAAAAAAAAAAAAAAAAAAAAAAAAAAAAAAAAAAAAAAGAAACTCCAACACAACAAACAACAAAACCCACCACACCACCACCAAGGTATTCCAGACCTTCCACATGGATCGTCGTTACAATTCCAATTCCATAGAGGACTATGTTAGAAATCAATGATAAACTTCTTAGTTACTATTCACGATGTACTTTATTATTGATAGCTATTGCCAACTGTAACTAGCCATAGGCTAGTCTAGTAGTCTACTCCTAAGTTTTCTCTCTCTATCAAGGTTCAGGATTTATTTATACATTTTACATGCAGTATGGAATACAATGTAATAGTGTGTTGAGTGCGTGTTCTTCTTCTACCTTCTTTGGTGATTGCTTATGGTAAATGTTTGATGTTGCTTATCTGATTATTGACATGGTATCAGAGCTATGATAGTCATGTGTGCCTGAACAGTGGATACAATGAAAGCTTGGAGAGATAAAAGTAGCTGGAAGAAATCATTCTTGATGGCTTTTTTCAAGTTTTGGAGCTCACAGTCATTAGTGAGAAACAAAGGCACAATCCTGGAGGCATTGGAAAGGCCATGGCAGCATCAGACAGATTGAAAATCTGTTGAGTGGAAAAAGTTTTACAGATTTTTTTTTTTTTAGTCTTTGTGAAAAGTGTCATTTGTCATAGAGTTGTGCCAAGAAATCTCTCATCTGTTTGTTTGGGGTACTACAAGTCACACCAAACAGTGTCTAGTATTGCCATTTAGAGTTTTGAGGCTTCATACTTTTCACATTATTGACCTTTGTTTGTTTGAACAATCACTCGCTTCGAAATCTTTACAAAGAGGAGGCGGCGTAGCCGCTGCACCAAAGTAAGAAATCTAGAATATTCCCTCTGAAAGTTCTTATATTCTCTTTAACTTTCATATTTGTACCAATATCGGATCCAAGCGCGTGAGCTAAAGAGAATCCCGAGCAGTCGTACATCCACGCTCCAGTCCGATATCGCAAGTCCATACCAATATTGGATCCACGCGCGTGAGCTAAAGAGAATCTCAAGCAGGTGTACATCTGTGCTCCATTCTGATATCAGGTGTACAGCCAAAAAATATACAGTTATGTGGTGTGATGATTCGGACTCATCTACCCAGTAATGGCAACTCTAAGTGAGAATGTCCTTAATGAGTCAAGCGAATTGGAAGGACCTGGCAACTATGCAGTTTGAAAATTCAAACTGAAAAACATTTTGATGAAAAATGAGCTATGGGAGGTCGTGACAAGTGAAGAGACAAGGCAGTGATTGAAGAATATCAGTGGGCATTTGATAGGAGAAAACGAAAAGCACAAAATGTCATCAACTTATTAGTTAGAGATGCAATTATTCCCTACATTTTGGATTCAGAAGGACCAAAAGAAGCATGGGATACGTTGAAGGCATTGTTTGAGACCACAAACACATCTCGAGTGCTATTCTTGAAGACGAAGCTGCACACATTGTGGATGGATGATGGTGCAACTATTGTTGATCACCTACTGAAGATCAAAGAGATTCGTGACCAATTAGCAACAGTTGGAGAGCGACTACAGGATCGTGAGATCGTGCAGTTGACATTGCATAGTTTGAGTGAGTCACATCAAATGTTTGTGACAAGTATAGCCACACGGGAAAATCTTCCAACCTATAAAGAGTTAGGCGGATTGCTTTTGCAGGAAGAACAACGTCAAGAGAACTTGAGTCATCACAACAAGGGATTTGATCAAGCTCTTGCAATGAGAGGACGTGGTGGCAGATTTGGTCGTGGAAGACACCAATCAAGAGGTGGAAACTCAAATCATGGATCATTCCAACAATTTCAAGAACAATCCAATGATGGCCCAAATTGAGGCAATTGGAATCAAGGCCAAAGTCAAGGACGCGAGGCAAAATAAACCTGGAAATTGTAGGTACTGCAACAAACCTGGCCACTGGGAGCATAAATGCTTCAAGAAATAGAAGGAGATAGAACAAAGAAAAGACAAATGGCAAGCGGGCAATTATGCTAATCAACATCAATTTGATGACTATTATTATGAAGACAACTATGCTAATCAACATCAATACGATGATGATTAATATGAAGATAACACAGGTGAAAGTTCAAACCTGTTCATTACAGCATTAATGACAAGTGATGAAGCCAAGGATACCTGGTACATTGATAGTGGTGTGTCCAGACACATGACTTCAAGGAAAGAGTGATTTTCAAAACTCAAGGAAACTCACAATGGTGATGAAGTCGGACAAGCTAATGGTCAATTGCTATTTGTTAAAGGAGTTGGAGTGGTACCAGTGAAGTTAGCCAGTGGGAAGATAAAGTGGATAAGCAATGTGCAATATGTACCTGGCTTAGCTAACAATCTACTATATGTTGGGACGATGGCTGATCAACAACTCAAGGTTGAGTTTGACAGCAACAAATGTCTTGTCAAAGACATCAAGAATCACTACAAAGTGATTGCTACAGGAGATAGAGTCAACAAAAATCGACTCTACTAATTGAATGCAAGATCTTTTGCTCAAGCTATGGTAAGCACTATTCATAATCTAAGTGATCTTTGGCGTCAACGATTCGGTCATATTAGTGCTCAAAGTTTACAGATTCTCAAAAGAGGTAATCTAGCTATTGGATTGTTTGGTATTTCTTTTGAAGGAAAAATTTGTGAAGGTTGCATTTTGGGAAAACAACACCGAGAGAGGTTTCGCAAAAGTGGAGCAAGAAGAGCCAATGGCATTCTTGATCTTGTTCATAGTGATCTGTGTGGACCAATACAAACTAGGTCCATTAGTGGCTGTTACTATTTCATCACATTCATTGATGACTATAGTAGCCATATCTGGATTTATTTCATAAGCAAGAAATCTGATGTTTTTTCCAAGTTTAGAGAGTTCAAGGCTCTAGTTGAAAACCAAACAAGTTGTTATATTAAGACTCTCAAATCAGATGGTAGCAGTGAGTATTTTTCAACAGAGTTTATAGATTTTTGCAAGGATCAGGGGATCAAGAGACAAACTACTGCACCCTATTCACCACAACAGAATGGAGTTGCAGAATGGAAAAACAGATCCATTGTGGAGATGGCTAGGGCAATGCTTAAGAGGAAGGGTCTGCCAAATACCTTTTGGACAGAAGCATGCAACACAACTACCATATCTTGAATCGATGTCCTCCGAATTCTGTGGAGGGTAAGACACCTTACGAAGCTTTTACTAGAAAGAAACCTAATGTTTCTCATTTACGAGTATTTGGTTGTGATGCTTATGCTCATGTGCTTGATGAAAAACGACGTTGAGCACATGAGCTAACCTCCATCTCACCTCTCTCTCTTTCCTCTTTCACCTACAATCTTGATGTGTGCTTGTGTTTAGTGTTAGTGAAAGTAGAGCTAAGTGGGCTAGAGTTAGTATAGTGATAGAAGAGTTAGTGTAGTGAAAATAGAGTTGAGTGGGCTAGAGTTAGTGTTAGTGAAAGTAGAGTTATGTGGGCTAGAGTTAGTATAGTGATAGAAGAGTTAAGTGGGCTAGAGTTAGTGTAGTGAAAGTAGAGTTAAGTGGGCTAGAGTTTTTGTCGTGAAAGTAGAGTTCAGTGGGTTAGAGCTAGTGTAGTGATAGAAAAGCATTTAAACTAGCAACTAAGCATAGTTAGGAATCTATCGCAATCTAAGTCGGAAAGGCTTTGTCACCTGGGCTATCATTATGGATTCTATTATCTCCCTTAGCCTTTCTCGTCTCAAAATTGATCTTGGCCTCTCCACCAAGGAATCCAAATTCCACTCCTACGCTTTCTCCCACGGTGATCTTGGCCCCCTCAACACCTCATTTTGCCACCAAGGAGCTGGACTTCACCTTCTCATGGTTCAACTCCAAATGGTCTCCTTTGAAGACCAGATTTTGTCGTACTCACAATATCAAGAATGGCAAACTTAGAATTTTTTCTCTTAGGATTCTCCAACGTTCTCTTCATGTACGTGCCTGATATAGAGGTGAAGTACCGCATGTCCGCACTAAATGCAAATCATTTGTTGAAGATGTGATCCACATGTTCTTTCATTGTTATGCTCCTCTTTTGAAATTAGTAACTGACCTCTTTATTGTGCGCTTCCATGTTAGATTCAAGAGGTTCAGCCACACAGATTTACTGCTGAACGATATCACTTTTGAGGATGCTAAGACTAATGCTTTTTGGTAGCATATTAGAGTAACTACTCTTTGGAACATTTGGCTAGATAGAAATAGCAGGGAATTCGAGAGCAGTCGCTTTTGTATCTCCCCCATGATTCTTTTCAGAGAGGTTGAAAAACTTTCATTTCTGTAATTTTATTTCCAGCATGTACTTTGTATAAATATCCTAATCTATGGCCAGAATTTTTTTGAGAAAAAAAAAACTAATTCACCATTTTTCATCTTACATTTCACCTTCAATAATTGAAAAAATGGATGTCTGCACACATGTTAATTACAAATTTAAATAGAATGATAACATGCAGCCATTATATGGATTACTGTGACATAGTGAGTTATTAATATGTTGTTGATCTGAAATTTTTATTTATGAGAGCAAAGATGCCATGATTTTGCTCAATTGAAAATTAGATTGATACAATTTGTCGTCGATGATGAAAAATATGGTATCAAGCTACAAACTTGCCCCCTTTTTGGTTTGCTCAGTGCAAGGCATCAGTGATAGTGAGGATGTGGTTGAGGTGATGACTGCAGATGATAATGATACTGTAGTTGAAGCGGTGAATGCTACACCAATATCATGTGTATGATCTTGTTTGCAACCATCACATTCAATTTGCTTAAAGATCTTTCCATTGTCAGCAAATTGAAAAAGATGATGGAAAATTGAGATGGTCTCTGAATTGCCCAACAATTATAATGGCAATATTGCATTTGAATTGTCTCCTCCAACTATTAGTATGGATGAGATGACAAGAGCGAACGATGGTCATATTTGGATTTACCATACAACAAAAAATTATCAAGGATTTTTGGGTGTTGTGATAGTGTCATGTTGTGGTGGAGAGTTTTTGTGTCATGATGCCAACTGCTCATATTTGAGATCGTTTGGTGTAAAAAATACATTGCAATTTGTAGGTCACCTTAACAAGCATCCATGTGTTGGAGACACGTGAACAACATATGGATATTCGAGATGCATGGATTGTCAAGTGCCTCCTGTATGCATCTCCACCTGTATTGCCAAGGTGTTCTATCTTCTTCCACAATCCGTTTATTAATCTATATCCATTCATTTATCTAGTCTTTGCATATTTACTCATGTTATTGCACAATTTGCAGACATACACATGAATCGCCAACAGTCGAGTCGACAATGACAATGACAATTATCGAGCAACTATCGAAGAGTCGACAAATGTTTATCGAAGGTTAACAAATCATGTTATGACTTTTTTTGAAGCTAATGACTTGCAAGTAATCACCGTGTAACCTAACTAGATAAGTGACATCGCAATCTGGCTAAGTGCTAATTGCAATCAATAACCCATCATTTGGATAAGCCCATGTGGCATTCCTAACTAGTATAAATAGTTGATCATTTTCTCAAGTTAAATTAGTCAAGTCAATTAGTCAATTGATCATAAAGTATTGCTTAATCGCTTCTAATTAGCGAAAGTGTATCGGATGGAGACAATAAGTGATTCAGAGTTAGTTTCAAGTGCACGGTTGCATCTGCTATTGTTTTGTGCTCGCTATTAATCTGATTTGTATATGCTACTTATTGAATTCAATCCTATAGTTTATTGCTTTCAAAATCATATCAAGATGAATGTATGCTTTTGTAATCTATTATAATCTGATTACATTCTCTTATAGCTCTGTCTAAACTTTCAAAACAATATTATGTTTGTCTACGAAATCAATCTCATAGATTTTGATGATTTCAAAGCTAGAATGAAGTAGAAGTGTTTCAAATTTGATAGGTGTAATCATTGCATTGTAGAGAGAATCATTCTGCAGAGCCCGATAGTTGCATCTATCAAATGATGTTTTTTCTATCTGGCATTTTTTCTTTCTCCATCAGCGCTAACTAGACTAGAATTTAGAAAATGGTACAACATATAACAATCACCACATTATTGCATAAACCAAAGATTGTCTAGAAAGTTATTGCTAAAAAGTTCATTTATACAGCTTTCAAAATTAGATGAATCATCTATAACAAGTAGTATCTTGGATGAGTTGTTGGCAACATTGGAGCCCACTACAAACAACAGAAGATACATGCAAATCTATTGATGATAAAATGTATTATTAGATTGTTCAAAAGCATAATGTCATCTAACTGAACTTGTTTACAAACTCACGAACTAGATTACAAAGGCTCGAAAAGAATTACTAGTGGACTTGACACAGGACATCATGGCCCGATTGTACATGAAAGAAAATTTCATGGGTCTCTCTTTCCAAGACAATTGCATGATATAGATGACCGTTGCTTTGTTTTCCAAATGTCCACTATTGGCCTAGCAACTGGTGTTGACCTTGTCAAAAGGATGTAACCTAGTGAAGATCTTACCAATGCATGGATTTGTTTCGACCATGTTTATAGAGTTCATGATCAGGTACCATGGCGGTTCATGTTTATGACACTAGGTAGGAAACATTTATGTTCTTGTGAACTACTTTGTTGACTATATCGAAATCTAAATTAAATGTTTAGCTCTTGTGAGAATTAAACAGTTTTGTGAAGTTAAAATGTTGTGTTGCTTTTCTTATAGGATGCAGACCATTTCTATATGTGAGATAAAAAGATAGGATGTGAAAGCACAAATACTATTTTGGACACTTCTCAATACAATCATGTCAAGATATTTTGATGAAATTGTGTCATATAAAGGATTTATGGGTGGTGAGGCCTAGGCCAATTGGACTGCAATTAGAACTACATGTGGAATTGATCCAAACACTGCTTTGCATGGTCTTGAAAAATCTTGTCTTTTTCATTTCATGGACAATGTTAGACAACACATTGTGAAATATATTAAGATTATACACAGAGAAGAGCACATCAACTCAACAAGAATGCAAAGATGTAGAACAGTAGCAAATCCGTAGAATAATGTTGTAACACAACAATCAAATTACAATACAATTGTGTTGATAAGCGTGTAATCCTACTACTTACAGACTCAACTCAATTGCTAAAGTTCTGAATCTCTCTCTCTCTCTCTCTCTCTCTCTCTCTCTCTCTCTCTCTCTCTCTCTCTCTCTCTCTCTCTCTCTCTCTCTCTCTCTCTCTCTCTCTCTCTCTCTCTCTCTCTCTCTCTCTCTCTCTCTCTCTCTCTCTCTCTCTCTCTCTCTCTCTCTCTCTCTCTCTCTCTCTCTCTAATCACCAACTCTGAGGAGTCAGCTACTAGAAGACCCGTTCTGGTCATTTGATCTCTGCTGGAGTATATCTTTCTAATTCATACACCCATCTCTTCAATCGCTCATTTTTTTTATATAGCAACTAGAAGATCTTGCATTATTCTAGCTTTGCATTTACAAGATCACTTAACAATTGATTAACTGACTAATTAGAGCAATTACTATTGGAGCGTGAAGATGTAGACAGTCTGTACTTGGAATCTTGTGTATTTCTGCAGAGTATCACATTTTTTGCCTGTGTGAAATTTTGTGTAACATTGCAATGTCACATTTTTCGCCTATGTGATATTCTGTGTAAAACTATAGTGTCACATTTTTCGCCTTTGTTGTCTGTCAGAAATTGCATGTAAAAATACAGTGTCGCATTTTTTGCAATTGTCGCCTGTCAGAAATTGCATGTAAAAATGCGGTGTCGTATTTTTCACATTTTTCACGAAGCAGTGTCGCATTTCTAAAATTGTCTAAAAATGGCCGAAAAAACCAAGTTAGCACAAGTGTTGCAAAATACTTACTTGCTCTAGATGGCTCGAAGGTGGAAAGGCGACAGTGCCGGGTGTCAGATTTTTTGCCTGTTAGAAATTGCGAAGAAAAATGCAGAGTGTTGCGACAAACAGTTCAAATATGCAGACTGTTGAAAAACAGTTCATTTTCTGCACGTTTCATTGGAGAGTAAAATTGAGAGAAGGACGGAGGGCAGTTAGGAAGAGTAGGAGTAAGATTAAACTCCAACACTCTCCCTTAAGCTTACTGCTATGAATATGAACGACAATTGAGATTTATCATATCTACTAAGGTAGAATGTTTATCTCTAGACAATGGCTTTGTCAAAATATCAGCCAACATATTGTCTGTATGATAGTAACTTAGCACAACATCTTTATTGAAATTTCATTTCCTGTAATAACTGATTTGAATTGTTGATTATCAAAGAATCATCAACGTATAATGCTATTATAACATAGCTTGAGCCCTTTCGTTTAAGATACACATTAGAGTCTACGGAACAAGAAGTGAAATTATGCTGCAACAAGAAGTGTGATTCTGTCATACCAGGCCCGGGGAGCTTGTTTGAGGCCATACAGTGCCTTGTGCAATTTACATACAAATGCTCTTGGCCTTGAAGGACGTAACCTTCTAGTTGATAAATGAATATGTCTTCTTGTATATATTCGTGAAGGAACGCTATCGGGACGTCCATCTGGTGAATGTCCAGATCCTCTACAACAACTATAGCCAGCAAGGTGCGAATAGATTGATGCTTTACCACTGGACTGAAGGTGTCAGTGTAATCTATTCCATAAACTTGCTCAAATTCTTTAACCACTAATCGAGCTTTCCATTTGGATATTGATCCATCGGGCTTAAGCTTTAGCTTGAAGATCCATTTAGAGTCAATAGGTTTAATACCTGCAGGAGGATTGACAAGACTCCAAGTCTTGTTCTTCATCAAGGAATGGTACTCAGCATCATGGCAGCTTTCCATTCGTCTACATTGGGCATTGACAGTGCTTCTGCAACAATGGCAGATTCATTATGACTGATGAACGTCTGAGGGGTGAAACAATCAGGTTGTTGTTGTTTTCTCGCAGACCTTCTAACTATAGGTGCTTGAGTGGATATTTCTCCTGGGTGAATGATTGGAATAGCTTCAGCTTGTGGATGAACAATCGTGGGTCTGGGCCCATCTATGGTAAGTGGAGCTGTTGAGACAAACTCCTGCATTGGAACATTTGTAGGTCAATGTCTATCGATGGAGAATGGAACTATTGTGACAGACTTCTGCATTGGCTGCTTCTGCTTAAAATCATAAAATTTGTCACGGTTGACTGAAATCTGACCTGTCTCAATATCACAAATGCGATAAGCCTTGTGTGACATTGAATAGCCGATAAAGATGTACTTACAACTTACTGGGTCTAGTTTGCTCCTCAGATCAGACGGTATTTGAGCATAGCAGAGACATCCAAATATATGTAAATGTTTCAGACCTAGTTTGTAGTCGTAGTAGGCTTCAAAGGGTGCGTTGACAATCATGGATCGTGCAGCTTCCAATAGTGTTCGGTTCTTTCGCTCAGCTATGCCATTTTGCTGTAGAGTATAGCTGGTTGTGAACTAATGGTGCACGCCACATGATGATAAGTAGTCCGTCATTTCATTTGATAGGTAATCTCCCCCTGAATCAAACCGCAGGGCCTTGATTTTTCTGACCAGTCTGATTCTCAGCATATTGCTTGAGTTCTTTGAAGCGATTGAATGCTTCTAACTGGTTCTTTATGAACATGATTCTGGTGAACCGAGAGTAGTCATCAATGAATGTGATAAAATATAGAGCTTGACCCAAGGAGGGTACGCTCATAGGACCACATAAGTCACTGTGAATCAGTGATAGAATGGACTTCGCTCTCTTGGCTTGTCCTCTTCGAAATTTTGTTCTAGGTTTTTTCCCTAGTTGACTTAACGTGCTAACCGTGTATGCTAAATTTAGTCTAGTAACAGCATTGCATATATCAAAGATCCTATGAGTGAATGATAAGAGTACTTTGCCATGCCGAGTACTTCACTATCAGAATCAGCACAAGTAGGTTTAGTCAATACTATACTTCTATACATTGGAGTATCAATTGGTTTGCAATCAGACATATGAAATATTTTTAAAATGCCTTTTAGATATGCATGCTGACTAAGATAGATCTTCTTCTGAAGCCTATTTCTAGTAATGTGAATTCCTAGCAAAAACTGGACAACTCCTAAATCAGTCATGTCAAATTCCTTTGACAGATCACTCTTAGTAGTGTGCAGAAGAGAAGTGTCATTAGACAAGATAAACGCATCATCTACGTAAAGAAATATGTGAACTAAATTGGTGTCTATATGCTTCAAATGAACATTACAGTCAGCTAAATTGTTTGCAAAATCCAATTGAATGAGATAAGAGTTGATTCTATCGAACCATGCTCTTGCGGCCTGTTTCAAACCGTAGATTGCTTTGTGTAGCTTGCACACTTTTTGTGCTCTTGGCCTTTGACTTCGAATCCTTCCGGTTGGAAGGTATACAACTTTTCCTCGACGTTGCCATTGAGAAATGTTGTCTTGACATCTATTTGGTGAATTTTGAGGTCTTCTGTGGCTGCTAACACAATCAGAGTCCTAATTGACTGCATCTTGATGACAGGACTAATTTTTTTTTGATAATCCACTCCTTGGACTTGAGTGAATCCTTTAGCCACCAGCCGTGCTTTCCATTTAGCAATGGAACAATCAGAGTTGATCTTCTTCTTGAAGATCCACTTGTTGTTGATAACTCTCTTGTGAGTGGAGAAGTCGACCAATGTCCAGGTCTAGTTCATCAAAAGTGAGTTGTACTAGCTTTCCATAGCTTCTTGCCACTTCACAACATTCTTGGAGTTAATTGCTTCGGCTAGGGTCTTTGGTTCTTCTAATGAAGTCCAGAATGATTGAGGTGTATACCTCTCAAGAACTGTCCGAGTCCGTGAGGATCTGCAAACGTTTGGTTTGACTAGGATGCGATGATACTTCTTCTTGAATTTCTCCAGAGCTGCTCGAGCTGGCTTGGTCTGGTCTGATGACAAGTACTATCGGCTGCTCGGCTTCTGTAGCTGTAGCTACAGTTTCTGTAGAAAAAATATAATCATTGGAAGATTCCATGCTACGTAAAATAGGATGAAATAACGTAGCATCGTTTATCGATGGTTGTTTGAAATCATAATCTGCATGTTCTTGAAATATTACATCCCTAGAGACAAATACTACATTGGTGGATCGATCATAAATTTGTAAGATTTATGTTTCATCTAAATAGCCAATGAAAATAAATCTATTTGTCCTATGATCCAGCTTCTTCCTAAGCTGTTTAGAAATGTGAACAAAACATATACAACCAAAGATATTTAAATGGTTGACACTAGGCTTGTGTCCATGCCAAACTTCATAAGGAGTTTTGTTGTTGATGGCTTTGGTGTTGGATATGTTCTGTAAGTTGTTAATAGAGGTTGTGGTAGTAGCTTCTGCCCAAAACTTCACAAGTAGGTGCGCTTGATGTAGCATGGATCTGGCTGAGTTGAGAAGAGTTCGATTCTTCCTTTCTGCAATTTCCCTTCTATTGAGGTGAATAGGAAGTGGTGAACTATCTTCTAATACCATGTTTAGCCATGTAGTCGGACATCTCGTTAGAGAGGTATTCACCGCCGCCATCAGTTCGGAGTGCTTTCGCTTTTGTAAATGTTTGAGTCTCAGCCATCGCCTTGAATCTCTTGAATCATTCAAAAGCTTCAAATTTGTGCTTAATGAACATGACTGTAGACCATCTAGAATAATCATCTATGAAAGTGATAAAATAGATTGCATCTCCTAATGACGGAGTTGGCATTGGACCACAAAGATCGCTATGTATAAGATCCAATACATGCTTTGTTTTGATGGAATGTGATTTAGGAAACTTGTTTCTAGAGTGCTTCCCATAGATGCATGATTCACAAAAGAAAGATTTCCTATCCAATGGAGAAGGGAGACACCAGTTCCATCAACCACGTATTTAGAATCATCTCCAAGTATAGTGAATCTCGAATAGTTCGTCTTCTTGCACTCAGACAAAATTTGTTTCGAGAAAACAAAATGTGAGGTGGCTCCTGAATCAAGTACTACTTCTCGAATTGAATTAGATGAACAACATAAATCAGCACTAAGATAAGCTGTTGAGTCCCTTGTTGCCCTGTCTTTTGCTGCTTTGGAGCATTCTGCTTTGTCTTCAACATAGTTTGAATCTGAAGGTTCGCTTTGATTATGCTCCTTTTTGTTTCTGGGATTCTGATAATAGTCTACGCTGCATGACCCCGTTTATGACAGTGAATGCATTCAATCTTTGGATTTAACCAATACTTTTCTTCTATGTGACCTGATCTTCTGCATCTGTTGCAGGTCTTCTTATCACCAAAATTCTTCTATTGTTTACTAGATTGTTGTTCATTCTTTTTAGACTCGTTCTTCTTAGACGACGACCTCTTAAACTTAGACTTCTCAGAAGATTTATTTTTCTGAGTAAATAGAGCATTATCTGAATCACCATTGTCGTCATAACATTCACAAGCTTCTACTTCCTCCTTAACTCTGTCTATTTCCTTTTGAAGTGTCATTGTCGCATCTTTCGCCAATAAGATTCTTGTTGTGTGGAATGACCTGGGTAGGGCTCGAAGATAATAACTAAGCTGTTTTTCCTTAGAAATTGTATTTTCTGCACCAAATTTCTGCAAGGAAATAAACAGATCTTTAATCTTTTGCACGAATGTGTTCAGGTCTTTGTCATTCCACTGTAGGTAAATTAATTGGGCTTCCAAGAACATGATCTGATTACGAGATCAAGTCTCATTCTTGGTTTGCAATTCGTATAAATCTTTTGCATTCGAAATTGAAGTAAGATCTAGCATTAGATTGTCATGCACTGAAAACACAATCATTGCTATAGCTTTATCATTTTTTAAACTCCATTCTCGAAGTTCTTTGCCAGGAGTAGCTACTGGCTTCTCCTCTATTGGTTCTACCCATTGTCACAGACCTTTGCCCTTCAATAAGAGTGAAGTCTTCAATTTTCAAAACAAGTAGCTTGAACATTTTGGATCCAAGATCGTAGTGATCTTAGCTTGAATATTGATAATCGACATCTTCTAATTTTCAGAATCACTCCAGATACCGAATTGCTGATGGATGTATGGAGAATGTTGAGAGGGATGATCTGATTCATTCTGATATCACTGTATCAGTTTTAATTCTGTATGCTCTAATACCATTGTAGAAAAAATAGTAATTATTCTTCCACAGAGAACACGATGAAAGTTTGAATAAATCAAACTAATATCAGTGTCTTCAATCAGGACTGTATCTGATCTATGTACTAATAAAACAGTGTTTACCTAGATTGAATATGCATGCGAAAATAATATGCAAAAGTAAGAGACAACTTAAGACAATTTAGACAATAATAAACTATTAATCAAAAATGATTTTTTATAACTCTAAATCTGATTCATCAATATACATCTTTTGTTGTCTTATCTCGCTGTTGTATCTCTGATTGAGTGAGTTACAACGAGTAGTGCACATATATTTATATTGCTACAAGACAGGTCGTTTGGCCTTTCAATGCTGTAACAGTAGATATCTAACCATTTACAACGGTTGATATTCAAATAGACGCTCTGTTTCTAGGGTCAAATAATTTATGTTTACAAATATTTCGCGACAGTTTGTCTCTTCGTCTTAGCTTTGTGTTTTGCGAATTGTTTGCAACACTTGTCTCTTCGCAACATTTTTGTCTTTCGTGAATTGTTCGCGACAGATGACAATTCTTGAGCATGAAGAAGAAATCCAAAATATTTCGCGAACTGTTCAAGACAGTTTCGCAACTGGTGAGCTTGAAGAACAGTCCAGAAGATTTCGCGAATTGTTCGCGACAATTTTGCAGCATCTGAGGTTTGAACAAAAAACAAAATATTTCACGACAAGATTCTGTTCACGAATCTTTCGAGCTTCAACAAGAAAGCCACGAGCTTCTACAAGAATCTGTTTCACGAATCTTTCGAGTTGACTAATTTTGCGAATATTTCGAGTTGGTCATAAATATAAATGTTTTGAGTTCACGTTCATTTCTTTCTCATCCTTTGTCAAGTAAACTGTGCGCTTTGTTAGTAGAATCAAGATCTGTCTGATCAGTTGTTCTACATCGATGAAACCATGTTTTGGATGATTGTTTCAAACTGTACAAAGTTTTATGGAGTTTGTATATCTAGTCTTCTTGACCATTGAGGATATATAGCCTTCTGGCTGGATCATGTACATGTCCTCCTCAATAACTCCCTTGAGAAATGTTGTTTGTACATCCATCTGGTGTACCTCAAAATTTGCTACAGTAGCATATGAAAGTAGCAGTCGAATAGAAGTGTGCTTGATGACTGGGCTGAAGGTTTCGAAATAGTCTGTGAGAATCTTCTAGCCACAAGTCGAGCTTTCTTTCTTTTGATACTGCCATTTGCATTATATTTGATCTTAAAGATCCATTTGTAGTCAATTACCTTCCTGTCTGTTGGCAGCTTCATGACAGTCCATGTATTGTTTATCAGCAATGAGTTGTACTCTTTGTCCATCGCTTCTTTCCCGAGATCTTAATCTACTTGTGACATAGCTTCCTCAATTGTGGTTGGCTCCTGAATGAAACAGTGAGCAAACTCATCAGTGTATTGGATAGGTTGAGTTTGAATTCGAGTTGATCTTCTGGTTGAAGTTTATGGCTGCAAAATTTGACTTTGTGTTGGCTAAGTCGGCTGCTCTTGAGTTGCAGCTTCTTCTTCTTCTTATGGATCTGACTATATTGGATGACTACAAGAAGAAATAGAAATTGTCTTCCGAGAAGAGTCAATTGTCGGGGCAGAAATTGTAGACTGCATCTGGTCCTTGCCCTTCAAATCAATAAACTGGTCTTCTATTAAATTCACATCCTTGAACAACAACAAATGCTTTCAAAAGAAATCACCAAGATTTGAAACTATCTCACAAATTCTCTTCTAGCACTTATCCAAGCAAATCAACACATAGAATCATGGAATCTTATCAACCTATGATCTATCCTCAATCTAATGTCTTTTGACACTTCCTAAGATTGAAACACACTCAAATGAAGTCCAGCAACCTCACTATCTAGAGATTTAATCAAAATTAGGGTTTTGACAAAATCACAAAAATTTGACTATTCCAAATCTACATGCAAATGTTGAAAATTTGATATGCAATCTATAAGCCACCACTTAGGCTGAACCAATGATCCAAAAACTGGCCAAATCCAGTATGTGAATTCAAAAATCGGAATTGAACAAGTATAGTGACCTATTTAGTGTTTTGATCTACAAAAGATCCAATCTACAAAAGCAAAAAATCCGATTTTGGTGTAGAATCCTCTCTAGCATGCTCTAGACTTGATATCTTCACCAAATCATTGATAGATATGATTTCCTCCTTCATAACCTGAAACACAAGCTCTGATACCATGTGAAAGATTTCAGATCCTTAAGATCCAATCTACTTGAATGATCTTTGGTTAGAAAGAGAAATACACTACCAATTTCACCAATGTAGAAAAATCAGCATCTACACACAATTTGAGATGCAAACACTAATAGAACTTGATCAAACTTGAATGAAATGATTATGTATTGTTGTTGTCCGTACAAAACCAGCAAGCTACTGTATTTCACACGTGTGTATCCAAAAATAGCAAATATAGATCATTCTACACATAAAATTGCAAGCAATCACCAAGATAGTGCACCAATGGATAGTAGAACCCAAGAGAACCATGTATAAGCATGAAATGAGATAGAGAAGAGAGAATATTACTCTCTCCATGAGTTACATCCTTTTATAACAGGTCCAAAAATATTTGGCCACTTGGCTTTCCCACCAAAATGCTAACCCTACCAATTTTGGGTCTAGATTCAATGTACCCAACTTATTCAAATTGAATCTACTCAAACTCGCATTCTATCTTTCCCACACTTTCAAAAAGTGTTTATTCAAATGAAATTTAGACTAATGAACTTTGAAAAGTCAACCTCTAAGTCTAAAACAAGTTTTTTTCCTCAATATGCCAAATATGGAAATATTGCAAAATGTGATGAAACTAGTTGAATCTTTCACATGGACCTTCATAACAATATGCTATTTATGCTACCGCACAACAACAAGCATCTAAAAATTGGACCAGAGTGCCGCTTGGATGCTTTGCATGTGGAGAAAATCATAGAGTTGTAGAATGTCCAATCAAAGACAAATTTGTACCATTTTGTCATGAATGTGGTTATGGACATTGCTATAAAGAGTAAAACTGCCACCGGTCACAGCTCCTCTAAATTTGATAACAATCAAGCAAAGACCAGCAGTTCAACCTGAATCAAGTATACCCTTGATGGTGGTTACCAGAGCTCAGAAGCAAAAAGAAGTTATGATAGATCCAGTACCTGCTGATTCTATACCAGTGACTGATATGCCAACAACATCTGGAGTCTATCCAAATTTCCATGTAGAAAAGAGGAGATATCAAGATATGAGACAATGGATTAAACATTTGCAAGAAGAAGAAGAGCTTAAAGCCGCTAAGGTAGTAGCCGAAGTCCATTCTTCACCTGTGCAACCACTGAATAATCCACGAACAGATATTAATACTCAGTCGCATCATCATGAAGAATCCTTTAAGATGACTGAACCAAAAGTGTCACAAACAGAGTTAATGATGAATATTCTATCTAGTAAGATGATCCTACCTGATGATGAGCTACCTGATGTTGTCTTGTTTTACATCGACACTATACCTAAATGGGTTGCAAACATTGTTGAGTATCTTATGTGCGGCCAACCGGACAAATCCTTACCCAATGCAGAACAACAAAAGTTGATTCTACAAGCTAGACCTTATCAGTTGATTGTCGGCCAATTATATCGAAGGGAATCAGATGGATCCTTCGAAGATGTAGATTATTTCAATTTCGCATGAAGGCATGGGTGGTGGTCATTTCGCATCCGACATTATAGTTTGCAAGGTCTTGTAATCAAGATGCTAATGGCCAATGATTCATAAAGACACAGATGAATACTTGAAGAAATGCGACGTGTGCCAGAGAGCTAGAAGACTGACAAGATTGAACTATGATCTTTAACATACAATTCTAGCTCAAGCCCATTCATATTGGACTATATTGGTCCAATTCATCCTGTTGGATTCAAGCCCTGTTGGAAGAATTATTCGTAATCCATCAATTCAGCACACCTTATTATCCTCGTGGTTATGGGTAGACAGAGTCATCCAATAAAATCCTGTATAGCGTTATCACGAAGACCATTGAAGCTAGCAGATCTGATTGGGAGCACAAGTTACATGCTGCACTGTGGGCATTCAGAACACTATACAAGGAAAGCACTGATCAAACACCCTTCCAATTGGTTTATGGCTAGATGCAATAATGCTAGTGGAGTTTTTGGTGCCGTCATTAAGGGTTGCCGTAACATAGTGCCTAGATGAATCCAAATATCTACAATTATGCCATAAAGCCTTATACAAACTTTGTGAAACACGAATCTTGGATCCACAATAAAGATAGCTTACTCTTTCTCTCTCTCCCTTTCTCTCACAAAAAGCATAAGAAATAGCAATTCCAATAACATTTAGATCCAACAATTAGCAAATATAATGAAAGCATGAGAGGTGGAAGAGAAGTGATAGAGAGTAAGGACATTCACAAATCCATTCCAAAAGAGAACCAATATGCTTGTATTGAAATGAGGATATGAACATGATTTCCAAACTCGAGTTTGGCAATATTTATAGTAGAGAGGAGGACCCTGACCTCAAAATCCTATTGGCCCATTTCTACCTCCCTAACTATTCATATTTAAAAAAGAGTGGAAACCCATTCAAAATTGGAGGGAACCAATTTGAATTTGAATTTGAACCAATTTTGGTGGGAGTCCCATCTTTATTCACTAACTTGAAATTTAGGCCCTGCGACATTAAAAGTCCTGCAAAAAGGTCTAAAGTCTTTTTATTGACTTTCTAATTATCAAATAACTATGTGATCATCGGGTTGGACTTACACACGCAGGGTGCCAAATCTCTCTCACTTATTAACTAGGGTTAGGGTTGCCTTGGGATTCGCAAATTCTCCAACAGTATTCTCCACCAAACTGGTGGCAGTCCCATGACACCTAAGAGATGCAGTTACTGCCTGTGCATCCTATATCCAATGGCGTATCTTTTGGTATTGCCTTCCTTCCTCCCTCATATTAGAATATGGTCTAGTTGCTTTGGGTTGATCGTCGGCCATTGATACTGATGATGTTGTTGATGGAGCCACTACATTCTGTTTCTGTGCTCGCGTAACTGCTAGCATGGGAACATGGGATTTTAGTTTTTTCTGTGGTGTCCTTCCTAGAACTGCTATCAGTTGTACCGAGACTAGATTCAAAGGTGCACTTGTTCCATGTTCAATTGGGCAATTCTTGTAGCAATGCCCATATCCGCACCCACAATAGAAAGCCGAATACTGTCCTTTATAAGAACATTCTACAATTCGGTGGCCTTCTCCGCATCCATAGCAGCCATAGATCCTACCTCCCTAACGTTGAGGCTATCGCATATTATTCGTTGATTGCTGGATCGACAAATGCCTCTTCAGGTCCATACCACTGCTGCTGCTTAGGCTGAGGTGTGGTCTTTGTTTTGCTATGGCCAGATTTACATGAGTTGCTTGATTGTTAGCTGGCCCTAGTGGGGCAGGTAAGGCCGTGCGCTGTTGGTTATTTGGCACATCATACCGCGGTGCCGCATTCGGTGCTCCCTGATGGTAAGGATAAGAGGTCTGATATTGATTCTTCTTTTGTTGTATGATTTAAGGGTTGAATGGGAAAAATGTCATCTCGTGCAATGATGCGTTGCACGAGTGGTAAAACCTTTGTGTTAGCTTGAGATTTTGCTTCAAAACTAGACACTCGTTCGTGTTTTGGGTACAAATTGAGCACCATACATTCTCTCTTTGGGGATATTGTAGTTGGTTTTGTTCCGGTGGGTTTGGAGTTGGCACTACAACTCCCTGCAAGGCCTTCAGTTTCTGATCAAACAACATCGTTAGTTGTTTCATCTGCTACTTGTGTAACTTTGTCATTTGCTCCATCAGCAACTCCATTGATATGTTAGATGCATTAGACGATGATGCTACCGAGGGAGTCAGTTATGGGTGGTCAGATATGATCCTTTGTCTAAATTCTCGTCTTCTTCTCTGATGGCATCTTCCATTGCTTCCTGCAATGTAGCGTACTGCTCCCGTCATTTAAGTTCTCTTTTGATATTTTGTGGTAGCCCCGTGAGGAACTACATAATAATCGCATGATCGGGAGTTAGGGTTGCATTGCATTCAGATCTTAAGTGCTTGACCCGTTCTATGTAGTCCCCGACCCTTTCTCTTTTTCCCATTTTGACCTTGCTCAGCAGGAGAAAAGGATCTTCCAGGAACTTTCTTGGCTTAAAGTGCATGATGAGAGCCGCCTTAACCCCTTACCAAGTGGTCTTCTCTTCCTCTCATAGGTTGAAGAACCAATCTTGTGCTACAACTACTAGAGACATGGGAAACAACATCAGTTTCTCCGTCGGCGTTTGATCTCCATAAATTTCACATGCTTGCTCATAGATATGGATGAATCTGATAGGATCTGATGACACATCATATTTAGGTATTTCCATGGGAGGTGCTCTTCAGACTGCTTACAAGGGTGCCACATGTACGGGTTGACCCATAGGATCCATTGTGCTGGTTCTGCTTCTGCCTCGATTTGCAATTGCCCATGGGTGATTGTGATTTGGTTGACCCTTCCTTGTTTGGGAGTATGAATGACCATTGGATACATTATTACCCTACGGCAGAGAGACTATTTGATCCAGAAACATCTTCCAGAAATGATATGTATTATCTAGCTAGCTTTTTTATTCGTTGGACGTGCTTCTCTATATCCATATCCATGCTTGCATAATCCAGTCACTTGCCATCCTATGCAGAGTCATTGGAAAAAGCAATGGGAAGCGAGGATGTTATGAAAAGGTCCTCGAGTAAAAAAAGTGCAAGTGCTTGTATTTATGTGGATGACGAGTGTGATGAGGAATAGACTACAGATGCAACGTACTTGGACATTTGATGTGCTTCCATGTGGATTTTTTTTGGAAGACCATTTTCATTACGTGGTTCTTTTTGGAAGACAAGATTCATATGCTTCGGATTACCTAGTTTACTTTTTGTTACCATGTTTTTATGCTAAACATATTTGGTCTATTTTCTGCTACCATTTTCAAAAGCAATGATCAAAAAATTGGAGCATGTGGACTCTTATCTAACGAATGTAGTTTTATGAAAATTATTTTGCAAAACACAATAAGCTCTATCTATATTTTGGAGTGGCTATTCAACAATATTTTTAGAATATTTGAAACACACAAATAATGGTAGTTAAAATGGAAACGGTGGAGTAGATGCCACAACCTGGGTGGTGGTCAAAGTGGATAGTCTCTTGATCTTTTCGATGTTGATGGACTCGACTAGAATCTTTATAACTCAATCTATATGGTGCATTAAGCTACCATAGCCATTGGTCTTGACAATTAATGATACTGATAAAAAAAAAACTTGCAAAACTAGCACTCTATTTACTCGCAAAATGTATAGACTCTCAAAAAGTTATCAAGGAAAAACCATCGTAAGAGGCCTAACATCACACTACTGGCCAACCAAACTGATCAAATCCTTAAAGGTCCAGATTGAATTATTTTGAATCAGCAAGATCCAACATCCTTGGACTTTACTGCCAAATGAATCTGAGCTCTGGACGATTAATAGCCAGAAGAATAGCAAATTAAGCACCAAACCTTCCCATAGTATCTTAACTCAGATGCTAGATCAACTATGAAAGCTTGAGAAAACTTGGCTATGGAAATATCACACACAAGGAGAATTGCATGAGCATCTCACAAACTCAAAAGTATCAAGAAGAAATGAATTGCTAGAGAGAGAGAGGAGGGCGTGGGTCCTCCAAATCCCTTGTGAGGCAAGCACCTCCTTTACATGCATGGAAAGTCTAGGTGTCAACCATAGGAGTGAGCTACTTGGCCAAGTGGGCCACTTGCACTAATTTACATAACTTAACAAAAGGGGGGGTCTCATGCATTTAATTAAAAAAATGCCCCATGAGTTTTGTACAACTTAACTAATGCTTAGCCAAAAGGGGTAAAATAGGCATTACTCTTCAACACCCCCCCTTAATGGCAATTTTATTCAAACTGACACCCAACAATGTTCTGAACTTTTCAAACTTATCTTTACTAAGTGGTTTAGTAAAAATATCAGCTGTCTGGTCGTTGGTGTCACAATAAACTAGCTCGATCTCCCCACTGTGCACTTTCTCTTGTATAAAATGTTGGTCCACCTCTATGTGTTTTGTCCGTGCATGATAGACTGGATTCCTTGCAAGCTTAATGCAGCTTTGGTTATCACAATGTAACAATGTAGGTCTTACTTGAGCAATCTGCATGTCCTCAAGTAGACGGCGTAACCAAATGGCTTCACAGGCGGACCTCGTAGTCACCCTGTACTCAAGTTCGGTAGACGATAGAGCAATAGTAGGCTGCTTCTTACTGCACCACGATATAGCCCCTGAACCTAGGCTGAAACAATAGTTTGTCGTCGATCTCCGATCGTCTCTATCACCTGCCCAATCAGAATCTGAATAGCCTTCCAGCTGAAGGTTCCCGTCATCCGTGTATCCAATCCCATAAGTTAGTGTCCCTCTCACATATCGTAGGATCCGCTTGGCTGCCTTCCAATGTGTTTTGGTAAGCTTACACATGTATTGACTTGCAATTCCAACCGCATAAGCAATATCTGGCCTGGTGGTAGTAAGGTAAATCAGGCTGCCCACTAACTGACAATAGAGCGCCTCATCTGCAAATGCTGGACCATCATCTTTTGATGGCTTGTTGCTTGCATCCATGGGTGTGCTGATTGGTTTGCTTTCTTGCATGTTAAACCTCTTCAATAATTTCTGTGCATACTTTGCCTGTGAGATAAAAAGACAACGCTTCCCTTTCCAAACTTCAACTCCTAGGCAATAGTGTAGCAAACCCAAATCTTTCATTTCAAACTCATTAGAAAGATTCTTCTTAACACAAGCAATAAGCTTCTTATTGCTTCCCGTGATGAGTAGATCATCCACATAGAGCACAACAACCACAAAGTCTTCTCCTTCCCTGAAGACATAAAGATTGCAATCAGACTTACTCTTCTCAAACCCTTGCCTTGCAAAGTACTCATCAATTCGGCTATACCAAGCCCTTGGCGTCTGTTTGAGCCCATACAAGGCTTTCCTAAGCCTGCAAACCAGATTCTCCTTGCCTGTTATTTCAAATCCCTACGGTTGTTCCATGTAAACCTCCTCCTGTAGGTGCCCATTAAGAAAGGCACTCTTGACATCCATTTGATGGACATCCCAATCAAAATATGAGGCTATAGCCAAAACGGTCCTGATAGATGTCATTTTAGCAACAGGTGCGAATGTCTCATCATAGTCTAGCCCCTCTTGCTGAGCATAGCCTTTCGCCACCAACCTTGCCTTGTACTTGTCCACTGTTCCATTGGCATGAAACTTGGTCTTATAGACCCACTTGCAACCTATTGGTTGCTTCCCTTCTGGCAATGTAGTGAGCTCCCATGTGTCATTCTTGACAATGGAGTCGTACTCCTCCTGCATGGCAGTTTGCCATATCTTTTCTCTCACGGCTTCGTGAAAGAACTGTGGCTCATCTGCATTCAGAATAGTGGACATAAGAGCAAAGCTAGTCTCTTGTCTCTCATGAGACCTAAGAGATCTTCTGACACCCTGTTCACTGCTCTCTCCTTCTTCAATCATTTGACCTTCTTTGATTGTTTCCCAATACCACCTAGGTAGCTTCTTCCTAGCAGTAGGTGATGTGGATGGTGACTACATATCCCATGGTACTGTTTTAGTCTTCCGTTTGTCCCCAACTTCTGCTTCTGGTACTTGGCCAAAAAGAGGTCTCGAACTAGTAGGTTCGGTTTCCTGTTGTTGCTCCCGCACTTGAGGCTTACAGGACTCTTGACTAGGATCCTCATCCGTGGAATCAATCAAGGGTATGAACTCAGTAATTCCTTCCTTATCCTGCTCCTATATCTTGGGTGCATGCTCTTCATCAAAGATGACATCTCGACTTAGGATCTTCCTCCTATTTTCGAGATCATATAGCACATAAGCTTTCTCACCTTCACTATACCCAAGACAGACACACTTTACGGATTTTGCATCAAGTTTCTTTCGCAAGTCCTTTGGTATATGTGCATATGCTGTACACCCGAAATACTCGAAGGCTACCCACCTTGGGCTTGTTGCCACTATATGCCTCTTCTGGCGTGATTCCTTCAACTACTTTGGTTGGACTTATATTCAATAGAAAAACAGCAGTTGCTACCGCTTCTGCCCAAAAGGAATTTGGCAACCCCTTTGCCTTGAGCATGCTCCTCCCACACTCAACTATAGTCCTGTTTTTCCTCTCAGCCATGCCGTTTTGCTGCGGTGTATGTGGAGCAATAAACTGTCTCTTTATCCCACATGCTTTGCAAAGATCTTTGAACTCATTAGAAATATACTCACCACCCTTATCTGACCTGAGAGTCTTCAACCTCTTTCCTGTGTGGTTTTCCACCATAGCTTTCCACTGTTTGAAGTATTTGAACGCTTCAGATTTCAGTTTCAGAAAATAGACCCATACCTTCCGAGAGAAATCATCTATGAAGGTCATGAGATAATATGCCCCCCTGCTGATTTGACCTGCATGGGACCGCATAAATCTGAATGCACAAGTTCAAGAATGCCCTTGGCCCTGGTAGCTTTCTCCTTTGGAAACTTTTTCCTCTGTTGCTTCTCTAATGCACAAGCCTCACAGGTATCTGAAGAAGACTTTCTGCTAGGGAGAAACTCCCAACCTTTGGGGAGTTATGTGGTCTTCTTTTACAGGAGGAGATGAGAAGGAAGAATCTTTCTGAAAGGAAAGATAATCTAGAGCTTGCATTTGTTTCTAAGAAGAAGCAAAACTTTCAGAAGAAAGGCAAAGGCAAAAAGAAGAACTCAAAGCAAAGCTTGGAGCAGCAGGTGTCCAAGTTACAGGTTGGAGAGGAGTCAAGCACCAATTCCTCATCTACACCCAAGAGGAAGGGCAAATACAACTATTGTGGTAAGTATGGGCATTTTGCTTTTGAATGCAGGAAGAAGCAAAGTGATCAGAAGAAGGGAAAGAACCAGCAGAGTCACTTTGTTGACAAAGTTGCAGAGGAGGAGCAATCTGGTGTGCTTGAGCTATTCATCGCAGCCCTATCATCTGAATCCACATTTGGTGGATGGTACATTGATTCTGGAGCCTCAAAGCACATGACACCTCATAGAGATTGGTTCAGCACCTATGAGGAGACAGAAGATGGCCAGCATGTTTGCCTTGGAGATAATTCTACACGTATGGTGAGGGGCAAAGGTACAGTTGCAATACAGCTATCATCAGGTGAGGTGAAGGAAATTAAAAGTGTGTTGCATGTACCAGGGTTGGCTAAGAACTTGTTATCTGTTGGTGCCATTACCAAACAGAACATGGTGGTAGAGTTTAATGATTCTAAATGTTTGGTAAAAGACAAAGAGAAGACCTTCAAAGTGGTAGCCAAGGGAATGCAAGAAGGAGGTCTTTACAAGCTTTTCACAACCATTCCTAGCCAAGAGGCCTTGTCTGCAAGAGATATTGATCGGGACAAGCTTTGGCCGACAAAAGTTGTCAAACCAAGTCTGTTTTCTGTTGGTTGATTATTGCAGACTGAAAAAATGGATAACATTGGCAAGGAAAGAATTGCAGCCTGTCGATCTATCCCATGAAATAACTTCATTCCTATATTTAAAAGAACATTGTGCATACCAATTCTTCCATGGATCGTTGTTCACTGGGCAGTTGCATGACAAAACAGATAGATGTCATGTTTTCAAGATGTCCACTACTGGACCAGCGTCGGGAGTGGAATTTGTACAAAGAATGCAACCAGGGAACGATCTAGCAAGATCTTGGTGTTGTTTTGATCATGTGCACCAAATTAAAGATTGGGTCACAATGGCTGCCCATGTATATGACATACGGTATGGATTTCTACATTTTTTGCTTTTTAGTATTATAGCAACTACGTGACTTATCCATTGTGCACTTTGTTTTGCATAAACCAATCCATGCAAACTATTGCAATATGTGATATGAAAGTTGAAGATGTTCAAGCACAAGTGCCGTTGTTCACTGTAGGTGACATAGTGACATTCGGATTGACTTTCCAAGTACAAGTTATATCACTAGCACAAAAGCACATGAATTGATTTGTGTATCCATTTTGATGTTTTCTTGTCCCAAAAAAACTAGGTGCCATTCTTGATTTGATCAACTTGTTGCAGTGTCCTCTGCCGGCAGCCTTCATACCTTGACACTTGATTTTGCTACCAGTTCTTAGACCTTGAATAGCCAACCAACTGTTGTTTAGTTGTATTTCTCGTATATCTATGCAAAGTTGTAGACTAGCTTGGCCCGTCATGTTTGGAGGTATATTTGAAATTCCTGATTGATTGCAACTTAGAAGATTGGATTTATTCTTTCGAGAAACTTTTTGCACGTATTCTATATTTGGATGATGGGACACGTTCTCATTATCAACATTCCATTGGTGTGTTGGTCTCTTGCGTTTGACAATTTGAATTGGTGCATTAACATCTTGGTCTTTCCTGGCCAAGTCAATTTGTTCAACAAACTCGTTAACTCTTTCAGAGAAGGAAGCACCCACAATTGAAGCTCTCCTTCCCGAGCACACTCTTTCCAACAAATTTTGAAATGTCGGACCTTGACCAATGTATTGGCCAGCCAAGAAAGACTTCTCTCGTGCACTCTGCAATATTGCATTAGCCAAATCTCCCACTGTAGCTTCATAAATTGTCAGTTTAGAATTGTAGTTGTCCACTCTTTGCCAAACACTATGGACCACCTCAGACAAATTTGTCATTGGCATCTCTGCCTCATCACCATGATCCATCATTTGTGGCATATAGACTTGCTAGTTACACACATCATAGGAATCCAATTCTATTGCAACAAACCGCATCAAGAATACAACAACATATAAGGTATATCGTGACAACAAATTTTTCCCATCTATGAATTCAATTTTTCCACCAAGCAAGCCAGCTTTCCAATCCATTCAAGCAGTTCTCGTATGCATTGCCAATTTTCCACCATGCAGTAATTTTATTGTAAATCCCATCTACAACATCACGATCTGTTGCATCTTGCCACTGCAAGCACAAAGTGACATGATCATCTCTAAACAATGGCTTTATGTACTTTGTAGTGTGCTTATTCACACTATCCATAAAATGAAACAAACACGATCTTTCTTTTTCAATCATCGGTGTGTTAGCATCCTTTCCATAAACAATGCGCACAACATTTGTGCCTCATCTTCCATAGATCCTTGAAATGTGACTGGATCACACAACTTATCAGTCATAACGCAACATACCAAGAAGCTATCTAGATTCCAAAGGGAGAATTCTGGAAGCAGGCAATGTCAGAGGAGATCAGGTTGATGAAGCAAAATGAGGCATGGACATTAGAGCCAGTGCTAGAAAACAGAAAAATAGTTGACTACAAGTGGGTGTACAAGAAAAAGCTAAAATCAGATGGCACTATTGGCCGCTACAAGGCAAGGCTTGTCATAAAGGGCTACACGCAGAGATATGGTGTCGACTATTTCGACACATATTCGTCCATGGTGAAGATGACAAGCATAAGGCTACTCCTTGCATACGCCACATAATACAATCTGGAAATTCACCAGATTGACGTGAAAACAACCTTTCTCCACGAAGATCTAGAGGAGAAAATCTTCATGAAGCAACCTGAAGGCTATGAAGACCCCGACAATAGACAATATGTCTGTCGATTGCAGAGATGCATCTACGATCTAAAACAAGCATTACGGGCCTGGTACAAAAAGCTTGAAGGTCTTCTGAAGTCTCTAGACTTCAACCCTACTCAACTAGACTATAATGTCTACATCAAAAGAGTAGGAAAGGATTTTGTGATACTGACCATTTTCGTGGATGATTCGCTGATGATAGGAAATTCCTTGATGCTGATCAAAGACACGAAGAGTCAGATTTCTGAAAGCTACAAAATCACAGATCTTGGAGAAGCAACAAAATGCCTAGGGCTGGAGATCAGAAGAGATCGATTAAATGGCAAAATTCACTTGAGTTAGTCAGAATACGCCAGAAAAGTGCTAAAGCAATACCACATGATGGACTGCAAAGAGAAAGCCACACCAATGATAGCTGGAGCCAAGCTCACGAAACAAGATTGCCCAAAAACAGAAGAGAAAGAACAGAAGATGGCAGGTGTACCCTACCAGAACTTAATCGAGAGTATGATGTACTTGACAATTTGTACCGGACCGAATCTGGCCTTTTCTGTTTACGCATTGAGCCAATTTTGTTCCAATCCTGGTCTAGCACATTGGCAAATGGTCAAACGAATCCTACAGTATTTGAAGGGTACCCAGAATATTGGATTAACCTACATAGTTAGAAATGAGGAGAAAGGATTCGAGCTACATCACTATAGTGATGCAAGCTGGGCGAGCTGCAAGGATGACAACAAGTCCATTACTGGAGGATGTACAATAGCGTGCGGAGCTGCAATTAGCTCGATATGCAAAAAGCAAATCTTGGTAGCTCAATCCTCTTGCGAAGCTGAGTATGTTGCAGTCTCAAAAGTGGCGAATGAGGTAGTGTGGTTGCGGATGATGTTGGAGGCAATCAGGATACCACAAGAGGGGCCAAGCATGATGATGATGGACTCCTAGAATGCCATCTATCTGTCCCAAGATCTTGTCTTTCATTCAAAGATGAAGCACATTCCTCTGAAGTACCATCACATTCGAGATTTGATCTTGAAAGGAGAGCTCCAGGTCCAGTTCATAAAATCAGAAAGTATGATTGTAGATCTCCTCACGAAACCACTCGACAAGCCACTCTTTACCAAGCAAAGAGAGGCAATTGGATTGAACGAACAAAGTTGCAAGGTTCAAGAGGGGGTGTCAGAAATGGTGAACTCCTGCAAATTTGTCGCAGTACGAACAAGACACGAAGGTCGAACGAGAACAATTCACGATAGTCAACGTGTCTTTGACTTGAAGCACGAACGTCGTGAATCAATCGCGAATCGTAAACACTCCTCCAGGACCGCAAAGCGCAAATTGGACGCAAAACGAAAAGAACGAAAACACACAAAGAGAAATCTTTTGCGCTACCAGCTGGCAACCCAACGGGCTTTACGCCCAGCTGAAATGAATAGCAACGACGGAGACTAACTAACTAGCTGATTAGCATTAAGTAGTCTTGTGATTCTACGTTTAGCTATCTTGTAAACTCTACATAGTGGAGGTATAGACAATCCTCTCTAGATCATAACTGGGTGAAGAGAGAGAGAGAAAAAAAGTGATGAGAATTTTACAGAGATTTGTAAGAAACAGAGAGAGACGTAGTGAATAGAGTAAGAAAGCAAAAATACCATAGTTGTGCATGAAAGTCTGCCAACGAGCAGAACACAGCAAAAGAGCAGAGAGTCATTCCGCCAATGAGCGAGACATTGACGATCTTGCTCTAAAACCAAACTGACAATATAGTCGCTCTATTTCGTGTATCTCTTGGACTTGTGTTGTGTCTCTTGATTGCTAGAATAAAATATGTTCTATGATGCGTAGTCGAGTGTTTGGGATCCCGTAAGAGCTTCCGCACGAAAAGAAAATTCAAAGACAAAAAATTGTTCGTGAATCAGAAGAGAGAGGACGAACACAAAACAAGAAAAAGCTTCCGCGACAAAAGGTGGTAAGTTGTATCTACACTAACAAAAGTACACTCAAAAGATCATTGAAGACTTCAGCATGCTTGAATGCAAAGGTGTGCATACTCCCATAATACTGGAACAATACTGAACAAGGCAGATTGTCCGCAGACTCTCGAGAAAGAGGAACGAATGGCCAAAACACCCTATCGTAGGCTGATTGGATCATTGTTATATCTAGCGGACAAAACCAGACCTGATATAGCATTTGCAGTATACAGGGCTGAGCCAATATAATCGAAACCCATGATCGTTGCATTGGAAGTTGGCAAATAAAGTACTACAATATCTCCAGAAAATGAAAGACTGGGGACTGTGTTATTTGAAGGAAGGTGAATCTTATAGTGACGCAAGTTGGGCATCCATGAAGGATGATAACAAAAGTATTCCAGGAGGTTGTACTCTAGCATCTGGCGTAGCCATACTCTGGATAAGCAAGAAGGAAATAGGCAGTAGCTCAATCTTTCTTTGAAGCGGAATATGTAGCAGCAGCCAAGATGGCAAACGAGCTAATATGGATCAAACAAATGTTGGAAGGATTTGATGAATCTATTTCTGAATCTTATGTCTTGTTAATGGATAACACTTTAGCAATCTATCTTATGAAAGATCATGTATTTCACTCAAAAATGAAGCACATAGCTATCAAGTATCATGTGATTCGGGGCTTAGTCGAGAAGAAGATACTGAAGACGGTCTTCATACCCACAGAGGAAATGATAGCTGATATCTTTACAAAGCCACTCATTAAAGCTTTGTTCGAGAAGCAGCGAAGAAGACTGGGGTTAATCCAACTGCCACTTTGAGAGCGAGTTGTAGAACAACTGATCAGACAGATCTTGATTCTACTAACAAAGCACGCAGTTTACTAAACAAAGGATGAGAAAGAAATGAACGTGAACTCGAAACATTTCTATTCATGACCAACTAGAAAGATCCGCAAAATTTGTCTTGCGGTCAACTCGAAAGATCAGCGAAACAGTTTCTTGTAGAAGCTCGTGGTTTTCTTGTTGAAGCTCGAAAGATTCGCGAACAGAATCTTGTCGCAAAATATTCTGTTTCTTGTTCAAACCTCAGATGTCACAAAATTGTCGTGAACAATTCGCGAAATCTTCTGGACTATTTTTCAAGCTCACCGGTCGTGAAATTGTCTCGAACAGTTCGCGAAATATTTTGGATTTCTTCTTCAAGCTCAAGAATTGTCATCTCTCGCGAACAATTCGCGAAAGACGAAAATGTCGCGTAGAGACAAGTGTCGTGAACAATTCTCGAAACACGAAGCTGAGACGAAGAGACAGACTGTCGCGAAATATGCGCGAACATAAATTATTCTGACCTTGAAAACAGAACGTCTATTTGAATATCAATCGTCATAAATAGTTAGATATCTACTGTTACAGCATTGAAAGGCCAAAAGACTTGTCTTGTAGCAATATAAATACATGTGCACTATTTGTTGTAACTCACTCAATCAGAGACACAACAACGAGATAAGACAACAAAAGATGTATATTGATGAATCAGATTCAGAGTTATAAAAACTCATTTTTGATCAATAGTTTCTTATTGTCTAAATTGTCTTAAGTTGTCTCTTACTTCCGCATATTATTTCCGCACGCATATTCAATCCAGGTAAACAATGTTCTATTAGTACATAGATCAGATACAGTCCCGATTGAAGACACAGATATTAGTTTGATTTATTCAAACTTTCATCGTGTTCTCTGTGGAAGAATAATTACTATTTTTCCTACAATCGCATCAACACATTCTTGATCGTCTTGTTTCTTAAGGACAATGCCTACGCTATTTTTTCCTATGAAAAAACTTAAGACACACAGTCTTAAATTTAAAAATTCCATGTTCTTTGAAATACAACTATATGGTTAGGGTGATTCTTACTTTTAACTTCTCTTAAGTTATGTTGTGGAGAGAAGGGATGGGATAGCTCTTTAAGGATCAAAGAGCCCTAAGGAAATATGCTAGTGTGTACACTCAAAGATTTCATTTGGTCGGGATAGAGAACACTGCAATATGCCTACGCTAGCATGATGATAGATTAGGGACCAAATGGAAGTGCATCGATCCTAAGGCAAGGTCTTTGACAAGAAGTGAGTTAGATCCAAGAAGGCCAAACAACAAAGATAAAGAACAAGATTCCAAAAAAATGCACCTCATTCACCTTCTAGATTGACACCAAAGTTTATCCTGTGGGGGGGGGGGGGGGGGGGGGCGAAGGAAGACATTAATTGAGATGAATTTTTTGACGTTAAGGTTAAAGAATCTTGGACAATGTTTTGAATACATGAACATTAAATGCATTGAGTGCCCATACATCTTCTCGCATGATGAGCCATGCAAAAAGGATATTATATATGAAAGCCATCGATGTTGAAGATAGTGCATGTTTGTTGATACATGGACTCCTCATACACATCTTTATGCACCTTAGCCCCCTTTTCTCTTCAATGCAATATCACTCCCATCCACACACCTTAGCAAACTACTAAGCTCTTCCTTTTTCACCACTTCCTATTTTGAAGAACGAGTGAAATCTTTCACTTTTGTTGTCTACGTTAGTCAATCTATTTGTTTATTTGTCTATCCACTAATCATAGGTATGAAATTACATCGACATAATGATGATAGAAAGTCAATACTCATATCCCCAACACATTGAATCATTTATAGCATAATTTGAAACTTGGGTTTTTAGATCCCTCGAACTAATATTCTTTAATTTTGAAGTAAGAGGATTTGGATTTCTTTATGGTATGATATTTGGAATGTGTTCATTTTTGTATGTGCTAGAAATACGTTATAATGTAGTATGAGATTGCATTACGTTGATTTTCAAATTGAGATCTAACTATGCATGTCTACACAATAATACTTGGAATCTTAAAGCTTTAAAAAATTTAAAATAATTATGATTTTCCACAGGGACCCTACAACACACAAATGTTCTACGTAGTTTACAGACTTTATGATAAATATCTAATGTACAAATGTACTTGATTTTTTTTTTGGAATTTGTTACACCCATTACAACTATGTGTAACATCACTAGCATGGTTATAAGCAGATATGTACATTGTACATCCATAAGGTGGCATAGTTTTATAGACTAGCCTCTTTGGTCTCCCTTTTTAGCTTTAATTAGAGCCTAGTGTTGGTGGTCATAGGTTACCATTCTTATTTAATCTTGGCTACTTTGGGTGGCTTTTTTTTGGCATTATCTAACATGATAACTTGAGCCACACTAGTGTCCACAAAAGAGATTCTCCTACTTTGCAAGAGGGCTTTGAACACTAGAAGTTGAAGGCATGTTCTATAATATATGTCAACTTAAAACTTACATAAATGGACGATATAAAGTAAATTTAGGGACCAAATAATTAGGATATAAGGACTAGATGAATTTTTTTTCCTGCAAATGATTGTAATGTTTAACTCATGAGATACGTAGCCCCCATGGATGGAATTTCAAAAATACGATGTGCTCATGGACCAAGCCTAAAAAGTCCATTCTCTAACGAAGTTTATGGGCCCCACAAATTTTAGGGTAAATTTTTTAGACACAATTTATGTGCTATAATGTGTGTGAATGGGCACATTTTAAGAAACAATGGCTCGTCCTCTTGTCTTGCCACTACCGTGACTAAATGAGAGGACTCATTATTATATCCCTAATTTGCCCCTTCGAACACACATTGACTTCCATGTCCTTCAATAAGTGGTGAGTTGTTTTCTTACTTGTCCTCAATATTTAAGAAAAGGTCGAGAGTTCTACTCCAATAAGCTTTACAAATGAGAATATAGAAAGAGTTTTTTTTTTGACTTGCATGCGTGCTATTAAGTCCAAGTCATCCAATGGGGTTGGCTCAGCTGGTTAGCTTGGCGTCCATCCAAAGTTTCTTAGATCCTAGGTTTAAGTCCCCATTGGAAACCACGATGCATAAATCTCCAAGTCTAAATCTTCTTGCATGTGGTGAGTTGGTGTATCATGATTTGAGTTGGATGGAGGTCTCAAAAAGAAAGAGAAGCTACAGCGCCTCTTCAACATGGTGACTTAATAAGTTGCGGCTTCCGGAAGGGCTAGCTTGACACACCATAAGAACAAGGAGCACTAGGCATAGTCTTTGTGATCTTACCGGTTGATAATACCAAAAGAACATCAACTCCAAATTTCACTTGATTCTTGGGTCGCAAGTGTGAATGCTATCTTTTGGGAACTGGTTCGAAAAAGTATGCTTTGGTTTCATACGGCTTTGCTGGGTTACGAAAGGAGAGCTCGGTTTTACGAAAGAGCTAAGGCAGAGCTCGCTGGCTATGGCATGCCGGCTTTTTTCTCTGTCAAAATCATGCTTTGTTTCGGTAGAAAAATAGATCATTGAATTGGGTTGCGATGGAAGTGATGGCGAGCGAGGCAGAGGCAGAGGTAGAGACATTGGTGGAGGCAGATGCGGAGATAGGGGCAGGGGCAGAGGCAGAGGCAGAGGTAGAGACATTGGTGGAGGCAGATGCGGAGATAGGGGCAGGGGCAGAGGCAGAGGCAGAGGCAGAGACATTGGTGGTGTCTGGCTGTGAGAATGTGGAAGGGAGGTCAGTTTCAAAGATGGGATGGGAAGCGGCGCAGGCGTGGCTCATGGCGATTCCCAGGAGAAGGAACGTGACGCGCCATGAGATCGACGAGTGGCTGCAGCAGAACAAGAGCAGCTTGTCCAATGAGGTGGCCAGCGTGCCGCGGCTGCACATGTACCGCTACATGGAGGCTCAGCACAAGCTCATTCGCAGAGCCGATCAGGCGAACGATGTGATTATTCTTCTGCTTTTGCTTTTGCTTCATCATTCTCACCTCAATTCTCCAATTCACAACCTAAAAGTAGTCCAAAGTAGCTGGGTTTAGGGTTTTCCATCGCCAGCTTAAGTGTTCAACTCACTAACCTAATCGCTTTAGAGTGTAGATTCTGCTTGGTACTGGGCTAATTATATGGGTTTCTCAATTTTTAGCCTAAACTCTCGGTTCACAACCCAAAATTGTCTAGCAGCCGCGGAAGATTTCTGATGGTGATGATGGTTCTTGTCCGGTTAATAGAACACCTTAGAACAAGCAGTGGGCCTTACTATTTGTCTGATCTTTATTTGTCTAGTGGATACATGCAATATTGTGTTTCCTACAATGACTAGCAACTGAAAGAGCATAAATGAATTGATTTTGTGACATATAAAGCTCTTGGACAAGAGCCTTTTTTTGAGATCTCTAGCCACAACAGATATACAATCATATAGAAGAACATTTTGAAATAAGAGACAAAGTCCAAATTTTGCCTGATCAATGTTGAATTTGTTTTACTCAACATGGCTGATGATTGAATATTCTCTATTATTATGAGTATCTTGAAGAGTTGAATGATGTTATGCCTGTGATCATCATGATGTCTGATCTTTATTTGTCAGGTGGATACATGCTATATTGTGTTTCCTACAATGACTAGCAACTGAAAGAGCATAAATGAATTGATTTTGTGACATATAAAGTTCTTGGACAAGAGCCTTTTTTTGAGATCTCTAGCCACAACAGATATACAATTATATGGCAGAACATTTTGAACTAAGAGACAAAGTGCAAATTTTGCCTTATCAATGTTGAATTTGTTTTACTCAACATGCTGGTGATTGACCGTAGGTGACATGTATTGTTAGGTAACAAGACTCAAGAGTTGGAAGTTCGAAGTTCCGCGTCAAAATTCGAATTTCACTATCGATTAATCAGAAATTTGGAATTATAATCTACATGTTACCCATTAACATTAAGAAAGCACTTGTTTTTGACATAATTGAAGGGTAGAAATTAAGGAGGGGGGGGGGGGGGAACCCTAAAACTGATGCGGTTCGAACATGGAGTTGGAAAGTAGCTAAAGTTTGGCAAACATGTTGTATTATTTGTAGTTATGACCAAAAGAAACATTGAAACGGTCAATTGTAGTGGATAGGAAATTTAGCTAAGTTGATCAAATGAATAATAGTAAGGCCATGTTAGTGAATAATCAAAGAACTGCAAAAAAAATTGAAAACTTGCTAAGAAAATGAATGAGAGCTAACTCTACTCTCCAATCAATCACTTGTTGAATTCCGTCATGTCCTATTTCACATGGTTTGGAGGAGTTGGGTCTCCAAGTTCCTAGTTAGGATCCAACAATAGCCAGATAAAAATTTACTCCAAACCTCATGTCTATTAATCAAGATACAACATATTCAAGTCAAGGTCAAATCTTAGTTACAAAACATTCCATAAGGCATACAAAATACTCCAATTTTTGTATGCTTTACACAAATATCATTCTCATTTATGCACGAATAACATTCACCATATGTAATAGGTGTTGTTTCGCAATATGGGTGGGAACAAAATCAAGAATTAGTCACACTCTATCGTGAATAGGTGATTTTTTTCTCACACACAAACTATCATACTTAGTAAGCACATCTAAGAGGTAAAGCAATCGATTTGAGACCGCACTAATTGCAAATTCAACAATGGAGGTCACAAACCTTATGCAACGGAGGCTGTGACGAGATTCTTGAATGCAATGGGTCTAGCAACAATCCTCCTAGCTACTCTTTGGAGATCAATGTGGAAAACTAGACTATAGTGATGTAACCTTTGACAAGGCAAACCTTGGGCGCTTGCATGGTTGCATAGTTAAACGATCGATTATTGAATGGATAAGTGGTCAAGTGGACCATTTTGACTCAAAATTAGAAGCTAAACAATCTAGGGATAGAACTCTTTTGACCAACCTATAGAGCTATAGAGTACTTTGTCCAAAAGTCATGCACCATGTGACAAGCCCCAATGTCATGTTCCTATCCTTGGTCATCACACTAGAAAACTTGTTTTTCTTGTTTAAAACGGTTCCTTCTTTTCTTAAATTTTTTTTAAATTTCCAGTTCAGAACAAATCACCACAAAATCATGTGTACAACATATTGAAAAATAATGCCGAACTCATGGCACTTTCACGTTCTTCATACCAGTTAGCACATCCACTTGCAGAGTTGCTACTTAACTTCTAGTTGCATTAAATTGGGACATCTTGGTCAATCGATCCACCAGTACCATTACAAAAATCTCACCTTGCTTGGGTCCTTGGTGATCCAATAAGTAAATCCATAAAGATGCTCTTCAATCTTCTGTGGGATATTTTTGATAAGTGTTCTTTCTTCTTTCCAATATGCATGCCTTGCAACTATTTTGTTAATTATGGGCCTCCTTTATAAGATATGATTATTTTAGGATGGAACTCTTTTGGAGCCTTTTCTATGATGCTCTTAACTAAGTATGAATAGGAGCGAAAGACTCTCATTTCTCAAATGATGTTGTGGGCTTACATTTTTGGAGATCTCAGTTGAAGATTTGCCTAAGGTATCAACAACCATTGTCATTCATTGAGTTTTCTTAGTTGGACAATGCTTTGTGAATGCTATTTGTTGTCTTTACACTTCATTTGATGCCAATATCTGTGATGGAGTTCATGACATGGTATTAAAACACTTTCTGTTTGATACACGATAACCACAGAGAGGCAAAATATAGTTTGTTCCACCCAGCCATTGCATTCCCTACTTATAGAGAATGTTTCTTCTAGCCTAGTGTGAGTTTGCATGGCATGTGTGGTAGTCTAGCTGCCAACTACTGGCCATGCTGCATGCATGTGGAATACCACTGGTGGTGAATCGCGGTCAAGTGACACTTGACTGGCTGTAGGATTCCTTACTGCAGTGCATGTCCCCTATTTGGCTTATTGGTCCTCACACCCACTGATGCGTGTGCATGCATGCCACTTGTCTCACGCCGTCACTGCCTCAATTGGGTTTACTCTACCTACCGGTCCTCTCAGGTTTAGTTCGAGTTACGGGCTCGTAACACTCCCTCCCCCTTAAGAACCGTCTTGGTCCTCTAAGACGACATCTGGAAATAATTTTGCGAAGAATGCTGCCTCTTTTCCAAGTGGCATTCTTTTCTTGATATAAGTTATGACGTGTTCAATTTCTCCACAATTAAGAACGTTTTTTGATTCATGTGGAAGTTGTTAGGGCCCCAAGGATGTGATTAGAACATTGTCCCCTACCAGATTATCTGTCTTGGTTAAGGCCGTTCGTAACTAGCTAACATGGAATATTGGATGGGCCTTATTGCTAATTGGGCGTTTTATTTGTAGGTAACTCTGTGTGTTCTCCTAATAACGGTAAACGGACCACAATACCTATGAGATAACTTGCACATACTCCTGTTTTTAGGTTCTAGAGTTCATAGTTGTGTCAAACTGCGGTTCATGCAAAGAACCGCGGTTCGAACCGCTGGTTTGAATGTTAATGAAGCAAACCAATTGGGAAGAATATCTTACTATATTGGAGTTTGCTTATAACACTGCCAAACATTCAGCTACGGAATACAACCCATTTATGCTTATGTATGGTTTTTAGCCATGTTCATCGATAGCTATAGGGTTCAAACATTAAAAAGTTGAAGCAGCCAAAATTTTTTTAGAAGACCTAAACCAAATGGTAGAATGTTAAAAGAAGTACTAAACAAGCCCAAGATTGAGCAAAGCATTATGCGGATTTACAGAGATGGGGTATTCGGTTCTCCCTTGGAAAGTCTTCCTTCGAGTAGGTATGTTTTATGGTACCTTTCGAACCGCGTTCGAATCGGGTTCGAATCGGGAAAGAATCGGCTTCTCTAGGTTCGAACCGACGAAGGTTTTCCCCCCCCTCCCCCTTCTACCCTGCAATTATGTCAAAAACAAGTGCTTCTTCTACTGTTAATGGGTAACATGTAGATTATAATTCCGAGTTCGTGATTAATTGATAGTGAAATTCAAATTTTGACGCGGAACTTCGAACTTCCAACTCCTAAGTCTTGTTACCTAACAATACATGTCACCTGTGATTTAGGGTTCTTGATCCATCTGTTGTCTGCAGTTTTAGCTACGGTTTATCTGATATCATTAGTGACATTAGCTAGTAGCTACTTCCATATATGACTAGAAAGATAGTCCTTTGAAAAAATTGAACCGTTTTTTTTGGCATGACTAGAAAAATAGTCCTTAGGAAAATGTAAAAAGTGGTTCGACCTATTTCTTTTAGCATGATGAAAGATAATCCTTTGTGTCGGAATTCAAGGTGAACTAGAAGCGGAAACATTCACAATGAATCAAGTGATTAACGTTCTATGAACAATCACAAATTATGCATACTACTGGAAGCAAAGTAGGATATCTATGGAGACGAATCTCTATGCAAAGAATGTATATACATAAGCATTGCCACTCTCTCTAGTCTCTCCAGCGGGCGCCTATTTATACTAGTAGAGATAGAAAAATCCAAAGGCCAATGGTTCCCAATGTGGAATATCCAAAAACCAACAGCCAAGAGCCATGTGTTACATAGGAGTGCCAATTGGAGAAGAAGATCACTTGCCCTATGGACCCCCCATTATGAGTTGGGCCCCTCCAAACTTGAGTACCCAAAACTTAAAAAATACTCCTTGGGTCCTCAAAACTATATACATTGTCCCAACTTCATTAAATATGGCATTAACCCCATGAAGTCACGCAATCCAAGCCTGGAGAAAACTCTGTACTCGCCATACTATCTCTGGAGAAGATTCCACCTAGGGAGAAATTAAACTCTGATGACCCCTGACAGCCGTCCAAGGTGTACCTTCTGGTACCTCGACTTCGAGTCAGAGCATCAACAGAGGAATCTTTATTAAAGGAAAAATAGGACAAATAGCGACTTCTAACACTTTGGAAATGCTAAAACAACAGTTTGAAGGCATATTCTCCGACACTTGGTTTACGTCCGTCTGTGGATGATCAAGATTCAGCTGTGCTCATATTAAGTTTAGTATTGGCTATGGAATAATGCTCTTGAAAACCATTAAACTTATTGTCCTAGTAATTGACTATAGGGAAGACAATAAAGTTTGAATAGCCCTTTTGCAAATAATTGTGCTAATTTTGGATATGTAACGGTTGTTTTGGTTGGAATAAAATGCCATTTTGGTCAAATGGTCAGCTGCGACCCACATAGCATCATGAACTTTCTGGGTCTTAGGCAGGCCTTCTATAAAATCCATGAATATACTTTCGCATTTACCAGCTAGTATTTCTAAAGGTTGTACTTAGATGCTCTGCTTATTAACTTGACACTTCTGGCAACTGGACTTCCTTTTTCATACTAGGCCAAAAGAACTGCCTCCGAAGAAGCTCATATGTCTTTTGAATTCCTGGGCGTTCCGCACTAGGGCTGTCATGACATTTGTATAGAACTTGGTGCCTAAAATCCTCTAGATCAAGGACACATACTCTATTTCTAGAGTAGGTACTTGTCTTAAATGGAATATTGTTTCCATTTAAAACCCTCAACCGTGGTGGCTCGGGTTTGTGGACCTCGAGTCCTCAATGTTAAGCTGACTCGGGTGCACCTAGTGTGCCCCGTAAGACTCTAAAGGGTGAGACTCTTAAAAAAGTTACAGAGCAAGTTAAGAAGCCAAGGACTGAGCCTTCGACCTGTGGTGAGCCAGTCAAGTAGTCACGATAGCTCCCAAGATCCATATCTGGGAGCTAGACTGCAAGTGCATGGTCCAATGGCACCCCCTCAAGAAGAGACTGGTGCCCCTTCTGAACCTGCACCAAGAGACAAACCGGTAACAGAGGCACAACAAGACCTCTTTGAGGTGAAGATGCGCCAATATTTATCAAGTGCAATGTCGGCCATGCTTAATGATGTAAAGAAGGATAGAGAAGCATAAAGGAAAGAGTGGGAAGCCTCAGTGCAGGCCATGAATCACAGTCAATTTGACCTTGCTAGAGAGATGAGAGATGGGCTAAGACAGCTCGAAGCCAAGTTTGAAGGGTTGGAGACAACAAGAGAGAATGTAGGAACGCTTCCTTCACTCAAACCAAAGATACGCCATCACGAAACACGGAGGGCCCGAAGAAGACTGCCAAAGTAAAATCTCCGCCAACTTTTAAAGGGGAATGTGATGTTTGGTTGTTTCACATGGACCATTACTTCCGCTTGATGCACACTCTCGAAGAAGAGAGAGTTGATTTGGCTTTGGCATATTTTGAGGGTTATACAATGAACTGGTACCGAGTGGCAAGAATGCAGTTTCGGTCATGGGACGACATTCAAAGATGCATTATGAGAGAAATTCTTACCTAAAGATTCACACACGAGATTGAGGGCAAAACTATCAGGACTCAGGCATAAAGGTTCACTATGAGAGTACCTGAACAAATTCAGGCATAGTATATGGGTCATTGAAGAGATGCCAGAAGCCGACAAGATCCACTGCCTCCTGTTCGGAATGCAGACTTGGACTTGACGAGCAATAGATAGCTACATGCTCACTGACTTCAACTCAACTATTCGGGTTGCTGAAATGGTTTGTGATTATGAGACCATGCTGGCGCCATCTGCCCCCTCAACAACACCCAATGTTTCATAGACTGATTGGACTCGACAGTTCGAAATCGGCAGATTCGGCCAATTCAAATCGGGTGGACAGGTTTGAATCGGCTGATTCATACACCTGAATTGTTTTTTGCTTGTTTATGCCAAAAACAAGTTAACAAACTCACATTTTGATGTAGTGACATATTCTAGCTCATTTTGGTGCATCTTGGACTCTATTCAAGGACTACTCACCAAGAATCAAGATTTAGAAGGTTAAAATGAAATCTCTGATTCTCGACTACATAATGACTAGTTGATACATTCTAATTTCTCCAACTTGTAAGTGGGATAGAAAATTGAAATGACTTGTTCAAACTTCACACACATCTCTCTCTCTCTCTCTCTCTCTCTCTCTCTCTCTCTCTCTCTCTCTCTCTCTCTCTCTCTCTCTCTCTCACACACACACACACACACACACACACATCTATAATCTATTTCTTATTTGTGATTGACAATTGTGAGCTCTAATATATCATATATATAATATCATATGAGATAAATTACAAATTACAATTCTGAATTTACAATGCACATTAACCTAGAAAGAAGTTAGAACTTAGTTATAACTTGGTTTGATTAATGAAGACTCAAATGTAATATTGACCATGATAGTCATAGTTTATAAACCATTAATGATCAAAGTTCAAACAGTGATGACAATAGACCACATACGATATTAAATACAATGTGCATGTCATGTCATGACCCAGTAACTATGTCACTCAATAAGTCTCAACAAGTCTCTCACATCTAGTGTCTACTATCTAACTGAGCACCGAATAAAATCTATGATGCATCATCTATGATCTATCGTATGACCCTCCTAGCTTTGCGTGGAGGCTCCTCTGCCACATCATCATCATCATCACTGCCTTGCCCCTCTGCCTCATCATCGTCCTCATCAACATACTCCTCTGAGTCAGAGGTCTTTGTGGATGAGGCCAAAGGCTCCTCATCCGCAACATCACGGGAGCGCTCGATCTTGTCTCAGCCTCCTCGGTGTCCTCATGGTAGCTCTGGTGGTAACCCCTGCACACAAAAATGGTGAATGATTACAACTGGACAACACGCACAATGAGGTTAATAGTTATCAACACCAATTTCCAAAGACACAGCCTTTGTTAAAACTAACTTGTAAGTTCTAAGTTCTAACCTGCAGTCCGTGTGGCCTCCTCATAGAGCAATGCATACATGTCCTCCTCCGCCTGGTCCCTCGGTGGCAAATCTGGAACTTTTGTCACATCAATCTCATCGGGATTGATTTGCATCAAATTGCAATTAAATCAAAGTTTCAAAAGGTTAGATAGTAGATAGTAGATAGTAGATACTTGTAAGTCAGAACTTAGAAGTTACAAGTTTACCGTTGGTGGAGTTACGAGTAAGTTCTAACTAAGTAGCTAGTAGCTACTAGCAATATTGAATAATCAAAAGTTTAAACCACAATTTACTTGAATCGCCTCTCTGGTCTTCTGTAGCCTCTGTAGCAATCGCAAGTTGGCGTGCACATACACCAACCTATCAAGCTATGGTGTCGAAAGTCTATTCCTCCTCTTCGTGTGAATTAGAGAGAACACACTCTAGTTCCTCTCACATGCAACCACTGTGCAATCCTGTGGGAGAACTCAAATTGCTAGAGTCTACAATCTGGGAATGTCAATCCCATACTTGTTCCACCATGAGATAGGCTGCAACATGCCTAGTGGTAAGAATCTAGAAATTTGACAAGTAGAGTTTGAGTCAAAGTCAACTTTAAACTAACTCCTCAGTAGTCAGGACTCAACTTCAAATGAGTTCTAATAGGTTAAGGTAGACTATTGCAATTTACAAGTCACTATTTATAGTTTACGTGGTCTCAATCGTGCTGATGGAGAGCCAAACTCAAGAATCTCACTTCTAAACACCATAAGTCATCCATCAATGCATCCTGGTCAGCAGGATTAGGATAGACTACTTGAATGTAGGTGTTCCATCCATTCCTAAGCTCCCTATCTCGATACTAGGCTAGACTCCTCCACAACGGGTGAAGGATATGGGCCACTGCATGTAGAGGATGATGGAACCAATCCCATCTTGATTGCCATCGATCTCGTATCTCTTCCAGCCTCTACATTTAAGATAGGCAATGTGTCAATGACATTTCGCATTTATGATTTCAAAAATTCAAAATTTCAATGAGCACTTGCTAGCATCCACTCCACATTGATGATTGAGCGTACACACTACATAGTACAAGTCAACTTACTAGACAAGGATTAAATTTTAGTGACAAGTCGAAATCGTTTAGTAGATACGTATAAGCATTGATGGCAGTGGATGTACAGAGTTGCTCACTAATCCTATCCATAACTCATATAGGGTGCAGCCCTCTGAATCTGTAAGGCAAAAGACACTATAAAAAAAATTTCTCCCCCGTGACGATAGCTCGTGCCTCAGCCCAGAAAGATGTACCTAGCACGATACACTCGAATCTCCTCGACCTGGGCTCTCGTGATGGTCCCCTGCCTATCCAATGATTTGAGACGACCATCTGCCTCAAGCTTCCATGCACTTTCAAGAAGCGCTCCAAGACAATAAACATGTAGGCAAACCTATACAATGACAAGTCACAATCAAATCTCGATTATTTATTTGTATCAAAATTTATGATTCATTGTGCAATATTTGCAAAATACTACGAGGGATTAAGCAGTAACGACTCATAGGTTATAGGTCGGATGAGTATGTAGTTACTAGAATACCTGGTGGGGGCAGGCCTCAAAACCTCGAGTTGTGAATGAGCCCTGAACATGCTCAGCACTCTTGGTCTCTTGGTAACAAACCTCACAAGGAATCATGCTGTGTCAACCACCTCCTTGATCCAAGGCAACTTCGCTATATCCTCAAATAGAAGGTCCAGACAATGTGCCGCACAGTGCATCCAAAAAATGTGGGGATAGGCCTCATGGACAAGCCTCCCCATCGCAACGCAATTAAACACATTGTCAGTTACAACTTGTACATAATTCAAATTTCGAAATAGTAAATACACTGTACATGTTAGGGACCCAACCCCCTTGGGTCCCAACCCTAAACCTGAGACTGGACGATGACTGGACCTGTAGACTTGACCAGTGACTCGTGAACCTGCATGGTTGCCACGTGTCATGATCTAGGTGTGCACATGGCTTGGAGTCTCTCTCCTTGGAAGTACACAAGGGGAGAAGGGCTCATTTGCCATCCATTCTATCTACCTAGGAGGAGGTGGATGGAGAGCGTGTGCACGGCCATGATGTATGCTAGCTTGAGGTAGGAGATGGCTGAGAGCCTAGGTGGTGGTATGGGACGCTGTCTAGGATGGAGGTCGGATCCTGCTTGATACGGTCACAGGCCAGGGCACGGAGGGTGGACCCGGATTAAGTATGGAGAGGGAGGCATACCTCTCCTATGCATAGTTTTCTTGAGAAGAAGAGGTGGAGGTGGTGGTGCATCCTTCTTCTTGCTCTCTCTTATTCCTTTTGGCAGCCATGGACAATACCATTTGGTTTGTGAAGAGACAGCAAGAATAGTCTTGTATCTACCTTCCTTGAGTTGCCTTTGATCTTTTTCAATCTTCTCTTTCTTAATTCACCTCTCTTCTTCTTGTAAGATGGATCCTAATCCTACCACACAGCCTATGTCCCCTGCTAAAGAGGTTACTGCATCTACCTCTACCTTAGATCCTGATGCTATGTTGCTTGCAATTAACAATCTACAGCAACAGATCGTTGATATGCAATCCAAACACAGTCGGGATCAGCAAGAATTGAAGGAGTTGACGCAGTTAAGGCAATTGGTGCATCAACGTTTACGCTTGAAGTTTTGGCTAGGGAAAAGAAGGATAGAACCCCGGAAGCAGTCTTGCAGTGGTTGGATCGATGGAATTCGCACTTCTCCATGCACGATTCATCCGACGACAACAAGATCAATCTAGCTGTCATGTACCTGTGAGGTAAAGCTTTTACGAGGTGGCAAGATGTAAGGGGTAAGCCTGAAGTTCCTAAGAATTGGGAAGATTTTTGTATGGCCTTTAAGGCGGCCTTCCTTCCAATTCTTGATGATTTTGAAATTTATCGTCAATATGCAACGATCCAAATGGGGAACTGGCCCCTGGATCAGTATTTACAAGAATTCCAGGAGGTCTATTCTCGTTTTGCAACTAGAATAGATCCTTTGCTAGTGAAGTTGCATTTCATACTTGGGTTAACAAGAGACTATCAGCTAGAGGTCAAGAGGAACTAGCCTCTTACCCTCGAGGATGTTGTTTGCTTCGCCAAGATATACGATGATACTCGTATTGTGGCCAAGCCTGAGACTGGTATCTTGCCCGATGTAAAGGGTAAGAAGCCTTTCTTTCCAAAGAAATCGAAAGATAAGGCGAAAGATGGGTCTTCAGGTTCGGGTAGGTACGGCCATTATGAGTTTCTGGTTCTACCATTTGGCTTGACAAATGCTCCAGCGACTTTCCAACAGATGATGAACGATTCTTCGTCCATATCTAGGAAAGTTCATGATAGTGTACCTAGATGATATTCTCATCTATAGTAAGACCTTGGAGGAGCATAAGGAGCATCTCAGGACTGTCTTAAAGTTACTGAGACAGGAGAAGCTTTTTGCCAAGGAGTCCATATGTGTATTCTCCAGAAGAGGTTGTTATACCTTGGTCACGTTATTTCGGACCATGGGCTGAAAATTGACCCAAATAAAGTCCGACAGGTACGTGAATGGCCTATCCCTAAAACCATCCGTGAGGTTTGTGCACATGGCTTGGAGTCTCTCTCCTTGGAAGTACACAAGGGGAGAAGGGCTTATTTGCCATCCATTCTATCTACCTAGGAGGAGGTGGATGGAAAGCGTGTGCACGACCAGGATGCATGCTAGCTTGAGGCAGGAGATGGCTGAGAGCCTAGGCGGTGGTATGGGACGTTGTCTAGGATGGAGCTCGGATCCCACTTGATACGGTCACAGTCCAGGGCACGGAGGGTGGACCCGGATTAAGTCCTATGGCGGGGTGGAACGTGAATCGTTCGGTCTCTTGTGGTTAACCGGCACCTGGAGGTTTGCAGTAAGTAGTAGTTTGTAACAGTACAGGTAAAAAGTCTATGCGAGTGATGAGTCGCAAGTCATGACTCATCATGACTCATACACAATGACATACAAGTCACAATAGTAATTACATTATTGACTACAAATCATGATTCATGATCATTTGACAATGGACATGAATGCAACATGCATTGTGCATGTTATGTATAAATCATGATTTGGGACTTGAGATTGGACGCAAGTTTCAAGTTACAAATTATAATAGTCAAGTTATTATACTTGCACAACATTGATTGACTGGCCCCACATCCTCAATGGCTCTTTGAATGTGGCCAAACATATACTCTCCGGTGACAAATGTGCCTGCATCAGAGGCATCAATGGCTCTAAAAAACATAGTGCCCATACAGGAAGACACCAATATATTCAGGATGTGTCCCTTCCTTGTATCACTCCAGCCATCTAAAATGATGCTGCATCCAAAGCTACATAGTAGATTCCCGTTTGAAAGTGAACACAATGACAAACAACTACTAGTTGAAACTTAGAACTTAGAACTTCAAGAATCAACTTTCAACTTACTACTTAGAAGTCAACATTCAACATAGCCATGAATCATGGTGAACAGTTACTACTCAGTTAGATTGCAATTCACGAAGCATAAGTATACAGTACATACGGGACCCACGATCTCTTGATGGTTCCAAGTCCCTCTCGACAATGTCTCGCTCTGCAACAAGCTCTCTCGTCCTGAGCTGCTCCATGCCTGGCCCCTCCCATTCAAAACCAATGTTGGATACGGCTCTCATCATGTCCCTCCATGCAGGGGTGCTATAGAGAGTCCAAAGCATCAAACGGTAAGTACAAACCAATTGCATAATCCATTGAGTCGAGAGTTAATTGTGTAACTTGTAACTTGTGACTTGTCAATGTGTCATGACTCATGACTCATATATCTCAAATTTTCAGACATCTAAGGATGACGAACCAAAATTTAGAGAGCAGAGTAGAGACATAGCCGCATATGCCATACATGATACATGACACTACAATGTACATAGTACAAATTTAAAAAAATGATCAAAAATGAAGAAAGATTCAGGAGTCAAGAATGCAGTATGTACCTAGTGTAATTATGGGTTAGGTTTGTTAGCATGTTAAGATAGTTTTAGTTAAGTTGGACCCAATTTTGGCCTACTGGTAACTCGTGGGTCCAAGTAAAGTCTAATTATGTTAAGGGACCCTATCTTGACTTTTGGGGGTGCCCTATAATTAGCAGTGGGTTTGGAAGGTTCTAGAACTTAGAGTTTGGAAGAGTCTAGGCCCTTGGAAGGCCTATTTATATGTACTCATTGTTCATTTGTAATTCATTCCCTTTCAAGCATTGCTACTACTTTCTCTCTCCTTGAGGGCGCCTAACCCTCGCCCTCTTCTTCTTGTATATGGAGATTGAATGTTAGAAGGATCTTGGCACTTTGATTTCCTACATGGTATCAGAGCCATGGATCTTCTATACTTGATTTAGGGCGCCCTACCAAAAGAGATTGTCTTCACTTAGGGATCACAAAAATTCAGCACCTTTGCTGATTTTTTGGAGTGAAGATCCGTTCAGTTTTGACTCTTTTCCGTTTTTGCAGGAGGGCGCCACACATCAAAGGAGATAATAGGATTTTGGGCGCCCAAAAATCAGTTGGCTGTTTGCTGATTTTTCAGGTTGCAGGAAGGTGCCATTAATTATCTTCTTCGGGGCTGCTTTTAGGTCACCCACATCCGTGTAGGTTTATCCTACTTCCGTTGGTCCGCTGCTGCCCTATTTTTCAGATTTGCTCCTTTGCAGGAGGGCGACCATCTACAAGCAATTTTTATCTTTTGATTTGGCTGAAAAATCAGCACCCTTGCTGATTTTACAAAGTGAAGATCCGCTTCTTTTTGCTTGTTTCCAGGTGTGGAAGAAGGCACTAATTTTTTGTGATGATCCAATCACATTCCGAGGCTGAAAATTGGACAGCATATTACCATTTGTAAGGTGTTTGCAACAGCCCTATCCGTGTGTGTATTGTTCACACTTTTTGGCAAGAAAGAAGGGTTCCGGAAAAAGCTTTGTTGGAGGCTAACCTAATTCTTTGCTTGCTGGTTTTTTGAGTTTGTAATGCAATTTCAGGCTGAAATTTTCAGCACACAAGGCTTGTAGGAGGGCGAGTTCCTACATCCATCTAATGTGTGGTTTCGACACATTCCGGTGCTGATTTTTCAGATTTGATACTTGCTGGTTTAGGGTGTCTTTTAGGGCACATTTAGGGTTTGAAAAAATTTATCTTCTTGGCTGGTTCTTATGGCAAGAGATTTGGGAGCAATTCGTACTTGTTCGGGCGAAGATATGTTGGATGGCACCAACTATTTTTCATGGAGTTGCAAGCTGAGGTTTGGCATCGACGTGATGATCAAGCTCTTTCATTGGATTTACCGAATAAAGGATCTATCATCATGCTTTCTCCTCTCTACTTCATCCTCTTTGGAGGTAGAAGAGCAAAGGCATGCAAAGTTTGATCATTGTCTTTCTACAAGTACAAGTTTGCATCAGAATGTTGGTATGGTAGAGCATTCTTTTTCTCTTGAGCCATTTGTTGCAAATGATGGTACTCATGGAAGAGGGGAAAAAATCATGTCAATTATTACATTGGTTCAAAGTGGCGTGTTGCTGGATTTTTTGGGTGTTCAAAGTGGCAAGTTGCTGGTTTTTTTCTTGAAGATGGTGGACAGCAGATTCAGCCATGGTTTATTGATCATTTTCAGCCTATGTTACATCGTGAGCATCCTATTATGCATCGGGAATTGCCTGCGGAAGGTTTTTGGACAACAAGGTCCACATTTTGGACAACAAAGTGTTGGTGATTTTGTGGCTGTTGAACAGCCTGCTACAGCCTCTTGTTGGCTGTCCGAGTCTTTGCGGGATAGCAAAGCATCTTTTTACCTTGGAGGAAACACACATGCCTCACCAAAATCAGTACCTTATGCTGATTTTCCTGTTTTGATGCTTACTTCTTATGATGACGGTGTTGCCTTATCTAGTGTTGGTGAGCATATCATTGATAGTAAGATTCGGGAGGATGTGATGGTAAAAAAGTATCATACTCTTCTTTATGTTTCTTGTGGTAAGAAGACTTATGGAATCATGTGGGAACCATTGATGGATTGCAAATTCATATTTGGGCTTGTGGCTGGTTTTTTGGTTACCTACTTTGGATGGAGCATGCTTGTCTTCTCTCTTCGACTTGATGGTACTGCACTTCGTATTCTACATCTCTTCTACATCGGGCATGATTGGGGCTGAGATTTCAGCTACTTCGACTACTTCGAGTTGGAGTTTTTTTTTTTTTTTTGGCTACTTGAAATTTTGGGCAGCAAGCAACATTTTGCATTTTGTTGCAATTTTTCCATTCTACTCATGTCATGTTATGTTTTTTACATTATCATTTAAGGAGGGTGTTAGAAATAATAAATGATAATGTTAGTTTCCCATAGGTTACTTTGACCCAAAAGGTCGAGACTTGTATAACCATGGGTTAGGTTTATTATTTAGACCATGTTAAGATAGTTTTAGTTAAGTTGGACCCAATTTTGGTCTAGTGGTAACTCGTGGGTCCAAGTAAAGTCTAATTATGTTAAGGGACCCTATCTTGACTTTTGGGAGTGCCCTATAATTAGTAGCGGGTTTGGAAGGTTCTAGAACTTAGAGTTTGGAAGAGTCTAGGCCCTTGGAAGGCCTATTTATATGTACTCATTGTTCATTTGTAATTCATTCCCTTTCAAGCATTGCTACTACTTTCTCTCTCCTTGAGGGCGCCTAACCCTCTCCCTCTTCTTCTTCTTCTTCTTCTTCTTCTTGTATATGGAGATTGAATGTTAGAAGGATCTTGGCACTTTGATTTCCTACAGAGGTTGCATAGGTAGAAACACCTCCGAACTGCAACTCGAGCTTGGTCCTTATTCATGGGCTCATAGCGACCCACATAATAATCTCTGCCCCCAAGCTATCTAGACCTACCAAGACGGTCACAAGCCCTCGTCGATGGCACAGGGGCTCTGCGTGGCTCCGAAGATCCACCGATGTCAGCAAGTGGACCACACTGCGCATCACTGGCACCTACACCCTCAGCCTCTCCTCGAGAAGAGATGGGTGTGCAAACTATAGCAGATACAACCCATGACATGGAAGGCTCTCCAACACCTTGTGTCAATGTGTAAGTTGTGACATGTCAAGATTGAAGTATTCAGTGTAAAGTGGAGACTTAGAACTTCATACAATACAATTTTGGACATTTGAACTGATATCTTTGAAGTCTCAAATTTTAGGAACATTCAAAATCATTAGAAAATTACATACATTCACATTGCGCAAGTTGAAACTTGAAATGACTTTTCACTTAGGACTAAGCTTAAACTTCAGGCTTTAGTGGAACCTATTTACCTCTCGCCATCGAAGAACCAGCCTCATGCTCTTCCGCTCAAGCTCGATCACCTGTATTTGCCAATGATGCTGGTGCCTGCGTGCAAGGGGCTATATCGTATCCACGCTGATGGTATAAATGCGCCCTAATCCGAGCAAGCCCACCTGTGAAGGAGGCGTGGCAGTATCTAAAAGTCCACCTCTTCGTGCCGGAGGTACCGTAAGCATCATCAATGGTGACATGGTCCCATAAGGGATCTCTCGCCCTTGGTTTGGCACCAGGTGGCAGGAAGACCAATCACAACTCGATATCTTGATTCTTGAATCTTCAATCAATTTGAATTATCGTGATTCACCCTAAGCACAAGTGACACTTGAGCACTCAAGTCTCGTGAGAGTCACACACATGACACACACTCAAGTCTCACACACACGGAAATTCATGCACACGTGAGTCGTGACACCACACGCACAATGCACATACTCTCACACACACTCACACACTCACACACACAATCTCACACACACACACAATCACACACACTCTCACACACACGCAATCTCTCTCTCTCTCTCTCTCTCTCTCTCTCTCTCTCTCTCTCTCTCTCACACACACACACACACACACACAATCTCACACACACAATCACTCTCACACTATCCGGGAGCTAGACTGATTCTGTTAGGATTGCAAGGCTTAATTAGCAAAATAAAAACTAAGTCAAAGAAAGCATGCTTTGCTAGACAACACTATATTCTAGGATAAAGGGGCCGCGCTGAATCATAGCAGAACTATAGGGGGAGTCCGGTAGACAAAAACTTGGGCAGCTCAACTAGTGCCAGGATTCCAGTCACAGGTCTTAGCTCCCTCTACTAGCGCGAGCTAGTCACAATCCCCAACACGTGTTGGTGGCCCTGAGACTAGTCAGTCTATGTATGCATGTAGCCTCTTCGAGATTTAAGAAAGTTGATCCTTGGCGATGATTACCGTTTTGGTTTTGCCTTCGAGACTGGTCCAAGTGGAAGGACCCTTACTACAACCTTTTTGCGTCGCTGGCACCTAAGGGTCCACGTCACCAACTTGAGGCCCACAGCTATGCCATCTGGTCAGTTTGGCAACTTGGGTTTTCACGAGTGACTTGTTTTTGCCTTTGGTTACCTTCTGGGGACGGATTTTGAGTTGGCTTTCGGGTTGGTTGGGATTCTTGTTTTTCTAAGTCTGAATGGTTAGGCTGGTTGCGTTTTCTAAATTAGCTTTTCAGGGAGTGCATGTCGGATGAATGTTAGACTTAAGTGTGTCTTGGGGAAACCACTCAAGTCCTAGTGCGCCTGTTGAGGTGCCGGCGCTACACATATTCTTGGACTCTTCATCCTCAGTGAAATCTGTCGTATGCTTGGATGAACTGACTCCAGCCCTAGGAACTAGCTCAGAAGTTTGCAAATCTCTCTATGCAGTCTATTGCAGTTATGAATAATGATCACTCCTGTGCCTCAACACGATACACCACACCCGGTAGCTTGCTTGCTAACTTCTTGTGATGCTGCAACCAACTCTGAAAATGACATGTCCGTGATGGTCATTTTCAACCCACGTCTAACAACTCTTCGGACAGGCTTACCTAGTACTTTACTTAATCCATCTTGGGCCAGATGCCTAGTTGTGACACTCCAACCATCACAGGTGAATGGCTTTTTGGTAATCAATCTGCCACAAGCCACGAGATATTTACGATAGGGTTGCTGAGAGGCCAAGAGATCTTGATGATAGAGTTCACAGGTGGTGTAGAGGATGAGAAGAGGCATGAGTGGGTGGCTTTTATGCACAGTCAGTTATCTAGGGACTGATAACACATACAGATGAGTCTTAAGCTGCTTTATAATCTATCCCTACATCTATTGATAATAGGCATGCACAAGTATCTATAGCTGATATGCAAGATTGCGCAGACGAGGGAAGGTACATGTATCCACATATGCAGCACATGCATAGATTGTTACAAGCGAGGTACATGCATTGAGTACATGTCATGAGGCCTATGTATTGCCTGATGAGGTATAGGTACAGGTTCATTGAGGTGATCTTTCTTGTTCTACATCTCACACAAAGGCACTTGTTCCTCTGGTGCTTATATATGACAGCGTTCTAATGACAATTCCTCAGTACAATAGTTCCAATTAGAGCTGATTTTGATTACTATGGAATACTGGAAAGGGTATTCATCAGTTTGGTATGCTTGTTGACTGTGATACATGACTTCATCATAGGGGATATTAACTCAATTACTTATCTCTATGGTTTGCTGAGATCAGTTTTTCTCCATCAACATCAGTCAATGTGCATTTGTTTCTGTAGTTTGACCAAATCATTTCTTTTCACAAATATTTGAGTCCATTTGAATCTTTGACTCAATATACTTCAACATATTACGGCAATTGACAACTTTATGCCTAACAGTTTTCAAATTTATGTGGAAAGGGATCTGAAAAAGAGCATACTTTTTAGAGTTTAAACTGTTAGCATCATATCGCATGGCACAAATTGTTCTATGGTGCTGGCTGACAGTCGTGACATGCTGCATACAGGCTCAACCACCGCAGCTGCTGGAACCACCACTACGTCGATTTAAACGAAGTGACAAGTGGAAGCCAGTATGGCTGTGGCTTGAAAAGCTTGATCAGGACAAGGTAGTTAGAGCAAATGACATCTCCAGGTGGCTCTTGGCAAATCCGGATCTCACAGCTGAACTTCGAGCAACTCATTCTCGAGATCATTTGTTGCGGTACATTCAAAAATGTCATCACATAGTGTTGAAAAAGAAGAAGAAATTGGGCTATACTAAAAAGGAGGTAGACATTGAAGTCCATTCATTGCTTGAAGTTTATAAAGGTTTTCATAATGTGTTTTATGTCTGTTTGTTTAGCTAATGTGACAGCACTTCTCTTTGTGGCATTGTGACTTTTCTGTAATGCTTGTACTTATGTTGGCAGCTGTTGACAAATTGCAGAAAGCAGAAAAGGGTTCTCAGAGGCAGTCAACTTATTTGTCTGAGCAAGTGGTGTCCAAGGAGTCTTTGAAAAATAATCCACGATCAAGTACGAGCACACGAGATTCCCAGGCAAGAAATGCAATTCACATGGAGGGAGGTTGGTTGAGAGCAATGCCAGAGCAAGGGGATAGGGAGTCACAAATGCAGGACCTTAAGGAACAGAAAGCAAGGTCAGCTTTTTTATATACCTCACAAGATGAAGTTCAAAATTTGAGAGGGATTCCACCTAGCATGATGAAAACTGGTGAACTCCATCCGTTGAACGTTTCAACAACGATGATGTCATGGCCATCATCATCGCTTGGCATTAAAGTGGTATGTGAACATTATGTTGAAATGAAATTTTCTTTAACCAAACCTGAAAACCAATTATGAGTGTGCATAGATTTGTTCTCTGTGATTTTGAGCATCTGGGAGAGCATGGCATAGGTTACTGTTTCAAAAGACCATATTTGCCCTTAAAGTTTATTTTACATACTCTGAAATATTTTTTGCTGTTATAGCAACTGTATCAGGTCAATGTGAATATAGAAGTCTATAATTAGCTTTGATGCTCTCTTTCGTTGCCTTATTGTTATTCACTTTTACTCCTCTTAAAACTACTTTTCAAACCAAACAGAAACTTTGTTCTTTCTATTTATGAAGTCTTGAAAGTGGATGCACTTTTTGTTTGTAGTCTGGCTTGTTTGAGAGGCAAGAAGAAAGTGCCTGGTTTGAAGTTTATAGTTACTAATGAAGTTTGAACTATGCGCTCATTCTTCTTAGTAGGTTTCAAGAATATCTCAGATCGAAGGAGGTGAGCGCACTTGGGTGTGAGGATATCAAGTAGGGAGAGAAAAAGAAAGTATATTAACGCCTTTAAGATATCCCAAGGTATGTAAGGCTGCTGAGAACATTTGAAGTGTCCATGACCTCAAGAGTGTAAACATTTCCTGTAACTGAAGATAAATTTCTCATTATCGTAAAATTAAAATTCTTACGACATCATAAAGGTTAGTCTCTATGACTGTTTGATGTCATGTATCTGGCTACGTAGAGAACCAAAATATGATGTGATAGACTCTGTGGCTGTGTGAGCTGCTAATACTACTGTCGATGGCGTGTGACTGGTACTGTGTGAAGCCCGTTGACGATTATGAGGTTGGGATGGAGCTATCTGGCATCGATCCGGGTACCTGAAAGGAATGAAAGAATCATCTTCTGAATCTGGTTCTCTATTTCTCCAGTTTTCCAAGGCTTCAGAGAATCAGGATGTTACATCATGTTAAAAGCCTATAATTAGTGATAATACTAAGTAAAGGTACAATTTCGGGGAGACGGGCGATACAGTAATTGATACATAAACCTACAAAGATTCTATGCATCTGTAAATTGCTTGTAACCTATCATTGCACAATGTTTAGCAGTCTTATTCATCTGGCACAAATTTGGGAATCAGTTTTCTTTAAAAAACAGCTTACGATTCATTTTTTTGAAGATTTGAATTGGTTCTGAAGGGTTCAAATCGAGATTTGTTGCTACTATGTTTCAAAGCATAGTTCCATGGCGTGTGGAACTAGGCTGTTCCATATGCCGTATAGAACATGTACTATATGAAACGTAAGGAAGAGCCCTACTTTGGCCTCCTGCTTTATGATCAAATAATGCAAACTTATGTTCCAATACAGCCAAGAGATGATTAACATCTCTAGAATCTATAAAATCCTTAACAAAATCTTCATCTGAATCTGAGCATCAGTGGCTCGCAGCTCAGCTGCCACTGTGATGTCTCTTAAGCACTGTCTTCTTTATTCTTGGATGTGTTAACATGGTGATTTTGGCAGTCCACACTTCATAAAGTTAAAGTGGATGGCTGCGATACTTTTTTTCCACACGTCTTTGGTGATGCATCTGATACTGGTTAAAATCACCGGCATATCGATTGGAGCATTTTATATCTTGAAGCAACATTGATAGTGTTATATCAAAGGCAAACAGATCGTAAGAAACTGGATCAGATCTTAGAGTCCACTATCAATCGTTGGTTCTCCATATTGATGAGTGAAAAAAGACGTTCTTAGCTTATTCCTTATATACAGAACTGGTTGCATTCTGTACATACATAATGGTATGTCCAAAAATTCTTGGAACGGGCTTTTGTGTTGGATCTCAAGGATTACCTCAAAAACAAGTAAAGTAGGGGGATGTTTTTGTAATTTCGTAGCTGTGGTTTCATCTAGACGGTTTGGCAAAGAACTTTTGATCAGACACAGGTTTAATCACAAACTCAAGATAAAAAGGCGATTGGATAACTTCTGTCACAGTATATTAGAATATGTTGACAAAAACAAGAATACATCTACCAAAGATGTGTGTAAGAACGTTATTCATAACGTATTGGGAGGTAGGAGAATCATTGATTACTCAATTATTCAACATTTAAAACTTGTATAAACCTTATGTCCTTTGGTATGCTGTTTTGTACTTATCCCCTGGATGAATGTGATGCCCAATTGTTTTCTCAATGCGAGGAATATGACTCTGATTGTAACATACTTGATAATGGATTTTTAAGATTTTGTGGCATCCTTTTTATGAGCAATCAAAGGAGAAGCTTTGATAGGACTTTGTTTTAGGTACAGGAAGTCCAAACTGCTACAATTCTGTTACTTGGTTTTCCAGCTCGAAAATGGGAGCTGTTTTAAGGAGTCCGAAAGACTTGAGCAGCACCACGTGGGAAATCAATCTCCTGATTAGCATGTGGCTCAATCAAAATAATAAATGCTTGTGTATGAGATTGAAATACAAAAATTGAAATGAAACAAGCCAAAGAGGAGCATTCTATTGAATTGTAGATGTGGCTACCATAATATTCCTTTGCTAGCCTCCTTTTAATTTTCTTATTTAAAGTAAGCTGGTAATAATCATGACTATCAATAACATTTGGTGTGAGTTGCTTCCGTGCATGTGTGATGGTTAAAATTGGTTCCATCTGATTTAAATTGAAGAATAGCATAATAAATACAGGTTCGATTATTTTTTTGTGACCAATGTGGATTCTGCTGTGGTTTGAGGCCTATTAAAAGCATCTGGAGGCCCATTTGCAGTGTTTACAGCTTGATAATTTTTTGTAAACCACGTAAATTTTATGGTCCAAGGACCTATTTATAGCGTATGAGGGCCCATTTGTACTGTCTGAGGCCCATAATTTGGGCTAGGTCTATGAACTCCAGAACATTAGCAAGGGGGAGGAAATTATTTCGTTTTGGTCCTGAAAGGGATTTGCCGGTTTGAAAAACTGTTGGCCAATTCTGAAACGGTTCAAATTGGGCTGGAGATGTTTGATGATACAGGCTCTATGGGGTGAATTTGTCGATTCAAACCAGGCTGGAAATTTTGGATAATAGAGGCTCTATGCAGTAAAACAACATTAAGTCTATTCTAGAAGTAGTGGAAGTGAAAATGATCTGAAAATTGTGAACCTTGCTAGCAAAGATGTCTCGTGACGTGTCCAAATATGAGAACTAACACGTATGAATAAAAAATATCTTGCTAGTCAAAGCTCTCTTGTCAAGTAGCTAATATATGTTAATATCAAATAGCTATGTTCAGAAAGACAATCAATGTAAACATAGAAGACGAATCTCACACAAAAGTATGGAACAGATGATGTTCTGAAGGACAGAATTATAGCCGTGTCTTCTCAATAGAGAGTAATGTTTCTAGAATTTTGAGTGCCCTGCTATTTGGAGGCTACATGAAGAAAATGGAAATCAAAATCTCCGGCTCCTCTTAGCAGGTAAAAATCTGAATCTATACTGAATTAGACTTCTTTGCATTTTTAAAAGCCTGAATATTGTTTTTGATGCTGGAATATTCAGTGTTCTATTTTTTGGGAGCCCTAATGAGAATTATAAATCCAAATGTCGGGAAGCAAAATATGTTTTTTATTAAATCAGGGTGAGATGTCACTTTTTGAATATGATCCTTTCATTACTTATGTCAATTTCAGCTGGCACCTGCCTGCAACCGAACTTAGGAAGCAAGAAAGCTTGCATGCTATATATATTCACCTTATTTGAATGTCTGGATCAGAAAATACTCATCTTAGCACTGGAAAGTCCTTCGATACCGAGTTAAGAACATACTCATAAATCAATAGAGCAGCTAACTGCTAAATGAGTAGGATTCTTCAACTAAAACATTAAGAATAATTGATAGTGCACCTCTTGAAGTTGCTGCTAAAAAGGAGTGTAGTCTTGTATGGTTCTCCCTCAAAGAAGGTCACAATCTTTGTCATCAAATACTATCTCCAGTCTCTCGTTAAGGTTTGATCCCTAGTTTGGGTCTTTTTCCTAGGGCCCTTGATCTTGTGGCTAAAATGCTAAATTGGTTTTCAAAATGCAACTCATATGATTTTTGGGTCAAATGAATTAATAAGGCCCCAAGCAGTAAAGTAACTTAAGACGCCAGTAATCCATGATGAGATATTTTTATTTCTTAATAGATCTGAATTCTTTTTAGTGGGAAAATAGCTTGCATGTTATGTATGGGGAATTTGTTTTTCCTGAAGCCTTTGAAGATTGATAGAAGTTATTTCACAGCTGGATCTGCACACTGCATAGATCTATGACATTATCTCTATAAGAAGATGATGATGACCGTGTAGTATCGACTCTCGAGTGCCTTTTTATTCGATAAGGGTACCGAAAATTATATGAGGGAGAGACAGCAGCCTTTTGGGATGGAATAAAATCAGAGAAAAACTTTTTGCTTGAACTTTGCTATATTTTGATACGCTGTCTCATTTCTGTCAAAGAGCATAAGGTTTCTGGTATATCGATTCTAAGAATTGCACTCTTGTGGCTGTCAGGATCAGCAGAGTGAGTCAGGTATAGAAGTTCGTCCTGGTATCAGCCAACCAAATCAGCCCTTAATGCCAGCACAAGAGGGTATGAAATTCAAACCTAATCAGTGTGCGATATCGGGTACTTACTAAGCTTTGTGTTCTTGTGCATGAGGGTTACCTTCTAAGGTTATATTCATGTGTATGAGCCTAACAAATGTTTGTTGTTGCTTGGTACATGACTCAACCTCTTTGTGTGTAACTGTCTCTTCCTTCGGAATGGTAGCAAAGCAAACCTTTCCATCATAAAACCCCCTTTTGGAACCAAAAGGGATGGAGCATATTCTGTCCCGTACATACAGAATGTAAAAAATCACTTAAACTCTTTTCAGGGCTTTTTGTCCCCGCTGTGGAAATACCCATATTTCAGGGCTTATTTGGAGAACTCATGCAGCAGCAGTAGGATCAGTGTGGGCCATCGTGAGCAGCGGAGCGATTGTTCCCCAGCTACGATTTCCCAGATCCCAGCATGAGTCATCATCTTCCCAGTTATGATTTCCCAGCCACAGATTTCAAGCTACAGATTTCCCAGCTATGAGCACATTTCTAGGGTTGCCCAGCCACAGGCAGCATGTCCGGGGAATTCAAAATAAAATAAAGAAAGGTTTCCAACTTAAATTTTCAAAAAGTAAAAATATGTACTGAATGTTGTTCTGTATGTGGCCATACAAAACTATGCTTCTATTATGAAGTTGCAATAGTACTCTCTTTAAATTTATTCGAAGTTTGAATTCTTTGTGTTGTGGTCAAATCTACTGGAAGTTTAAGGTTATTCTCTCTGACAACTAACTTCCAATTCTTAGACAATAACGCCTCTTCATGTGGTCTGGCATGTACTGAAGACTTTGAATACTTAAGCTCTATTTTGGTCCTATCATTGTGATTACACAAATGCATGTTGACACAGAGAGAATTACGTTTTGCTGGTTCTTTCACGATCATTACTCATTTACAAACACTAGTCAACGAGTGGAAGTTATTCTGCTATGTGCTCTGTTCACACATTGCAGGACTGAGGTTAGATAGGAAGCATTTTTTTTTTTTTTTTGAATTACATTTCTCTCTGTTGACTGGAGCCAAAGGATGTTTTCCTATGGTTTTTTGGACATGTAGGGGTTTTGGTAGTTGCAGCACGACATGTATCAGAAACGTTTGAATTCATAGTTCCTGGCATTAATCAAGATTAGACTAGTTTGCAATACTTTTTGCAGGGATGCTCGAGTGCAGTGGTGCAGAAAGGAAGCCAGGGTGTAGTGGTGCTGAACCAATGTCAGAGAAAGATTTGGCAATAAAGAAATATGAGCTGTACGTCATGGAATTAGTTTCATCAGCACATTTTTCTGTTATTATCGAGACAATACAGAGAAAGTAGAATCTAGTGGACCCATTTTGTTGCTGCTTCTACAGGCACAGAAATTGAGTGTTTAATTTCTGTTGGGGTTAAGTAAAAGTGTTTTCCCATTGATTCTGCAGACTCTCAGATCTTCAGACGCTGCTGGAAGATCTTCTCAGGAAATCTTATGGTCGGCAGATACAGTACACGCCAATAGATATTGCTCATGCCCAGGAGGAACAACTTATCTTTTCAAGCATCGAAAATTCTACAAGACATCTAAGTGTGAATTCTAGACGTGTTAGGTCACGTCGGAGAAGGTCTCACAGCAGTAGCTTGGCAGTTGATGCACACCATGTTGTGTCACCTGGTTTAGATCCAAAAAGGAGGAGGATTGAAAAAGGAGTCTCTGAGAAATCTATCTATTCATGGACGTTTCAGGAAGCTCTTGAGGGTATCACTCAAATAGTCTTCCTTTGAACTAACATTCTTTGTGTAAGATCAAGAGTAATAAATTGGGTTGCAGTTGGGAAGATTTTTAGTACCTGATATTGAAGTGTGAGCTCATTGCTTGCGAAGCTCACCTTGTAACTATTTTGTGTAGAACCTCTAGACTTTTTGTTCTGAGGATCAAACTGACCTTTGTTAAAACGGATGGATGGGGAAACAACTAGAGTATCTTGTACTTATGGCTAATGATTGGGTTGTGGCATAATCAGGTGCATTTTCTATTATGCAGGAAGTGGCGCTAACATAATCACATCATACAATTTTGCAAAGCGCAGACGAGCTGCCCGTGCAACTACTACAATTTCTGCTACTAGGTTTGCTATTCCTTCAGAAATAGCAACATCTCAGAATTCTGAGGAACCCATGATCAGTGAGACAACAATCAATGTTGCCAAGTGTATGCAAGAGCGTGAAGTAGGAGGTGCTTTAGGTTCTGTAGCTTGCCGATTCAAAAACGTTGGATCTCATAATCGGAACTGGGCTTCTGTTTTGAGAGGTAAGAGCATAAGTTTGAATTTTTATTGGTCTTTAGTTACAATGTGGTTATCTTAGGAATTCTCACAGAATCTCATGTATTCACACAAGGGTTGTTTTTGTATGTTATGCATGGTAGAATTTTTGGTCTTATCTTCCAAGTCTCATATTTGTTGCGGGCGACAGAGTTTGGTTGAAAGACACACACACACACACACACAATTATGGACATGCATACAATTATCACTGTAGTAGGATAGTGTTGGTACTATTTTACAGTACGGGGCACATGGACTTGTTTTATCTCTGTTGGGGCTTATTCTTTTTACATCATCGACGCTTTAGGACAGTCGTAGATAACGAAGTGGAAACTTGAAGGCTACATTTGCATTTGTGCCTGGGTGATTAAGCCTCACTCTATTGATGAGTATGGATGCTTGTTCCATTTTTTTTGTGGATTATTGCTAGGTGAGTCATCATTTGTTGTCTATTTTGTGCTTAATGTGATGCCAAATCTTTGATTGAGTTCATAACAAGGTATCGGAGCACTTTCTGGGCCACTTGTCACTTGAAGACTCCTACCAATGATAGACTTCCATAGCTCATTCTTCTTTGGCGATCTATCTTCCGTGCTCTCCATCTTCATCATCACTTCATCTTTTCATCAACAACAATTGAGATTGATCTCTTTTCCTTTCGGTGCTCCATCTCTTGGGTCTTTTTTCTATTGGGAAGCTACTATATTAGAAGTTCATCTCCACCCATCTTTCCACCACAATTGACCTTTGACATGGTAGCACCAAAACACATTTGGAACTCCTCATTTAGTTTTTGTGTTTTTGAAGAACCATTTTCACCTATTTGTCATTGATTTGTAACGGTATCATAAGGTTGTGCGTGTTTCTATGCTCCTTAAATGATGTTTTTCTTCTATATAGCAGCTTATGTAGCGATTTTTTGCAAACCCTAAAATTGATCTATGTTTTTCATGGTTGATTAAATTTTCGGAACATTTGAAATGTGTATCAAGTTTGAACGTTGAAACATTTGCTTGCTACCATGACCTCTAGAAGGGCCATCTACTTCCATCTCCAACAATTGCTTTTCGGATTGCTCACATTACCTCTAATGAAGTTCAATGTGGATGTATTCCAATTAGAGGCCAATTTTGAGCATCTTTTCTATCAACAATGCATCTCAACAATCATTCCTCCAATCCAATTTGTATACATCATTTTGCTGCAGCTCAATGATCAACATAACCCTGGTCATGAAGAAAGTGTGAGGAAACAAGTGCTGTCTGTGTATATCTCATATCCTCATCGGGCAGAGCCTGGATTCTCTGAATGTATGTCATAAGCTGGAACGCGGCATATATCTGAATATATGGAACGACAAACTCTGCAAGAAGGATCTCATGTGGAACCGCGGGCTTTGCCCGAATCATACGAGCTAACATGGTGGTCTGCAGTCGTGAAATGCTGGCCCAATGTGATGAAGGGAGGCCGATAAACCATGTCTCTGCTACATATAAGGCTGTGGGGTGACAATAGTATCAAAGAGTCTACACTTACTGCGAGCATCTCGGATGAGCTTCCTGAAACAGAACCGCTCAAGCTGAACAAGAGAGGAATGCCCCTTCCCAAGTCGGGTGGTGGCAGCCTGCTGCATGCTGAAGGTAGGACCAGAAAAGCGTATCCCCAAATAGCTATAAGAGGAAACTACCTCTAAGGCCTATCCATCTAGGATGAGCTCCTGGCGCTGCATGAAGGCTCGAGAAGTGTTGAAGACCATAACCTTGGTCTTCGCAGTGTTCACCCCCAACCCTCATCTGGTACAAAATCCCTGTAAACAATCCAGCTGCCTCTGCAAACCCTCTTTGGTCGGGGATACTAGTACTACATCATCTGCATAAAGGAGAATAGCAATCAGAATGGTGCCCAGTCTACAGCCACCCAAGTCACACTGTGAAATGACTCGCTCTAACTCATCAATATACAATCCAAAGAGAACCGGTGAAAGAGAGCACCCTTGTTTCACCCCAATGGTGCTCCAAATGTGATCAGATAGGCCACTGCTATGTCGGAAACATCCCAAGACCTTCTCATAAAGAGCCATCACTGCTAAAACAATATTTTTGGAGAAACCAAGGTCACGGAGTCTCTGAATGAGCAGGGAGCGTGGTACAGAATTGAAGGCTTTCTTGAAATCTACAAAACAGCAGTAAACCCTCTCTAACCTGTACTTAGCTTCCTCAATCAAGGCTCGAAGTGTAAAAATATGGTCAGTGGTAGAATAATGAGATCGGAAACCTGCCTGCCCCAATGCATGTAATCTCCGAGCTTCCGCCTCTGAACTCACTGCAGACTGGAGTATGGTACCATAGAGCTTTGTGAGAACATGTCCGATCATGATGGTGCGGTAATTACCAGGAATCATGGGATCACCATTTTTATGAATAGGGTGGATGATGTTGGTGCACCAGGATGAGGGGAAACCAGAGACAACGGCGGAATTGAGGAGAGTGGCTAGTGTTACGAGCTCGTAACCAGTGCCGAACCCTAGAAAACACAGATAGGTCAGATACCACAGTCAGGGACGTGTCCAGTGTACATGACCAACAGGGCAAGACAGTGTGAGTAGTGTGCCCCAGCACGGTCCATAGCCATGGCGGGCCTAACGCAGCCTAGGGACCCTGTCAGCTGGATAGGGCTCCCAGTTGGGTCCCGACGTGCAGTCGGCACGTCAGTGCCACGTGGCCGACACTTGGCAGTAGCATGCTACCAGTCCTCACACTGGGCTAGGAGGGGCTTACTCTATATCAGGGAGTAGGCAAGGTTGGGTGGATCAGTTAGTGTTTGCCCTACTGTGGTGTTAGGATCTATTACAGCTAGTGTGGGAGCAAGGAGGTCGGAAGCATGGGTTAGGAGTTAAGATTCAAGGTCTTCGATATCTCTTGCTTTATGGGACTTCATTCTCTTGATGGCCGTAAGTACCATGTCAGATGTGAAGAAGGTGAACTCAGAGGGGCGTGGGGAGATAGAGATGGGTGCATCAGTGGGTATGGTATATAGTCTGGTAGCATATTCGGTCCATATGCGAAGGTCATCCAAGAGGGGTGGTGGAGCACGAGGGACAAACTCACGCCAAAAGGCGCCTGAAGAGGAACTGAAGAGAAGATCAACAAGACGTGTTCCTTCGGAGTCATCATAGATACGCTTTTTTCGGCGGAGTGTGCGACGGCAAGAGCGCCTGGCGGAGTGGAGGAGATGAGGATCGTGAGTGCGGGCATGGGTGACAAGTTGATGAAGAGAGCGACATTCAGCATCATACCACGGGGTGTGTGTGGGTCGTATCGATGAGGAGCGGGTGCCTATGCTTTTATGGGGTTTAGATGGAAAAGCAAGGGAAGCAGCAGTATGAAGAGAAGTGATAAGAAAGGCAGCTTGAGTCTTGAGTGTACTATCGTGAGGGAAGGAATGGAGCAAGGAGGTTAGGAACTCGTGGTAGACTGGTGTATAGAGAGAACTGAATGTATACCTGGGTGCCCGTGTAAGCAGGGGGTGTGAGGATGGCTGGGGAGGTGGGAGGCGGCCGATAGCGAAGGAGGGAAAGGAGTGATCAGAGAGAGTGGTGGGAGAGGTATGGAAGATGGTGATCCCATGAGGTAATCCACAACACTATGTCCACCACTGTGAGGGTGACAAGTATAACTGCCGGATTTTGGCCAACAAGTTAGGCCATTGTAAATGGCTAACTCATGGGCCTCTCCAAACTGCAACAAATGCTCACCGTAAGGGGTAGTAGGTCCCAAGCTATCCTCTGAAATCCTGGTAACTCCCATGTCATCGCTGTCAAGGGCATGAACACGGAGCTGGTCGGTGATGTCATAAAACTCTGACTGCCGTGAAGAGGTTCGGGCATTAAAATCCCCAGTGAGGAGAATATGCCCCCGCTCTGCGAATCTGACAATATCAGGCGATAAATCAAGGTAGGGTGAACATGTGCCCTCAACAAAGGACGAAGACTCTGGAGGAAAATAACATGCTGCCACAAAGAGGTCCCTGTTCAAACCAATATCCTGCCCAACAATATGAATCCATATATACCGTGCATGCTCGTCGTGTTTGATGAACTCGATGCTCGGATGAAGAGACTCTCTGTATAAACATGCAACACCTGCGGATCCACGACCGCTAGCTGATCTAGTCTCAAGTCTGTACACGGAATCCCATCTGTATCCTGGAAAAATAGGTAATTCTCTCTCCTGACTCTCATGAGTCTCCATAAAGAGCAGTAAATCTCTGTCAGTGATGAAATCGATCAAGTCGCTAGCAATGGAAAATGAGTGTAAACCATCACAGTTCCATACTCCAATCCGGAGATGGTGTGGATGGGGCCCCGGGGCACACCCGAACTCGGGGACCCCAAATCCTTAGCACTGGGAGCTGCTAGGTGCGCTGTCAAGAAAACGCACTCGTCCATCTCGGTAAATGACTCGTCTGCCAGACTTACGGGCTGCCTGAAAGGCCTTACGCCTCTCCTCTACCTGGATATATGTGAGGTCATCGTCCATATAGATAGTGGTACCACGTAGCTTAGCTTTGCACCGCAAAGCATCTCGGCGGCTCTCAAGGGAGGTGAAACGAATAATGAGTGTGGCTGCATCTCTAGTGGTCCTCCATGCGGTGTCCAACCCCTCTGTCCTGTGCCCGAGAGTGATGTCTAGAAAGCGTTTAGCTTCAGCCAATGCATCCTGTGTGCCTAGAACTCCACGAACTCTAATATTGTGGGCTTTTTGGTCTCGAGATTTCTCTTCCGAGATGGTGAATGAGATAACCGAGGAGATGGGAGCGCTGACTTGGTGCCCTTTTTCAAAACTGATGCCCAAGAAAGGGCCTCTTCGTGTTGCTTCTCGATCCTGGTTTCTAGCTCTCGTAGCATGTTGGTGGTGGATTCCGAAGCTGCGGCCTGTTTGATTCCGATGGATTGTTCGAGTGAGGCAACCTTGGACTGCAATAGCTTCTTCTCATTGATCAACAAAGTAACCGTTCCTTTCAGCTGTGAAATTTCATGTCGCAAAAACTGGAAATCTGCCTTGAATTGATCAATCTGCCAAGATGAAAAAAGTTCAATTGATTTAGAAGGCGTATACGGAATATTGGCTGTAGACTGTGGTGCCGGGAAGGAGGAAGAGTGAGCAATGATCGGTGTGAGAAGAATAGGGTCAGAAGACGGAAGAGGAGCTGAATCAGGGGAGCAGCCATCAGAGAGGAGGGTGGGGGTTGCAGCAGGATAGGGAGATGGGTCATCGAGGGAGTGAGGTGAAGTGGCAGCGAGAGGGGGGGCTGGAATGACTATGAGAGGAGGTGAGAGATTAGCGAGGGGGGGTGAGGGATCAACGAGGGGGTGAGGTGAGGGGGCAGCGAGAGGGGGTGAGGAGGGTGGATGAGTGGAGGGGTCAGCGAGGATGGGTGAGGGGGTGGCATCTAGGAGATCGGGGAGGTCAGCGAGGGGGGAAGGAGTAGGAGAAGGAGCAGCGAGGGGGGGAACGGGAGGGGGCAGCGATGGGGGAACGAGAAGGAGCAGCGAGGGGGTTAGGGGAAGGGGCAGCGAGGGGGGGGGGTTTGAGTGGTGAGCGAGGGAGGTGAGTGAGGAGGTGGCTAGGGAGCGTGAAGATCTGCGAGCAGAGGCGCGAGGAGGAGGAGGGGCCATGGTGGAGAGAGAGAGAGAGAGAGAGAGAGAGAGAGAGAGAGAGAGAGAGAGAGAGAGAGACGTGTCTTTTCTCCTCAGTATGGTTGAAAAATGATTTAGTATAGTTCAGTACGATGCAGTGTGGTTGAGCATGATTCAGCAGGATTCCTTGTAGTTTCTGTTCGGTTTGTTGTGATTTGAGAGAGAGAGAGAGAGAGAGAGAGAGAGAGAGAGAGAGAGAGAGAGAGAGAGAGAGAAGAAGAAAGCTTTATTAACGTCTTTTCCATGCCATATGGCATATAAGACCGAACAATACATCAAAAGAAATGGAAACGAGACGGATCGATGCCGTCAATCAACAACAGTAAACAAATCTAACTAAGAAGAGATTAATGGCCAGGATTGTATGGTACGTAGACCATTTACAGGTTCAACTGGACATCTCTTCAATTCTCTAACTCTGACTCTAACTCTGATCAATCTCAGATATCATTATGACAATTGTCTATTTGAGAGAGAGAGAGAGAGAGAGAGAGCGCTTTATTAATGTCTTTTCCATGCCAAAAGGCATATAAGACTAATGAAGTACATGTCAAGTATGTGGTAACCATGGGAGCGTATAAAATGTCTCCAAAACTGTAATAGAGAGAGAGAGAGAGAGAGAGAGAGAAAGAAAGAAAGAAAGATTTTATTAATGTCCTTGAATACCCTAAGGTACATAGGACTAAGAAAAGGTACATGTCAAGTGTGCACATAGGAGCTTAAAGCTCAATCATCTATAAAAACTAAATATCTGCAAATACAATGCATAGAGACAGCTGGCCCAGTCAGGATCCAATAGCCTGGAATCATATATCACGATGCCCATCAGCATGAAAGAAATGGTGGATGGTATGCTGTGAGGGTGTGATTAGATGTGCCCTGGACCTCTGTCGCCGGATAGGCCGTCGGTGTCGTCTCTGCTGCCGTGGCGCTCTGGGCTGTGATCTAATAACTGACTGTCTCTCTGGCCGTCGACATGGTCTCTGATGCTGGTGTACGAAGGAGTCGGAAATCTCGGCCTCTCCATCTGAGTCGCTGCCTATGGGTACCTCGGATCTCTGTCTCCGACGGGATATGCACTCATCAATGCTCAGCTGTGTCAGGGAATGTGTACCATCTAGTCTCCTCCTCCTCAGGTCTGACATCTCTCGGATCGTAAGTGCGACACATCTAGGGTCCTCATAAGATATCAAGGTAGAAAGTGTAAGTGGGTGCTCTCTGAACAAGCAGTAGTACCGCCCCCGTATCTCATAGTAGGCTGGACATCTGAAGAGGAAATGTGACTCGTCCTCAGTCTCATGCATAACACACATACTACAGAGCCAGTCCTCTCGTGGGGTGCCACTGTATCTGCCAGTCTCGATAGCCAGCTGATGTGAAGAAACCTGAAACTGACCCATCGCTATCCGCATACTATGTGATGTACTCCTCAGCAAATAACCAGATACTATGGGGCAGCTAGCCGGATCAAGAGATAGAAAGTGTGTACGATAAAATTCACTCTTGGTCCCCAATGGGCCCTGCCAAGTGGTATGAAGATATGATCTGTAAAGGAGGCCTCTGATGTACTGGTGGGTGCCCGCAGGTAGATCACTAATGTGGATACCCAATGTGGAGAGGAGACGGCAAGCCTGGGAGTACCATGAGAAAAGGTGTCCCTCTGAGTGTAGGCGCCGGGATGAAGATAAAGCTGCAACTACATAATGTGTACCCCCGTCCTGAAGATCCCTACCCCCTGTATGAATGTCACAATATGGAATAAGGCCTCAATCTGAATGGGGGGGACCGCGAACTCCGCCAAGATAATCTGGTGTGGTACTGAGGGCTTAGCCCGTATCATCCGTGAGAGCAAACGAATCTGGAGCCGGGAGATATATGCCCAATCAGTAGCTGTCAGACCCGTACTCCATGTCTCGGAAGCATACATAGTTGAGGGCACAACCATAGTGTCAAAGAGCCGACACTTATTAGTCGCATCTCTGATGTGTGAGCGGAAACATAGTCTCTCCAAATCTATCAGTGAGGCATAGCCCTTCCGTACCCGTGAAATAGTTGCGTGTCTCATGCTGAACGTAGGCCCCGAGAATAGTACTCCTAGATATGTATAGGAATCAACAACCTCTAGGGGATGACCATCCCATAGAAGCTCCTGCCGCATCATGAAAGACCTAGAGGTGTTGAACACCATAACCTTAGTTTTGGCCACATTCACCGACAAACCCCACCGTGTGCACAGAGAGAGAGAGAGAGAGAGAGAGAGAGAGAGAGAGAGAGAGAGAGAGAGAGAGAGAGAGAGAGAGAGAGAGAATCCTGTTGTGAACACAATGGGAGGACATTCTATTTCTTTTAATTATTTTTTGTATTAAAGGAGCTAAAGTGTAAATCTAGGAGTTAATGCACCCGAATTGGACCATCCTGTACCTGAAACATTCGGCAACCTATACAAATGTATTCTCCTTAATTAGAGCTTTAATTTGATACCCATATTGCCCCCAAAACATCAAAAAAGAAAAACAAGTTTTTGAGAAACATTGGTAAAATCTAGAAACGCGTTTCTAAAAATGTGGTGCAACTATGGTGTGTCTGTATTTATAATATATATATATATATATATATATATATATATATATATATATATATATCATAGATCCAGCGGTACCAGGATCCGCGGATCCCGGTACCGCGGATCCAGTGTGATACCGCGGATCCATACTGATCCGCGGTACCACAATATATATTATTTTTTAATATTTAATATATTACTATATTTTTTCTTAACCTATTCCCCCCCACCTCGCTTCATCTCTCTCCCTGCCCGTCGCCCTACTGTTCGCGCCCTCCCTGCTGTCCGCGCCCTCTTTGTTGTATGCCCATCGCCCTACTGTCCGCGCCCTCCCGGCTGTCTCGCATTGCACTGATCGCGTCCTCCCCTGCTATTGCTATTTCGGCCTTTATTGTGGTTTTTTCAAGCCTTCCGACTCTTATCGCACCCACAGAGATCTCTGCCTTCTTTCCACAGTCCTTTCTACAGAGATGGTGCATTCCAACCTTGCCGATCTGTGGGACGAGGTGGACATTGTCAGGCGGGTTCCCGACAAGTCTAATAAGTCCGGTGCAAGGATAGTGCGCTGTCGATATTGCCTGACAGAGTTCGTTGCCACCCTCACTCGCCTTAAAGGTCACCTACTCAGCGCACGCGCGAGAGATGGTGGCACACTGAATGCTGCCCCCTGTGCCAGCATGTCCGTTCCCATCAGGCAGCAACTTTTGGATACCTACGGGCCACGTCTTGTGGCGGGGGAGAACACCATTTCAGGGGGTGTTCTTCGGTTTTGCCCGCTCCTTACGTGGTTGACCCCGAGTTGCTGCCTGCTTGGCTGGCACGCACGAGGAGAGGGAGTGCATCCTCGTCCAGTCCCTTTGCCCCTCGTCCCTCTCAGACAGTTCCGCCTCACGCACCCCCATCTGCACCCATTCCGGTGGATCCTGTCCCACCGCGTCCGCCAGTTGCCACTGTGGTTCCACCACCACCTACTGTTGCTCGCACTCCCCCAGTTTACGACTTTCTCATGGACTCTCCGCCTCCCGAGCAGGAGCAGGCCCCGGATGCTAGTGACGAGGCCTTCCAGGATGTTGAGGAGATCCCTTTCTCCCTCCCTTCACATTCGGATGACCACCCTACCCAGCAGTTTTCGTATCCCATGCCAGATGTCCACCCTCCACCAGTGTACCCCACTTACGCTACTGCACCCATCCCGGCCAGTGCATCCCACTCTCCCCATTCCACGTCTACAGCTGATGCATCCACTAGTGCCCAGGCTGTCGCGTCATCATCCATTCCCGTCACGTTTGGTGCACCGTGCTGGAGGTCCGCTACCCGTCGCCCAGCGGGAGAGTTCTTAGGCAGCAGAGCATTCGCGGCGCGCATCAGCCGCACATGGATAGAGAGGCCACACAGGCCGTGGCCAGCCTGATTTATGAGCTGAACCTTCCATTTGCCATCATCGACTCCGAGCCCTTCAGAAGGGCCTTCCGCCTTGCACAGTCTGTCAGCCCTAGCTGGAGAGTCCCTAGTTCAGAGGTTGTCCGCACACACATGCTGAGGGATAGGGTCAAGTCACTGTCTAGAGAGATGGAGCCTCTACGTCGCCACTGGGCCACTTACGGTTGCAGCATCATGTCCGATGGCTGGACTGATGTCAGGAGGAGGCCGATCCTCAACATACTGGTCTCCAGCTGCATGGGCACACAGTTTTTGAGGGCAGTGGATTACAGCAGGGGGGGGAGAGTCATATCTGCAGAGTTCATGTTTGATGTCATCAGGTCTTCCATCCTGTCCATAGGCCCACAACATGTCGTCACAGTAGTGACGGACAATGCCACGAACTGCATTCAGATGGGTGTACTGCTAGAGGCTGAGTTCCCTCACATTGTTCATACCCCCTGTGCCGTGCACGACATAGACCTTCTGATGGGGGACATAGGTGCACTTCCCTGGGTTAGAGCCATCGTCCATGAGGCCCTCTTCCTGGTGACAAGTCACCAGGAAGAGGCGTGTTCTTGCCATGTTCCAGATGTTCAGCCATCTAGACCTCCGTAAGCCAGCCCCCACACGCTTTGCATTCGACTTGGTGGTCATCGACCGTCTGATCAGGTGCAGGGCGCAGCTTCTACAGATGGTTGCCAGTGATCTTTGGTGTGCCGGTACATTTCCGTGCACTGAGGATGGGGAGCACTTTTCTTCCACGGTGAGGGGAGACCAGTTTTGGAGGGATGCACAGACATTGTCAGGACTGCTTCGACCACTTTACATTGTGCTCTGCATGGCTGACAGCGAGGGGTCGACACTTGGACTGGTATATGAGCTCATGGACCGGATTGGACAGTTCCTGCAGCTGCCCATCTTGCAGCCAGAGAGATAAGCGGTATATTAATGTAATTGGCCTTTATCTTTTTAGTAATTGCTAGTTTGTTTTTTTGTCAATGTTAAGTTTTTTCGTAATGCCCTACACCACATGCCTCTCACCTGCAGGATGACCGAGCTGAAGTTCATCTGGGAGACGCGGTGGAACTACTTCCACAGGAGTATCCACAACGTTGCACACATGCTGCATCCCCTCTTCCTCTCTCCGACACAGATCGCAGACAGGGAGCTCGAGGCCGATTGGCTTCAGTACATTCACAGGGTGGGTCCACACATAGGTTTGGATCCTATCAGGCTCATGGAGGAGCTCGCTGCATTTCGTTTCGGCATGGGCACATTCGGCCACCCGGCTGCTCAGGATCTAGAGAGGAGGCAGCTACCCATTACCCGGTGGACCATGTTCGGTAGCACATACCCATCTATACAGCGTCTTGCACTGCGTGTCCTTTCTCAGGTATGCATCTGATTTTATCCTCCATTGTTGTGTTTCGTTGAAGACAATGTGCTGAAGTATTTCAATGCACGCACTACAGGACTGTGCTGCCTCCGTGTGTGAGTGTAATTGGAGCACATGGGCACTCATTCACACGAGGAGAAGAAATCGGTTGTCAGTGAGTCAATTGGAGCGGTTGGTGTTCTGTAGCACCAACGCATGTCTCGCCAGGAGACTTCCGACCATTACGAGCACATTGCAGGTGATAAGCTAACCTTTCATAGCATGTTGGTTGACTCCTGGTATGTTGGTTTGATTTCTTGATAGAGTTGTTTCTCTGACATCAATTTTAAACCTTGCAAACGAAGATATCTGATTTGGAGCGCCAGGTTGACTTGCCTACGGACAGCACCCATCCCATGCCTGCAGATGACCTGGGCACACAGTTGATGGCAGAGAGAGAGAGGGAGCTTGCCGAGATGAGAGAGAGAGAGAGCTTGGGCTTGAGCACAGAGAGCCTCCATTGTACGAGGCAGATGAGCCAGTGTCAGAGGATGATCAGGATGAGGATGAGCCCATTCGGGTTGTGTTCGCTAGATCAGAGCGGGATGAGGCATATGATACAGGTGTTGGGCACACACCTAGAGCAGGGGTCACAGGTGCATCACGTGGTAGAGGTGGGACACATGCCACAGATTATACCGGGAGACGGGCAGGGACACGGGGGGGGCAGTGGCATACCTTCTTATGTTGATATGATGGAGGAAGATCTTGATAGGGGGCAGAGTGATTTGGGTTTACCTTCCGCAGCTGCTTGGATGCGTGCATCACAGAGCCATAGGCATTTCTATGACAGCACACCAGAGGAGTCACCAGATGACTTTGATTGTACCGATTGGGAGGCCATGCCGGGTCCGCATGGTGCACAAGATGAGGCACGGGATGTTCTCGAGGATGGTGCTCATGATGAGTCCCAGAGCCCAGAGCATTTGTATTCGGATGCCCAGCTGGACGACTTGATTGCAGACTTGGATTCAGAGGCCCAGTAGATGCCGAGCGTCAGGGCACCCCCATCCTCTCTAGCCAGCATGCCCTACACAGCGTCTCAGCCAGAGCAGCTACACGAGGTGCCTGCAGTTCCTCCAGTTCCTCAGAGGGTGTATGTGCGCCGCACAGCACCTCCAGTGCCACCGATACCGTTGAGGCCTGCAGCCCCTTCATCGCCATCCAATTTTGCAGCAGCAGGTCTCCATGGCAGGCCACCATCTGTGCCCAGATCTTCTCTTGCAGCACCCACATCTACAGACGCTCCTCCAATGGCAGCACCCATGGCACATCCTCCTCCATTGGCAGCACCCACGGCACCGACTCCTCCTTTGGCAGCACCCACAACACATCCTCCTCCTTTGGCAGCACCCAGGATGTACCAGTACCGTCCACCACAGCGCCCCTTTCAGTACTTATCGCCGCTGTACTTGCCTCCTACAGGGACGGCCCCTCCACATCTAGTTCCTCCACCAGCAGCAGGCCCACAGGCACACACTCCTCGGACCTATCCTCCACTATCAGCTGCACAGGGACACCCATCTTTGGCTACTCTATCCCAGCCGGCCGCAGCTTGGGCTCAGCCTAGTCAGCCAGGTGATCTGCATGGGGGTGATGAGGCATTGACGGCTCCCCTCGTCCGCAAGAGGCCAGGAAGGCCCAAGGGTACACCGAACAAGAAAGGCAAGGCACAGAAACTGCCAGGGAAGAGAGGATGACCTCGCAGGGCTCCAGTTGCTGGTAGAGGTGCAGTATTACAGCCAGCTGCAGCAGGTGTTGTTGGTTTAGCCTGCTCGGGGGCTGATGTGGAGGCAGATTGGGAGGATGAGGATGAAGACTCTTCCCCCTCGGATACACAGCTCATGCCAGTACCAGACAGACATAGATATCAGTTGCGAGAGTCAGCTCGGGGCCCTGAGTTGTCTCCGGAGCATTCATCTGAGTTTGAGGCAGAGCATTGATTGTAGCTCCGTCATTTTATTTTTAGCAGTTTGATATCATGTTCCATGTTTGGCGGCCAGATGGTCGAACACTATATTCAGACCATTTTTCATTTTATATTTAGTGTTGGACGTATTCTATTCACTGCACAATGTGTATTTGTCAATTTGTAATTGTGATGTTCTACTTGCAGTTTTACTTCAAATGGTGTGTGCGTGTTTTCAATCAGTTTTCAGTACAGAGTTTGAGAGCATATGCAGAACACAGAAATACAACCCCCCTGATAGCATTTCATAATCACATACATCAGATTGCAATACACAAGGCACGCATTGCACAAACAACACACCATACATTAATTCAACAGATGTATCAAAATTACAATACGTATTTTCGCCGCATACGGCTGGGGTTGTTCTTTACACCATGCTAGACACTAAATACTGCCTCATCTACTGATGAACATTAAATAACAACAGTCAGCCACATACGGCTAGACCCCATCTATGCTAAACATTCCTATGGGTCCTCCACTGACTCCTCGCCCTCATCAGGTGCATTGTTCTGACGCTCTCGCTCTGCCTCCCGGTTAGCCCGTGTTGCCTCCTGGTCAGCCCGACGGCGGGCAGCCGTTTCCCTGACCATGATGAGATGCCGTCGTGTGAAGTTCATTCCGATCTGCTCATCCAAATCCAGCTCGACAGCGGGGGCGGGGGCCACAGCGGGGGCGGGGATCTACAGCTCTGGGTGTCTCTACCGAGTCTCTCGCAGCATCTCTGCTTCTTGCTTCCGATGCCTTTTGTTGTGCCTTCGGACATCTTCCTCGAGCTTCCTCCTGGCTTCGCCCTCCGCCATCTCACGACACCCTGTTGCTCGAAATGACCCTCACAGCCTCTCACAGCCTCTCAATGGCTCTCACTGGCTCTCTCACAGCCCCCCTCTCACAGCCTCTCACTCGGTCTGTCACACAACCTCTCACAATGCCTCTCTCTCACAGCCTCCCACTGGCTCTCCCTCACAGCTTCTCACAATGCCTCTCACCCCCTCTCACTGGCTCTCTCACTGTCTCGTGAGTGCCTATTTAACCCCACAGCCTGTTTCCCAATTTGCTTTTGTTGATGATCCCATGTGCTACTGTACCTGCCCCATGTGCTGATCCCCCACATGTTGCACTGCGATTGGGTCCATGGTCTGCTCCTCCACAGTGCCCATGTGACGGTGTACCTGTCCGGATGTATTGCTCCCCCACATGCTGCACTCCGATTGGGTCCATGGTCTGCTCCTCCACAGTGCCCATGTGCTACTATACCTGCCCCATGTATTGCTCCCCCACATGACGCACTCCGATTGGGTCCGCTCTCCCACAGTGCCCCCAGTACAGTCCCCCTGTACAGTAACATCTTAGTTTTTACCTAGTTTTAGCCTGTTAAAAGGGTTTTTTTATTTTTTAAATAATAAAAAATATTATTTTTGTGGTGCCGCCCAAGTACCGCTGGTCTGAGGGCAGCACCATAACCGCGGTACCACCATTATGGTACCACGGTACCATAATGGCGGTACCACGTGCCACTATGATATATATATGTATATTATATATATATATATATGTATATTATATATATATATATATATATATATATATATATATATATATATATATATATATATATATATATATATATATCATAGTACCCTCTGGTACCGCTGGTATGGTACCGCCGGTACCATATCAGTGGTACCGCCGGTACGGTACCGCCCTGGGATCCGCGGTACCAGGGCGGTACCATTTTTAATATTTTTTTTTATTTTTTAATATATTTTTAGTAATTTTTTTTTGCATATTAACTACCAAAAAAGGACAAAAAAAAGTAAAAAGAGGGGGTTCTGGGTGTAAAAAAAGAGGGTACAGTACATGATGCAGGGGACTGTTGCAATGGCACATGGGCATTGCGAGTGAGCAGACCGAGGGACCAATGGGAGACCAACACAGGGGGGTAGCATCACATGGGGGCAAGTACAGAGGCACATGGGCATTGTGGGTGAGCAGACCATGGGCCCAATGGGAGACCAACACAGGGGGGAGCATCACATGGGGGCAGGTACGGAGGCACATGGAGGGATGATGGGGATCCACATGGCCGATCAGGCTGTGGGGATAAATAGGCACTCACAATGCCATTGTGGTCGGCATTTTCAGAGGCTGTGAGAGGGCTAGTGATAGACAGTGAGAGAGCAAGCGAGAGCCGGTGACAGGCTGTGAGAGGCTGTTTGAGAGCCAGGGTGCTGTGAGAGGGTGTTCAAGGATCAGGGTGCTGTGAGGAGAAGGTCGATCGAGATGGCTGAGCGAATACCACCGAAGCCCGAGGGCGAAGCCAGGAGAAAGCTTGAGGAAGATATCCGAAGGCACAACGAGAGGCATCGGAAGCAAGAGGCAGATATCCGAGAGATGCTGCGACAGACTCGACAGAGAAATCGGGAACCGGAGCCACCCGCCCCCGCTGTGGATCCTGTCCCCGCTGTCGAGCTGGATCTGGATGAGCAGATCGGAATGAATTTCACACGACGGCAGCTCATCATGGTCAGGGAAAGGGCGGCCAGACGTCGGGCTAACCAGGAGGCAGCTCGGGCTAACCGGGAGGCAGAGCAAGAGCGACAAAACAATGCACCAGACGAGGGCGAGGAGTCGGTGGAGGATCAGTGAGGGATGTTTAGAATAGATGAGGTCCACCCGTATGTGGCAGGACTGTTGCTATGTAGTTTTCGGCAGTTTATGGTGCAGCAAATAACTAGATGGCTGCTTAAAAAAATGACAGTATATGTGATGTTATCCTGATACAACGGTTGAATATATACATAGTTGTTTTTTGTGCAACGCGAGCCTGGTCATGTAAGATGCAATGTTTGTAATTTTTTTAAATGCAGATGTATTACATGTGTTTATTCAATGTCGTTTGGGGTGTAGGGGTGATTGCTGTGCTCATGATGTATGTGCATATATGTGAAGCTAGCATTCACTTCAAACGAAATTAAATGAAAATAGGATTCACACACGCACATAGAATTCTTCAACATAAAATAAAGCATGGCATGTACAGAGCGACATACGCACAATGTGCAGCAAATAATGTAGGCCAAACACTGTATATAATGTGAAAAATCATCTGAGTACAATGGTAGACCGACTGCTAGAGACAAACTACTGAAACTAAAACAATAGAGCCACAATCAATGCTTTGGCTCTGACTCAGACGAATGCTCTGGAGACAACTCAGGGCCCCGAGCTGACTCTCGCAGCCGATATCTCTGCCTGTCTGGAACTGGCATGGGCTGTGTATCCGAGGGGGAAGACTCGTCATCCTCATCCTCCCAATCAGCCTCCGCATCAGCCCCCAAGCAGGCCAAACCAACAACACCTGCTCCAACTGGCTGTGATACTGAACCTCTACCTGTACCTGGAGCCCTGCGTGGTCGTCCTCTCCTCCCTGGCAGTTTCTGTGCCTTGCCTTTCTTGTTCGGTGCACCCTTGGGCCTGCCTGGTCTCTTGCGGACAAGAGGAGCTGTCAATGCCTCGTCACCCCCATGCAAATCACCTGGCTGGCTAGGCTGGGCCCAAGCTGAGGCCGGCTGGGATAGGGAAGCAAAAGAGGGAACTCCCTGTGCAACTGAGCGAGGAGGATGAGCTCGTGGAGTGTGTGCTCGTGGGGCTGCTGCAGGTGGAGGAACTGGCTGTGCAGGAGGCGAGTACAGTGGCGATATGTACTGAAAGGGGCGCTGTGGTGGCCGGTACTGGTACATCCTGGGTGCTGCCAAAGGAGGAGGATGTGACGTGGGTGCTGCCACTGGAGGAGCCACTGTGGATGTGGGCGCTGCAAGAGAAAACCTGGGCACAGATGGTGGCCTGCCATGGAGACCTGGTGCTGCAGAAGTGGACGGCGATGGAGGGGATGCAGGCCTAAATGACATCGGTGGCACTGGAGGAGCTGTGCGACGCACATACACCCTCTGAGGAGCTGGAGGAACTGTAAGGCACCTCATGCGGCTGCTCTGGCTGGGACTCTGTGTGTGGCATGCTGGCAAGAGATGATGGGGGCGCCCTGACACTCAGCATCTGCTGGGCCTCTGAATCCAATGTGGCAACCAAGTCGGCCAGCTGGGCATCCGAATACAAATGCTCTGGGCTCTGGGACTCATCCTGTGCACCAGCCTCTAAATCATCCTGTGCACCGACCTCTGAATCATCCTGTGCACCAACCCCTGAATCAACCCAAGCCTCATCCCGTGCCTCATCATGTGCACCCTGTAGACCCTGCATGGCCTCCCAATCTGTGCAATGAAAGTCATCAGGTGCCTCCTCTGGTGTGCTGTCGTAGTAACGGCCATGACTCTGTGCTGCACGCATCCAAACATCTGCGGGACCAGCATCTAAACCACTCTGCCCTCTATCAAGAGCCTCCTCCATCATGTCGACATAGGTAGGTATGCCACTGCCCCCCCCTGTGTGCCCTGCCTGTCTGCCGGTATAACCTGTGCCATGTGTCCCACCTCTGCCACGTGATGCACCTGTGACCCCTGCCCGTGGCGTGTGCCCTGCACCTGTATAATCTGCCTCATCCCTCTCTGGTCTGGCAAACACAACCCGAATGGGCTCATCCTCATCATGCTCATCCTCTGACACTGGCTCATCTGCCTCATACAATGGGGGCTCTCTGTGCTCAAGCCCAAGCTCTCTCTCTCTCATCTCGGCAAGCTCCCTCTCTCTCTCTGCCATCAACTGTGTGCCCAGGTCATCTGCAGGCATGGGATGGGTGCTGTCCGTAGGCAAGTCAACCTGGCGCTCCAAATCAGATATCTTCGTCTGCAAGGTTTAAAATTTGCATGTCAGAGAGACAACTTTTTCAAGAAATGAAACCAACATACCAGGAGTCAACCAACATGCTATGAATGATTAGCTTATCACCTGCAATGCGCTCGTAATGGTCGGAAGCCTCCTGGCGAGACGTGCGTTGGTGCTACAGAACACCAACCGCTCCAACTGACTCACTGACAACCGGTTTCTTCTCCTCGTGTGAATCAGTGCCCATGTGCTCCAATTACGCTCACACACAGAGGCAGCACAGTCCTGTGGTGCGTGCATTGAAATACTTCAGCACATTGTGGCAAAGGTGAAACTTCAATGAAACACAAAAAATGGAGGATAAAATGAGATGCATACCTGAGAAAGGACACGCAGTGCAAGACGCTGTATAGATTGGTATGTGCTACCGAACATGGTCCACCAGGTAATGGGTAGCTGCCTCCTCTCTGGATCCTGGGCAGCCGGGTGGCCGAATGTGCCCATGCCGAAACGAAATGCAGCGAGCTCCTCCATGAGCCTGATAGGATCCAAACCTATGTGTGGACCCACCCTGTGAATGTACTGAAGCCAATCGGCCTCGAGCTCCCTGTCTGCGATCTGTGTTGGAGAGAGGAAGAGGGGATGCAGCATGTGTGCAACGCTGTGGATACTCCTGTGGAAGTAGTTCCATCGCGTCTCCCATATGAACTTCAGCTCTGTCATCCTGCAGGTGAGGGGCATGTGGTTTAGGGCATTACGAAAAAGCTTAACATTGACAGAAAAACAAACTAGCAAGTACTGAAAAGATAAAGGTCAATTGCAACACTGTACCGCTTACCTCTCTGGCTGCAAGATGGGCAGCTGCAGGAACTGTCCAATCCGGTCCATGAGCTCATACACCAGTCCAAGTGTCGACCCCTCGCTGTCAGCCATGCGGAGCACAATGTAGAGTGGTCGAAGCAGTCCTGACAATGTCTGTGCATCCCTCCAGAACTGGTCTCCCCTCACCGTGGAAGAAAAGTGCTCCCCATCCTCAGTGTGCGGAAATGTACTGGCACCCCAAAGATCACTGGCAACCATCTGTAGAAGCTGGGCCCTGCACCTGATCAAACGGTCGATGACCACCAAGTCGAATGCAAAGCGCGTGGGGGCTGGCTTACGGAGGTCCAGATGGCTAAACACCCGGAACATGGCAAGAACACGCCTCTTTCTGGTGACAAAAGTCACCAGGAAGAGGGCCTCCCGGACGATGGCTCTAACCCAGGGAAGTGCTCCAATGTCCCCCATCAAAAGGTCTATGCCGTGGGCTGCACAGGGGGTATGAACAATATGAGGGAACTCGGCCTCTAGCAGTACACCCATCTGAATGCAGTTCGTGGCATTGTCCGTCACCACCGTGACGACATGCTGTGGGCCTATGGCTAGGATGGAAGACCTGATGACATCAAACATGAACTCTGCAGATATGACTCTCCCCCCCCTGCTGCAATCCACTGCCCTCAAAAACTGTGTGCCCATGCAGCTGGAGACGAGTATGTTGAGGATCGGCCTCCTCCTGACATCAGTCCAGCCATCGGACATGATGCTGCAACCGTAAGTGGCCCAGTGCCGACGCAGAGGCTCCATCTCTCTAGACAAGGACTCAACCCTATCCCTCAGCATGTGTGTGCGGACAACCTCTGAACTAGGGACTCTCCAGCTAGGGCTGACAGACTGTGCAAGGCGGAACGCCCTTCTGAAGGGCTCAGAGTCGGTGATGGCAAAGGGCAGGTTCAGCTCGTAAACCAGACTAGCCACGGCCTGTGTGGCCTCTCTGTCCATGTGCGGCTGATGCGCGCCGCGAATGGTCTGCTGCACGAGGGCTCTCCCTGGTGGACGACGGGTGGTGGACCTCCAGCACGGTGCACCAACCGTGACGGGAATGGACGATGACGCGACAGGCTGGGCGCTGGTGGATGCATCGGCTGTAGACGTGGAATGGGGAGAGTGGGATGCACTGGCAGGGATGGGTGCAGCAACATAGGTGGGGTGCACTGGTGGAGGGGCAACATCTGGCATGGGGTACGAAAACTGCTGGCTGAGGAGGTCATCCGGATGGGAAGGGAAGGAAGAAGGGATCTCTTCCACATCCTCGAAGGCCCGCCCAGTACCATCCTGGGCCTGCTCGGGTGGCGGAGAGTCCATGAGAAAGTCGTAGACTGGTGGAGTGCGAGCAACAGTGGGTGGTGGTGGAACCGCAGTGGCAACTGTCGGACGCGATGGGACGTGATCCACCGGAATCTGAGCAGATGGGGGTGCATGAGGCAGAGCTGTCTGAGGGGCAAAGGGACCAGAGGAGGATGCACTCCCTCTCCTCGTGCGTGCCAGCCAAGCAGGCAGCAACTCTGGGTTAGTCACATAAGGAGCGGTGCAAAATCGGAGAACGCCCTCCGAAATGGTGTTCTCCCCTGCCACGAGCCGCGGCCCGTAGGTGTCCAGTAGTCGCTGCCTGTCGGGGACGGTCATGCTGCCACAAGGGGCAGCATTCAAGGTGGCACCATTTTTGCCGCGTGCACCGAGCAGATGGCCTTTAAGGCGAGTGAGGGATGCAGCAAACTCGACGAGACAGTATCGGCAGCGCACGATCTTCTGACCGGTCTTGTTGGCCTTGTCGGCAACCCGCCTGACAATGTCTACCTCGTCCCACAGACCGGAAAGGTCGGATTGCACCATTGCAGATGAAATGAGGGATGGATTGCTGGAAAAAAAACAGCAGGGTTCACTGTTGGAGAGACGCTGAAAATGGGCGAATGCAGGGCAAAGGAAATCAGATGCAAGGCAGGGCGTTGCGTGGGCGATGGGCGACGCAAGGAATCAAAGGCAGGCAAGAAAAACCAGCAGCGATGGCAGGGCGGAGAGGGCTCAAAAAAATTTCAGAGGAAATGCGAGGGGGGCGGGTAGGTTTAGGTAAAAAAAAACTAAAAAAAATATTAAATAATAAATATATTATTATATTGTGGTACCTGCGGTACCATCATGGTACCGCGGTACCAGTATGGTCCCGCGGTACCGGGATCCGCGGTACCCAGTACCGCGGGACCTATGATATATATATATATATATATATATATATATATATCATAGAATCCCTTGGTACCGCCGGTACCATAATTGTGGTACCGCCATTATGGTGCCGCCCTCAGATCTGCGATACCAGGGCGGCACCATAATAAAAAAAAAAAAATTAAATTTTTTTTCCGTGTTATTTTTGTAAATTTTTTTTTTTGGTACCGCGGTACCATACTGGTCCTGCGGTACCTGGTACCACGAGACCTATGAAATATATGTATATATATATATATCATAGATCCAGCGGTACCGGGATCTGCGGATCCCAGTACCGCACGGATCCATACTGGTACCGTGGCACCATGATGGTCTGCGGTACCATAATATATAATATATATATATATATATATATATATATATATATATATATATATATTTTTAAATTTTCTTTAAAAAATAATAATAATAATTTAGAGGGCAATATGGGTATCATCTTGAAGCTCTTGACGAGAGCAGTGCATTTATGCAGGTTGCCGGTTCTGACGAGAGTAGTGCATTTATGCAACTTGCTCCAACTTCTAATGATTGCCTCTCAATGTGGTAGTTATATAGTAGCAATCACCATCTGAGAGAGCGAACAGCCAAAGGACCAAGGGGATGCAAAACACCAAAAACTGTGTTTTCGCTCAGGGAGTCGAAAGGCCAAATTATGAAGAGGCCGTACCGTCGGGGGGCTACCACCCCCCGGACCCCCCAAACCCCTTGAACCCCCCAGAACTTCCTGCTATATAGAAACTGTAATCTAGCCATCTCGTAACCATCATGGTCTCACAGTAGACCCTATACTAACAACCGTGCCCAATAATGGCTTCTCCATAATGGGGGCCTTACAAATTTGAGCTCACGGTTAACTAGTGACCACTAAACTGAGAGGTGCATTATTTAGTTATGTCTAACACATTTTGTAGCTGAAACTACTGGCAACCTGCATAAATGCACCACTCTCGTCAAGAGCTTCAAGCTGATACCCATATTGCCCACTAATTTTTTTTTTTTTAAATATTTAGAAAATATATTTTAAATATGGTACCGCCCTGGTACCGCGGGTCTGAGGGCGGTACCATAACGGCGGTACCACAGGGAACTATATATTATATATCTATATAGTATCAAACTATTTTAGAGAGAGAATGTGTGAGGAGCCGTTAAAAATGTCACACTTTGCTTGCAAAAAATGTCACCCATTTGCAAAAGGAAAAGCTAAATAGGTTTAAAAAAAACACAGCCTCCAAAAATATATAAACACTTTTTGTGGGTAATGTGCCCATTGCCCATTGCCCACTAGTACATATATATAATATATATACATGTTTGTGTGTGTGCGTGCACACACAGATATGTACATCACTACTTAAGCTGTCTCAATTCAGATGGTTGAATGCAAGCACTATATTTAATTCCAATAACGTTAATATATTGGTGTCAGTTAATTTAGCATGTGCTTGGTAGTTGAGGATTCTGTGAGTTTTCATAAGGTGAAGATGAATTATTGTAGCTGGCATTAGGCACCACTTTGGGACTTTGTTCAATTTTCTCTGTATGCCTTTTTTCCTGAATATCTGCTTTCAACTGACACAAAGTGTTATGCAGGATGGGATTCCCTTGACAGGCACTTTCCAGGACCTGCTGTTACACTAGAACAAAAAGCTTACTCTTCTTGGGCTCCAAGCTGGTGTGCTTATACTTCGAATGTGGCTATTGTACAGCCTTCTGGTAGAATGGATGTAAGTTGATACTTCTCCTGATGTGCAAACTTTTGTACCTATTGTGCTAAATAGTGCAGTTCTTACAGATGGTGGTAGTCTGAGATTCAAAACATGTAGGAAACCTTTCTAGGTTATGATGTTCATTTGTAAACTCAATGCATAAGCTGGGCTTCTGAACTTGTGAGAAAGCCAAATCGTAAGATGTGCAATTGTACCAGTATGAATGTAGAATAGAAATACTAGGCGTTTCTCTATTGTCATATTTAAGCAAGCCTTTACCCTACATTGTTAAAGTCCTTTCTCAAGAAGAAATAGCAAGTAAAAATTGTTACACTGTCAATTGGGAAAGCATATGTGATGTAGTACACCTGATAGATGTAACCTGCTGCTGCTGTCATGGATTTTTTTATAATTAATACTGCAGGTTGTCAAATGCTTATTATTCGGATTTATAGTATCCTATTTATAGGATAAGGCTTTTGGTTGGAAAAGGGATATTACAAGCAATTTTGACTTGAAGAGTAATGGCAATTGATACCCCTGGAAGTTGTCTGCTCATAATGAAATTCCAATGGGAGGACTTGATTTTCCTAGTCTATCCTATGGCTTGAAATGATGGATTACAATTTGTTTGATACATGATTTGCTTTGGATTTTTTCAGCAAGGAATACAAAAAGTTTTGGATGTACGATTCCACCCAGGAGGGCTGCCACAGCTTGTTTGCAGTTGTAATGCGGTAAGCATTCTTCTGTTAATCCTTCCGAATCTCGTAGGATCTGAAGATGAGACTTATGATAAGAAAAAGCATAACTTTACCATTCATCTGTTTACATTATCTATTGTCGGGTTTTGGGGTGATGCAATGCTTGATACTGGTCAAACTTGCTGCATTAATTGCTAGGATTCATAAACTATTTTAAAGAAAGTGAAAAACACACCAAACCAGTTTATCAAAGAACAGAAAATACCATCATAAAGCAGCACTAAGTCTCTAGGTTTAGTAGTTTGTTGTTGCTATTTGGATGTGATCTGTTTTAAGTGTGTGAAACTTTTGGAAATAATGTAGTTAATCTCCACACATTTGAGATTCCAAGTCCTTGAAAGCAGGTGAATGGCACATCTAGCTGTCAAGCTTACTGAGTGCATAAGACCATGCTTTGGTTCTATTCATGCCTCACAACATTTCAAAACCACAATTAGTAGTAGACACTACTACCATTGTGATCTAGACAAACTTCTTCAGAAATCTGCTGCACTTGCAATGTACTTATGCTATTTCATTGTAAGCCATAAAGGCGATAATGTAGTAATTGGAAATGATCTATGAACAGCATCCAGGACTCCATTGGCCTTGAAAGAAGAACCCATGTTGGGTAGAAAGCTTCTTGAAAACCACCTATATGATATGCATGTAAATTCTCATCGAAGTCAATAAAGGTAAACAATTCATACCCTGTTGTGTTGGGGATTTGTTGGCACATGATGCGGAAGCCCTACGTTGCTTGGGATACTCATGTGGACAAATTTTAGTACAAATGCGGCTTCATTCCATTCGTGGCAATGAGGATGTACCTTCTGGATGTTTCGTCTTAGCTACACAGCCTAAGATACGCTGTGAGATATACTAGTGAGGTTAACACATGGCATGCACAAACTAGTACTACAACTAATCTAGACTAAGAGGTAAGGAACAATGTTCCTGGTCCAATTCAAATCAGTGGTTTGAATTGGCCCATTCAAACACATTCGAATTGGTTAGTGCCCTTTTGAATTTGAACCATGAAATTGTTTCGGTTTTTTGTTTGGGGGGGGGTTTGTTGTTGGACTTCTGTTATGGCAAAAATTAGGTGCTATTTTAGTGTAATTAGGCCCTCGGGTGCAATTACTGCTCTGTTTAGATTCTCTAGTACCTAAGTTCTAACATTACTAGATGCTAGTAACTACAGAGTATCAACTACATTGACATTGGTGACTCGAAACTTGAAGATTGGACGGGACAATGGACAGTTTGGTTGGAAAAAGAGCACTTCAGTAGATTGCAGAGGTTTTCATGATTAAGTTTGAGTTATAGTTACAATTACAAGAACTTGTTGGAAAATGTAAATACTAATAACTTTCAAGACTTGGATTAAGTTTGAGTTATAGTTACAATTACAAATAACTTGTTGATACTAGTAACTTTGCTCCAAGTTATAGTGAGACTCAAGTTATGCGAAGTTGCTAACAAGAGGTTTCTAGCCAGATTCCATATTCAGAATTCCAGAATCCAGATTCTAATGCCTACGATTCAAATTTCATATTGCAGAATCCAGAATTTAGATTCCGTATTTATGTCATTATGTAAGTACTACATACTACATTCAACTGTCAACATGCGCTGCCTCTTATTGTTCTTGCTGACATGGCTGCCAAGAAGGTGCCTACCACACAGGCAGCACTACTGGATGCTCCTGTTGTTGCTGCTGATGTGGCAGTACTTGCTGCAGCCCTTCTTGCTGCTCCTACCACTCAGCAACCCATCCTCAAGGTACCATATCTAGTCTACACCCCATCCAAGGCCATCTAATTGTACACTTTTCGGCAGGTTGAACAACTACACTTGAAGTTTCAGGTTACGAAGCAGGAGATTTACGTCTTAAGTCATTGGTGGCTGCCCTTGTTGGAGAAAGAGGCATTTGGCAGTCTGTTGTATCTCTCTCACACACAAAAAACGAGCAAGAAAAAGGTCGATGAATTGGTGTATAAACCGAGCAAAAAAAAGGCTCAAATGGGCTGAACACCAGTTCGGCCCTTTTTTTAAGTGGTAGTTTAAGCATGGGATTTGAGGCTCGAACCAGGCCAGTTTGAATTGTTGTCTATTTAAAATGATTCGTGGTTCGAACCTTTGAATTGTGAAACATTGCTGACGAAAGAGTTTCATTGAATCATTTCTCAGATCTTGTCCTGTTAATAAACCAACTTACAAATCAGTGTGAGAGAGGAGGAAGAAGCAAGAAAGATGATAAAGGATTATTTGGCCAAAGGCAAGACATGGCCTAGCTTTTCAGCCTTTTGCCTCGTCAATCATTCTTGTGTAAAAGAAGGATGGTTCTTGGTTTGTGTGTGGATTATAGCTGCTTGAACAGATAGTTGTTAAGCATAGATATCCGATGCCACATATTGATGACTGGCTAGATACAAATGGATTTGAATAGTGGATGCCGTCAAGTTAGAGTTCGGGAGGAGGATTTGCACAAGATTTTCTTTGAACTCGGTTTGGTCACTTTGAGTTTCTAGTGATGCCATTTGGATAGACCATGGTCCCAACAACATTTAATATAAAGATGCATGTGCTCAGACTATATATGGTAAGTTCCTGCTGAACTTTAATGATAATATTTGACTTAGTGTTTTAGAGGACCATCTTAGAACCGTGTATTCAACTCCGAGGGAAAAAGTTTTATTTGCTAATAACAACAAAGTCATTATTCTTGCATGGCTTTTGATAGCTATCAACATTGGGGTCTTTTCTTGGATTGATTGGCTTTTACAAAATGTTTGTAAAGGGTTACTCCAATATTGGGGTATGTATGTCATACATGTTGAATGAAATGGGGGAGTGTACAGATGCTCGTCAATGAAGCTTTGATGATTGAAGCAATTTGTGGCCGAATGTGTTCCTCTCAAGATTGTGAACTCTTAGAAACCATTTACCTCAGATATGGATGCGAGTGATATTATTGTTGAGGATGGAGGGAACACACGTAGGCTGCAAGAGCAAGAAGCTTAATCTAGTTTAGAAAATTTATGCAACTTATTAAAAGAATTTTTTTGCCATAGTCTATTCATTGAAGGCATGAAGGTATCGTTTGTATGGATTTTAGTTTTCATGTACATAATACTTTAAAATAATTTGCTAACCAACCAGATCTGAGAAGCCGACAAGCCGGCTGAGATGATGTAGGAGTTTCTTTTGGAGATATCATAAAATGACTTGATATTTTTTATGCAGAAGGCTCCAAGGAGACTCACTAGTGTGAGAAGGTAGAGCAAGAGCTAAGTCATGATCATGTAGAGTCTCAAGAGGAGAGGTCTTGTTCCTTCGCTCGCACTTATCTTAGGTATACCATAAAAAATGGTTTGGTAGAAGATATGGCAAAACTCTATTCAGCTTCTCAAAAGCGATCTAAGAGAATTTTGCAATTATGTCATGAAAGCCCCAATATTGGTCATCTGTGTGTGCTTAAGACCTTTTAAGTTGTCCTACGTAACTTTTGGTGGCCTAATTCAAAAAGGAGGTTTACAATTATGTGACACATTGTTACACTCCCAAACTATAAGCTCGTCAAAACACTGAAAGCTGTATAAGTTTGCGCCCCATGAGAGGTATCGGTCTGAGTGGTACCATCCGAATTTCTGATAGACACGTGCACCAGGCCACAGTTGCTGGAAGTGCTAATCCGACTGTTGAGCATGCCTGATTTCTTCCACAAGATCACTTTCTATGACCGTAAAGGCCATGTAATACATCATATGAGATAATGCATCAACTACCACATTCTCCTTACCCTTTCGATAGTGAATTTTCAATTCCTGCATCGCCTTGGCCCAATACGTTTGGCGGCTTCTCAACTTTGGTTGATTGCAAAACTGCTTAAGAGTATTGTGGTTACTATAAACGTAAAACTCGACACCATATAGACAATGCCACCACACCTTGAGTGCATTTATGATTGCATACAACTCTTGCTCATCCTGTACGGTGGTTGACAAATTGGACTAGACCTCGGAATGAGCTCAATCTTATGCTCCACATTCTATCTACGAGGCAATCCAACCAGATTCTCCTACATTAATACAGCCTTAAACTCTTACCTAATTGACTCATTTAGATTGTTGAATTCTTGTGAGTGCAAATGAACTGTTGATGCCAAAGAATCACATGATGTAGATTGTTGTACTCCACTAGTATCATGCCTATCTACCATCATTGGATTAACCAACGTATCACTACAATCATTCACATCCATCACATAATAACAATAAATATACCACAAAGGTACTTTCTTTATTTGAGTAGCTAAGATGAGGGGGCCAACTGGCAACTTCCTCTCACCTCTCAAGACATGAGACAAACCCTGATGCTTTATTTTATATATATGCACATTAAAACCTATAGTTGGTTGCATAGCTGTATGCCAGCGCTTACCTAACTCTATATCAATACGTGCTAGTCTTATTTCAAAGTCTAACTTGTCCTTGTACCCCTATATAGTAATGAGCATTGTACAACTTGATGATCCCAAATCTCAGTAGCCTTCCCATCAGGCATCTCGACTGTATACTGATAGGCTGAAGGTACAATGGGATCTTCAATCTCTTGACAAGTTGGGAGCTGATAATGTTATGGGATGAACCCGTGTCGAAGGCAACCACCTTATGACCAGCCACTTGTCCCCTCATCCTGATCAGTGTTGTATCATCAAAACGATAACCTATTTGAGCTTTAACAGAAAGAAAGCATGCAGGTGCATCAGGAACTACTTTATGAACAGAAATAATTATCACCTTCCTACGAGGAGTCTCATACTTCTCTTCACTTCTTAAGATGTCTTCATCCAAGTCCACTGGAGTGGCGTCTAGAGTGCCTTTATTCTCACGAGTTTGCAATGCATGCAGCTACTTGCAGTTTCCTTCAGTCTTTGCCTTCTTCTTATCTTGCGGGCTCAAATTTGAACTACCAAAGCATGGCGCGACTTTTTTGCTTTGCGTTTCTCCCTCTGAGTACTAGGCATGCTATCCAACTCCTCTTGAACTTTGCCCTTTGACGTACCTTCATAAATCAAGGCCTTTGCAATGGCATCTTCAAGGGTCTTGCATGTTTCATTCAACGCATGAGGATGCAAGTCTTCTCACAAGCCAAAAATAAACTTGTGCAATGCCTACAAAGCTTTTCTCAAACCTCTCTCTCTAGAGGAATTCCTCTTGGAGTTCGGGACAAAATATCCACTTTGGAATGTCCTCGGGAATCTTCATAAGGATTGATAACCATCTGCATACACTTGCACAGAAAGCAATCTTTGACTGTACAAGTGCCTGCTTGCACATGCTCGTGGGGCGTAATAAACTAAGCACGAAAGACACGTCGGAATGCGATATCAATGTTCTTATTATACGTTTATATGTGATGAGAATATGATGATTTTTATTTGATATGATTGTTTCATCACACATCACAAGATCTTACATGAGGCTATTATCTTTCTCGGCGCATCATTGTTTATTCAGTTGCTTACTGGAAAGTGGAAAGTGGGCAACATGACGATACTTTGACTAGTGTATCACAAAAATGCCTATCCTTTCATAGGAAGTTCAACTATGTTTACCGGAAAAAGAGGTGGAAGTTTTGCCGACTAACAATTTCGAGTTATGAAGTGCAAGGTGGATCATAGAATTAAGATTTACTAAAAGAAGCTACAGAAGTCACTTGGCAATCTGGGGTACGCAATAACTTGCACCATGGCCCACCACCTATCTGCGACATCAGTCAAATGGTAAGTGGCCTTTTTAATACGCCACACCTCATTAGTGGATGCCCATCACAGCTCAAAATAACTCTCCTACTTGTTAAAATATTGATCTACAAAGTTGGCATTGCATTGTTGGGAGGCCTACATAACGAGGCGACTTGATATCCTTGTCTTTGCGTGTTGAATAAGCTTGGAACTGAAAAGGATGAACAAGCATAGCAGCATAAGAAGTTGAATGATGCACATACTATGACTGAGGTTGTGCAGAAGAAGGAAAATTAGAAAGGGAATGTCACCCACCAAGGTCCGCAGCATACTTTGGATACTGTTCAAAGATTGTTCCACTGGTTTCAGACGATCTTGCACATCTGATTGCGGGGTTTCAATGACTTTTTCCACTGTAGCTGGTAGACCCTCATGGGTTGGACTAGCAGGCAGGGAAGAAGGAGAATTTACAGGAGGAGGAATGCTTAAGCAATCATCTGGATTCTCCATGCTTGCCGAAGAAAAATAAAAGAACAGAAAAAAGAGAATATGAAAAGTTTGAAAAAAAAACTAATTTTGCAAAGGAAAAGTCAGAAAACGAGTATGAAAGAAAGTAAAAGCAAGGGTCCGGTTCGAACCGGAAAAAAAGGTCAAAAAAATGTTTTGGAAATTTTTTTTTTGGGGTTCAAACCGTTTTCCGATTCGAACCAGCCTGGCCGGTTCGAATCGGTTTGAACTGGTCGAATTGGCTGGTAACCTTGATGGGTTTTGTAGTCACGAAGTTCATCCTCACTGAGATTAGCAAGTATAGTCCATAACTCTATAGAGATGGGTACGATGAAGTTGACTGCAGGAAGGCTCCACAACTTATGAGAAAGTTTGATGGCTTTGGTTTTGATCGTGTGGTTGGGTACCATTGGGACTTGGCATTTCTTAAAAAGGCAATAGTCAAAGGCCGAAATATCCCAAATAGCACACATCCTGGGAAAAGGCTACTAATTGGGAAGTGGTATCATCATCAAGGTCATCAATGTAGACAAGTGGGTGTGGGGTATGAGAGGGCATAGCGAATGGAGTGGAAGGCTCAGAAGGAGAGGCATTGTTCTCTTTATCAATGGCAAGGTGCCAAGGTGTACGCTTCTAATCAAGCTGTTGAAAAATACTTCATGTTCTTCATCTCTATCCACAATACTATGGAGATTCTCAAAGATTTTCTCGACAAGAGCAAGAGGATCACCTTTGCGACGATGCACGCGAGTGGTAACCAATAGGCTCCAATAGGTGCTATTCAATAGTTTGGGCACTTATGGATTCAAGGGGCCTGGCCAGCCATGTGCCACAATCTTACGGTTAGGGAGCGTAACAATTGGTATCAAAGCTTAGGGAGAAATCGTTCTAGAGAGAGAAATGCCAAAAATCAGCAGATTTTTGCCTTTTCTTGTGGGATTTGGGTAGGGAGATTAGAGGAGAGCTGTATTGGAAGTAGATTACTCTTTTGCAAGCAGGAAAGTGGTATATCAGGCAAAACAGCTTCAAAATAGGGCTGCAAATTTTCAACTACGCAATTTTGCGAAGTTTCTAAGGAAAAATTGTCATAGCTTCTTCTACACTTTCGTGGATTTTTTGCCAAAAAGTTCAATTTTTCACCTTTTTAAGGGTGTTGCAGGTGAGACATCACAATTTTATCGTTTTTGCTTCGTTTTGCCTCAAATTTGGCACCAAGCCTCCTCACAGGAGGGCGACCTACTACAATAGTACCTTCAGCCTATTTGCAGACCTGAGTATATGCAAATCTGCATTGATTTGGGGCTGTTTTTTCACTTATTTATGAATTTTTGGAGCCAAAAACAAATTTTCAGATTTCTCAGCAATTCTTTATCGACGGTACCTACATCAATACTATAGCAGGTTTCCAAATTAGGGAAAAACCGGCTCCAAATGGTCCCAAAAATACAAACCGTGGTTCGAGGTTCGAACCGCAATTCGTGCAACTATGAAGCCCATGCACTTAATGGACGCCCTTTGTTTGACACACCCATAGCCTTTGACACACTCATACGAATGGGCAAATTTGAGCCTGGAAGATGTAATTCTGATGAGACATGGGCACACATTAGACAGGACTTGGATATTAGATATAACAAGTTACCTCAACATGCTACACGCCTTTGGAATTGGAGAAGACCATTTTTGAATTGTAGATGTGGCTCTGTTCAGTGCAGGACCTCTTGCATTTATAGCACTTGCTCCTCAGATTCACGATGAGCTTTTGGTAACATAATAACAATACCCTAACCACTTCACCCCCATGCCATGGTGAATGAATGCAAGAGAGGAGGGGCTCCTGGCTACAAGGATTAGAAAATCCAATAGGGAGATGGGCGAGTTTCCATGGTATGTATTCTCTCCAAGAGGAGAGAATGTTCTCCTTAGGATCCCCATGCAACCTATATTAAGCTATCGGCCTCCTATTCTTGCATTATAGCAGTGCCTTACTCATGTGGTTGAGCAAACTCACAAAGGAAGTGGTAAGAGCACAGATTCCTTTTCTGCACATGATTGACACAGTTGTTGAATTTTCCAAAGATCCTTCTACGAAGCTGCTTTCTACTTTGGGTGATGATGGTACTATGCATATGATTGACCAGTTGATAAAGAAGCCCAGTTCCAACACGTACAAGAGCCTCTTCACTGTAGATACTTGTATATTCTGGCAGTGTGAATCCTCTATAAACTTCTTTCTAAACTGACATGAACAAATGCGTAGCATGTATGTCTGTGACATATCTAAATGCTACGAGAACATTAAAAAAATGCACGAGCCTGCAGTATAAGTGGGTATCTAAATCAAAGGACTTTAAGTGGTATGGCATTCAGAGCTATGGCATTCAATAGACGAGCAAACAATCACCAAGTGGAATAGTCTGCTTATCTCTAATGGTTTCATTAGACTCAGAAATAAGACTTGGAAACAATTAGTGGCATTCCGGTGAGTTTTGCATGTTCGCTTGTATGGTGCAGTTGGTACCTCATCTATTTTGAAATGCAGTTTATGAAACAACAAAGCAAATTGCGTGAATGGAATGGACGAGAGCTTTTAAGTACCCTTTTCACTACATTGATGATTTGTGTTTCATTAATAACCCTAGTATTCAGAGGTTCTTAGATAAAAATCAACCAAGGGTGGATTCTAACTCGTTCTGGATATACCCCTTGGATTATCTTGAAATTGATCATACTGCAATGGAAGAATACGTCAAATTTCCTAAACACTTCGATACTTTATTCGCCAACACGGGCAATATATTGTGGCAAAATACAAAAGAGAAAGGAGCTACGTTTCCAAGTCTGCCAATACATTCACCTTGCATCTTGGAAACTTATAGTAATTCGTACAAAGTGATTATCTCACAGGTAAACCCTCTACTTTACAGTAATAGTGAGTATTGGACATTTAAGATAGAATTGGAAAATTTGATGCAAGCTTTCCGAAGGAATGAGTTTTTTCATGAGAAATTGAAACGTGTCGTGGTAAACTTTCTTAGCTATAATGATTTCCCTAGCATAAGATTTGGAATACCCAAGAATTTGGAATGTCTTTGGAGTGCAACTAGCATGCCGCCTCTTGAAGGAAGGGTGCTAGTTGCCCTTCACGATGCTATCCCGGTTGTGGGTTAGATGGCGGGTTTTCTCTCTCTCTCTCTCTCTCTCTCTCTCTCTCTCTCTCTCTCTCTCTCTCTCTCTCTCTCTCTCTCTCTCTCTCTCTCTCTCTCTCTCTCTCTCTCTCTCTCTCTCTGTTTATATAGAGATACCCCTCACGTTGCGATCCTTCCTCGAGTATCCAGACTCCAGATGTGTAGGTCTTCTTTTGAGAGAGATGTATACTCTATGAGCTTCACTTCTACCTACCACAGATATGGATCACAACGAGACTCATCTTACCCAGTTTTTCCAGAAGCGGGACAAAGAGGATATTTCAGTTGTGGATTTTGAAGTCCCCATTCGGAGATCGAAGACACAGAGAGTCTCACATACTTTTGCTAGATCCAGGACCACCAGATCTTCACAGGCTTCCCACCAGTCTACAGCACGCTCCACTACTATTATCAGTCATTATTTCCAGCTTGCTCGTAGCTAGTATCCTCCGCAGAGCAGGTGGTTAAGCTCTTGCATTGTATCCTCGCAAGCTGGTGGTCAAGCTTTGATACTTATTCTTGAGATAGAGAGATAGATATGCTAGTTTCTTTTCTTTTTACTAGTAAATAAGTCCGTATGGGGACAATGCTCCTCACTTTTTGTACTCTCTTGTCTTATGTACCTCTGGGTACCAAAAGACGTCAATAATATTTATAATTCTCTCTCTCTCTCTCTCTCTCTCTCTCTCTCTCTCTCTCTCTCTCTCTCTCTCTCTCTCTCTCTCTCTCTCTCTCTCTCTCTCTCTCTCTCTCTCTCTCTCTCTCTCTCTCTGGTGCTCCTCCTCTCCTCGCGATGGTGCAACTCCCTCCCCTAGGTGCCTTCCAGCGCTTTTGCGCTCCCCCTGTCCATGATCCGACATCGTGCTGACCTTCCAACGTTTTTGCTCTCCCCCTATCCCAGATCCAACCTACCCTCGTTGTCAGACTGATCTGACCCCGACCTCTCTCCCTCTCTCCCTCTCTCTCTCTCCCTCCCTCCCTCTCGCGCCATGGCTCCTCCCCGTGCCATCCCTGTCCGTAGCAGATCCCGCTCCTCACCTGTCTCCACCTCCATCGCTGCAGACCCGCCCCCTGTTGCCGCCTCTCCTACATCCTCCCTCCTCACTGCAGCTACTCCACCCCCTACTGCCACCCTCCATGCGGTATCTAGCCCATCTGTCCTGTGCCCGAGAGTGGTGTCGAGAAAGCGTTTGGCTTCGGCTAAGGCATCCTGTGTATCCGGGATCCCACGAACTCTAATGTTGTGCACTTTTTGGTCTCATGATTTCTTTTCCGAGATGGTGGCTGAGATAACCGAAGAGATGGGAGCGCTAGGTTTAGTGCCTTTTTTCAAAACTGATGCCCAAGAAAGGGCCTCTTCTTGCTGCTTTTCAATCTTTGTCTCTAGTTCCCGTATCTTGTTGGTGGTAGACACCGCAGCCGCAGCCTATTTAGTCCCAATGGATTGTTCGAGTGATGCACTTTGGATTGCAGTATGTTCTTCTCATGAACCAAAGACGTAACCGTTCCTTTCAACTGCGAGATTTCCAGCGCAAAATCTAGAAATCTGCCCGGATTTGATCAATCTGCCAAGAAGAGAACAATTCGGTTGATTTGGAGGGTGTATATGGGATGCTAGTTGTGGGTTGTGAGCTAGCAATGGTCGGGGTAGGAAGAATGGGATCGGAAACTGGAGGAGCAAATTCGGGAGGAGGGATGGGTAGGGCTGCATATAGGGTTGAGGTGATGCCAACCGTGGTGCCAGCATTGGGCCCAATGAGCAGGGGGGGGATGCAATCAACAAGTGTGGTAGCAGGGGGCGGCACAACTGCATTGGGGGAGGGGAATGTAGGGGAGATGAGAGCAGGGAGGGGCGCATTTGCAATGAGGGTGGCAGCCGGGGGGGTATATCTGCAACAAGGGTGGCAGCAGGGGGCGGCGCAACTACAGCAGGGGGAGCAGAGATGGGGGAGGTGACAACAGGGGGCGGGATATCTACAGCTGGGAGAGCGGGGGTTGGGGAGATGGTAGCCGGGGGGGGTGTATCTGCAGCGGAGGTGGACCACTAGAGATGCAGCCACACTCATTATCCGTTTCACTTCTCTAGAGAGTCGACGAGATGCTCTGCGATGCAGAGCTAAGCTACGTGGCACCATTATCTATATGGACGACGACCTCACATATATCCAGGTGGAGGAGAGGCGTAAGGCCTTTCAGATAGCCCGTGAGTCAAGCAGACGAGTCATCTACCGCGACGGACGAGTGCGCTTTCTTGATAGCGCTCCTAGCAGCTCCCAATGCTAGGTATTTGGGGTCCCCGGGTTTGGGAGTGCCGCGGGGCACCATCCACACCTCTCCGGATTGGAGTATGGAACTATACACTCATCCTCCATAGCTGGCGACCTGATTGATTTCATCACTGGCAGAGATTTACTGTTTTTTATGGAGACCCACGAGAGTCAGGAGAGAGGCTTACCTATTTTTCCAGGATACAGATGCAGGCCCGAGACTAGATCAGCTAGTGGCCGTGGATCCGGAGGGGTTGCATGCCTATATAGAGAGTCTCTTCGCCAGAGCCTCGAGTTCATCAGGCATGATGAGCATGCACGTTATATCTGGATTCGTATTGTTGGACAAGATATTGGTTTGGACAGGGACCTCTTTGTGGCAGCATGTTACTTTCCTCCAGAGTCTTCATCCTTTGCAGAGGGCACATGCTCACCATACCTTGATTTGTCACCTGATATTATCAGATTCGTAGAGCGAGGGCATATTTCCCTCACTAGGGATTCTAATGCCCGAACCTCCTCGTGACAGTCAAAGTTTTATGACATCACCGACCAACTCCGTGTTCATGCCCTCGACAGCCATTTACAATGGCCTAACTTGCTGGCCAGATTCCAGCAGTTATACTTGTCATCCTCGCAGTGGTGGACATAGTGTTGTGGATTATCTCATGGGATCACCATCCTCCATACCTCTCATTTCTTATTTTCATATCTCCCCCACCACTCTCTCTGATCACTCCTTTCTCTCTTTCGATATCGGCCGCCTCCCACCCCCTCAGTTACCCTCACATCCCTTGCTTACCCGTGCACCCCGATATGCCTTCAGCTCTCTATATGCACCAGTCTACCAAGAGTTTCTTACCTCCCTACTCCATTCATTTTCGCACGATAGTACAGTCGAGACTCAAGCAGCTTTTCTTAGCAATTCTCTTCATACCACTACTTCCCTAGCTTTTCCATCCAAGGCCCACAAAGGCAAACACACATGTCCCTCATCGCTACGCCCTCCACACCCTCCATGGTATGATACCGAGTGTCACTCTCTTCATCATCTTGTCACCCATGCCCGCATTCATGAACCTCACCTCCTCCGCTCTACTCGATGCTCTTACCATCGTACACTCCGCCGGAAAAAGCGTGCCTATGATGACTCCGAAGGAAAACGTCTTGTTGACCTTCTCTTCAGTTCCTCTTCAGGCACCTTTTGACGTGAGTTTATCCCTCGTGCTCCACCACCTCTCTTGGAAGACCTTTGCATATGGACCGAATACACTACCAACCTATATACCATACCTACTGATGCACCCATCTCTATCTCCCCACGCCCCTCTGAGTTCACCTTCTTCACCGCTGACATGGTACTTGCGGCCATCAAGAAAATGAAATCCCATAAAGCAAGAGACATTGAAGACCTCGAGTCCTCCGGACCTCCTTGCCCCCACACTAGCCACTCTCCTCAATTCTGCCATTGTCTCTGGCTTCCCCTCATCCTGGTGCACCAACATCATCCATCCTATCCATAAAAATGGTGATCCCATGATTCCTAGTAACTACCGCACTATCATGATCGGACATGTCCTCACTAAGCTCTATGGTACCATACTCCATTCTGCAGTAAGTTCAGAGGCAGAATCCAAGAGATTACATGCATTGGGATAGGCAGGTTTCCGAGCTCATTACTCTACCACTGACCATATTTTCACACTTCGAGCTTTGATTGAGGAAGCTAAGTACAGGAAAAAAGGGTTTACTGCTGTTTTGTGGACTTCAGGAAAGCCTTTGATTCTGTACCACGCTCCCTGCTCAAGAACTTCCAAAAATTGTAAACAGTAAAGTTACAAACTAATAACTATAGAACTTTCAACTTACTACTTAGTACTTACAAGTTACAACTTACAACTTACATATTACAAATTACAATACTGACCACTAACTTGGAAGTAACTTCAAGTTGGCACTAAGTTCTAACTTCTAAGTAGTAAGTTCTAACTAGTAACAATTTACAAATCAGTGAATCACAAATTACAATTCAATAGTCAAATTTCAAAAGTTTAAACTTTAAACTTTAAAGTAAAAGCAATGATGCTATCATGTTGCATAAATAACAAGAGTGTCAAGCGTGGCCTCGGCCCTCAAGGCTCAAGCCTGAGGCCCCATGAGTCTGAAGTCAACTATCATATGTAAATAGTAATATGTATAACTACTATGCTAGAGCCTAGAGTATGCCACTATCATCTATGCTGAGCAGTGAGTGCCCCCCCCCCCCCCCCCCCCAATGCCCATCCAGGCTCTAGCCTCTAGGTGCCCGCCTCGGACGCTGTCGTCGTGGAGGCACTGGCATGTCCTCAGGCTCAATGTCATCCTCCCCATCATCAGAGTCACCCTCATCCTCCTCATCCGATCCCTCACCCTCAGTGGCAGATTCCTCATCTAAGTCAGAGCTAGAGGGACTCTTAGAGGTGTCTGAGACTGCTGCATGGCTCGAGCCCTCTCCTGCGCTCTTGGTCCTGCGTGCTGCAGCTCGAGTGGTAGGCCCTGCGCAATGCACACAAGGAAATTGGAATCAGGACTTAGGCTCGAGTCTCGACATGTCATGTTACTTTTAAGTTTTAACTTACAATTTACAAATTACAAATTAGTAATCACAATTTACAATCTAGTATATCTACAAAACTTCAAAGTGCTAAAAGCCTACTAATGTAACGCAATGAATCGGGGAATTGGGCATCAAAATCAACCTGCAACTACTAAGGCCTCCCGATGGAGTAGAGCATAGACATCCTCCTCCTCTTGTGATCTTGGTGGCAAGTCCGGAACCTTTGCCACATTGATCTCATCGGGATTAACTTACGAAAATTGAAATTAAACCAAGATTTCGATTCTCAATAGTAAGTACTAGTAAACGATTTAAAAAAAATAGCAAATTTGAAATGTAAACGTTGAAAGTTGAAACTTGAAGCCTGAAGGTTCTAACTTCTTAGTGTAGAGTCTAGACTTTACTCTCTAGACAAATCATGATTCATGGTACATACTAGACTCTATAGAATTCAGATTAATGATTTAATCATGAATCATGATTCATTACCTCTACGGGTTCCTCGGTCTCTCTCAGCTTCTTCAAAAGTCGTAGGTTGGCATGCACATACACCAACCTCTTCAGCTGCGCAGTAGAAAGTCTGTTCCTCCTCTTCGTATGAATCAGAGAGAACACAAACCTAATTTCTCTCACATGCAACTGCTGTGCAATCTTGTGAGTGGACGCGAATGGCAAGTTTTTGCAACTTGGGAACACCATTCCCATACTTCATCCACCATGAAACAGGGCGCAATTGCCCTTCCCTCACCATGGCAGCTGCACGACCGAAATCGAGGTGCTCGCTCCTGAACATTCAATATTCATCACCATTTAAATTTCAAAATAGTAAATACTAAATGCTTACAAGTTACTACTATTAAGTTTTAACTAGTAGCTAGCTTAAGCCTTAGACTTCATACATATTACATATACATACTACATAGTGATAGATGAATACATATTACATACCTGGGTCCTGAATACGTATTACAATTTACTAATTACATAGTAGTAAGTACATCCCTAAATAAATTCAAGTCATCCATGAGTGCATCCTGATTCTTGGGATCAGGATAGATAGAGGAGATGTAGGAATGTCATCCTTGCCTGAGCTTTCGATCATGGAATTGATCTTCCGTCCTCCATAGTGGATGAAGCAAGCAAGCCACGACATGCAGAGGTTGATGGAACCACTGCCATCTGCCTAGAAATAGGCCCCTTACTTCTTCCAGTTTGCAAACAATCAGGAGTGAAGTTTGAGGCTTGAAGAACTATTAAGTTTTAACTAAATTCTAATCATGAATGTCAATGAAGATTCAAGAATCAACTTTGAAACTTTTAACGTAGTTACTAGACTCTAGTAATATACCTGTCAGGAGCCATGGTGGTGCAACTCTGAAGCTACTCTCCCAACTTATCCATAAACTCATAAAGAAGGCCTAAGGTGGAACCCTCTCTATCAGTAAGGCGAAGCACACTATAGATAGGCTGCATGGATATGACAATGGAGCGTGCATCATCCCAAAATGAAGTCCCCATCACGATCGCCTCAAATCTCTTGGCCTTGGCCTCTCGTGATCGGCCCCACTCTGCCCAATGGGGTGAAACCACTGTCATCCTCAGGCTTCCATGCACTTTTATGAGCCGCTCCAAAACAATGAGCATATAGGCAAACCTAGGATGAAAATCATGAAATAAGATTTGTAATTGGTCATAGCCTATAGGCAGCAAGCAGGCTATACTATATAGCAAAATTCAAATTCTATGAGCACTGAAACTTGAAGCTAAAACAAAATTGCAATATTCAAATCAAAAAATTGGAAATAGGTTGTCAGGTTGGAACTTGGAACTTGGAACTTGGTTACCTAGTGGGGGCAGGCCTCAAGTGATCCAAGGTGGAATAGGACCTGAAGATACTCAAGACCCTCTGTCTCTTGGCGACAAAACTCACCAAGAATCGTGCCATGTCTACAACCTCCTTGACCCAGGGTAATTTCCCAATGTCTTCAACTAGGAGGTCAAGACAATGTGCAACACATGGACTCTAGAAAATCCAAGGATACTTCTCATTCACCATCTTCCCCATGGCAACACAATTGGATGCGTTGTCTGTGACAACCTGCATTGAAATTCCGACAAAGGTCGAATCATAACTCATGAACATTCACCATTGAGCATTCCGGAAGCAAATGCAAATGCAAATTGCAAATGTAGATGGCAAGTGCAAATTGCAAGTTGCAACGTTCAAAACAATAATCACGATTCACAAAATGTAAGTTGTAAGTTGTAACTTACTAAGTTCTAACTTCAAAGCTAAGAGCTCAATGTCGAAAGTTGAAACTTGAAAGTGGCAAGTGCATACCTGGACAACATTCTCTTTTCCGACCTCCTCAATGGCCTGTGAGATGTACTCAAACAATCTCCTGCCATCCAATGCCATGCCTGGCTCCGACGTATCAATGGATCTCAAAAACATGGTGCCCATGCAAGAAGACACCAATATATTCACAAGATGGCGCCTCCTTGCATCGGTTTAACCATCTGATATTATAGTGCATCCAAACCTAAAACATTCGACAACACTTTCAACTTTGAACTAAGTAAGTTGCAATTTGCAAATTTGGAGATTGAAAGTTCAAAGTTAGAAACTTGAAAGTACTAATTTCTAAAGTAGTAAGTGGCAAGTGCAAAGGTTTTGAAGATGTAAGGTTATAGGTATACCTCGCCCATGACTTCCTAATGGGCTGTAGGTCAGCATCCACGGACTGCCGCTCAGCATGTAGCTCTCTCGTCCAACTGCTCCATGGTCGGGCCCTCCCACTCAACACCGATACGAGATACTGCTCGCATCATATCCCTCCATGTAAGGGTCTATGCCACATGAAAAGGGAGGTCACACAAGTAAAAGCACCTCCTAACAGCAATAGCAGCTGCATCCCTATGCGACTGCTGGAAGGCTGCCACAAAAACATCCCTGCCTCTCACATGTCCTCGACCTCGTCCCCTAACAGTGCTACCAATAGCACTATTGCCGGCCCCACCAACTGGCACTGCAAGATTCTCTTCAAAAGAAGAAGGTGGAATGGATGCTGCAGCGGAGCTAGTGCCGGCTACAGGTGCCAGCTGGGATGGGGAATCTCGGCGCTCTGCCGCACCTGTAACAATAACATTGGTGTTACTAGTTATGCAACAGGCTTTAGGTAATAAATTATAGTCAGTGAGAGAGCTCAGAGAACAGTCACTAATTACTCATGAGTCATTGGTAATCAAAGTTTAAAGTTAATAGTTATAGACTGAACTTTTAAGTTTTAGCTTTAGATCAAATTTCAAATTTTCAATCAACGTCATTGATCAAACAAGATTCAAGGATCACCTATGCCTGAAGTAGTAGCAGGAGAGTCGTCCCCGATCCCGGCAATTCTCAGTGACTCTGGGGTCTGAGTGCAAACGACGATCTCGTATCCTCGAAGACGTAAAAGATGCGCCCTGATTTGAATGGGGCCACCTCCATAAGTGTTCCCGCAATACTTGCAAGTCCACTTCTTCGTGCCTAATGTGCCATAACCTGAAGTAAGGGTGACGTGATCCCATAAGGGATCCCGCTGTCTAGGCATTGCTAATAGCTATCTAGTGTCAACAAAACAATAACTGTTATTTCTGTTATAGTTTTGGAGACGTTTCATACGCTCCTACGGTTACCACATACTTGACATTTACATTTACTAGTCTTATATGCCTTTTGACATGGAAAAGACATTAATGAAGCTTTCTTTCTATCTTTCTCTCTAGCCGCATGGCTGCCAATTGATAACTGCTGCCAATGGAAGTCAACCGGCTGTTTATGGAATCAGCCAGCCATTGTTTTATTCTGAAGCAGATTGCTGGTGGACTAGCCTTTGCTGGTGGGCAATCACTAGGCCAAAACTCCATCGCTGCCAAGATTTAGCTCGCTACCATTTTATGAATTAGCCTACTGATCATAGGCTAGCTTCTCTCTCTCTCTCTCTGAACAGGAGTTCAGGTAGAACCATCGATTGTCCTTTTATCAAGTGGATGCTGCTTTTTGCCAAAGAAAGAAGTTATTGTTGCCAAGAAGATGCTTTACGTTGGAGCGTTGGACAGGGGTCTTGATCAGGGATGGTCGTTCTTCTTTCAGCCATTCCCTTGTTCAAAACTATCTTGCTTCCATGTTGAAACTTTAGGATCCTTTTTTACCAATCAGACTAGAAGTTGATTCCGGAAGACTTGTTTGAGCACAAAGAAAAGGGCCTTGTTTCTATTAAGTTGTGCATTCCACAACACAAAGAAAAGGGCCTAGTTTCTATCAAATTATGCATTCCACACATTTTGCACGATATTTTAGAAATAGCTAGCAATTCTCTCTCTCTCTCTCTCTCTCTCTCTCTCTCTCTCTATGGCTCCAAGAAAAGGTCTCCACGCATTTCCGCCCTCGCTTCCACACTGCCGCCCTATCACACGCTGAGGTGGCAGTGCTGCCTGCCACCTCTGTCGTATCACCAGCTGAGGCCACCTCCGCCCTACCTGCCACCTCCGTCTTATCACCATTTGAAGCAAGAAATCTCGCAGCTAAAGGGAATAGTAGCCTCGCTGATCACAGAAAAGAACTTATTGCAGTCCAAAGTCACATGATGTGAACACACGATCGGAACCAAACTGGTTGCAGTTTCGGAGTCTATATGAGAATTGGAGAACAAGATCGAAAAGCAGAATGAAGAGGCCCTTTCTTGGGCATAAGCATTGAAGAAAGGTACCAAACCGAGCGCTCTCATCTCCTCGATCATTTCAGCCACCATTTTGGAAGAAAAATCCAGAGACCAAAATCCCACAATATTAGGGTTCGTGGGATCCTGGATACAAAGGATGCCATGGCTGAAGCAAGGATGGACTAGATTCAGCATGGAGGATCACTAGGGATGTCGCCACGCTGATTATCCATTTTACTTCCTTGGATAGTTGTAGAGATGCTTTGCACTGCAGAGCTAAGTTACGTGGTACCGCTATTTATATGGATGACGATCTCACATATATCCAGGTGGAGGAAAGTTGTAAGGCCTTCCAGGTCCCGCGAGTATGCAGATGGGTTATTTATCGGGAATCGAGATGGACGGGTGCGTTTCTTTGATAGCCCCCCTAGCAGTTCTCAGTGCTAGGAATTTGGCGTCCTCGAGTTCGGGAGTACCCCGGGACCCCATCCACACAATCTTTAGATTGGATTTTGGAATTGTGATGGCATACACTCAGGAGGTGGAAGATGAAGCCCATTTCCTCCTCAGATGTCCGTTGTATTATGAGATACGGGGGAGGTATTATTGTCTCTTTCGTGATGGCCCGCATACACTTCGCAGTTTTGTCTCCTATCCTGATGCTCGTTGCTGGGAACTTCTTGTTCATGAGATGCTTACTCTCTGTCAATCTCATCTGCCTATACCAGATCACCTGGGGTTAGACTCCCAGCACCTGCTTCTCACTGGATTCTTTCGGACTCGAGCACCTGCTGATGACTCCGATGATGAGATTCCTATCCCTGTGACACCGCGGAAGAAGCCTAGATGTAGTCGCCACTTGCCTCCATCAGGGCCCACTGTACACTCCACTCAGCGGACACTTCACACTTACTTTCGCTGATATGTACTTATTCTCCACCTGGCTCGGGTTGTGGGCATTGGTACTTTTTCTGTAGTTCTTCTATTATACCTGGCCCGGGTTGTGGGCTTATTTCACTTCTGCTTTGTTCTACTTTCATTCGTAGCTAGTTTATAGCAAGGTTGCACTCCGCGTTCCGAAACGCGATCTAGGATTCCCATTAGGGTTTCCCGGAACGCAATTTTTTTTTTTGTTTGTATAGTTGCCAATATGGGTAGCATGTGAAAGGATATCAAAAAAGCAATTGTTATGCAGATCTGTTGCTTGGTTTTAGATGGCTGCAAGCTACATTGATTAGAAATCTGGACATCAGTAGATGGTTTAAGAAAACTGGCTGCATTTTCATATGGTTTCAGAAATTTGGACATCAGTAGATGGTTTCAGCTATTCCAAAAGAAGTATACAATTCCCGCCAGTCTAAGGAAGGCTCCTTCTAACTCTTTCTATCATTTTCTAACAGAAAACGGAATCAGTAGATCTGCAAACCATTGGCATCAGAACACCATTCAAAACTGATTTCTGATATCTATTGGAAAAGCATGTCCACCATTCAATTACGGTTTAGTTAGTATTAAACTCAAAAAAAAAAAATTGGCCAGTACTCCTTTTTCCACAAACAAAAAAAAAAAAAAAAAAAAAAAAAAAAAAATTTGCGATCAGGGTCGCGAATCGCTGACGTTCCGGATTGCACGATCCGAAACGTTTTTGCAGCGGATTGCAACTCAGGTTTATAGCATATTACGGCCACGGCCTCCTATGGATGATGCTCCCACTGTTGTTTGTACATATTTTCTTTTTGGTCTTATGCACCCACGGGTGCCCAAAAGACGTTAATAAAGCTTTCTTTCTTTCTTTCTTTCTTTCTCTCTCTCCCCCCTGCTTGCGCTAGGCAACAATAGCAACTGTTGCTTCCTCCTCATCCTCCTCCCAGCCTCCCTCCTCCCCCTCCAGTAAATATCCTCCATCTGATCCATCACCCTCGTCTCCTTCCCCTTCTTCCAGCTCAATCTATCCTTCCTCTCAAGAACCTACACACCCACAAAAGCAGTTGAATCATACATTGCCGCCAACATCAATGTGATACTGCAAGATTTTCAGGGATTGAAATCGGAGCTGAATATGGTCAAAGCGGAACTGTCCCATCTTTGGGAAGCCAATTAAAAATTGCAAATAGAAGTAAACGCACAGAGACAGACATCTATGCACCTAGGAAAAACTTTGAAGGTTATTTGAAAGCTGAAGTGGATGCTCTCAAACTAGAAGTACAAGAAATCAAGATGGCAATGGTGAAGCTCATCCAAGTTAATATGTTTCTCACACAGAGAGTCCAATTGCCGGAAGGCATGCCATCTCCAATGAAGAACAAAATCAATGAGTAGTTGGAGAGACATGAACGAACACAATGAGGCTACGATTACTTGAGCTTATGGCAACTATTGCACTATTACAGTCACATATCCAACAATTGGAAGCGAAATTTAATACCATTATCAGGAGGTCGGAGAGGTCAAGTCACAGGCAATCAAACAATTGGAATGCAGCACAGAGCAGCACCATACAGATGTCTTATCTTGGGCAAACATTCTAGTGAATCTGAGGCTCCATCTTCTTTCATTTTGGCCATGCTTAGTGAGTCACAATTGCGAGAACGCAAAGATCTCAATGTGCGTGTTAGAGGCATTCCAGACCCTCAAAATGCCCTCGATGATGCCAAATTGTTCTTGGAATCACACCTCGAACACCACAGTTGAGGATTAGACACTGCTTGGCGTACAAAGAAAGACATTGATACCCTTGCCTTACGCTTTACTTTGATCGATGATAGACTTGGAAGTGTTAAAATGACGGATTGAACTAAAAGATACCAAGATCTTCATCAGTGGAAAGGAAAATGGCTCTAAAGAAAGCGAAGGATACAGGGAGATGCCTAATTTACAGAGACGACAATATCTGTTTTGTTGAAGCTAAGCATTTAGTTGAGACAAGATAGATATGTAAGAACATAGAGTTTGAGTTTGAATCCAGAGTTTGAGTTTGAGTTTGAGCTGTCCAGTTGACCTTGTAAATGGCTGCATTTTTCGTGTCATATATGCTTTGTGTTTTCTCTTTCTAGTGATACCCATATTGCATGTATTACAAAACAATACTAATAATAGTGATATCTGTTCTTGTTTTTGCAAATCATGATTTGTGAGCCCTGAACGAGTCGTGAATCACGATTTGGACAGTGATTCTAGAATCGCAATGATATATGCCAATTTGAGCCATGAGCCAGGGTTACTTGTTGATATTATTCAATCACGGGTTGAACCAAATATCACTATAACATGGACACCTCATAGTTCTTTGTAAGATTTTTTATTCAGATAAATATGAACGATAACTTTTCAACTATATATCTTGTCTCACCTTTTTCTTGATAAGATTTTTTCGTGAATGATCTCAGTATGTGTGGCCTTGTTACTTGATAAGTGGTACTGTCTTAAGACGACTATTGTTTTTGCTGTCTTTGAAATCTTTTGTTATGTTCAATTCAGTCAAGCATACAGTTCAAAAGAATGGTGCTACGTTATTCTCTTGTTTCTAGTTTGTGTTGCTGTCTATTTGCTTCAAAGTTGTGTGTGCAACATGAGGTTCTTGGTGATTGTTTACTGCTTCTTACTGCTTCGTTTCCCATATAAATTTTATTGCTAGCTGTCCTTTATTTCTTATTTAGCATGGACTCCGGCCAAGAGTATCTGGGTAATCCGAAACCTTGAAACCCTACCATCAACTTGTGCACCACTTTCTAAGATCTGAGTTTTTTGTATGGTCTGTTAAAGATGTCTTGACTCTTTGTAGTAGTATCCATATTTCATGCTTAAAATTACTGAATGATGCACTAACCTCTCATTGAATCAGTCAATCTTGGACACACCTCAAATCTCACATGGATATATGTATTGTTTCTTTGGTTTGCATCATGGATCACTTTTTCTTTAACCTGTCTAATTATTACCTGTGTCTTCTGATGTTCTGACTTGAGCTTTTTTAGAAGCTTATGTGTAGTTTTTTTCTGTTGCATTTCATAAATAGAAATTTCAGGTCAATGCTGAACTAGAGATATGGTATTTACTTGTTTGGTTCAGGCTCCAAATGAGCTACTGCTTTATAGTCTGGTTAATGGAAGAGCCAGAGAATTGTCTGGACATAATTGCCAGGTTAGTTCTTCGGGACTTGTGTGAGATTGATGCTGTAACAGGTAGCCTGGTAGCTTTTCCCCGGGCTGGCACACTATTCCTAGGTGTTTTCTCATATATAGAATTTGTCTACTGGTTCAAATGAAAAATCATAGCGTGCCAGTGTAGGAAAAGGTTGGGAAAATGTCAAAGTTCGACACTAGATTTTTTCAGAGCTGCTGCTTTGTGAACTGTTCTGCCAGATACAAGCTGTGGAGTATGCAGTAGGTGGATCCTTGATTGTTTCATGTGCAAGTAATCTGGTGAAGGTAAATTCCTTGTCTAGCAATTTTTCTGATCTTCCGGTTCCTTTTGCCCTTTTACACTCTGCTCATTGATGTAATGTGGAATGGAATGTGAATCTGTTGTTGGCATGTGAAATAGGTTTGGGACTCTTCTACTGCAGCATGTCTCCACACCCTGGGATCGGAACATCCTGAGGACAATGTATTAGGTCATAGAAAGAAAATTAGTGCTTTGGCTGTCAACCCATCCCAATCATGTAAGTATCCCATAATATATTGTAATATCCTTGTCTAGATGGTACTTTATAGCATAATGTCATGGGGGCCAATTGTGTGTAGTATTGAGTAGAGATGCATTTAATAAAATACTGTCAAGTACTAAAGCAGGCCACAAATGACTTAGTGGTCTCACCTCTCAATAATCAGAGTTGTCTTCCCCTTAAGCTCCCTTAAGTAGTGATTAGGGAAATAACTAGCTACTAATCTAGTCAAGAGATGCCAACTAGAAAATGCAAGGACTAGATTTGTGGTGTTCTGGATAACTAATATACCTGCTGTGAATTGCACCTGCCCTGATTGTTTGATACCGGTTTTTGATTACACATCCTTTATGATGGTTAAATTCAGAGTGATTTTGCTGCTGGATATTTACTTTTGGATCCATACATATCCTGTGCTCTTATTTTTATCTGTCCAGAGCTTTAAATTTGTCATTGCTAACCAATCTTCTTACTGTTTTTTTTGGAGTTTTATCACTTTCAGGGCAGCATTACTTCGAATAATTTCAAACTTGCAGTTTGCTTTTTCCCATCTCTATTCAGAGAATTGTTTATTGTCCTCAGTTCACCACTTATTTTTAGAGTCAACTTGGTATTCTGCAGCTTATGATTCTGATGTTTATTTGCTTCTTTGTAGGAGATGCTTAGCAGTGTTCCTTTTGTAGGTAGACCTGCACACCTGTGTTATGTTGGTTTTAGGATCTTTGTAAGAGATTTTTATTTGATTGGCATTTCATTGTCTATTGTTCTTGATGTGATATATAGTTTCCACGGACTGCGGTTTGAACCACAAACCACGGTTTGAATCTCAAACTGTGGTTCAAATCAAACAAATTGTTTGGAGCTGGTTCGACTGGAAAAAAGAAAAATGAAAAAGCCGATTCATTTTTTATTACTAGTTTTGATATTTTATATTGATATTGATTTTGAGGATTGTGATTTGTGTTTGAACTTTTATCACTTTTGGTCCGCTAATGATTCATGAAGTTGGACTTTGGCATTTTTCAAAATACATCATTCATGTTTGTTCAAGTGCATAAGTTTTTGTTTGTAGCTCAAATTGCTCAATGCTACCAGAGGTAACCACACTACCAGTCTTGATTCTCAAATTTCAATCCACAAATATGTAGATAGATCAATGCACATCTCACAAACACAATAGTTACTAGTAGTAGTCTATAGAGCATTGTAAATAGCATCTAAGAATTACTTTTATAAGAATAGAAGGCCTAGCAATTAAAAAAAAAAACAGTTCGAACTGTTTACCAATTTGAACTGGCCAGGCTGGTTCTAATCGTTTTCCGATTTGAACCGGCCAGGCTGGTTCAAATCGGTTTGAACCAGGCGAATCGGCTGGAAACACTAATGTGATAGGATGTGTGTGATGTGGTCATAACACTCTAAAATATGGCCATTTTCTTTTGAAGTCCTAGACAAGTACCTTATGTTTCATAGTTTCTGCATCGTCATCTCCTAACATTTGTTTTTCTTTCCCTGTGAGATGGGCCAGGTCTTGTGGCAACGAGTGGTGGAAAGGGTGATGCTCAGCTCCTTTTGTGGAATGTCTTAACAGGAGCACTGATCAGCAACTTGAACTCTTCCCTCAGGTGACCTTTTCTTCTTTGCTTCTAACACATTCACTATAGAAAGGACTAATTGTCATATACTAAACTATCCACATGATACATTTATTATTACACCCATAGTTGCCTGTTCTGGAATGGGCCATTAAACAAAAAAAAATAGTACATGCTGATCTTTTTAGCCTAAAGATTTGAAAATTTGACTTTGGGGGTTCTGGGTATTCAAAGGGATGCCTTTAGGGATGGAGAAAAATCGTGAAACTTTAGAAACAAGTCACAACAAAATCAATCCACAAAAAAGTCCCAAATTGAATCCAAAAAGACGACTTCCCCACCCCCAAAAACTTATCCCCCCAACCTAGGACAAGCCACATTCCAGAATATACTGTACATAATGTACTGTTCATATAGTACGTTCGGACCTGTTTTCCCAAAACGGGTTTCTAAGATTTCACCATTAGTCTAACAAGCTGCTACATTGGAGCCACTAGGTTGTTAAGGTTTTCCTCATTATTGAAGATTTTAATTGGTTAAAAATCAGGCCGAGACTTTTTAAATGTCTGTTATTTCGTACTTGCTTTCCATGCACGCGGTAGGTCCCAAATGACAACTTAAGTGAACTATGTGGATAAAAGTGTCTTAGGTTCCAAAATACTTTGCCCCCAATAATGACAAGCAATGTATCTATCATAGCTCCCTATCGTTCAGAATGAGGTCAATCCAAATGGTGTGTGGAACATGGGAAAAATCCCATGTTGCAGAACACAATGTTCTAGAATGTTTCATTTTCTTGAAGTCTAAGTTTTGATGACAGTTGACTGCTGCACCTCATTCCAAAACGGTTCCAGAAAAATGCATTGTTCTGGATCGGAACACTGTGTAATTTTCTTTTGGTCTTTTTTTAATTGTGTGTGAGGGTTGAAAAAAACAACACCTAAAGGTTGTAAAAGATTTGAAATTACATTCTAAATGTTTGTGAATTGTTAATCAGACTACTAGTCATGCATGGTGTTTGACTCTCAAGCATACATACAGCCTCTACCATATCTTCTTGCTTTATTTGCACGTCTATCTCACGAATCTCCTTACCACACATCCATCTACATCATGTTTGCAGTATAACTAGATTTTAGTACGTTCATATTATTTTATCAAACTTGTATTAGAAAAAAAACACACAATTTCATAAGATATCGATGTAAACAAAAAAAATTAAGTACCTGACAACGGATGCTAATCTGTAAATGGCATCACGAAGTTGATCAGTTAGACAGCCACGAATGCACATTGGAAATATGTACTCGACTATCTTCAACCAATCATGAGATTTTAGATCATGGAGTTTTCCTTCAGCTGTGAATGACGTTCGTAATGAATGAGAAAAACCCGTTGGTGTTCTCATCTCACAAATGACTGACCGTACGTACTTATACTCTTCTTTCGTAAGAATCCAAGGGGCTCTTGGAATACTATAGGTATTTCCATTAGTACATAATTTTGGCCAATACTCGTGTAGATTATAATACAGTCCAGTTTATTGTCATAGTTTACAATCATACGTATTAAGCTGTTGCATGTAGTGAGTTATTAAGGAGCCTCCAGTTACGAATAGAGCCACAGCTGATCTAGAGCTAAGCTATGAAAGCATCACATAAGCAAGACTTAACCCTAGAAAGCAGGAAAGAGAGAGATTAAGGAGACTAAAGAGAGAGAGATCAATATCATCAACTGAATAACAAATGACACAGTTTCCCTACTTATAGCCAAGAGGAAGCCCTAAAAGGAAGCTTCCGGTGGCTAGGGCCCAACTGGGAGGGATAATAGTGCGCCCTCCAAGAAGGCCCCCACTCTCCAGTCATATGTCCAAATGGCCTAATAATGAATAATAAGGCCAAAGGCCAACCATACAGTCTAAGTGTCACTAATGAATAAAAAGGGCCCAAGGCCTACTTATGCATAAAGTAAAGTAAATGTAAATGGACGCGGCGAATGTAATGAGCCAAGTCCATAACTCTCCCCGACACAAAAAAAAAAGACCCAACTGTCGAAAAGAAACTGGATCAAACAGCAGCAAGCCCTGGTGCATCAACAACTAGAGCAGCATCTGATGTAGAGGAATCAACAAGTGCAGGAGGAGCACGATCCTGATCCGCAAGTGATGGTGTATGATAAAAGACGTCAATAGGCTCCCATATTAGAAATAAATGACTATGCTGAAGTTAATCCATAGGTTACTTTGACCCAAAAGGTCGAGATTTGAGTAACCATGGGTATTTAGTTATTTAGGCCATCTTAAGTTTGTCTTAAGTTCAATTGGACCCAATTTTGGTCATGTGCTGACTCGTGGGTCCTTAGGGGTCTAATTTTGTTTAGGGGCCCTATCTTGACTTTTGGGGGTGCCCTACATTTAGTAAGTGGTTAACCTTAGGGTTTGGTGGCATTTGGTCACATCCAGGCAGAGTACTTAGATGCTCATTGTGTATTCCATTTTATACAGTTTGGCTCTCCATTGCTCTTGTTGTTGTTTTCTCTCTCTCTCTCTTAGAGTTGGGCGCCCAGCCTCCTCCCTCTTGTTTCTTGTGGAGATTGATTGATAACTAGATCTTGGTGAAAAATCCAGCAAGAGTGGTGTATCTCATAAATCAGCTTTCTTTGTTGAAGATGCAAGAAGGGGATCAAGTGACCAATCACTTGACGAAGATCAAGGATCTTCGTGAGGAGCTTCTCAATATTGATGAGATAATTGAGGATGCTCAATTTGTTTCCATTACTCTCAACTCATTACCTTCATCTTATCTTCCATTTGTTTCATCTTTGAGTATCTCTCTTAGGGGACAGCAACTCTCCTTTGATGAACTTGTTGGGCTGCTTCTTCAAAAGGAGCAAACGAGGCAAAACTTTGCGGGTGACACTCAACAAGATCAAGCTTTCTTCACGAAAGGCAAGGGCAAAGGCAAGTCAAAAGGAAAGGGGAAGCCTCCTTCCAAGGATGAGCAAAAGCCCGTTGGAGGTCAAGATGTCAACACTCAAACGAAGAAAGGGAAGTGCCATTATTGCGAAAGGTATGGGCACTTCATCAAGGATTGTAAGAAGAAGCTTGCGAAAGAGGAGAGTAAAGGAATTGATACTAGTGCTTCACTTGCTACTTTGGAGCAAGAGCTTGAAGCTAGTGGTGATCTCTTCAACCAAGACTATGCTTTTGTGTCTAATATTGCTTCTACTAGTACTACTACATCTATGAGGAATTCAGATTCTGTTTTGCAAGTTGCTGATTTTCAGCCCATTGAATGGGTGATTGATAGTGGTGCTACTCGTCATATGACTTCTCGCAAAGAAGCATTTACTAAATTAGTAAAAGTGCAAAATGGAAGTAAGGTACAATGTGCGGATGATGCATCTTATTCTATTCATGGAATTGGAATTGTAGCCATCATTTTGCCTAATGGTGAAGAAAAGTACATTAAGAATGTGCTTTATGTTCTGGGAATCAAGAAGAATTTCTTTCGGTTTCAACTATGTTGAAGCAAGGACTAGTTGTTGAGTTCAAAGAAGATAGGTGTCTTGTCAAGGATCCTAAAAGATCACTTATTGTTTCGGGAACGATGCATCCTTGCTTATTCATTATGGATACCTATGAGCGACGAATTCCCTCTACATGTCTTCTGGCTTCTACATCACAATCATTGGAGTTGGCTGAATTGTGGCACGCAAGGTTTGGGCATCTCAACTTTGCAAGTTTGAAGAAGCTGAAGACATTTAATATGGTAGAAGACATCCCTACTATTGAGCAGCCGGAAGGGCATGTATGCGAGGGGTGCATACTTGGAAAGTTTCAAAGGAAACCTTTTCCAATTGATAGAACTATAAGGGTTTTTGATAAATTTGATTTGGTTCATAGTGATGTTTGTGGTCCAATGAGGACCGAATCCATTGGAAAGTGCATCTATTTTGTGACTTTTATTGATGACTTTTCCCGTTTTACATGGATCTATCCTATGAAGGCTAAATCGGAAGTTTTTCAACGTTTCAAAGATTTTCTAGCAATGGTGGAAAATCAGTTTGCGCATTCTTTGAAGACCCTACGCACCGATTGAGGAGGGGAATACATTAAGAATACGTTAGGTGCATTTCTTCGAGAAAAGGGAATTCTACATCAAATGACAACTCCCTATACGCCTCAACAAAATGGTGTTGCTGAGCGAAAGAATCGCACACTCACGGAGATGGCCCGTTGCATGCTCAAAGCAAAGGGGCTGCCTCACAAGTTTTGGGCTGAAGCAGTTATAACGGCAGCATACATAAGCAATCGTTGTCCTGCTAAAGCATTGAAAGTATTAACTCCTTATGAAGTTTGGTATGGAAAGAAGCCTACAATCTCTCACTTTCGCATTTTTGGTTGTACGGCCTATGCTTTTGTTCCAGATAGACTTCGTACAAAACTTGAAGATAAAGCAGTTAAATGCATTTTTGTTGGCTATAGTAGTGAAAGCAAAGGCTATAGGCTGTTCAATTTGAGCACTAATAAAATTATTGTTAGTCGTGATGTGCATTTTGATGAAAAGAATTCATTGGATGTGGCCCCAACTCATATCCCCGAAGGGGTCCGCCCACATAGTGTGAATGTTGAAGTTTTTCCAGATTTGGTACCATCTTCTATTGTTGGGAATCAACCAGTTTCGACCTGCCCAACACCTCATTAAGTTCAGAGCCTAATGTTCATCAAGAACCGCCCGCTGTTGCTCAAAATCAGCCTGCAAGAACTGTTGGACAGCAAGGACCAGTTTTGGAAGATCTTGGACAGCCAAGTGCGGTGTCGGAAGATCTTGGACAAGAAATTGTAAGAAGAGACATGGCTGTTGGACAACCCAAAACAGTCCCACGGTGGCTGTTGTCGACTTTGCGGGACAGAAAAGTAAGTTCATTTTATCATGGAAAGACACGTGCCTCTACAAAATCAGTGGACTATGCTGATTTTTCAGATTTTGCTCTTACATCTCATGGTTTTCTATGAGCAGGCCAAGGAGTAAAATGTTGGGAGGATGCGATGCAAGATGAGTATGACTCACTTATGAAGAACCAGAATTGGGTTCTTGTTGATCTTCCTCATGGGAAGAAGGCAATTGGTTCTAAATGGGTATACAAAATCAAGTATAAGGCAGATGGTACCATTGAAAGGTACAAGGCAAGGCTCGTTGCCAAAGGCTATGCTCAGCAAAAGGGGATTGATTATGAGGAGACTTTTTCTCCTACTGCTCGGATGACTACCGTGAGGGTAGTAACCTCTTTGGCTGCCCACTTTGGTTGGTGTTTGCGGCAACTTGACATAAAGACAACATTCCTCAATGGTGATCTCAATGAGGAAGTGTTATACCTTCAACAACCAGTTGTTTTTTTGGTTGAAGACCAAGAAGATAAAATTTGTCTTCTCAAGAAGGCACTTTATGGATTGAAGCAAGCCCCAAGGATGTGGTATCAAAAGATACATGCCTACTTTTGTGATCTTGGGTTTACTAATAGTCCTAGCGAATTTACTCTTTATGTCAAGCATAGTTCAGATTTTATCATCATTATTTTGTTTTATGTTGATGATATTATTGTTAGGGAAGTAATGAGCAGCATATTGATGCCTTAATACTTGATCTTGGTATGATTTTTGAAACTTCTTATTTAGGTCTATTGCACTTTTATCTTGGTTTTGAATTTGTACAAGAAGGGGCTGGAATTTTCATCTCTCGAGAATGCTACATTGGGCAGATTTTGAAGCGGTCCAAGATGGAAGATTGCAAGCCGGTTGTTACATCTATGGAGACAGGCCTGCAATTAAGTAGTCAAGGTGATGGTGAACCATTTGATACTACTTTATATTGTCAAGCTATTGGTTGTCTCATTTACCTATGTAATTCAAGACCGGACATTTCTTATAGTGTCTCACTCATGAGTCAATTCATGCATGCCCCGATGACATCACATTGGAAAGCGTTGAAGAGGATCTTTCGATATCTTCAAGGAACAAGAAGTCATGGACTGGTTTTTCTTGCTTGTGATGATGCATGTTTGGTTGGTTCTAGTGACTCGGAATGGGGTGGAGATCAAGACACTAGACGCTCTACAAGTGGACATTGCTTTTTTTATGGTAATTCTGCAATTTCGTGGTCAAGTAAAAAGCAGCCCACTGTTGCTACTTCTTCTAGTGAGGCAGAATATAGAGCGATATTTTCAGCCACGACAGAGTGTTTATGGCTGAGAAGCCACTCTTATCTTGAGTGATAGTCAAAGTGCTATTGCCATTGCACGGAATCCTGTTTTTCATGCGAGGACGAAACACATCGAGATTCATTATCACTTTGTTCGGGAGAGACTTCATGATGGCGACATTTTACTTGAATATTGTCCTACGAAGGATAATATTGCGGACCTCTTCACTAAGGCGTTGCCTAGAGTCAGATTTGAAGCTTTATGCAAAGCTTTAAATTTGATACCACGTGTTGGTTTTGTTACATAGTGAAGATTTCAGTTTTTGCATTGTCATTTAAGGAGGGTGTTAGAAATAAATGACTATGCTGAAGTTAATCCATAGGTTGCTTTGACCCAAAAGGTCGAGATTTGTGTGACCATGGGTATTTAGTTATTTAGGCCATCTTAAGTTTGTCTTAAGTTCAGCTGGACCCAATTTTGGTCATGTACTGACTCGTGGGTCCTTAGGGGTCTAATTTTGTTTAGGGGCCCTATCTTGACTTTATCCAGGTAGAGTACTTAGATGCTCATTGTGTATTCCATTTTATACAGTTTGGCTCTCCATTGCTCTTGTTGTTGTTTTCTCTCTCTCTCTCTTAGAGTTGGGCGCCCAGCCTCTTCTCTCTTGTTTCTTGTGGAGATTGATTGATAACTAGATCTTGGTGACTTGTCTCTTGCTTTCCTACATCCCATGTGGCCTCCTCAATAGGACGACCATCGAACTGGACCAAAAACTGAATCTGCCGGCAGCATCGACTATGGTGAAAGCGAACCTGGTGAATGGCAGTTGGTAAGAAAGGGAACAGCTCAAGATCAACATCATGGCGACGAAGGGAACATCTCGGCCGCGTCATTTGAAACCAAGCAATATGGAACAACCAGGAATGCCAAGGAACTAGAAGAAGATCAAGCAGCAACCAGGAATGCAAAGGTATCTGTAATGCCCAAGATAGTAGAGAATCAGCCCAAAAGATAGGGACATCATACCAAGGTATCCAAAAAGCCCGAGAAGGTAGAACTGCATCAGCAACGGGAAGCCAATAAGAAAACTGGAGAAGAGATGGACACTCATTGCGAATAGCCGCATCATACACGTAACCATCAACCATATGTGCAAACTCAGTGATATAGGTGCCCCAAGAAAAGATAGCAGCATCGGAAGACCAACACCAAGGAGTAGGAACATAAGCAGGATGACAGGCACGTTGTAGTAGCATGGAAAAGCAAGCGATATGCTAGGAAACATGGATCATAAAGAGATCATCCTGACAAAGGATAGCTAAAATGGAGAAATGTGCACCAGCATGGTCAAAAGCCCAAGGTATCCATAAGGCCCATGAATGAGAAGTAGCAATGGCACACGGTACCTTCAAGGCCCCTATCACGAGAAGAGCAGCATGCCAAAAGCTCCAGAAGGTCCAAGAAATCAATGCATCATCGAAAAAGACATGATGCATATAAACAATAGCAACAAATCTAGAAATAGTAGAGGCCTCAACTGAAAAACTGTAGCCGAAAAACTCATCCAGAAAGACCTCATATGGACATACCAATTCATCATAGGATACACCAAAAACGGATGGAGAATCGGATGACCCATCGGAACTGGCCGCAAGTGTAATCCCAAAGCACACACCAGGTGCACAAGTGAGGAATAGAAAAAATGCACTGGAACGAGGAACAAGACTCCCAACATCAGTAGCAAGCATCGGATCAATATCCACGTGCAGCTGGGAATGAGTATCAAAGCACATGTGAGCAATACTGAAGTATATGGCGGCAACATCCCCAAAAACTATTCAAGAGAGGAGAAGGAACTCTCTCAAGGTACTCTGATGGTCTCGGAAAACCAGAACAAAGTGGCAACTCAGCATCGGAGACCAAGCGATATGGAGCAACCTGAAATGACGGGGAATCTGAAGATCACCTGGACAAACAGTAGCTAGAACGGAGGCAATAACCCAAGCCATCAGGATATGCCAAGCCCGACAATGAGCAACAATCCAAGGAACAGATAGAGAGCCACATGCATCATAGAGATATCCGCACTAGGCGATCAGTAATATGGAAAAACTAGCACCAATCAACAGGTCCAAATAGAAACCAAGCTATACGTAATAACCAGGAATGCCATATATCCATAGCATCGGCATGGACTGCAGCAAACCTATATGTAGAAACACAAGGAGACTGAAGGATGCCCGTATACTCATCTAGAAAGATCCCAACATATATTCACCCTAGATAAGTAATAGTGACCATCTGGCAAATATCCTCGGATGGAAAATGTGTAACGGTAAGGGCCAAAGGCGCATGAATCATGTAAGGAACCGTAGAAATATCATGAGGCGGTTCACAAACCTCAAGTAGAGATCCATGGAGTAAAGCGAAAGAAGATACAACTTGATCACCAATAGCGAGGGAACCATCAAATGTGGACCCATGAAGAACCCCATAGAAATCAGCAGGAACATCAGCCATAACGAACTCAAGAGAACCTGTATATGTGACTCTGACTCACTATGGGATACAATGACGAGCTCAAGTAGGATCAATAACTATCTCAAGTAAATCAGGCAACTCGCTCAAACTGTGTGATATAGGATCCTGAAGGTCAGCGAACTCTACAGACGTGTAACGTCGAACAAAAGCAGGTCGAGGGTCCACAATGCAAGGAGCTGGAACTGAAGGGGCAGGTGTAGGGGTGGACATAGCGGGAAAAGATGAAGCAGAAGGACGGGGTCGGGAGAAGCGGGAAGGAAGGGTGTCAGAATACTTGTGCTGTAAAGTATTGGCAAAAGACATCGCCTCAACAAGTGTGGGAGGACGGAAGGAAGAAACATCGTAACGTAAGGCACCACAAAGCCCAGCAATGCAACGAGAAATAAGCTTAGTGGGCGGTAGATCTGTGAAAAGATAAGAAAGCTCCATAAACTGATATGTATAAAAAGCAAGGTCACTAGTCTGAGTGAGACTACGGAATGTATCACGTTGGCGGTCGAGCCACTGAGGATCAATCATAGCATGACGGAGGTCACGGCGAAAGGTATGCCATATATGGAGCCCTTCCCGATGAGGATCAGCTCGATAAACTTGCCACCACATGGCGGCGCGTCCATCTAAGTGTAAAGCAGCCAACTGGATCTTCTGAGGATCAGTCTTAGGGTAGATCTGTAAATATGTGTCAAGCTTAGCAAACCAATTCTCTAATAAGTTCCCGTCAGAGGAACCGGAATAGGTAGCAAGTTGTACCCTATCACGAAAGTCTCGAGCAAAGTGTGGCTCAGGAACTGGGGGACGTGGAAAGAAACCAGGAGGTGGGTTAGGTGGAATGAACAGTCCACCACCAGGCTGACCTGCAGAAGAAGATGGAAATCCAAATGGAGGGGGAGTCCCAAATGAAGGAAAGACAGGAGCTTTTCCAGGACCATGAGGCTGTAAAGAATCAATATGTGACTGCATAGTAGGAAAGCCGGTCATAACTGTATCGAAGTGAAGAACAAGGCCAGAAAGGGTTTCATCCATGCGCCGAAACTGATCGAATAAGTTTTCCTGAACAGTTTCACTCGAGGTAGGTGAATGTTAGAATCCCCATCGTCATGCCGGTCATAGCCAAAGTACAAACAAGTGACGAACGCTAAGTTTCCACCCAACCATAGAGGTATTGCCACCTCACCCTCGTGCACTGGAGCTACAGACCACCATCAAGCAAGCTCGGATCTCATGTAAGCCATGGTGTCCCATACCACCATGCCTTACCCTCGACCCTCACCTACCTACATCCTGAGGCCTAGATGCTCGTCCTAACTTGACCACCAGCGGAAGAGCTCTTCATTCTCCAGGAGAGAATACCTAGCTCATGGAGATCCACCTCTATATACATAGTCCAGGTGGGTCATCTCCCTCCATAGGAGTCACGCATGACTAACGACACGCGGCAGTTGTGCACACTGACGCGGGTCCATAACAACGAGTCACCGCGTGCCAATGAGACATTGACATGTGGCACCCAAAAGACCTATAGCTCCAGATCAACGTTTTGTCCAATTACTGAGACCGTGACCTCAAGTATCCTGTTGCGTACTCATATGGATACGTAACATTCCCTCCCCCTTTAAGAGTCTCCTCCTAATGGGAGCAAGCCAGGGAAGTTCAGTCTTAAATAGTCCTCTCTCTCCCAAGTGTCCTCATCATCTGTCTTACCTTTCCAACGTACGAGAAATTCAGAAACCAAACGGTTTCTTAATTGGTGACGACGAACGTCAACAACTTTTGCAGGTACATTAGGCACAAAGGTAGACAGATCCTCGAGTTCAACAAGTTCACCTTCCGGAATTAGGGAATCCTTCCTACTAAGTCGTTCTTTTAAACGACTTACATGGAAAACAGGATGAACCCCAACCCCAATCGGAAGATCTAGCTGAAACGCGACCGGGTTGATTTTCTTTACAGCCTTATAAGGTCTGCTATATCGAGGAGATAGCTTATGGCATTTTCCCGTCCGGAGTACCTTCGAATCCTTAGAAATTTTTAGATACACCCAGGTTCCGACCTCAATATCCCGAGGTGATCGACCGCAGTTAGCATAAAACTGAGCTCTATCCTGAGCGGTTTTCATGCTTTCCTTGGCCACTAGCAGCATTTCTTGCATATCTTGTAGGAAATCTACTGCAGCTTGCACCTTGAGACCTTTGAGGCCGACCGAAACTGGAGAACGTGGCTGAAAGCCATACATCAGTATAAAAGGACTGAATCCGGTGGCAGAATGCTTAGCACTATTGTGCACGAACTCAACCAAAGGGAGATTCTTTTCCCAGTCAGACTGTCGGTGAGAAATGTATGCTCTAAGCATATCCTCCAACGTCTGGTTGACTCGTTCTGTCTGCCCATCAGATTCTGGGTGATCCAAAGAACTAAGACTAAGGGTTGTTTCAAGTTTTTCAAAAACTGCTTGCCAGAACTTGCCAGTGAACTTGGAGTCACGATCCCTAACAATATCATTCGGCAAACCATACAATCTGAACAACTTTTCAATGAAAAGCTGGGCTAGTTCAGATTTGCAGGTTTCTACATTCATTTACTTAGTGGACATTTGTATTTTCAGCCACGCAGTTATTTTATTCATGTACAAGCCTGAAAAGCCTACTTTTATTGACTTGTTATGTGGAGTGGTGGTCCTTTAGGAGGGTCCACTATTTTCCCTCAAAAGTCCTGCCTCCCTTGATTTTTGAATCTCGCTTGAGGGTTCCTCAAGGGAGTAGCATATTGATTTGGTATTGCTTTGGCTTTTGGGGAGAACTCGTCTTTGCTACTGCTTATAGGGCTCTAGCTAATGATGCTTTGTGTTGCTAATTTGTTGTTCTTCATGGGAGATTGCTATATTTGCTTTGCATATTGTTATTCTTCATTTCATTGATGCCAAAATCTGTGATTTTGATTATAACTTAGTATCAGACCACTTTCTTGGGCAGATTCTTGGAGGGTGGCACCTTACTTAACAATCTTCTTGGCAGCATTCCCAATCTTTGCTTGGTTGGCACCCTATTTGGTGGACGTTTCTTTCTTTGGCAACTTCTTCAGTTTCTTTTTGTCTTTTACGGTTTTTATGATATCGGATGCAAGCACCCCAGCCTAACTGCAACCAGCTGAACTAGCTTATGGCACACCAAAGCGTTGTACGAAAGAAAAAAGAAATTGAATTTTTTGTTTCTAGTTGATATCAGACTCCAGTGCCCTAGCCTATTTGCAACTAGCTATACTAGCCTATCACGTGCAAAAGCGATATTGTACGTGGGGGGGACTTTGATATCAGATTCATGCACATTAGCCCATTTGCGAATAGCTAAAATCAACTGTTGCACACTAAACCAATAGCATACATAATCATTCTGCTTCTACTATGATTTAGTTCATTTCCAGCTTACTACTAGCGTGATTTGTGTTCCTTGAGTGTAGTTGGGGTGACAACAGGAACCCGTTGTCCCAATTATGAAGCTCTTTGAACATCTATATGATTCTTAGTAACTCAATTGGCTTCGGATGACATCCTCCATATCAAGACCCTTTGGTTGATTTTGTACATTCTCATATGGTATCCCCATTCTCGGAGCTCTGTTCTAGCCTTATGCTCTGACCGCTTAGATCGCATTACTCGTGGGGCCTTCTAGCTCTACTCCAGGTATCAGATCTTCTTATCCCTTTTACACCACCGGTTATCAAGCCTCCTGATCCTTTTACATCACTAATCACTCCTTTGGTGGCACAAGAATTTAAGGATAAAGTACAGTTTTCCATTTACTCTAGTTCTCCCAATGGAAATGAACTCAAGGAATGGTTTTCTAAGCTGGAGATATATCTCCTTATGTTTCCCAAGATGAATATGCAGTGCATCCATCTAGCTGCCTTACGGTCGTGTTGCTAGTTGGTTGCGTGTTCTCAGCCAGACTCCTCATGTTAGCCTCACATTTTGGCATGACGTTGACGTTAGCTATTGATCTCTACCTGAGATCTGAGGCAGACTTTGTAGTCCCCTCATGCAGCAGAGCCCTTCTTCTTGGAGCGCCAAATCTACTTCCACAAAGCTACCACCCTTGTAGATGAAAATCAAAATTGTGAGCTGGCTAGGGACACCACCTTCACACCTTGAAGGTGGTCGAATCAATCTGCATATGATGATCGATCTCGTTTGTTGAGTACCTCCTTTTTCTCTCGAATCTTGAACCATGCTCTGACACCATGTTAGAAAACCAACTTGCTCATACAAGTAACCCAAGACAAGATTCCTATGGTTGTTAGACAATGGCCATACACATGAAAGAGAACACAAACAACAATGATGAAGCATAATGATGAGATGTACTCCAACTATGTTCCATTGCAAATGGACTAGGGTGCACTACATACTTATAGACAATTGTCTATGCCAAAAAGCAAAAGCAAAAGCATTTGCCTAATCGATGTCTCTATATAAGGTAAAATCACCCAACACTTATCCATAGCAAAACTTGTGCTCCAAAAGCACTAGAATCTCAAAGTTGAGACTAAGTAAATTCTAACTTGACTTTACTAAATATAGGTAAAGGCCCCTAGAATTAACACGCAGGCATGGCCTAATATTATAATCAATCCTAGATGACAACAATAGGGGTAACAATGTGAACATTAACTCTGACAGGTCTTACATTTATTTACTTAGTGGACGGTTGTATTGTCAGCGACAGTTATTTTATTCATGTACAGGCCTAAAAGGCTTTTTTAATTCATCTATATTTGGCACTGGCTAAGGGCCCTACTTTTATTGACTTACCTCCCTTGAATTTTGAATCTCACTTTAGGGTTTCTCAAGGGAGTATTAGTAGCCCCTACATAAATCCAGTTTGCAGTTTATTAATTTGGTATTGCGTGGGCTCTTCGTGGGAGAACTTGTCTTTGCTACTACTTGTAGGGCTCTAGCTAATGATGCTTTATATGTTCGTAATTTTCCATTCTTTGTGGGAGATCGCTAGATTTGCTTCACATATTGTCATTATTTGCTTCACTGATGCTAAAATCTGTGATTTTCATCATAACCTGGACCAATTTTGCCAATATAACTGGCTCTAGTTGTAAAACCTCAAGTTTTCTTTATATGACATTTTGACATTAGAGAGCCATCATACCTTTTCTTCTGTTAACAGTTTGGAAAACAAACTATGACCATATACCAGGTTTAAACTTTTTATGACAGAGCTTTGAAAGATTGATGTGTGGTGGAAACAAAGTTTTCTTAACATACCTGATTGCCTCAGATAAATATTGGCTTTAAGCTCTTGGCAAGGTCCAGTCACTCCTCAGACCACTTCATATTCCTGCTGGGCATGAGAGTTAAACAGTGTAGCTTATCATCAGTGTATGTATCAAGAAAAGCTGTTGACTAGCTCGTTAGGCTCTTGTGTATAGAATGTGGCAGAATGTAATCCAGGCTATACATGGAATGGTTATCCTTTTGTTTATACCTGCAACCAAAGAATTAGATGTGCATGCTAGTCCACTAGTATGTAAACAAGTTGATACAAATGGGCTAATGGGCTAGGTTACACTGGTTTTTGAGATGGTTTTAGGTTATCGTCACTTAAAATTTAATGTCTATGGGTGCAGAGAGAGAGAGCCAAATGTCCCGCCAATGGATGCAATAGATTTTTGTAGTAACCATCAAAACCTTCTTATATGCGGAAGTGATGCTGCAAATGGTGGTCCAGCAGTAGTGCAGTTATGGGATGTAGATGCCCTGAAAGACTGTACTACCTTTGCTGCAAATGAATCGGTAATAACAAGCTTCAATAGAGTTTGTCGTTTATCATCTTGAACAACTTTCGATTAAGGTTTTATAAAGCTGAATGGCAAACTCCTGGCATTTTGCAGTACATCACATGCTTGAAAACTGATCGTGCGGGACATATGCTTTTAACAGGTGAAATGAAAAGTAGCAAACTTCCAATGTACTGTAGCATGTTTCTACGATATGCTTATTGATGAAATTGAAGCTATACAGTTTGTTAATGTGTAAAGGAATCTGACAGAGATGATCAGCTTGTATCTGAGCTTTTGAATAGGAGCTGTGCTTAATCTTATTACGTAACTGCTGCAAAAACAGGTTCAGGTGATGGCAGCATTGGACTATTTGATATTAGGACTTGTGGTGCCATAACTCGATTGCCATTGGGTTTAAACTGTGAGGTAAATTAATATGTACACCATACTACAGGCAGCTTCTATATCACAGTGAACTTTTCAAGGATCTTGCCCTACACTTACAGGTTTCAGAACTAATTGGAAGTGCCGCATTCAATTGGCACTGCTGAGGCTTGCTACACTATAAGGCTCAATGCTCAAAGTTGTTACAGCTTCTATGTATGAGGATTTATAACCTCGATGGATGGTGAAACTGCTAAAAACATCTTGAACTTGAAAGTTATCATAGTGTGAAACTAAGGATGACTATTAGCTTTTTTGATTGCAAGATAGAGTAGAGTATACTGCTTAGATATGAGTGAAATCGCTTAGAACTAAACAAAATATGGTCTTGCTATCTATTGACAATCATCAAGACAATAGTTTATGATATGTGAAAGCTAATAGTCTTTTAATACTTCATTTTTTCTTGGTGAAACATTCAGTCCCAAAGTTTATCCCCTTTGATTGTCAAATGAAATCTCAAATTATGTTTTGTGCTTAGAAAGACAAAGTTGTTTTCATAGCAGTTTACAAGGATGTATGCGCTATATCTTGCATATAAGAACAAAAGCTTCTCCAATTGAAATGTGACATATAATTCTTCGCACAAAAGAACTCCCCATATCCTTCTACCAAAAGCAAAATGTTTCTCTAGCTGAGTCTTGTTCTTCCTACTTACTGCAGGTGACATCAGTATCGTTCAGTTCTTGTGGAACTTACTTCCAAGGTTCAAGTACAGCCAACAAGACAATGGTTTGGGACACTCGCATGATGTCAATGGAGCCTGGAACAACATCTCTGGAGCATCCACCACAGCTAGCTAAGTCGGATTCTCGTTCAACAAGGGCATTGCATTGCTTGAGCCATGGCAAGCCAATGCCAACTGCTGAAAATGCTTGTCAATTGCCAGGGTAAATGAGCGCCTACAGCTCTTGAATTTTTCTTGAATCATACCTTTTCACACGAAAATTGCATGTGCAACAACAGGCAGATTCAACTGATCTACAGATTTAGGAATTTAGTAAATGGGTTGGACTCATTGCAAGAGGGGTACATGTCTTCATGCTTAGACCTTGACTGGAGACACCATAGCAAATGTTATAGGCATGATATTGTTGATGTTCTAAGCCCTGTTGGGTGGACACAAAATCGAGGATTGTGCATGTGAATCTTTCAAGGTTTAGGTACTATCCTAGATTCCTATTATATATCTTAAATTTTAATAACTGGATCCTTTTTGTCTTCTAGTCTTAGAAACCCGTTCTGATCCTTTTGGGCCGGAACGTACTGTTCATTCCGTACAGTACGTGCTGGAAATACTGGGTCGGAACGTTTTTTTAAAATAAAAAGGGCAGGTATTATAGTGCTGCCTGCAACTATTAGTAGCTCAGATATATATAACGTGTCTCAGATAGTGATTCCATACTTAAATCGTAGCGATTCTAGCTCAGGTAGCGATTCCATACGGAACGGGCAACTATTTAATTTTGGAGGTATGCTTCTGTTGCATCGAAAAAAGCAAGTTTTAATCTAAATGACTGGTGAAAATACTGTATGGATTATTTTTCTTCACAGATGAAATACACACGCCTTGGAAACTGAAGGTATGAATCTAACAGGCAAGCAATTTAGAAGCTAGCAGCATCTTCCTTAGTTGGTGAGTTTCCTACTAATATCGTCTGCCTCTTCTACACCTGATCGTTAAATCAGAAATGCCAAGTTTAAGTGAAACCTTGTGAAGATTATAATAGAAGCCATTTGAGCCACGGTATATATATCTGAGCTAGAGTCGCTATCTGAGCCCGCTATGTATCTTGATTCTGTCCTGCCCTATTTCTAGGACTTAAACTTTATAGATATGCAGACGGGCTTCGTGCAACAATAAAACATTCCATCAATAAAAGTTTGGAGGCCTTTCACATATAGTCAAAAGTCATGAGAATCTTGATCTGAAAATGAAAGACAGCTCAAAGGCCAAATTTGCATGAGAGACTAGCTCATCAACAATTGCTAACTGATCTCAGATGTCTTTGGGCTTTGTGAATATAGCTGTTGCACAACACTTCAGCAAGTTCTAGAGAGCACAGTAATAGCCCATTAATCAATATATGTTAATAAATTTCAACAATGATAAACGACATGACCAAGTTTCAAACTCTACGTCCAGAGTAAAACTAAAAGCATGTGAACCAGGCCCACATAGAGTATTTTGTATCTTTGTTTCTGATAGATATTGTTTATGATGCTAGCTAATCTAATAATCTGCATAATCTAGTAAATTACCATGTTCTCATGCTTTTGCAGATCATTTCTATTGTTGTTCGATTGCTTTCTTTTCTCAACTGTGTGTAAAAGTGTACTGTTGTCATCATGTTTCGAGCTGCTGGCCCATAGAGGGAAAACTTTGTTTTTTTGTTATTTAGACAGTCGTAAATTGTTGATTGTCACCTCCTGCAATGCATTGTCTTTCCATTGAGCAGCTGCCTTTTCCAGGTTTGTTGATGAAGGAGACCAAGGTGTCAATGATGCACGATGGTTTCAAAATTCCCCCATTCTTGTGACAGCAAGTGGTAACGGAAGGTTAGGGCTGTTTATAGATGAGAAGATGATGGTCACATACCTTCTTAATTTTCAAGAAACCGAGAAGTGACATCTTGCTTTCTTTGATCTACCATGATATTATTAAAATCAGATCACACAAGTTCATGACTAGTTAATTCTTCTTGTTTTCCAGCATTGCAATGTGGGATATGTCCCTTGCGCAACCCTGCATAAGGCACATGAAGAGCCATTCAAGATGTATAAATTCAGTAAGTAGTTTGGTGTACTATGCAACTTTAGTTATTAAGAGCTCATGGTACGCATGAATTGTGAGCCATAATTCTCTTTCTTGTTTGGATCATGTCAGAGGTGTTGCACCTTTGATGATTGCAATTTGCGATACTTTATGATGACACTGCATATTTTGTTCTCAATCTCAGCTGTGTCCTCAAGTGATATCTTTGCTGACTATGTGCTTAGGTCGCAGTAGCCCCAGATGATTTATATATTTGCAGTGGCGGAGATGACCAAAAAGTGGTATGTATCTATTTTTATTTTCTAAGTCACTGGTTGTGGGAAGTAACATATCTTGGGAGTCTCAAGCATGATCCCTTTATTCGTCTCCAGAGTGTCTTGGATGTTATTTTCCTGTCCTGTTTTCCAATACATTCTCAAATCTCAGGTATGCTACCAGCTTGAAAAACCCATTCTCCAAATGTTTGACATCATCACATATGCCAACAAGATAAAATATCCCCAAGACTAAAACAAGGGAAAGTCGAGCACCCTACATAGATTTTTTAAGAATATACAAGTACTATAAGTATTGGCACGTATCCATATGTCAGGAAAGTGCTCTGATACCAAGTCAAGAACAATCTTTCACATAAAGCTTCACATGAACATTGGTAGACAATAAGCTCATTATCAGCAATTTCCAATCTAGGTCAGTAACAATAAGTTGTGCATAAATTCGGATTGCGATCTCTCCTAGAAAGGAACTGTTATATCTAAAGACAAATAGAAGAACCACGAGGACAATTTCCAATTCCAAAGAGCACACCCAAGCACATCAAGAACATTGTGAAAGCAGAGGAACTTCAAGCTTAGCTATATCAATGACCAGACAGGAGTTGGATCAAAACGAATCAAGGAGGGCAGGACAGGATCTAACAGCATGTTTGGATCACTAGCCACAACTTTATATGATTAATAAGCCATTGATAACCCTCAAATTTGCACGATGGCTCATCTTCTTGACAAAGTTTGATTTTGACATCTAGAGTCACCCAAGAGAGCTACATATGGTAGTGGACCAACTATCACGATTGTATATACGAGAAATTTTTTCACAAATTGATGATTTTCCAGATTCAAATTTTCAATGTACAACATCACCATGATCATGATTATGAAACCATGATTCGATGTTTAGCCTTGGTAGATTTTGAGAACATTAGGCACGTATATTGAAAGCTCAACGATGTCGGTTACTTGGAGCAGAACTTTATAAGCTAGGGGTAGACAAGACAGTCCGCAAGTGCATCTCAATGGACCAAATTTGTGACATTATACTTGCCAGAATCAGAGATAGACACCACCACTTACATAGCAATTGACCAAGCACCACAAAAGATGAGGGAGGAGAGGACCACCTGCATAAAAAGCACACCAAAATACATTTGTTGATGACCAAGTCTTGGCAAAAAATTGCCATTTTTTTTCATACATGGAAAAGATAAAAAATGACTTCAAAAGTGAAATAAAAATGTTACTGATAAGGTAATTTTCCTTAGGTAAAACTTCAAACTGAAACTCTAATTCAATGATTTATAGATTGAATCTTGTGATAGTGGTGATATGCTGCTCATCGCTTTAGTCTTGCCTGTTTTATAACTTACTGGAATGAGCTGGCGTTGCACTCGTTTCAGACCATAATAAATTGTGAATCTTTTAAGATCAAAATGGCTATTCATTCTGACCTTAAATATGAAGACCCTCTTTTGTCTACTTCTCTCTGCCAAAGTGCTTTGTGGCCCGTTCACATTGGATAGAAGTTGATTTGACTTAAATGTATGCCTTACGACATGCTAGGTGATTAGCTATATTTGCCTACACACGAGTTCCTTAAGCTACTGGGATTCAATGTGAAATATGGCATGTGATATTGTTTTCAATCCGGTGCTTCTTAACAGGTAATATATCAGGATGTAGGTAGAGAAACACGACAACAATGGCGCTTGACACATCCTCTCTGTGAGAAGCTTCGGTTTGCAACTCGATTGGATGATTCATGATTCATACATTTTTGCTTGAGACTGCCACAAGAATCTGCTGATTCATGAAGGTAATTTTTCTTCCAACAATGTGCTTTTTTAAATGTGCAAGAATGCTTCGGCAGGTTTATGATTTATACCTTGAGGTTGTGTTTGGCTTGAAACTGCCACAAGAATCTGCTGCTTCATGAAGTTAATTTTCTTCCAACAACGTGCATTCTTAGATGTGCAAGAATACTTTTACTGTATAGTATAGGTCACCTTCAACTTTCTTTTACTGGCTGTGTTGTCTATCTTCATTCGTTTAGCAAAGTTCTGCCAAATTTGTTTGAGGATAGCATGTATATACACTGTAGTTTTAGCTGCTGTATACAGCCTTATACTCTCTTTCCTCAATATAGGCTGTTCTACATTTGCATCAATTGAGCTAGTTTGCTTATGTTGGATATTATATACCCTGATGGACTAAACAAGCTGATTTTCTATGAGTGTAATGCGCAGCTCAAGCCGATATTTGAACAGGCGACACTTTTGATGTTTTTCAAAGAAAAGACTTAACTCTTACGTGGTAAAGAGATTGACTCCTGCCTAGCTGGTAATGCGCAGCTTAAGCCAAGATTTGACGAGTCCACAAATTTGATGTCTTTCAAAGAAAGAAAGTAACTCTTGTTTGGCAAAAAGATCGACTCCTGTTTAATTGATAATAACATTCTTGGCAACATCTGCAAAGGATTTATTTGAAATTTCATCTTATCAATCTACAAGTAATAAACATTATGCTTTTCTTCGAGCCAGAATTCTCTTTCAGACAATGGTCAAAGGCCTAAACTTTGAGGCAGCTAATGTGCATAGGAGTTGCTGCACTTGAAGTGTAGTGGCTACGACTCGTCATGAAATTTTTTGTCCCTAGATACAATGCGATTAAATTGGTTAATGGCTCTTTGTAATTTACTATTGCTGGAAGGTGCATGCACTCCAAATAATAGAACATACTTAGCTCAGTCATGACTTCTTTATGTTAAAGAAGATTGTTTTAGAACATAGTTATTATAGGGTTATGTTCAGATTGGTTAGTTAAGATGTATCCAGATTCTTCATAACTAATTTAGAAAGTAAATCATTATAATATTTAACATGAGTTACTTTAGTTTTTGAAATTCGCAGGTCCTAAAGACTTGTACTTATTAGGGATTAGTGCTCCAAAAACCTGAAATAATTTCTTCAAATTCTCTGTGAACAATTATTTGTAGGAGACAGATTATCTATTTCCAATATAATCCAGAAGTCACAGGACCTCTTCATGGACTATGCCGTACCAAACTAATGTGCAGCATCAAAGGATGGTAACCTGTTACGTGTGCCATGGGATAGATCACACAGAGCGGAAGGATAAAAGGACATAGTTATGACATGGATTTGCATTAGACCTGGAAGAATGCTAGTCATCTTCTTCATAGTGCACCTTTCATCGAAGTGTTTTCTTTTTGCCTTTATCACTGTCCTTATCTATAGGTACTATTGAAAATTAAGAAAAGCTCAACGATAGCTTACATTGATGGTACCAATACATAGCATGATCCTATTGTCCTTGCTTGCCATGCTTTCACTGTCATCAAATTTTGTGATTGCTGTGTACGTGCTTATTTTAAAGTATTACGTTTCCCATTACAATCACTTTCCTGAATCCTTTTGGTAATCCTACCATAGACTAGGATATAATGTTGATATTGGGGAGCTTCCCAAGTGGGTATTCTCCTCTAAGCTTCTTGAAATGCTCAATGTAGTCCCTAAGTCTTGTTTTCTTGTGATTGGATTGGATATGAGGAATTTATAATTTCTCTGCCTCCCACGTATAGCGTTCATGCACCTTCAAGTTGAAATACCAAGATTAAGTAAGATGTGTTATCGAGGCCAAATTTGAGGTATCTCAGAGCCTTAGAAGCCCGTTCCGACCAAAATGGGTCGGAACGTTCCGTTCCGTACGTTCCGGAACATTCCTGGTCGGAACGATATTCATAATAATTTAATTATTTTAATTATTTATATGAATTAAATGCTTCGTAAAAAAAGCGTATTTTTTTTTTGAGGGCACCGTTCCGGAACAGAACGCAATCTGGAACGCGTTCTAGAACACGTTCCGTTCCGGAACGGGCAACTAAGCTCAGAGCTCATTCGTATGGTCATCTCTGTAAGCTCTTACATGCTTCAATGAGATAAATGAGGAGAATGGGATGCAACTTAGACTCTACACTAATATCAATTCTCCTTTCGTACAAATAATCTAGTACTGGCATGTTCTTTACATGTAATGCATTATATATGGCAAATTTTGCCCACTTGTAGGTCAGTAAAAAAGCATACCGGCTTCTTTTTTAGAGGGCACATGGGCAAAAAATCTGAGTGCCATAATACATGGCAGAGTTCCATTTTGCAAAATTACACTTGCCTATTTTGCTTGATACTCTGAATCTCATAAATGCAAATGCCTATTCTATTTAATAATCAAGTGAGCATAAGCCTTGTATAATCCATTACCCAATGGAAGCTATCAGACACAATATTTTCCCTGTTTCACACTTCCCAAAACAAATTATGTTCAGCCCAGAAGCCTACAATTTACGGGACTCCTTACTGGGCATAATGTCATGTGCTAGTGCCTTCCTTTATGCACGTGTGCTATAACATTTTTGAACAGATTTTGCATGTTTGAATAGACCAGACATGCTGGAAGCCTGAAAAAATAACTCAAATGCATCCAATAACATGCATTTAACTTGCAGGTGCACAGCCCTCTTGTCTAATAATTTTACCTCAGGACCATATGTTTTACAAAGTTCGGAGGTTTTGAAAGGCACCTACCTGAAGCTGGAGAAAACTTGATGCAACATGCAGCCATCTTGATGTCAAGGCATGAAATACAATGAAGCATTAAACATTCAAAGTTAATGATGGTTTAGAAGATGTAATCCCTTGTTCAGAACAAAAAAAAACTCGATGTATACATATTTGTTGCAATATCACCTGAGACCTAGTGATGCTTTAGAAGATGGCTTTTAACTGGTGATGCATACATATTCATCACAACATGACATGATATCAAAGTGTCTTAACAATTTTTTCTTATAATACACATCACTCGTGTGGCTGAGTGAAATCAAACTTTAGACTTTAGGGAGGATAGGAAAGGAAATCTTATCATTTACAAAGCTCTAAATGATAATATTGTTGACATTCATTTAAAGTTATCAATTATGGTGCAAGAAAAAGAAATATGTATGTTAAAGAATAAGCATGCAGCAAAACATGAACATAGCCCAAGTCTATAAGCCAGAAATTTTTTATCAAGAAATCTCTCATAATGCTTTGAGTTTTTCATGTACTTGGAGTGCCTAAGAATGAAGACATGTCATGTAATACTAGTACTCAATTTAGATATATTGTTCTCACACCTAAAGAATCAAATCAACTATGTAGGAAAAACCATGGTGATGATAACAAATCTTTACATAGCTTTGCATAGAAAGCCTTAGTTTTGTAAGAGATTACAATATTTGTTTATGCCAGTCATATCATGAATTGTCTACTTGAAAGACAAGACTAACCTTTGCTCATTTGTGGCCATGAGGTAAATGAAAATATCATAAAACTACTTGTTCTTGATGTATCACTAGCTATTTCATAAAACATGAAACTTCTAGGAGTGAATGAAGTACTAGATTAGGCTAGTAGTGTAACCATCAATAGCCAAAGCACTCTATGTGTTGGGCAATTGCCTAGTCGGGTTGAGAGAACATAACTCAACGTGTGGTGCAGCCTACTGCAGGAACTGTTCTTGATTGTCTTGTATTCCATTTAACTTACGACATCCAAAAGCTTTGCTTATTAGCAAAAGAAGCCACCCACTTTTTTCAGCTATATTCTAGTGATTTAAAGAGGTTAGGTTCTTAGAATAAGGAGGGAGGCTAAATATAGTAACTAAAGTACATAAGCGAACTACAGTAGTCAGGAGAATCCTAAAGAGGCCGAAGGAAGTCCATGTGATATCTTATTGATTTTGATTGAAAAGATGTATGTAGGGTACATGGACAAAGTTCATGAACTTTTCATTCTTTAGAAGCATAACATAGAAGTATGGAAAGGATCTTTCTCTATTCCCAAGTTCCAATGAATGATTGCTTATCAAAGTATGAATGGAGTTGTGATGAATGATTTCTTATCAAAGTATGAATGGAGTTTTGATGTATGAACTTCTCATTCTTTAGAAGCATCATAACATAGAAGTATGCAAAGGATCTTTCTCTATTCCCAAGTTCCAATGAATGATTTCTTATCAAAGCATGAATGGAGTTGTGATGAATGCTAAGATGATAAGATTAGAAAATCCAAAAATGGATTATCATACAAGAGAAGAGAAAAAGACCATCCTTTGAATAGAGGGTGGGTTTGGTTGATAAAGGAGGTTTTTCGAGGGGATATGAGGCAAGAGCCTTAACACACCCTTGAAGCAATATGAGCAACCAATGTTGGAAGGATTCAACAATGGAAGAGTGAGAGCCATGTTGAAAGGCACACAAGCAAGACTCTGTATTAAACAAATAAAAATTTGATTCTATTGTCAAATTGATTAATCTTCTAGAGATGAGAATGAATGGCTGTGAATACCTATTCCATTTGTTGTAAATGGTGTACTCCAAGGAGAAAAAGAAGATTTCTTGTCCCATAAGGAGCTCCTCTTACTGGTCAAGCAAATGAGTGCATGTCAGTTGATGACTCATTTCCTCAACAAACAGCCTCAACGTTTGATTTCACTCACGCTCATTTGGACATGGAAGATCAATAGGCATTATTAAAACACTTAAGAACATGCTTAATAGAAGAGCTTAGGTGGATATGTTTTGGCATTGAGAAAACATGCACGAATTTCAAAAAGGTCAAGCCTCACACAAGTAGTTCTTGTTCAAGTTTTTCAAACGAAACAACTATGTTTTTCCTAGCTGTGAAAGAAATACCATTAAGGGATTAGAGCATATGTGTGATGATTGTAAAAAAGCTTGATTGAAAAACTATGAAGAACCTACCATCAAGGAATACAAAGCTATCATGTAATTGAAGATAATTCCTATTCAACATCAAGGAGAAGGTGATATTTTACAATCATTATGATTGGACATTTGCTTAGTATTTTTATGAAGATTGAATGATATTGAGATAATAGTTTTGAACACACGAGGCAATACAAAGATTAACTATTATCAACTTTCAAGATGTGAATCACTAGAGATTCTTATGTTCATTAAATATGCAAAGACATTTTTTTTTTTTTAAATGTAACCATACAAAGAGATGAGCTAAACATTTCAAAAGAGAAATTTAAATTGTAATGATATAAGTTCACAGAAATTAGCAGATGTGGCTGCCAATGCTGAGAAAAACTCAAGGCTAATAACACTACCCAATTTACATTTACTATAAACAAATCAGTGGAATTTGTGACAGTAAATACTATTATACTAAGAAATGTTATCTGATAATAAGATAATAGTAGTTTATATTAACATGTTTTGCTCATACTATTGAGATTATCATCAGAGGCATGAACAATTGTGAACCAATTAGTAACTCAATAGACTCAGAGCTAAATGTTCATTTTTAACACTTTCATGTGGTAACTAGTCCTAATGAGTGCAAATGCCCCTTTCCTTCTATTTGATTTTTTTCTCTTGACAGTACTGCTAAATCAAACCCTTCATTGAGTTGCCAGATAGTCCACCTATTTTATTGTTCATTGTTTCTCTCCCAGGCCAAGTGCTGGGGTGTGTACAATACATTTCCCCCCAATAATGACGATCAAGATCCTCTGTCAGACAATATTACAACAGCCTAGAAAATCCATGCCTTTGTAGCCTTTAACATAGAAAATGAAAATCATTTGGCTTATCTTTTAAATGAAAAGTATTACATGGAAATATTGGAGTGTCTTTGGTTGTAACTAAGATGGCATGGCAAGATCCAAGGAAATCACCTCCTCTCTAGCATTTTGGTCATAGTGTGTAAACAGGGCTCAATTACCTTGTGACAGTTGTCAAAGACTACTTTGACAGCACCAGTACAGGAAAAAAAATTCATATCACTGCAATTAATAACACAAACACACCTAACTTTGGCATTATTTTTCAAGTTAAATAGCAGTGCAAAAACAGGTTTCAGATCTTAATCAGAACTATGTATTTTAAGTGGAAAATAGCTGTCATCTGGATTAAGCAGGATGAACCCCGAATGCATACATATATCATCGATGATTATATTTTATCTGATTAAGAAATTACTGTGTTCTTTCATATGATACTAGAATAGAATGTGTAACTTTGTAACCAAAAATCCACTGGGTTAACACAGTTTGTAATTGGAGAGCCAAGAAACTGAAAAAGACAAAAGAACAACAATAAACATAATCATAAACCCCTTAGGTAGTTCCATGTGAGTGATGCAAGAGATTCAACAATTTTGCATTACCGCATCATGCAAGATTTTTAAGAAGCCTCCAACCCACAATAGGATGAGCAAGTTCACCAATATCTCTCTTTGTAAGCTGTTCGGCCTTTCAAATGAAATGGCAAGACTGAGTACAAGAAACCCCAACTAAACAATTCCACTTTGATAGATCATAGGAGTAACCTAGACAGTCGCAAAACCTTCAAAATGGCACAATTTACACAACTGTTCGTATCAATATCAAATGCATCAGTATAGCAACATGCCAATTGTTGGCAATGCCATAAAATTTTGTCAAGATTTACAGTCCCATTGTCTCATAATCATCTTGAGAGCACAGATCACTGAAGAACATCTTAGAGTGTAAAGAACCATATTTGAGCTCAAATTATTTGCAGCAGATCCTTCCAGTGAATGGCTTCACTTTCATCTCACAAAAAGTGGCATTACATGAATACTTAAGAATTATGTTACACCTTTGCCGCTTGCAAGAAAACAATCTCGCACATGCTAACTGAGGCCATGTTCACTTATGTGTCCATAGCCTTTTCGCTTGAAATTTTAGTATAGCAGACAAACCTGACGATGATATTCTCAAATGAAGTCCTAAGACTTATCAGGACTTTTGAGCATACCATTTAACTTGGATACAACGACATGGAGCTCCTGAAAGAATCCTTTTTGGGAAGCTTGAGCTGCATTTGTGCATAGTGCAGAAAGATTAGAGAAGTATGGACCATGCACATACTCACTACACACTGCACAGCCACCACATGCTGAATGCCAACATGGTAAGAAACAGCAATATAAATTTCACCTTTCCTTTTCCTAGTGTTGTCATCTGCACCCTTTCTGACTTCTTCAGTTGATCACACTGATCTCTTGAAGTCCCATATCTGTTGGAAGGAGAACCAGATTTTAACACAGTCGATTGCTTGCACTGATTATTCTTCTGCATGTGTTGCACCTATTAGATGTAGAAAGGTGGCCAACAAAAAGAAAAGAGTTGTGAGTGAACTATGTTTAAAAGCAAGAAAGGCCCTGAAGGATCAAGACGATTCTTAAGCTTCAACCGCTCACAAGTATGATAAAATCAAAAGCTTCTTTCTTCTACACAGTTTTGGTCTTTTGTAGTAGTAGATTTGAGTTTTAACATTGGTTCGTCACAAATTTCAAAGCAAGAAAGGCCGTGAAGGATCAAGACAATTCTTTAAGCTTCAACCGCTCACAAGTATGATAAAATCAAAAGCTTCTTTCTTTCTACACAGTTTTGGTCTTTTGTAGTAGTAGATATGCTCAAAACTACGCTAGCAACTAGCAATTGACACTTACTCGGTTGTTCTGTTCTGTTTAATTAAAAACCCAGTCAGCCTCTGATTAGAAAGCTCAATTATAGCTGGGCAACTCTGTGATGAGGTCACCGGGGTGAAGAGAACCTTTCATCACAAAGAGCCATTGATCATGTCAATGCTGGAGCTTTCTGCCATATGACAGATTATGATTGTTCTAAAGGATGTTACAACCCTATTTAAACTTTGGTACTCCACACTTCTGAGCTGAAAGGCAGTGTTTATTCAGAAATACTTTTAGAGTAAAGGTTCTAAGGATATAATGCAGAACACTAGCAAGCCAGCGATTTACACTCTATTATACAACAGAATCAGCAAGTGAAAATGGATTAGACATGTGTCTGAAAATCGCCTAAGCTCTTGCATTAATAGCCAATGATTGCCTGTGCTGATCTAGACGTATTCTGTATCAATAGGCATACCTTGTCTAGCATGGCAGGGGTGACAGGCATTGCCTTCATTCGATCTTGAAATATGGCAACCTTCATATGGCACAGCAACATGAAGTTAGAAAGGAGCGTTCATTTTCTAAGCAAAGTACACAATGAAAATACTTTACATCATCGATTCAAACATCTAGATATATGTACCAGGTTATAAAGACCTATTTAAATACTCTTTGTTCCAAGACCTTACAACTTACCTTGCTTGCTAGTAGTGAATTGGTTCTATCCGCTGCCAGAATACGTGCTCCGATAGGTGATTTGATATCCACACACCATGTGCAGTGAATAGGCTCAAAAACGCAGCCATCCTCTTTGACCCACACGGCATGCTCAGAAGTAGGCATACATCTGGTACACTCAGTAGTTGGCTGCAGACCAGTGAATTTTTCTTTGCCTATAGTTAAAGAGGAATCTAGTTCGTCTGGTTCTGTTATATACACATGCACAGTGCTCTCGGATTTTTGCTGTCCCTTTGATGAACAGGGAACAGAAGTATGTACACTATAGTCTTGCATGCTCTGGAGAACCCTTAAGTAGGGCTTTTGCAAGGTTGTTGTGTAGCAACTCACAAACAGGTTTTTCTCAACTGTACCGACAGAATGCCCGCACTTTATGCATGATAGAAGATAGTTTTGTGTCTCATTCTCAGTGGAAACACTTACAGATGATTCAGCACCAAATGTTGCCTTTGTTAGCAAGGTAGCATCCTCAAGGCCTGTGAGATCCGGTGGATCAAACTGGTTTCCTGCTGGTTCGTCACACTCCTTGCTTAAAGTACTACACACAAGCAAAGCATCATCTTCACAATCAGACTTTGTGGCAGTAGTGGATCGCCTCATGCCATTACCATCAATTAGATCTTCATCGATTTCCAAGGAGGCATTTTCAATCAAACTAATATCATCCAAGGTGCTGATCTTCTCAAATAGCCTACTTGAAACAGACTCAAGAACCTTTCTTTTCTTGTCCCTTAAAGAGCACTTTCTGACCCATGGCTTTGAGCTGCTACATTGTATAGGATGAAGCAAATTATTTGGTTGACATTCATCAACCTTCATATCAAAACTGTCACTTTGAAGCTTAGAGGAGTCCATCTTTTGAAAGAACTTTTTCTCAGTGCATGCATGAGGTGGGGTGGCCAATGATTCCCCCCATGCGAAGCTTGATACGCACTGGGGGGGCTTACAAGTTTCAGAACTACATGAATAACTAAACCCATTTTGCAAGGCTGAATCTACAATACTTTTCCTCCAGGAATTAGTCACAAGTTCCTCACTATTTTGCTCTTCCACTCTTATCGTGTTTCGAATCATAGTTATATCATCTGACTCAGCTAATGAAGCTTCCAAATTCTGCATTTGTTGCCATGTGCAAACTACAGAAGCTTCTTCCTCTTGACAAATCCCCATTGAGCACAAACTACTATTCTTGTCATTCTGATTCTTTGATGGAGAAAAAGTCTCAAAACTGCAGTCACACAGAAATTTTCAGAGCACGTGTAAAATGCTCAAGTACATAAAGAGTTGTGAATCTGTAACGTGGAACATGTGAATCGTTGAGACCTCAAGTTCTGTAGAACCAAGTGTAAGATTTTACTGTTCAGAAGATCCACAGATACACAAACCTTAACAGGTTGTAATTGGAGCAACTTTCTTTTAGGATATTGTTTGTAACTGCAACAGGGCTGTCACAGACCCTCCACTTGAATGTATCCAGCATCTCGGTATGTGGATTGGAAGAGTAACTTTTTTCTGGTGAATCTATAGATGTCAGAATAGTAGAGGCTGAACATAGCCCATTGAAAGCTCCAGTTTGCTTATGGACAGAAGGTATCTCAGAATTGATTGAGCCATCATAACTGGGAAGAACCTGGGCTTCAAACAATGTTGGAGTGTCAAATAACAAACTGAGCTTCAAAGAACTGCATATTAGACACAATCAGATCAAAGCAAAAAGCATGTACCATTTCTATCAAACAATGCAAGGGAGCACAGCAGCATCTCCACGTATCTAGAAAACACTTTCCAGGAGCACAGAAATCTCTTAACATTTATAGCTTAATTACCCGGAATGTCTTGAAAAATTTTGCTAAGTCTTCCAGGGACTGCTCAAAATTATCTGATTTTGTGATAGCTTTCCTTAACCATTTCGACATGTACTCCAGATAATTTGACTGCTTAAAGCGCTCATCTGCAAGAAACATTGACATGACAAAGAGAACCGGATTACAAGCAAGTAGCTCTATGAGCTTAAATCTCTGTGCTGGAAGAAAAACACCTTAAAAGCTTTATCAAAGCTGGTTAATAGTTGCCCTTTACCAAGCAGTATTATTGCTCCAAAATCGTTACGATGTCGAATACAACGTCCTGCATAGAAAGTAAAGAGACTGTTCAAGTAACCTTACACATGTAACAATTAGACTCCATTCTACAGTTACCAGATCTGCACTCACCTACTGCCTGATTAAGAGCTCGAAAAGCTTGATGGCAATACCACTGATCACCACCCAGGAGATTCTTTGATATCTTATTGCGATTGTTGTACTCCTTTTTCAAGCTCACTTGTATGTCCTTCCTGCACATCAAAGTCTTGAAATACTACCTAAAAAGTGATATGAGCAACTGCTAGAGAGAAAACACTTGTTGCAAGCAAACAAACTTACACATTTGGAAAGGGAATGCCAACAACAATCTGAGTGAATGCTGAGTCAAAGAAAACATGTCCATGATAGTTTTTGAGTGCAACCTATACTTCATCAGCTAATGACTTCAAATCTCAAATCAGTAGTACATCCATTCCTAGCCTCATATTACTACCATAGAAATGCTTCAAGTACAGAATCCACTCCTACAGCATTGAAACTAGTTGTAGGATACAACCACCCGAGCATTTTCATCAGAGAAATCTATTCCCTCAGAAACCTGTGAATAACAATGAAGATGAAGTTACTGCGACTCCTCAAGCAAGATGTTCATCTGTTTCGATTACCTTCCAAAAGCTGTATACCTTTACAAAAAAAGCCTTGAGCATTTGTCCTTGTAACAAGCAAGACTGAACTGATCATGTTGGAAAACAATACAACACCAAGGGAGGGCACTTCAAATGTTTTCAAAAAGGACAAATGGGTGAGGTGGATAGTCTGTTTTTTTACAGAAATTTAGTCACCTTTCCTCGACACACCGCCAAGAAAGCAGCACCCGTCTGACCCCTTCTGGACGCCAAATTATCATTATTAATAGAGCGTGTTCCTTTAGCAAGCTTGGAAGTTTTTGTTTTCTGTGATATTCCAGCTATGGATTCATAATAACCAGCGAGGATAAGTTCAAAGTTCTCACGGTTTCCACGAGGTTCTGTCCTGTCCATACAATACCATCAAAACAGGTATCCTTTTGGCAACCTCAATCAAACCAAAAAACAGCACTATAACATCCTCAAAACTTTAAGGGCATTTTATCACAGGTAAAGTTGAATACATTAGAAAGGTGCGTAGTTCTAACAAGAAGTGTAAAATGAAAAAAAAAAACTATTCTCTAGTTTTCTAGCACTATTTGAAACAGGCCAACTCTTTCAGAATCATGAGGGTATTGTGACTCCTAGGTATTATGTAAGCAGACTGAGCACTGTGTGATGCAGAAAAATCACTATTTGCTTATCTTCCAACATTATATGATAAATAATCAGCAATTTTAAAATAGGCCAAATTCCTTTCAAGAGGACATGATTCTAAACTGCCTGAGCCACCGATTCTTCTTGTTTCAAAAAAGCTGATTCTAACGAACAGAAACAGCTTCACTAAAATACCTATCAACTGATTCAGCCTGTAGTTTTCTTAGAACGATGTTCCTACCTAGTAACCACAGCATTCCAGAAACCTCACTCCAAAACATGAGCACCTCAAATTTTAAAACGTTTTGCTTTTGCTTTTTTCCAAACTGATTTGTCATATCCTATAATATATCATTATATATCTAGTTGTGAGATCGGAATATATCCAAATTTCATATAAAATTTTGAAATATCACCGCAAGCACTGCACGCAGGCCTCTTGATTACTTGTCAAATGCCAAGATTTGAATGTTCAGTATATTTCAAATATAGTTGAGCATTCAACAAGTTGAGAATCAGATCAGGACTTGAAGGCACTACTAGAATGAACTCAATGAGCACACTTCCAAGGAAATCTACAGTTTTAATCACAACATTAAAGCATAGCGCTGGTGGAGATTTCTGCAACCTCTGAAAACTCCAAGGACGCACATGTGGCCTCCAAGATATTTCCAAACAAGAAAATACACTCTGACTGCAAGATCAATGGATCCTAACAATGTCGCCTCCAAAACAATGAGAATAACGTAGCCCCATACTATTGCCCTCCAAAATTGTCCTGATTGATTTTATCACTGGACGACACCTGTTATTTTTCATGGAGACTCACGAGAGCCAGGTGCACGGTTTACCCACCTTCCCGGGATACAGATGGGATTCAGTATATAGATCTGAGACTAGATCAGCCAGTGGTTGTGATTCGGGAGGAGTGGCTTGTCTCTACAGAGAGTCCCTTCATCAGATGTTCGAGGTTGTCAGGCATGATGAGCATGCACGGTATATTTGGCTTCGTATCTCAGGACGAACGATTGGTTTGGACTAGGGACATCTTCATTGCTGCCTGCTATTTTCCTACAAAATCCTCCTCCTCTGTTGAGGGTGTTGGCTCACCTTATTTGGACCTTTAGTGGATATCATCGGATTTGCAGAACGGGGGCATATTTTCCTCACTGGGGATTTTAATGCCCAGATAGCTTCACGACAGACGGAGTTCCATGATGCTACAGATCAAATGCGAGTTCATGCCCTTGATAGTGACAGTTTGGGGATCACCAAGATTTCTGCTGATGGACCAGGACCTATTACTTCATATGGTGAGTACATGTTACAGTTTGGTGAGGCATATGAGTTAGCCATTTACAATGGCCTACCTCACTGGCCTAATTTTGGCAGCTATACTTGTCACCCTCACAGTGGCGATCATAGTGTAGTTGATTACCTCATGGGGTCACCGTCATCCATCCTTCTTATTCACAGCTTCCATATCTCCCCTACCACCCTTTCTGATCATTCGTTCCTATCCTTCTCTATTGGCCACCTTCCACCACCACAGCCTCAACACCAATCCATACTTCCCCGTGCACCCAAATACACTTTCCACCCCCTCTCTATCCCACTCTACCAGGAATCCCTCGCCTCCCTACTTCACTCTTTTCCACACAATGAACCGCTGGAGTCACAAGCCTCCTTCCTCACCACTTGTCTCCACATTGCTGCTACTTTGGCTTTCCCTTCTAAACCTCATAAGCACAAACCAATCCATCCACGATCATCCCGACCTTTCCACCCACCGTGGTATGATGCGGAATGCTGATCCTTACACCATTCTGTCACAGATGCTCGTTTCCACCTTCGCCATCTCCTCCGCTCTTCACAACAAATGTACAACCGCACACTCCATCGCAAAAAACGTGCCTATGATGACTCTGAAGGAAACCGTCTTGTGAACCTCCTTCTCAGTTCCTCCTCAGGTGCCTTTTGGCGTGAGTTTATCCCTCGTGCCCCACCTCCTCTTCTAGACGATTTACATATCTGGACCGACTATGCTACCCAACTTTACACTATACCCACTGATACGCCCATCTCCATCTCTCCTCGACCTTCAGACTTCACCTTTTTCACCCCTGACTTGGTTCGGGCAGCAATCAAAAAGCTGAAAACCCACCGCACCAAGGACATTGAAGACCTTGAATCTGAGCTACTGATTCACGCCTCCGATACCCTTGCCCCTACACTATCCACTCTTAACCACGTTGTTGTTGAGGGCTTCCCATCCTCTTGGTGCACCAGCATCATACACCCTATCCACAAAAACGGTGACCCCATGGTACCTGGTAAATACCACACTATTATGATTGGGCACATTCTTGCGAAGTTATATGGCACCATCCTCCAATCTGCAGTCAGCTTAGAGGCAGAGTCCAGGAGATTACATGCTTTGGGTCAGGCAGGGTTCCGCGCTCATTACTCCACTACAGATCACATATTCACACTTCGAGCCCTTATTGAGGAAGCTAGACTCTGGAGAGAAAAGGTCTACTGCTGTTTTGTGGACTTCAGAAAAGCCTTTGATTCTGTCCCACGCTCCTTACTTATCCAGAGACTCCGTGATCTGGGGTTCTCTACAGATATTATTCTAGTCGTCATGGCTCTCTATGAGAGGGTCTTGGCCTGCTTTCGTCATGGTAGTGGCATTTCTGAGCAGATCTGGAGCACTATTGGAGTTAAGCAGGGATGCTCTCTCTCACCAGTTCTCTTTGGATTATATATTGACGAGCTAGAGCAGGTAATTTCTCAGTGTGATGGGGACGGTTGTTGGCTTGGGGCCATTCTGATCGCCATCCCTCTCTATGCGGATGATGTGGTAATAGTCTCCCGTACCATAGAGGGATTACAGAGACAATTGGATTGCTTACACAACCTTTTGTACTGTGGGGTTTAGGGGTGAACCTCTCGAAGACCAAAGTTATGGTCTTCAATACCTCTCGGGCCTTCATGCAGCACCAGGAGCTTACCCTTGATGGACAGTCCCTAGAGGTGGTCTCTTCCTACACTTACCTGAGTGTGCTCTTCTCTGGTCCTACCTTCAATATGAAATAGGCGGCTACTACTAGACTTGGGGCTATTGAGACAGGCAGATTCTAGGGTACACCACGAGACGAGAGACTATGTCTGCTATGTCCCCTACATGAGATAGAGTCCAAGGAGCACTTCATCTTCAGATGCCCCATATATTATGAGATCAGAGGGAGACATCACCGTTTATTCCATGACATGCCTACTACACTCAGAGTAGTGATTGGATATGAGGACTCTTGTTGTGTCGCACTTATGCTACGGGAGATGGTCTTGCTTGCGCCAGGATATGTACCAATTAGCTCACCAGCCACATCCTAGCTCTCAGGCTCAGATTACGTCTTTCTTCACCAGGAGACGGACACGGTCTGATGACGATGACGACGACATACCACCGCACCGATGTCAGAGACATTGTATCACTCATAGTCATGTTGCAGTTCGCACTTCACGCCATGTTACGAGAGCACACAGTTTTCACCCTCCTAGACTACGTCAGCGACGGTCCATGTTACCTCATGTTGCAGCTCGTATCACATCTTTCTTCGGCAACAACACTACATGATATTACTCTACTCCTGGCAGCTATATGGACAGTTGGCAATTTGTAGTTTATAGTTATGTTGCTCATTTCTCTTTTATGCATAGCTTTTTCTTGGAGACGTTTATATACGCTCCCATGGTTTTCACATACTTGACATGTACTCCATTTTCCGCACGAAGTTCATTGAGTTGTGAAAGAAAAGCGCCAAATTGATTAGAAATGTACTCATTCAGCGAGGAGATGTTCTCAGGATTTACTTACTAAGATTGCCACGATTGATGCTCAACAGACTGAAATTGCTTCTCGTGTTGCGCTTAGTGCTTTGCAGAGGGACATCATCCCTAATATCTCCCGTGTTGTTGAGATACTAAGGCATCCATGAGTAAGCTTCCCCTACTTGAGCGCCAAATACATGACATTGTTGACTACACTGCCCGAATTCCCGTTCTTGAACAACGGCTTCATGAGACGGTGGACAAAAGGTACCTACTCTCGAGCAAGAAGTATGTGAGACCAGATCATAGGCTTCTACCCTGAGATCATCTACCACCTCTTCGTCTTCTGTAGCACCCTCCTTAGACACCACGGTACAAGGCATCTTGGCAGAACAACAACGTCGGGATGACAAAAAGCTCAACTTAAGATTTCGGGTTCTTCCTACTGAGGGCACAGCACTGGACCAGGTTACCTCTTTGACTACTTCAAGCACTGGGGCTCTCAGTTCCAGGTATCCAATATGCTTGGCGCCTCCAGCATCAACTAAGTTCCATGCAGACACACTCTCTCTTCATCCGTTGGATACCTCTTATGCCCGTTGTTCTCATGACTCATCAGCGACGATTACGCTTTTTGGGGAACAACTTCTGAGGTTGGCTCAAGCACACGGTCTCATTATCCTTAACGGTCTTCTTCAATGGCCATCCTCCTCTGCATATACTTGCCACCCATTTGGTGGCGATCACAGCGTAGTGGACTATTTCATTGCATCTCCTGCTTTATTGCCCCGCCTGGCATCCTTCACCATCTCTACCCCGGTCCTCGCTGACCCAGCGCCAAGTCCGCCTTCTCCTCCACCTTCCCTCTTGTTTGACCCACCCACCATCGTATACCTCCTCATCAATCCCAGGCCTACGTCCCTCGTCTTCTGGACCACTTTCCTTCCTCCTCCGATGTCACTACCCAAGCCTCCTTTTTAACACACGCCCTGACTATTGCCGCTCATGCCATTGCGCCCCCTCTCCGCTTCTCTTCTCATCGTCGTACCCATAATAAATGGTATGACAACGATTGTTCTTTCTTCCAGAAATATGTCGAGTTCCTCAGATTCTCCAAATCTACACTTTTTTCTTGGTTGCCCGTTGGCTCATTTGCTCATCCCCATTCTGCTTTATGCTGATGACATTGTTCTGCTTTAACCCTCACCAGAAGGGTTGCAGTGTCACTTACAAGGCCTACATCGGTTTTGTGTTGCTTGGGGTCTCTCTGTTAACTTAAAAAAGACGAAGATCATGATTTTCAACACCAATCGACAAAGCCTTCACAATTATCGATTCTTCTATGATGGTCAGGAAGTTGACATTGTTGCCTCTTATACTTACTTGGAAGTCCTGTTTACTGCGCCCCTTCTTGTTTTACCAAGCTGCATTTGCGAACATTTCTTCCGGTCTTTCAACATTGGTCCAATTCGAGCGTGGTTGTACAATGAATCATATTTTTGATCCCGCTACTAGATATCAGTTGTTTCACACATGGGTGGTTCCAGCAGTGATGTATGCCTCCAAGATCTGGTTGCCAAGACTTTCTCTCCGGGACTAGGCATGCATTTCTCGCATACAAGCCACTATGTTGGGTCGCATGATGCGTGCCAAGACTACCACCCCTCATGATATCCTATGTGCTGAGTTCGCTACTTCTCCGATCATCCTTGAGGGTTTTTTCAGCCTTATTCTTTTTCTTCAGCGGATTCAAGAGATTTGTGCATCTCACCCGGATAGATACATAGTTGTTGCGGTTACTTCTTCACGTGTCCTAGCTGATTCCCATGCCAAGCTATCCTGGTACCAACAGGGTCTCTTACTACATCTGGGCATCTCTATCATGGATCTTCCTCGTGGTACGCATTCATATATTCTCTTCCCGCTCCTTTCTTGATTCCCGACATCTATACCCCTACCAAATCTTTTAAACAATACATTATCACCTACATTGAACAGGTCACGCAAGAATCCAGCTCTCTACGGAAGGAGATGGGACAGCTTCAAGCAACCATTCAATCTCTGTCAGCAGAAAGGGAAGCCATGCTAGCCCGGATTACTGCTTTGGAGACAGCAATAAGCAAGCCAGGAGAGCCAGCCACCTCTACCTCTACACGGATTCAAGCATTGGAAGAGAGGATCGAACAACACAAAGCTGAGACAAAGACGTGGGCCTCTCTCTTCAAAGATGGCAATACGGAAGGTACATCCTCCTTTAATAGTGTCATTTCAGCTACCATATCGGAAGAGAAGATGCGGGAATACAAATCCATGAATATTAGGGTTCGAGGGATTGAAGACACCAATGATCCAATGACCGAAACAACCAGTTTTCTCTCAAACACGCTTTCCCACCACTCTAAAGGACTGGAAAGAGCTTGGCGAACGAAGAGAGACCCTTCTACACTCATTGTTCGCCCAAATTTGGAAGAACGACGGGCAGCCCTCAAACTACGAGCCAAGCTTAGAGGTACACTTATATTCATGGATGACGATCTCACCCCCATGCAGGTTGCGGATCGGAAGAAAGCATTTAGTGAGGCAAAAGCTTTGGGAAAAAGGGTGATATATCGGGATGGTAAGGCCCGATACATTGATCTTCTGAAATCTGAGAAATAGGGACTCGGGCCCCCCGGACTTAGGAGCGGTTCGGAGGCCCTTTCTAAGGCATTGCGGTTCAGCTTATGGAACTGCAATGGTATCCACTCTTCAGCTACAGCAGGGGATTTCAGAGATTTTTGTGTGGATGGCGATATCTTACTACTCACAGAGACACGTGAGAGTCCTGAGAGGGGACTACCGACCATTGAGGGTTTTTGTTGGTATTCCGCACATCGGAGGACGACGAGAGCATTGACAGATCGAGGTTCAGGTGGGGTGGCTTGCTTAATCCGAGGCTTCCTTCAACCTTGGGTCGAGTTGGTACATACTGATGAGCGAGCCCGCTATATATGGGTTAGGCTGGATCGGGGTCTGATGGGCCTAGATCGGGACGTCTTTATGGCCATTTGTTATTTTCCACCGGATTCATCAGTTTTCACATCAGATGAGGAGTCACCTTACATGGATATCTCTTCGGACATTATCAGGTATGAGGAGCGGGGTTATATTCTTCTAGCCGGTGACTTTAATGCCCGGACTGGGTCCAGGCAGACAGAGTTCCATAGAGCAGAGGATGATCCGCAGCGGATACATGCCATAGACTGTGATGATCTTGGCCTCCGGCGACGATTGACGGATGCAGAGGGTCCACTTACAGCATATGGAGAGCAGATGCTTCAGTTGGGCGAAGCTCGTGGATTGGTCATTTATAATGGCCTGCTGCAGTGGCCTGGTTCAAGTGATTATACTTGTTTCCCACACAGCGGAGGACATAGTGTTGTTGACTATTTCATGGGATCACCCTCTCTCCTTCCCTCCATTTCATCCCTCTTGGTTCATCACACCACCCTCTCTGACCATTCGTACCTCTCGTTCGCACCTCACACACTCGCCCATTAACCCCCACTGTGAAGACTGTGTATCGCTATACCCCTCAAAACACTCCACTGTACAAGGAAGCCCTTTCTGAACTTCTGACTCACTTACCCTTACGAGCATAATTTAACAGATTAGTCTCTTTTTCTTGTCCGAAGCATCCATACCACTGCATCCCTCGCTTTTCCATTCTCACGGCCCAAGCACTCACGACATTATCGACCACACAATCCATGGTATGACCAGGAATGCAAACACCTTCACCAAGACTTGATCAATGCATGATGCCACCTTCCCCATCTAGTAAAGGACTTATCCCGTGTATATCGTAGAACTTCTCGAAAAAACAAAAATGCATATGAGACCTGCCAAGGAAAGAAGATCATGGACCTTCTCTTTAGTTCCTCATCGAAATCCTTTTAGAAAAAATTCCTCCCACGAGCACCTCCACCCCGGATCATGGATCTTAGCACATGGGTGACCTTTGCCACATCACTATACACTGTCTCTGATGCACCTCCACTTTCCACGCCCTCATCCACAGACACCTATGACACATTCTCCCCGGGCATGGTAGAAGAGGCCATCAAATGATTACACTTACATAAAGCCAAAGACATCGATGAACTAGAGGCTGAACTTCTAAAGTATGCTGCTGACATCCTTTCACCTTTCCTCTCTATCTTATTCAATCGAGCTATCACATCCGGATTCCCCTCCCCTTGGTCCACAAACCTTATCCATCCTCTCCATAAAGGCGGTAATCCTATGAAAGTCAACAACTATCGTACCAACATGATCAGCCACCTCTTTGCCAAAGTTTATGGGTCTACTCTTCAGTTGGAGATTAGCACAGAGATGGACACCAGAGAACTCCATGCCATTGGTCAGGTCAGCTTTAGACCAGGATATACTACATCAGATCATATTTTTACCCTGAGATCCATCATTGAGGAGGCTAGGGCCAAGAGAGAGCGTGTATACTGCTGCTTTGTGGATTTCCGCAAAGCCTTTGATTCTGTGCCCAGACATTTATTGATACAGAGGCTTCGAGATCGTGGTTTTCAGGAGGATATCATACGAGCAGTTGTGGCATTGTACAGGCGAGTTATTGGACGGATCAGAGTATCAGGGGTGGTATCACCAGAGGTGGATAGTACGATTGGGGTTAAGCAAGGATGTCCACTTTCACCTACACTTTTTGGTTTATACATAGATGAACTTGAGCAAGTTATACAGAGTTCCAGAGGGGTGGGATGTACATTGGGTGACCTCATTATTGCTATCCTGTTATATGCGGATGATGTGGTCTTACTTTCGAGGACGAGGGAGGGCCTACAGCGGCATCTGGATGCACTTCATTCTTTTTGTATCCAGTGGGGCCTGTCAGTGAATGCTGCCAAGACCAAGGTTATGGTGTTTAACACCTCCAGATCCTTCATGATACGGCAGGAGCTTCTATGGGATGGTCATCCACTTGAGGTGGTTGACTCCTATACATATCTGGGTGTTGTTTTCTCTGGTCCCACTTTCAGTATGAGACAGGCAGCGGTTTCCCGGTTACGGAAGGGCTGTTCTTCATTGGTAGATCTGGAGAAACTGTGTTCAGATCACACATTAGGGATGCGGCTAGTAAGTGCCGACTTTTTGACACTATGGTAGTCCCCTCGGCCTTGTACGCAGCAGAGACATGGAGTACTGGCTTGACGGCCACTGAGTGGGCACACATCTCACGACTCCAGATCCATATGCTATCTCGGATGATACGTGCAAAGCCCTCTGTACCACATCATATTATACTGGCAGAGTTTGTTGTCCCCCCCATTCAGATTGAGGCCCTGTTTCACATTGTCACATTCATACAGCGACTAGAGGATCTCCAGGGTGGAGACACGCACTATGCTACAGCAGCTTTGTCATCATCCCGACACTTACATTCTGAGGGACACTCCTTCTCATGGTATTCTCAGGCTCGCCGTCTCCTTTCTACATTGGGTATTCAGATTACTGACTTACCTGCTGGCACTCATCAGTATATATGTGGCCATTTGTACAGACCATATCTTCAGAGCACATGGCGAGGTCCATTGAGGACGAAGACTGAGTTTTATCATACACATTTTCTATCTCGGGATCCGGCTGGGTGTCCTATAGTACCTGGATATTTGGTGGAGAGTATCTCACATAGACTGCGGATTGTGATGGGTCAGTTTCGGGTTTCCTCACACCAGCTAGCCATTGAGACTGGCAGATATAGTAGCACACCGCGAGAGGCTCGGATCTGTGGTATGTGTAATACACACGAGGTAGAGGATGAGTTCCATTTTCTCTTCAGATGTCCGGCTTATTATGAGATCCGAGGGAGATATTACTGCTTGTTCCGAGATCACCCAGCCACACTCTCTACCTTGATATCATATGAGGATCCCAGATGTGTTGCATTGATGATTCGGGAGATGTCAGATTTGAGGACGGTGAGACTAGACACGGACACCCCCCCCTTGTTACAGCTGAGCATCAGGGAGTGCTTATCTCGTCGGAGACGGACCCAGAGAGACGACCAGCCCAGAGGCCACAGCCCACAGCTCCACGGCAGCAGAGACGACACCGACAGTTCACTCAGAGACAGAGATCTACAGCCCGCTGTCCAGTGACAGTTTCACAGCATACTATACACCATTATTTTACCGGTGGAGGGACATCTACTTTATCATGATGATGGACTGTGACTTTGCTAGCCATCTTCTGACTTTTATTGTTTCCATAGATGTTTGAGCTTTTACGCTCCTATTGTGCATACTTGACATGTACCTTTTATTAGTCTTATATACCTTAGGGTATTTCAAGGACATTAATAAAGATCTTTCTTTCTTTCTTTCTTTCTCTCTCCATCGTCATGCAATCACACCACCTCATCCTGCTCGGCCTTCGTGGTTTGATGATGAGTGTAGTTCACTACACCTCCGTGTTACACATGCACGTACACATGATCAGCTTATTCTCTCCACTGTTCGTCGATCTCTCCATCGTACACTCCGCCGCAAAAAGCACACCTACGAAGAACAAAAAGGGAGAAACCTCGTTGCTTCCCTATTTAGTTCCTCTACTGGTGCCTTTTAGAGTGTGTTTATCCCTCGTGCTCGACCCCCTCTTCTTGACGACCTACATGTCTGGTCCACCTACGCTACCTCACTCTACACCATACCTACTGACTCGTCCATTTCTATCTCCCCCCGTCCACTTTGTTCTACTTTCATTCGTAGCTAGTTTATAGCATTTTACGACCATGTCCTCCTATGGATGATACTCCCGCTGTTGCTTGTACATATTTTCTTTGTGGTCTTATGCACCCACGGGTGCCCAAAAGACGTTAATAAAGCTTTCTCTCTCTCTCTCTCTCTCTCTCTCTCTCTCTCTCTCTCTCTCTCACACACACACACACACATTATAGTCTACATCGTACAAAGCTATAATTGCACCCTAAACACTAGACTAGCACTTGTTTATGCTAGAAAAAAGTGCAAAGAATAAGGCAAGCAAAAAAACCTAAAATAATTTAACAATTCAGCTCTAAGCTGGCAAATTCAAACCCGTCAAAAGAAATTTGACCCGTCCCATGAACCATGACCAAACACTGACAAACTCTCAATGATACAGACAGTATAACTGCTGAGCCTTGTTAGGTCCCAAATTCAAATAAATTTTATTCATCAGATATTTCATGAGCTTACAAAGAGTTGCATCTGAAGAGCGAGTATGACATGATCTTGAATGAAACTCTACTCGAGCTTCAACAATTTTGTAAATCGAAGACCTTTCAATACACAGATGAGGATGGGCGCTTGATGAACCTGTCATGCTCTACAGAGTCTTCTCAAGCAAAGCGTGAAACATAATTGATTATCCATGAATGCATGCTCATAATTGAAATGCTAGAAAAAAAATAATTATACTGGAGCAGAACCAGCCACTTTAGAGCAAAGAGTCATAGAAAACTCTCTTTCAATTTCCCTGCATGTTTCCAGATGGTACTGAAAAAAATGCTGCGTTGTCGCTATCTTAACAATGAACAACATTTGTTTAAAATGAGCAAAGCACTTGTTTCATATTTCTGAAATTTGTACATCTTGAGAAATAAAGACCAATAGAGTTGGTGAACCGTCTGTGTGCAAGCAAGTCCACGTAAGTTTTGCAATTTACGATCATGGACCTAAAAAGAAACAATTTACGATCATGGACCTAAAAAGAACATAAAGATAGAATGTTCAAGTTATTATGGAAATTGTTTTCTGCAACGTATTCTGGAAATGCTCAACCTGATGACACATTCTTTCTAGGTATAGATACTATGCAATATCGCACACTTTGTCAGAACTTGCAGGAAAGCCTATAATTGCATAAACAGCATTTATTGTACATTCAAAAGAAGCACAACTGTCATGCCTCAGAGTTCAAAGAAAAGCCTCCTGGAAAAAATTGACTGTGGATAGCAGTTTTAGCAATAATCAAAATTTCCAGTAAAATTTCTAGCATACATTACCTACAAATAGCCTTCTGTCTTCAGATAACCGTGCCCACTGACCAGTGGCTTTCCACCTCCTACATAGTTTATCTAAAAGCTTGTAGCTAGGGAAAAAGATGAGAGCTCCACCAGGTACGACCTTGCAAATGTTTTCCAATGCAGCTCCTACAGCATCCTGCCACAATTGCATTGTGATTAAACATTTGATCACAGTCTGCTCAAAAGCTGAACACAATCCAATCTACAAGAACATAAAAATAAAGAGGAGATGACTAAACAGGTTGTGTGATCTCAAAAGTCGCATTGGTTTTTGCAAAATGTACATGTTTGAGATCTAGACTGAGCTCTTTACTAGCTTTGGACTACGATGTAGTAAAGTTAAAGTTGTCATAATCAGCCGCAGTCCACAATGCCGTTACTATTACAATAATTTAATCCAACAAGTACCTGGAAAGTGTATGTTTCAGCATGCTTGTAGCTAGCATTCAATGGCTCACTTCCTGGACCAACTGAAAGAGCTGCAGCCCAAACCTGAACAAAGTGTACGCAGAAATAGTATCTTGTAAGCAAATCAAGAAAAATCGTCCAGCAAGCATTAGACAAATGGCCTTGGATAACATACCTGTTTACTCATGTCTATCACGTGAGGCCCTTCCATACAGATTTCAAAAGGTACACCTAGCTCAGAAGCAAAAGAACTCAACGGAGACAGGGTCCTGGAAAAGAAGAGACAATTGAAAAATGTTAGAGCAATAACCCATGAACATCATGGCTGAAGAAATGTTCTTGCACACAATCGCTTCTCCTGCTTAGCTAGCATCTACAAAGTTCTATATACACAGTTCATAGAAGAGCACACCCATGAAACATAGCTGGGCTGCGAAAATTTGGAATACCCAGATGTGAGGATAATAGAGCGTGAAGCTGCCGCAACATCTTCAAAAACCACTCCAGGATTTAAGCACCACAAACTCACAGAGTAAACCCATCGCTGTACACCTATACCTCGAAGAACACCCAAAGAATTGAAAACTGCTAAAAAGTACAACTGAATTACAAAATAATATCCATGATACAAGGGTAAAAGTAGCTTAAGGAACTTTTAAAATTCTAACCTTCATCTCTCTTTAAGTACTTTTGTATGACCAACTGATAATCGCCGACTCGTGCAGGGCTTTTGAGCATGAATTTCAGTGCAACAAAAAGGCCTGCTTTCATTGTTATATCAGGAGTTTGATGAGACTGGCAAGTAAGTGATTACATCGAAATTCAATCGAGCCGTAAAAGAAACCTCTTTACCTTCTATTAAGCATGCCACATGAATGCTCAGATGCAATTTTGCTTCATCAGGATCTGAAGCAGCTTTTATAACCTAGACATCCAAAAACTGGAATCATGTCAGACTCCAACTCAAGCTTAAGGGCACGAGATATAAACTGAACCAAGTTCCAGAAAGGAAGCCACAAGCACGTTAGTATCTAAAAAGAGAACAAGTAATAGGATCTTCTGAACACCAGATGGCTGTAATCGGAACGCCTTACCTTTTCAGCACAGTCTAATAGGATAGGAAAGGCATCCAAGGATATGCCTGCAGCTCTTAATTCACGTAATGCCTTGTCACCATTCCAACTGTAAAGTAAAATCAATTCAGAAGCTTGCGTTTCATCACATGCTTCTAAAAGTTTTATTCAAATCTTTGAATTCTTCAAACCCAGAAGACCCGAAAATCTCAACAATATGCAAGGTTTCAGGTAGGAAACAAGGCTTAATGCCTCTGGTGAAAAATAATGAAGAGTTTTGAGAGGAGAATACTGTGTATTTGGTAGTATCACAGTGACCCAAGACAGACAGCTAAGGAAGAACGAGCAACTTGCCAGGAGCTGTAGTGCTCAGGATCCCTCTTTGACAAAAAATTTGCTTGCTGTTGAGCCCAAATTAACATCTCCTGCAGACCATAATGAATGTTTACCTTGGATTGAATGAATCTTAATACTGACTCACTTTTTCCACATCAAATTATGCTTTCCGGAAAAGCAAATGCTACCTGTATCATCTCAAGGAGTGGCTGGTAATATTCAACGCTTGCTCCAGAGGAAGTAAGTTGTTCCAACTCTGTCTGAATCTCTGCCACCAAAAGGAATAATAACTTATACAGCAAACAAGACTATGTGCATGTTCTAATGTTACGATATGACAGAGGTTATGAAAACCTCATCTATAGGGACATCTATAGAGAAATCTTACCCTCAAGCTCAGTCGTCTCCAAGTCTACACTTCCCGATTCCCGTGCAACATCCTCAATATTGCTGTACATACAGAACCCATGCTAAGCCAGATGAATCAAATGTTTACCAAGTGTACTGTGTGATGGATGTTTGATGATGGATTATGGATAAATTATAGATTTCAATGTTGATTGGAAGTTGGAACATAGAATCTAGTTTGTGAAGTTTGCATTGTGTCCATTCAAGGTTGTCATGTTCACTTGTGATTTTGTGAACATTGATTTGATATCAGGCTTCAACTTCCTACAAAGCAACAGTGAACTTTGAATGTATATATTCAGTACCGATCTAATATCTATAAGATTTTGAAAACACTGTGGACATTATCCATATTAAATTGGATATTCTTTTGGATTATATCTAGAAAGATTAACAAAAAAAAGTCTTGCTGATTCTTCCAGGACGAACCTTATTCCAAATCATGATTCATGATGATTCATCCAATTCTGGAAAGGTCGATTTCGAACCAGGTAGAACACTACATGGAATACATTTGGCAAGTCCTATCCTCAAGTGGAATCCCCTTAAAAGGTCCAACTTCAACTTGACTTGAAAGTTTAGGATTGAAAATGTTAAACCCTACCATTTGAAGGCTTATATGATGTCTATCATGAACCAAAGTTGCATGGCGTTTTGGAGCTGTTTTTAAAGGTGTTGAGATTCACATGAGAAATGTCAAAAAGTATTTAAACATTCCAAAATGCATCTTGTTTGTTGCAGGCATAATTTCAACATGTTATGAAGACTGTCTTGACTGTCATTTAGTATTGTCTTTCGTATGTAGCATGGGAAAGTTTAAGATTCCCAAGTTTGATAAGAAAGATGAGAAAAGACGTAAGGTAATAAGTAAAGAAAATCATACTTCACATTGAAAATGTGAAAACTTAAAAGAAGCAATTAAGCCTGTAGTAAGATCAAATGTCATTTGAAAAGGACTAATGTGATCTTATCATATACAATCATTAGCTACTATAAATTCAAAGCATCAGTGAACCCTCTTGGGATAGAACATACTGAGCTTCATCCAAAATAACTATTGCACCTCGAAGATCCACATCCATAGCCTTTCGAATGATTGGGTTTACAATATAACTATAGGGGCAAAACACAATCTCTGCATCAACAGACAAAGCTCGAGCTGCAAAGTATGCACAACCTGCATAGTATTGAATTGTCAGCTTATTATCAAAAGCTCAAGTATAGGAAGTAGCAATTCACAAAAATATGTGCATAACATCATCTTACCTTTCATGGCATGCCCAAGGCTGACAAGGTCTTCAATGTCATGCACTTCATGAATACCACCCAATTGAATTGATGAGTGGTTTCTCAATTTATTCGCATTCCTGGTATAGTTAAATGTTGTGTCAAATAATATTAGAGTTTACGAAATTCCTTGCCCCAATTGTGCCACTAATCAGAACAAATAAAAACATAAGACCCCATGATCAATAAGGTTGAAGCAGAATAAACTAAGAACTAGCATAGGTATTACATTACATAAAATTTATAAAACTCCACAATTTTTCAGCCATAGCACGCAACATATCGAGAATTAGTAGAGGCTACAATGTCACTACACTATGGCAAACCAACTAGACTCCAACATGTTGAAGTAGTACACATATTACAATACACATATTGAGGTATACAAAGTAAAATTATGGTACAAATAATAGATCGTAAAATTCATGTCAAGTCAACAAAAGAGCAAGTTGATAATGGTATTTTCAAATCGCAAAGTGAAGTTTTGAACTCTGGACTTAACAACGACCACCACATAAAGTTAAGCAAACAACTACCTCGGTTAAATCAAGTTAAAAAATTTCAAACCAAGATTTGGTGCAACAAGGTTTTCTGTGTGTTGCTAAATCATATGTATGCCTAGCATAATAGATTTAGATCTTGATTTTTCTTTTGAAAGCTCGAAGAACATTCTTGTTCATCAGAACTTCAACGGGGTTTAAAGAGGAGAGAATTTGTGACTCCAAACAAAGTTTTGAAAAAAAGTAATCATATTGGATAGAAGAATGGCAACAACAATTTAATTGATTTTTGCATGTATAATGCATGCAATAGATTATGCAAAGCTAGCTAGAACAAATTCGACCAAATTATTGCTTGTCAAATATAGCAAGCCTCAAAAAGAATTAAGTATGGGAGTACATGTGTCCTTGAAAAAGCAAATGGCTCAAGCAACAATACAATGATAAAAAGTCCATTCAACTTCTAGCCACGAGTTTAACTTTACTAAATCTAATGGACTTGATTGTATCTCAATATTTTGGACGCATCATTAACTAGTGACAAGTTTTTGAAGACATTGCTAAGAGTGCAGTTATTGGAGCTATAAAATAGACCGTTGACTAACAATGCTAATTAGGCCCAATTGTGGGCCATATCGATTGTGAACAAACATGAGCCTCATTGTCAACTATTGATTATGTAGACTTGAGAGTATTAGGGCCCAGCAATGGATCAAACATAACCTCAAACGAGTTGATTGCCAAAAAAATGGTCTGAGCACCAAATTTGGTACCATTCAACAACCAAATAGGCACATAGCAATGATTAGGTTGTGGTTGCCAAATGCAACTAATGTTCCCACAATCAGATATCTAGTAAGCTGGGACAAGAACAATTGCCATGAATAGCAATTGGGCACCCCCTAGAAAAGTACCTTTCTTTGTTGGCCGTTTTTGGAAATCCTAATTCTAAATATCCAATTTTCAACTTCTAAAGGTCAACTATTTTGAATTTTTTGGCAACAAAAGTTGAAAATATATAGTTTTGGGGAGTCAAGGCACCTATAAAAACAAACAACATATCAATTGGAGCTCTTTTTCGTAAGATATTGCAAAATCAAAATTTTGGTCAAAGGGGTAATTTTTTTAGTGAATCTACATAATCTATGTTGTCTTGCAAGCCTTAGATTCCAATTTCTAATCTCTTTGACTTGTCAGAAGTGAAATTATTGCAAAATTTTGGTCCAACTTAAATATTTCATTTTCTATTCTACGAGATTCTATTTTAGATTCCGCATGGATCTTTGTGTTACATACTTGAAGATGACCTCGTTGCACTTCCAAGCTTGTCAATAGGAGCTCTCTCCCAAACGATCTTGAACGTCAAAGTTTGGTCAAGGGAAACATTATGTTTTCTACATACAAATTTGGTTTTGATGCTAAGCAAATCTTTACATTCTTTGTTGACCAACAGGTGCAACAAACCTTACAACCTATCAATTCAAAAACCTCCATCTCAGAATATTCCACTTTACAATGTTTGCACTATGGAGGAGAGCCATCTACAATCATTGGTGTCAAGTTTTAGAGGTAGATTTGGGTTTAACCACAAATATTGCTAGCTAATTTTCATAACAGTAGTGGACAGCCTATATTGACATCAAGCCCCTACCTTTTCGAAGGTATTCACACTTTTATTGCTCTTTTTGCATGCTAATTTGTCCAACATATGTGCATAGCCTTTGTATGTTCCCATTTCACTTGATTGTCTACTTCTATTTGTATTGTCCACGTCATTGTTAACTAGTTAGAAACATTAAGGTCCTATTTTGAGATTTATCCAAAACACAATACTTATAGGATCACGTTGGTTGTTTCATTTTTTCAAGGCAAAGCTAAGTCATGGTGGTAGGCATAAAGATGAGATGATGACCCTTCTAATTGGTACAATTATGACTAAAAGGCCTATATTCATTTGTTGGCCACGGACCATAAGCCCCTTTATTCATGTACAAGCCTAAACACCTTATTTACACATTTGCATTTAGAGTAAGCACGGCCCAACTTTTATTAGTTAATTACCTAGAGTGGGGGCCCTTTATGAGGGTGCAATATTCTCCCTCTAGAAGTTATGCCTCCCTTGATTACTTGAATCTTGCTTTTAGGGCAAGGGACTATAAAAAGGCCTGTACATTCACTTTCTACCCTTATGATTTGGTAATGCTTAGGCTCTTTGTGGGATAACTCTTGCCTTTGCTCCATGCTAATACTTATATGGCTTTAGCCATTGATTCTATGTGATGCTATTTGCCATTCTTCATGGGGAATTGTTAGATTGCTTCATGTCTTGTTGATTTTGTTGAAATAAATGCCTATTTTGCCCCTTAAGGCTTGTATACTTGTAACTTGTAAGTTGTGCATAAGACATGGGGGTAAAACATTTATGTACATAGTACACCCCACTTGTGCTAATTAGGCAAGTAAATCAAGTAGGTTAAGGACCCATGTGGGTTCTAGAGCTAGAATTAGCAAGACACCACCTCTATACATAACATGCTATATGTAGCCCAAACTTTGGAGGGGTTTCCACGCCCTACTACACTTTGAATATTCATTCATGTTGTGTGAGCTTTGAAGTCCTCTCTCTCTTGCTTTTGTGTTCTACTCCATAGCTGGTTTTCTGAAGCTTTCATAGTGTGCTTACTATGCTGTTATGATACTCCATAGCTAGGCCTTGGAATTTGACATGGTATCAGAGCAGGTTATGTTGCATGTGGTGTGGTGAAAGCTTGGACCTGTTTTTGATCAAATTCCTGCCATTCCTAGAGAGCAGCTTACCTTTGAGGAGGGAGCACTTTTTGTAGGGGCATCTGATCTATGTGCTATCTGCATGGTTGGAGTACTGTTGGCAAGGGGAGTACAGGGAGCCAAAAAGTTTCTAATTTGAGACAAAAAAATTTGAGTCTTTTTGGACAGCCAGGACTGTAGGAGGACGCTTTCTACAGTGGGGACTTCAGTGAAAGTTCTGAGTGGATCTTGGACAAGGGCTAGGACAGGCATACAGGGGGATAGTTTCAAATCCAGAAGCTGAGGGTTATTGAGCAAGTGGCTGCATACCCTAGTTGGGTGAAAACCCCAGTTTGCCTTTTGTGTTTTATTTCTATCCAGCTATGTCTAGTCTTGCAGAGAGCATGCTGAGTGAAGCCAGCCGGCTTGATGGCACTAACTTTAGCATATGGAAATTCAAGATCAAGAACATTCTTGAAGACAAAGAATGTTGGAAGCTTGTGACAGGTGAGGAGCCTGTTCCAACATCTGAACTTGAACTTAAGGACTGTATCAAGAGAGGGGAAAAGGCACACAGAATCATCAACATGTCAGTGAGGGATAATGTGATTCCTCTAATCAGGTCAGCCAAAGGGCCTGTGGATGCATGGCACATTCTTTGTGCATTGTATGAGACAGCAAGTACAACCAGGTTTCTCTACTTGAAGAACAAGTTGTATACTCTCTGAATGGAGACAGGGGAGACAGTTACTGATCATCTTACTAAGATTCAAGATATTAGATATCAGCTTTCTGTACTTGGAGAGTCTATTGCTGACAAAGACTTGGTGCCAATAGTTCTGAATAGCTTGTCATATGCTTATCAGAACGTTGTGATGATGATATCAGTGAGAGAGAAGATCCCTACCTATGAAGAAGTCTATGGTCTCTTGTTACAGGAGGAGAATCTCCAAGAGGGAAAATTTCCAGGAGCATGCCTTTGCTTCTAAGAAGAAGCAAAATCCAGCTAAGGATAAGAAGAAAGGTAAAGGCAAGAACAAAGGAACACCACAAACACTTGAGCAAGGAATGGAGAACTTGCAGATGTCAGAAGCACAACCCTCCTCGACTACTTCTTCCACACCTCGAAGGAAGGGGAATTGCAATTACTGTGGTAAATATGGACACTTTGCTTTTGAGTGCAGGAAGAAGCTTGCAGACCAAAAGAAGGGCACAAAGAAGCAAGGAGGAAATGTTGTTGAGAGTGTTGCAAGAGAGGAGCAGAGTGACATAAGGCAAGCTGAGTTATTCTCTGTTGCATTGGCTTCACAAGCTACAACAGGTGGTTGGTACATTGACTCAGGTGCTTCAAAGCACATGACCCCTCATAGGGATTGGTTTGATACCTTTGTGGGGATTAGTGATGGACAAGAGGTGTGCCTAGGTGACAACTCAACACACAAGGTCAAGGGAAAGGGCACAGTACCTGTAAAGCTTCCATCAGGAGAAGTCAAAGTCATTAAGAATGTCTTATATGTACCAGGACTTGCTAAAAATCTTCTTTCAGTAGGAGCTATCACTCAACAAAATATGAAAGTAGAATTTGATGCTACTTCTTGTCTTGTGTTGGACTTGAGTGATAATATGAAGGTTGTGGCCAAAGGATTGCAGAAAGATAATCTATACAGGTTATACACTTCTATCCCTAGTCAACATGCTTATACAGCAAAAGGAGGGGATGTGGATAGGTTGTGGCATGAGAGGTATGGACATCTTGGCTACCAAAGCATGCAGGTGTTGAACCAGCATCATATGGTGGAGGGGCTTCCAGTTGTTAAGCCAAGCTCTTCAGTTTGCGAGGCTTGCGCTATGGGAAAACAGCAAAGACATAAGTTTCCCAAGGAAAGCACCACCAGGGCAGCAGGCATACTTGACTTGATACATTCAGATTTGTGGGGCCCAACCCAAACAAAATCAGCAGGGGGGGCATATCACTTTATGACCTTTATTGATGACTTCTCACGCAAGATTTGGATTTATTTCTTGAAGTTAAAATCTGAAGCATTCAAGTACTTCCTGCATTTCAAAGCTTTGGTAGAAGAACATTCAAGAAAGAAGATAAAGATGCTCAGGTCAGACGGTGGTGGAGAGTTCATTAAGACAGAATTTGTGGAATTCTGCAAGGCCAATGGGATCAAAAGGCAGCTTACAGCTCCTCATACCCCTCAGCAAAACGGCGTAGCAGAGAGAAAGAACCGAACTATTGTGGAGTGTGCAAGGTGCATGCTCAAGGCAAAGGGGTTGCCCCACTCTTTTTGGGGCGAGGCAATGCACACAGCAGTGTTTCTGTTGAATAGAAGGCCAACAAAAGCTGTGGAAGGCAAGACTCCAGAAGAGGCATTTAGCGGCATTAAGCCCAAGGTAGGCGCTTTGCGAGTGTTTGGTTGTACGGCCTATGCCCATATTCCCAAGGATAACAGGAAGAAGCTGGATGCAAAATCAGCAAAGAGTATTTTCTTGGGATACAGTGAAGAAAGCAAAGCTTACAGACTTTACGATCTTACTAGCAAGAAGAGGATCATAAGTCGAAATGTGATCTTTGAAGAAGATCAAACGCCTCCTATAGAGGAACTTGAGATGGAGGATGGTACAAGTGAATTTGTGCCAATACTTGATGACCCACATCCATATATTGGGGAGCCTCAGGATGATCATATGAGTGATCAAGAGGAAGAATCCGAGGAGGCTAGGAAGCGGAAGGAAAGGGGCAAATCTATTGAGTCCTATTCACTGTCTTCATCACCAACTGCAAGGAAGAAGTTTCCCAAGTGGTATTGGCAAACTGTGCAGGATGGTTTGAAATTGGATGAGGGAGAGAGCAGCAATCCAGGGGCTAGGAGGTCTCAAAGGCAAGCCCAGCAGCATGAACACCAGGAGACAAACTATGCACTTATGACTACTATTTTGGATTCACAAGATCCACATACATTCGTTGAGGCAGCAGATGAGAAGGTATGGCAACATGCTATGCAAGAGGAGTACGACTCCATTCTCAAGAATGATACATGGGATTTGGTGAAGTTACCAAAAGGGAAGCATCCTATTGGCTGTAAGTGGGTCTACAGGACCAAATACAAATCTGATGGGAGCATCGAAAAGCATAAGGCAAGGCTGGTTGCTAAAGGCTATGCACAGAAGGAGGGCTTAGACTATGATGAGACGTTTGCACCGGTAGCTAAGATGACGTCTATCAGGCTGGTTTTAGCATTGGCTGCATTTTTTGGTTGGGAGGTCCATCAAATGGACGTGAAGAGTGCTTTTCTTAATGGACAGTTGGCTGAAGAAGTCTACATGGAACAGCCACAAGGTTTTGAGGCTAAGGGCAAGGAAAGTATGGTATGCATGCTTAAGAAGGCCTTATATGGTTTGAAGCAAGCACCAAGGGCCTGGTATAGTCGTATTGACGACTATTTTGCCAAGGAGCAAGTCATAAAGAGTCAGTCGGATTGCAACCTGTTCGTGAAGGAGGAAGATGGGAACATTGTTTTGATAGTTCTCTATGTGGATGACTTGGTCATCACGGGTAACAATGGGCAGCTTATTGAAAAGGTGAAGGCTCATTTATCAAATGAGTTCGAGATGAAGGATTTGGGCTTAATCCACTATTGTCTTGGTTTGGAGGTTTGGAAAAAGGAAAACTGTGTGTTTATTTCCCAAGCCAACTATGCATGTGAAGTTTTGAACAGGTTCAACATGCAGGATTGCAAACCCGTTTCCACGCCCATTGATACCAGCAATAAGCCATCCAAAGATGATGGCACTCCTTTTGTGGACGAGACTCTTTATAGGCAGCTTGTGGGTAGCCTGATTTATCTCACCACTACGAGACCAGACATTTCCTATGCGGTTGGTGTAGCAAGCCAGTTCATGAGTTCTCCAACTGAAGCACATTGGAAAGCAGCCAAGAGGGTTTTGAGGTATGTCAAAGGGACAACCTGCTATGGGATTGAGTACACAGATGACGGAAAGCTTCAGCTTGGAGGCTTTACTGATTCGGATTGGGCAGGTGATAGGGATGATCGAAAGTCGACCACAGGTTACACTTTTAACCTTGGTTCAGGGGCCATTTCTTGGTGTAGCAAGAAACAGCCCACAGTTACCTTATCATCGACAGAGGCTGAGTACAGGGCAGCGGCAAAAGCTACCTGCGAGGCAATATGGCTCAGGAGACTTCTTGGGGAGGTGCAGATTCCACAGGATGGTCCTACTATTCTTCAGTGTGACAGCCAGAGTTGCATCCAGCTTGCCAAAAATCCTGTGTACCATGCTCGTACGAAGCATATTGAGGTGGATCAACACTTCTTACGAGAGAAGATACAAAGCGGAGAAATTCAGCTCGAGTACTGTGATACCAACGAACAAGCAGCAGATATCTTTACTAAGGCACTTAGTAGAGAAAAATTTGAAAAGTTCCGTAGCATGCTAGGTGTTGGTATGAACAAAATAGCCATTGAGGGGGGGTGTTGAAATAAATGCCTATTTTGCCCCTTAAGGCTTGTATACTTGCAACTTGTAAGTTGTGCATAAGACATGGGGGTAAAACATTTATGTACATAGTACACCCCACTTGTGCTAATTAGGCAAGTAAATCAAGTAGGTTAAGGACCCATGTGGGTTCTAGAGCTAGAATTAGCAAGACACCACCTCTTTACATAACATGCTATATGTAGCCCAAACTTTGGAGGGGTTTCCACGCCCTACTACACTTTGAATATTCATTCATGTTGTGTGAGCTTTGAAGTCCTCTCTCTCTTGCTTTTGTGTTCTACTCCATAGCTGGTTTTCTGAAGCTTTCATAGTGTGCTTACTATGCTGTTATGATACTCCATAGCTAGGCCTTGGAATTTGACGGATTTATGTTTCATTGATGCTAAAATCTGACTTGACTCATAATTGGTATACTTTTCTTGAGGATCTTATTCATTGTATGTATCCACTAGATAATTCACAAAATATTCTTGATGTCGTACAATGTTTCACTAAAACGCATTTCATTCAATGAAACTGCATCTCCAAAAGTCCATTTCAAACCAACTATTGGGAGGAAATGTTTATCAAGCATTGTTTCGACCTACTTCTTGTTATTTTGATATATAGGATTCTTCATCCTCATCTAGTGTTGGAGACAACAATCCTCATAATGGTCGAAACAACATCTAGTGTTATTTCAAATGGATTTTAGAATTAAAGGGAAAAAAAAAAAACCTAATGTGTGTGTGTGTGTGTGTGTGTGTTGTGTGCAAAAGTTTGGCATATAAAATCTTGATTAGAACTCAATAGGGAATGAATACCTTGTCTGCATGTGCATTGTGTGATGTATGTCCTTGTCTTATTTGAGTCCTCAATCATCTAAGTGTGTCGATTACCAATTGTTTATATTGTCATTGTCTGAAGCTAATAGCTATAATGACTATCTAGAGACTTAAATAGCACTTGGTATTCCTTCTATTGAGCTTATAAACCTAGTCAAATGAATAGTACATGCCACATGAACAATAATTGCGTCCAAGTTTTTAAGGCCCAAATACTTAGGCAATTTTTTTAAGTCCCAAACTCGTGGTGAAGGCCTTCTTGCATGATGATGCCTATGTCTCCACTTGAGTTTGGTAGACCCCCATGCACATGTGCATGGGGGAGTACTAGTTAGATTTCCACCTATTAACATTACATGTGACATGCAAGTGGCATGCAAATGCATGCATAGGAATTAGACACTTGGCATTTGCATGCCAAACCATTGTACATTCACAAAGTCTATTTAATAGAGGCAATCACCCTCCACGAGTATGGTGAGAGAGAGATTTAGAACTTTCTGCCATCTGCATTGTGCCTTGTGTTTTCTTGCTCCATTCTTCATTTTCCTTGTGTAGGAACTCGCTGCAAGGACAGATCTGATTTCTGGCGGATCTCCATCATTACTCATCCAATTCTGGTGGAATCAAGTGCAAATTGCTTGTAGGAGGAGGGCGCTACCAACAATACTACTTCTACTATCATTGGTTGCATATTTGGAGCCAGAACAACCCACTAATCATTGTTGATTGGGCACTGCCTCAGATTTGTAGATTCTACTTTTTCTCCTTCAATATTTTTCAGAAATTGATGAAATCAGAAGCATTTGTTTTCTATTAGAAGCGTGCCATCACTAATAGTGATCAAAGGCCAATTAGAGGATGATTAGGATCTGATTTTCCAGATCTGGTCCTGCTGATTGGAGTGGCCAGCAAGTAGAGTTCATTTTCATGTTGATTCATTGATTTAGCATAGAGTAGAGTTCACATAGACTTGAACTAGGATCAAAATTTGGGATCCATTACTTGCTGTTTTTTCATTTCTACTTGCATCATTCCTAGTTGTGTTAGGCTCAAGTAGTCCTTGAAATCAACATTACTAGGGTCCTGGGCTCATTGTTTTAAGCCATTCTTAGCATCATCATTCTACAACACCTTCAACAAAAGGCTAGGAATAAAACCAAGGAAAAAAAAACCCTATAAACATCAATGTTTCTTTCTCGACAAAGCAGACTCTTTCCCATTTCAAACATGTATTTTAGATGCTAGAGGTTTAGGGTCATCCCGATTCTCTTGTTGGCATTAGTGCTCAAGAACAAATTTGCTTGGATACATCATTTGATCAATCTTCATCCGTTCTTGCTACTAATCCACATGTTACAGATGGAGTTCAAATAATAGAGCATGCATATCCAAAGCAATGAAATGAGTATGCTTCTATGAGGTACATGGCTATACTTTGAGTTGGCCAGTTGAGTGTGAAACTCTAACCAAGCTTCGTCATGTGTCTTTCATCCACTGGTTTTGTGCTTGATCGATTCTGGAGATAGCAAGCAGTAAGTACCGCTTCAGCCCAAAAATGATTGGGTGATTTCAAATGTCTAGCATAGCCTTTGCAAGTTTCATTAGAGTTCGATTCTTTCGTTCAACTTGTAGTGAATTGTGAACTACCTCTGAATTTCATTTGTTGAGAGAAAGTTGATCATATGTGGAAATGTACTCGCTCCACCATCTATACGTAGTGCCTTGATCTTTTGTCACGTCTCGACTTTTGCAAGCTACTTAAATTCTTTGAAAAATTGGAATGCATGAGATTTTGCTTTCTTAAATAGTTATCGATAAAAGTATTAAGATATAGATAATTTGCATGGGCCCACAAATATCCGAATGGATTAAATCAACAAGGTTAGACTCTATGAGCTTGATTCTTAGAGAATCTACTTCTTTGAATGCTTGCCTAAAGGACTTGCACTTTTAAGTGGAGAGGATCTACATATATTGCCAATCGATTTTCATGTCCTAACCTTTGATACCATAGAATATTCTCAGATGAGGTATGAGAGGTCAAGCCATAACTAATATGCCTTGTATGAAGAATCATAACTAAGTTTATAAAGATAACCATATCTCATGCCTTTGGAAAGAGCTTGATTTTTATTGTCAATTTAACATTCCTTATCAACGAATTAGATTGTATGTCCTAGGTCAGCAATCCTACTAATAGCCAATAAATTTTTGGTTAATCTGAGAATATAAAGCACATAAGGAATAAGTTTTTGAGTACCATCTTGCAAAGATATTTGCATAAGTCCCTAGCCTTGGATTTGGTTGGTGACAACTTGAGTCTCCCAAGTAGATAAACTTGTTATGACATGAAGAATTGAAGTCTTTACATCAGCTCCTCTTCAAAGTCATATGTTAGGTAGCTCATGAGTCGAGGTATCAACAATCTTCATCAGAAAGGGATGAAGCTTGAGCCATAAATAGCTTTTGATCTTCAGAGGTAGAAGAGGGGCCTTGATTAATAACTACCACGCTTTCATGTTGTTGTCTTTGCTCTCAATATCTACTCTGGTTTTGCAATCTTTCATGTCATGGCCAAGTTTGTTACAAACAATTTTTTATTGCTTGGAGTTGAAGTGGACTTTGCTGGGTCGTTTCTACTGCATATTGTTGACAGGAGCAGAACATTTAACGCTTCTTCTTGGTGAACAAAGCAATGTTGTCAAAACCTGAACCACTTGACTTCCTTCAAGTTTCTTCTTGGACTAATTCGTGTGTGATTAATGTTGGGACTTAGAGATTAGTGTTAGATTTAGTGTTAAGAGAGAGTCGAGAACATGCCGAGGGATGTTACATAACCCTTTGAGTCATCAATGTACGTACCATAGATGCTTGCCGTGTTCTGAAATGCGTCCTAAAACGCTATTCTGGAACGCTTTTTTTTTTTTACAATATGGGTGTCAAAATACAAGTTTTCTGATGGGGGATTTTTTGCCAAAAAAAATCATGTAATGTAGGAGCCACAAATCCCTGATAATACCTACTTAGGTATTGTTGACTCACTGATTCATGATGCATTGATTCACTGATTCACAGGGACGGGGGCTTGTGCTCATCAAACTGTCATGACCATGTTATGTGGAGGCCTTTTGCAAATCGTCAGAGCTATGGATATCTAGACCCATAATGCCCTATGCATCATATCTATTGCTGATGCACTGGTCGAACATTTACTGGAAACCATACTTTTGCCCTTCACAACATGGAGACCAATCATTTGCCTTGGCAACTTGGCCCCTATTTCACATGAGTGATAGTAGCTGAGCCAATGTCGATGTCTCTACATGACCTCTAATATTCTAACAGCTTATCAGAGCCACAGCTGTGTTTATCAACATTACAGATCACTTGGCCCTATTATGTTTGGTATGTTCAAAGACATGTCAGAACAATTATTAGGGTTAAGAGTTAACAACCAGTTACTTATTTACTGCAGGAGCCTACAAACCCCTGATAATATGTAGATATTGTTGATTCATTGAGTCCTTATGAATTGATTCTTTGGTTCACTGATTTAGGACTTAGGGTCTGTGCTCATCACACTGTCATGACCATGTTATGTGGAGCCCGGCTATGGTTATCTAGACTTAAAACGCCCTATGCATCATATCTATTGCTAATGCATTGACTAGGATCATTTGGATCAGCTTGGCTTTGAGAATAGGATATGTAGATCATATATCAAGAGCATCAGTCAAGCAATGTGATTGAACCATACGCTCAAACTTGATTTTGCTTTATTCAAGTCTAGGACTCCCAGAGTACTTTTGAGCTAAATGCTACTCAAACACTTTTTTCCATGTCTACAGATCACATTCTCCTAAACCCTAAACCTATAAAACATATCAATTTTTCAATGTGTTTGCAAATTTTTTAAAATCTGAAAAAACTTCAATTTAATGGCATAATAACAACCTAACCCCGGTGATTGATTTAATTAACAATATATTTTATGTATCGACTATATAATATATACATCAAGGTTGCAGTCCGCATTCCGGAACGCGATCCGGAATTTCCCAGTAGGGTTTTCCGGAACGCAAATTTTTTTATTTTTTTTTGTATAGTTGCCAATATGGGTATTATGTGAAAGGATATCAAAAAAGCGATTGTTATGCAGATCTGTTGCTTGGTTTCAGATGGCTGCGAGCTACATTGATTAGAAAACTGGACATCAGTAGATGGTTTAAGAAAACTGACTGCATTTTCATATGGTTTCAGAAATTTGGATTGTGTAGTCTGCCAACTGTTTCGGGTGCGAAACACCAAAAAGTGTGTTTTCACTCAGGGAGTTGGAAGGCCAAATCATGAAGAGGCCTTACCGTCGGGGCCGGGGTCTACCAGCAGCCCCCGGACCCCGTAGTTGGGGGGCGTTGCCCCCCAAACCCCACACCGGGGGGCTACTGCCCCCCGGACTACCTGTTTCTCGGGGGGCTACCGCCCCCCGAACCCCCTGTTTCAGCTATTGCAAAAGAAGTATACAATTCCTGCCAATCTAAGGAAGGCTCCTTCTAACTCTTTCTATCATTTTCTAACAGAAAACAGAATCAGTAGATCTGCAAACCATTGGCATCAGAACACCATTCAAAACTGATTTAGTTAGTATTAAACTCAAAAAAAAACAAAATTGGCCATTAACCCTTTTTCCACCAAAAAAAAAAAAAAAAAATTGCGATTCGGGTCACGGATCGCTGACGTTCCGGATCGCACGATCCGGAACGTTTTTGCAGCAGATCACGATCCGCTGCAACACAGATATACATATATACATATATATATATATATATATATATATATATATATATATATATCATAGTACCCTCTGGTACTGCCGGTACAGTACCGCCCTGGGATCTGCGGTACCAAGGCGGTACCATTTTTAACATTTTTTTATTTTTTAATATATTTAATAATTATTGTTTTGCCTATTACCTACCAAAAAAGGACAAAAAAATGGAAAAAAAAGGGGTACTAGGTGTAAAAAAAGAGGGTACAATACATGGTGCAGGGGACTGGTGCAGTGGCACATGGGCACTGTGGGTGAGCAGACCATGGGGCCAATGGGAGACCAACACAGGGGGGAGCATCACATGGGGGCAGGTACAGAGGCACATGGATGGATGATGGGGATCCACATGGCCGATTAGGCTGTGGGGATAGATAGGCACTCACAATGCCATTGTGGTCGGCATTTTCAGAGGCTGTGAGAGAGCTAGTGATAGACAGTGAGAGAGCAAGCGAGAGCTGGTGACAGGCTGTGAGAAGTTGTTTGAGAGAGGGTGCTGTGAGAGGGTGTTCAAGGACCAGGGTGCTGCGAGGAGAAGGTCGATCGAGATGGCAGAGCGCATACCACCGAAGGCCGAAGGCGAAGCCAGGAGGAAGCTTGAGGAAGATATCCGAAAGCACAACGAGAGACATCGGAAGCAAGAGGCAGATATCCGAGAGATGCTGCGACAGACTCGACAGAGAAATCCGGAACCGGAGCCACCCGCCCCCGCTGTGGATCCTGTCCCCGCTGTCGAGCTGGATCTGGATGAGCAGATCGAAATGAATGGTCGAAGCAATCCTGACAATGTCTGTGCATCCCTCCAGAACTGGTCTCCCCTCACCGTGGAAGAAAAGTGCTCCCTATCCTCGGTGTGCTAAAACGTACTCGGACACCAGAGATCACTGGCAACCATCTGTAGAAGCTGCGCCCTACACCTGATCAGACGGTCGATGACCACCAATCGAATGCAAAGCGTGTGGGGGCTGGCTTACGGAGGTCCAGATGGCTGAACACCCGGAACATGGCAAGAACACGCCTCTTCCGGGTGACAAAAGTCACCAGGAAGAGGGCCTCACGGACGATGGCTCTAACCCAGGGAAGTGCACCTATGTCCCCCATCAGAAGGTCTATGCCGTGCGTGGCACAGGGGGTATGAACAATGTGAGGGAACTCGGCCTCTAGCAGTACACCCATCTGAATGCAGTTCGTGGCATTGTCCGTCACCACTGTGACGACATGATGTGGGCCTATGGACAAGATGGAAGACCTGATGACATCAAACATGAACTCTGCAGATATGACTCTCCCCCCCCTGTTGCAATCCACTGCCCTCAAAAACTGTGTGCCCATGCAGCAGGAGACCAGTATGTTGAGGATCGGCCTCCTCCTGACATCAGTCCAGCCATCGGACATGATGCTGCAACCGTAAGTGGCCCAGTGGCGACGTTGAGGCTCCATCTCTCTAGACAATGACTCGACCCTATCCCTCAGCATGTGTGTGCGGACAACCTCTGAACTAGGGACTCTCCAGCTAGGGCTGACAGACTGTGCAAGGCAGAAGGCCCTTCTGAAGGGCTCGGAGTCGGTGATGGCAAATGGAAGGTTTAGCTCATAAATCAGGCTGGCCACGGCCTGTGTGGCCTCTCTATCGATGTGCGGCTGATGCGCGCAGCGAATGCTCTGCTGCCTAAGAACTCTCCCAGCTGGGCGACGGGTAGCGGACCTCCAGCACGGTGCACCAAACGTGACGGGAATGGATGATGACGCGACAGGCTGGGCACTAGTATCAGCTGTAGACGTGGAATGGGGAGAGTGGGATGCACTGGCCGGGATGGGTGCAGCAGCATAAGTGGGGTACACTGGTGGAGGGTGGACATTTGGCATGGGATACGAAAACTGCTGGGTAGGGAGGTCATCCGGATGTGAAGGGAGGGAGGAAGGGATCTCCTCAACATCCTGGAAGGCCTCATCACTGGCATCCGGGGCCTGCTCCTGCTCGGAAGGCGGAGAGTCCATGAGAAAGTCGTAAACTGGGGGAGTGCGAGCAACAGTAGGTGGTGGTGGAACCGCAGTGGCAACTAGCGGACGCGGTTGGACAGGATCCACCGGAATGGGTGCAGATGCGGGTGCGTGAGGCGGAATTGTCTGAGGGGGATGAGGGGCAAAGGGACTGGACGAGGATGCACTCCCTCTCCTCGTGCGTGCCAGCCAAGCAGGCAGCAACTCGGGGTCAACCACATAAGGAGCGGTGCAAAACCGAAGAACACCCTCCGAAATGGTGTTCTCCCCCGCCACAAGACGTGGCCCGTAGGTATCCAAAAGTCACTGCCTGACGGGAACGGACATGCTGGCACAGGGGGCAGCATTCAATGTGCCACCATCTTCCGCGCGTGCGCCGAGTAGGTGGCCTTTAAGGCGAGTGAGGGTGGCAACGAACTCGGTCAGGCAATATCGACAGCGCACGATCCTTGCACCGGACTTTTTAGATTTGTCGAGAACCCGCCTGACAATGTCCACCTCGTCCCACAGATCGCTAAGGTTGGAATGCACCATCTCTGTAGAAAGGACTAGGGTAATTTCCTACATTTCCCCCCCAAAACCCCCTGTAGCTCGTTTTCTGACCCTCATTTCTCAGTTTTTGCAGATGGAGGTTTCTGAGAGTGGGTGGAGTTTTCTGAGAGAGTGTTGCTCAGATTGGTGAGAGAGAAGAGAGCAGGGTAGAGAGAGACTGTAGCGGCCTCTGTAGAGAGAGAAAATTAGGGTCTAGTTGCAGGGTTGTTTTTTTTTGCTAAAAAATCAGGTTTGTTGACATTCCCTCATGCAAATAGGTCTATTTTTAGGGTTTAGGCATTTAAGATCATAGAGAGAGTTTGGGACAGCCTAGAGAGAGATTGTACCAGCTCATCTAGAGAAAGAAGAATAGGGTTTCTGGGTCAGGGCTTTTTTTGAAGCCAAAAATCAGGTTTTTTGCATTTGTCTTGTCTTGCACTTCTTCCGTACTTCACTTCCGTACTCCTTGTTTCCTTAACCGTCTCACACCATGCCTGCTGGAGATATGCCTGAGCTCTGGGGTGAGGTGGACCAAGACCCCGAGTTCGTTAGGTCTAACGTTCGGTCTGGGACGCGTGGATGGTCCTGTAGGTTGTCATGCTCATTTTGTCAGCACCCTCACTAGGCTGAAAGGCCATCTCCTTGGTGCTGTCAAGGGTGATGGCCGACGCTTAGGCTCCCACCCTTGCCCACACATGCCTGCTCTGGAGCGTTGTAGGCTCATTGACATATATGGAGCTCGATTGACGCAGGCCGGTATGTCACTAGATCCTGATGTATATGCAGTGGTGTCATCCACCCCACGGGATCCACTAGCTCCTCGTCCACCACTACCACGTCCTCCCCCACCTCCTGTTCCTGCTCCTCCCCCTCAGCCTGATGCACATCCGCCACTCGTTCCTCAGCCCACCGCACCACATCCTACCGCACCACCACAGCCCACTGCACCACATCCCACCCCTCCTGCTGCCACATCTATTCCAGTCGATGCATTTCCACAGCGTCCTCCTGCAGTCACTCAGATGACTCGCCCAGTGCAAACATTCCGTTTTCTTCGCTCTGAGTCAGCGCCAGATGGTCTCTCACAAGACACCCAGGACATAGCCACTTTCCCCTACACATCAGGATGATTTGGACTCTGATGATGAGGACGGTGATGATAGACAGCATGGTGAGGCTGATTCTTCTGGAGCTTCTTCGCCACCTTCTCTGCAGCCCCAGCATCCCCCGCAGCCGCAACATCCCCTTCAGCCACCTCAGGCCCAGTTTTCCCCCCAGCCTCGGCAACCCCCTGCCACTGACACACCTCCTCCTGCTCCTCGTAGGGGTGCTTACCGCACTAGGGCATCTTCCAGCAGATCGTCTCACAGCTCCCAGTATAGACAACAGTCCATGGGGGAGTCTTTCCAGCCCCATCTTGAGGCCGAGGCCCAGCAGGCTGTGGCAAACATGATCTATGAGCTGAACCTACCATTTGCCATTGTTGACACGGAGCCCTTCAAGAGGGCTATAGCTGCAGTTGCTGCTGCAAGTCCACACTTCCGGCCACCCGTGGCTGAGGCTATCCGTACCACCTACCTTACGTCCAGGGTGGAGGATCTCACCACACAGATGATGCCTCTTAGGAAGGCCTGGGAAAGTTATGGGTGCTCGATCATGTCTGATGGCTGGAGTGACACCCGCCGTCGGCCAGTGATCAACATACTGGTGTCCTGCTGCATGGGCACTATGTTCTATCGAGCCATTGATGCTAGTAGAGGTGGTGGGGTCATTGACGGACAGTTTATGTTCGATATCATCAGTGAGGTTATCGAGGAGGTTGGCCCTACCAACGTAGTGCAGGTTGTCACCGACAACACAAGTAATTGCGTGAACATGTCTCACTTGCTACAGCAGCAGTACCCTGCTATTGTATGGACCCCTTGTGCTGCATATAGCATTGATCTTATACTGGGGGATATTAGCCGCTTGCCCTGGGTTCGCACGATAGCTGACATGGCACTTGCCGTGGTGACATTTATCACCCGGAAGAGGCGTGCCCTCGCCCTATTCCGCACCTTCAGTTCACTTCATCTGAAGAAACCAGCTCCCACACGTTTTGCATTCGACCTGGTTGTCATGCATAGGCTTATTAGAGTCGGACATCAGCTCAGACACATGGCCACTAGTGCTGCATTCAGGGAGCTGCCTTTCTCTAGTAGGCTTGATGGTTTGAGATTTTTGAGGATTGTGTTTGACGATGATTTTTGGCGTCAGGTTGAGAGCATTACATCTGTGATGAGTCCGTTCTACCATGTTCTGAGGTAGTTGATAGCAAGGGCAGCACTATGGGCCTTATCTACGAGTTCATGGATAGGATTGGACAGCTGCTGAAGCAGCATTTTTTCTCTGAGGACAGGTATGAAATTTGATGGTCATTTCAGTCATTTGTTGTTTTGGAATCTGTCTATTGTAATTGAAATAGGTTTGCTATCATCTTCGCATCTTCAGATTTATTCGTTGACATGTCATTAACTATGTGAAACAGGATGGTGGTGTTGCGGGACATCTGGGAGCGCAGGTGGAATTGGTTCCATAGGCCGATTCACTCTGTTGCCCACCTATTGCATCCCATGTGGCTATCTGAGCGACAGGCAATAGACATGGAGCTAGGTTTGGATTGGTTGAGATATTTGGATGAAGTCGCTAGACCCTTCATTGACATAAATGTTGTTGAGACACAGTACATTGCCTTCAAGAGATAGGTAGGTGTGTTTGGCCACCACGCGGCGCTGAATCCTAGCAGACGGGAAAGAGCGGTGACTTGGTGGAACCTCTATGGTTCTGCATGCCCAACTCTACAAAAGTTGGCCTTGCGAGTGCTATCACAGGTATTCCTTTACCCACCAAATTCTATGAGATTAAAGATGGGTGTTAAATGGATGGAATTAACTAATGCGCTTTTTTGAACTTTATGACTGTCAATAGGATTGTTCCTCCAGTGTATGCGAGCGCAACTGGAGCACATTTTCTTTGATCCACACGAAGAGGCGTAATCGCCTTTCTATTGTACAGATGACACGGCTGGTTTTTCGCAACACCAATGCAAGGTTGAGTGACAGACTTGCATCTATTGTGGACCCTCTAGAGGTGTTGCCCTCAGAGTGTTTACTAGGCGATGATGATCCAGCTGATATATGATACAGGTGTTGGGCACACGCCTAGAGCAGGGGTCACAGGTGCATCACGTGGCAGGTGGGACACATGGCACAGGTTATACCCGGAGACAGGCAGGACACACAGGGGGGGCCAGTGGCATACCTTCTTATGTTGATATGATGGAGGAGGCTCTTGATAGGGGGCACACTGATTTGGGTTTACCTTCCGCAGCTGCTTGGATGCGTGCATCACAGAGCCATAGGCATTTCTATGACAGCACACAAGAGGAGTCACCAGATAACTTTGATTGTACCGATTGGGAGACCATGCAGGGTCCGCATGGTGCACAGGATGAGGCACGGGATGATCCAAACGATGGTGCACATGATGAGTCCCAAAGCCCAGAGCATTTGTATTCGGATGCCCAGCTGGACGACTTGATTGCAAACTTGGATTCAGAGGCCCAGCAGATGCCGAGCGTCAAGGCGCCCCCATCCTCTCTAGCCAGCATGCCCTACACAGAGTCTCAGCCAGAGCAGCTACACGAGGTGCCTGCAGTTCCTCCAGTGCCACCGATACCGTTGAGGCCTGCAACCCCTTCATCGCCATCCAGTTTTGCAGCAGCAGGTCTCCATGGCAGGCCACCATCTGTGCCCAGATTTTCTCTTGCAGCGCCCACATCTACAAAGGCTCCTCCAGTGACAGCACCCACAGCACATCCTCCTCCATTGGCAACACCCACGGCACGGGCTCCTCCTTTGGCAGCACCCACAGCACCGGCTCCTCCTTTGGCAGCACCCAGGATGTACCAATACCATCCACCGCAACGCCCCTTTCAGTACTTATCGCCGCTGTACTTGCCTCCTGCAGGGACGGCCCCTCCACATCCAGTTCCTCCACCAGCAGCAGGCCCACGGGCACACACTCCTCGAACCTATCCTCCACTATCAACTGCACAGTGACACCCATCTTTGGCTACTCTATCCCATCCGGCCGCAGCTTGGGCCCAGCCTAGTCAGCCAGGTGATCTGCATGGGGGTGATGAGGCATTGTCGGCTCCCCTCGTCCGCAAGAGGCCAGGAAGACCCAAGGGCGCACCGAACAAGAAAGGCAGGGCACAGAAACTGCCAGGGAAGAGAGGACGACCTCGCAGGGCTCCAGTTGCTGGTAGAGGTGCAGTATTACAGCCAGCTGCAGCAGGTGTTGTTGGTTTAGCCTGCTTGGGGGCTGATGCGGAGGCAGATTGGGAGGACGAGGATGACGAGTCTTCCCCCTCGGATACACAGCCCATGCCAGTACCAGACAGGCATAGATATCAATTGCGAGAGTCAGCTCGGGGCCCTGAGTTGTCTCCGAAGCATTCATCTGAGTTTGAGGCAGAGCATTGATTGTAGCTCTGTCATTTTATTTTCAGCAGTTTGATATCATGTTCCATGTTTGGCGACCAGATGGTCGAACACTATATTCAGACCATTTTTCATATTATATTTAGTGTTGGACGTATTCTATTCACTGCATAATGTGTATCTGTCAATTTGTAATTGTGATGTTCTACTTGCAGTTTTACTTCAAATGGTGTGTGCGTGTTTTCAATTAGTTTTCACTACAGAGGTTGAGTGCATATGCAGAACACAGAAACACAACCCCCCTGATAGCATTTCATAAACACATACATCAGATAGCAGTACACCAGGCACGCATTGCACAAAAAACACACCGTACATTAATTCATCAAATGTATCAAAATTACAGTACTTATTCCCGCCGCATACGGCTGGGGCTATTCTTTACACTATGCTAGACACTAAATGCTGCCTCATCTACTAATGAACATTACATAACAACAGTCAGCCACATACGGCTAGACCCCATCTATGCGAAACATTCCAATAGATCCTCCACTGACTCCTCGCCCTTGTCAGAAGCATTGTTATGTCGCGCTCGCTCTGCCTCCCGGTTAGCCCGAGCTGCCTCCTGGTCAGCCCGACGTCTGGCCGCCCTTTCCCTGACCATGATGAGCTGCCGTCGTGTGAAGTTCATTCCGATCTGCTCATCCAAATCCTGCTTGACGGCGGGGGCGGGGATCTGCAGCTCTGGGTGTCTGTGCCGAGTCTCTCGCAGCATCTCTACAATGTCTGCCTCTTGCTTCCGATGCCTTTCGTTGTGCCTTCGGACATCTTCCTCGAGCTTCCTCCTGGCTTCGCCCTCCGCCATCTCACGACACCCTGTTGCTCGAAATGACCCTCACAGCCTCTCACAGCCTCTCAATGGCTCTCACTAGCTTTCTCACATCCTGCCTCTCAGAGCCTCTCACTCAATCTGTGACACAACCTCTCACAATGCCTCTCTCTCACAGCCTCTCACTGGCTCTCCCTCACAGCCTCCCACAATGCCTCTCACAGCCTCTCACTGGCTCTCTCACTGTCTCATGAGTGCCTATTTAACCCCACAGCCTATTTCCCAATTTGCTTTTGTTGATGATCCCATGTGCTACTGTACCTGCCCCATGTATTGCTCCTCCACATGCTGCAGTCCGATTACTATACCTGCCCCATGTATTGCTCCCCCACATGCTGCACTCCGATTGGGTCCGTGGTCTTCTCCCCCACAGTGCCCATGTGACGGTGTACCCGTCCGGATTTGTTGCCCCCCCACATGCTGCACTCCCATTGACCACCAAGTCTGCTCCCACAATGCCCCCAGTACAGTCCCCCTGTATAGTAACATCTTTTTTCTAAACCGTAGCCCTTTTTTCTCCTGAATTTTTTACCTAGTTTTAGCTTGTTAAAAAGGTTTTTTTTTTTTAAATAAAAACTACTGTTTTTGTGGTGCCGCCCTGGTACCGCTGGTCTGAGGGCGGCACCATAACCGCGGTACCATAATGGCGGTACCACATGCCACTATGTTATATATATATATATATATATATAGAGAGAGAGAGAGAGAGATATATTACAGACATGAGGGTCCGGGCCCGCAGACTGCAACTTTCGAGATAGCCTCTTGAAAGATGCGGGATGAGGCCATGATGAAGGGGAGGTTCAGGTCATTAAACATTTGTGTTATGGTCCTGGTGGCCTCTCCGTGCTGCCCCTCTCTGAAAGATCCCGACATGGTCATCCGTCTGGTGCCTCGAGATGTGGATGGCTGGGAGGATGCGGATGGACGATGCGGATCTGGAGGTGGTGGCATAGGTGTAGGTGCGGAAGCGGAGGATGCGGACGGACGCTGCAGATCTGGAAGTGGTGGCACAGGCGTAGGTGCAACAGTGGAGGTTGTGGATCCATGGGGAGTACTGGCGGAGGGGGAGGGGGTGGGGGTGGCGGTGGCGGAGGCGGAGGGGGTGGGGGTGGCGGGGGCGGGGCCCAGGACGCGTTCATTGATCATTGAGATTATAATGTACATTGCAATCTAAACACTATAAAAGCACTTTTTTTTGCTATAATAGACGGTTAAAAAAAATTCCCTAAAAAAATAAAAAACCCTAAAACTGATTCTCCGTTTATTTCTCAGGGTTGTTGATTCTTTTCCGTTTCAAACCCTTTTCAAAACGGCGTCTTAAAAAGGTCCATCAAAAATTGGACTGCTCACTCAATGGTTTTGTGAACAACGGTCAATTTACTTTTATGGAAGGACGGAACGTGTATAGTAACTTAATGCCCGAGTTAAGTACCTTAGTACCAAAGTATTAAATGGTGACATGAGTTGGTGGGTCTAGTCAATTGACGACGAATATTCAAAATATACTTAGTTAAGGAGTGAGCATGAAAACTATTATTTAGTGCAATGATTGGAACTTGTCATATTCTATAATGACATCTCAAATTATAAATGGGATGAACTGTCAATGGTGTCTGAGAGGGACAACTCAAAAATGCTTTTAGGGATCTTTTTGGAATGGCTCATTCAATGAAGCATTTGTGAGTGGAGATCCAAAACCGAGAGTGAAGGAAGTAAAGCTTTGAAAACCGACTATGTTTTGAACTACACAGTCAAAAACTTATTGCAAGTGCAAATACCTTGTCAAATTTAATAATGTGATTGTAACTTGTATGGCAGATTGTAGCAAAGCTCAAAGATCAAATTCATTAATATAAAACAATGGTCCAGTGTATGACTCACTTGAAATAGGGACAAGCGTGTTCAGGATCCTTGAGCAGCAGCTTGCTGCAAATCAAAAACCATGCTCAATAGCATATGGAAAGTTACAAAAAGCATTATCAGAAACAATTCAAAAATTATTGAGAAATAACTCACCAATCCTCATCGATATTTTCCTTCTTGCGAACTTGCTTATTGGTGCAATAGTGCTTCCTCGCTGCCTGCCAATGGTCGTCATGTCAATGCTTGCATATAAACCGGCAAACCAAAACTGATGAACAATATGGAGCAAAAAAAGGTCAAAATTTGTTTGTCATTGCATTCTATCAGGATCTCCATGAAACCTAAAGGATTGTACATTTCAAGTGTCTATAAGATCTGTGAACAAGGTTTGCAATTTGAACTACTCATTGTGGTTAACGAAAATGATCCTAAACTAAGTAGTCCTTAACCTATTGCACATTGATTATTAGATAACGTAACTAGAGGTGCTACCCCACCTACCGTTACGTAGCTGGTTAAGTTAGTAACTTCAGTTAGCACAAACTGAACCAGTGTACTTTGCATCCTTTGTTAAGCAAGTTGGGAAGGGCATGATTAACTAGCAGAAAGCCATCCCAAATGAAGAGTGGGTAGCATTTACTCCTCATAAATGCTGGTAAAGTGAGCACACATGCCACGACCTTCACCGTTGCTCTCTCCTACAGCCACCATCGTACCTCAAGAGAGTCTTCACATCAGGCTTCAACGATTTCCTACAACTACGAGTCACGACCTCCCAGTCCTCTGATTTCCCCACCAAATCTGATTGGATGGCAGCCCTAAACATTGTATAGCTTCAAATTGGTTCTCCAATAATCCTTCGTATGCAACTCTATATAAAATCTTTAATAGCTCTTTGTATTTGAACTTGTGAGCCTCTCGCTCTCACAAGTTCAGATACAATTTAAGCTTTGCCAGTCTTTTCAATTATTGTCCTAATTTATTTGTTCTGTTCTTCATCGAGTAATCAATGTGTGGTCTTTGTCATGTAGTTCCGTTGGCAATAGCAGTGTGGAATGGCAGCAGCATTTCCAATTCCCAGAGCAGCACCAACGCCCTCAGTGTCCAGAAAAACCACCTTTCCTGCCAAAGAATAAATGCTTGCTGAATGGGGATTCGCTTTGGGTAGGTTAGCACTAATTGCTAGCTCTAACTGGAGGTGGGGCAGCAGTACATCAGTTAAGGCTAACACAATCTGTTAACGAATTGCTAAATTAACAAAGCTAAGAGTAGGTGGGGCGCAGGCCTGAAGTCACTAGTTCCCTGCCTAAGATGTGACTAGAACAAAAGTAGACGTAGATTTTTGTGTGCAAACAATATACCAACTTGGTCAACCATACTCACCAGCACGGCCATAGGCACACGATATGTGGTCTTTCTAAACTCCTGTATGACCTGAGAGATCTGACTATGTGTTCTACTGCAATACGATTACATACTCCAAAATTAGCATCATAGTCAAACACGATTGCAAAGAAAGCCAACAAACTTGAAGAAAATGTATATAGATGCAACAGCTTGGCTTTTACTAACGTTGCATAGAAGATGGTAGGTGTCTTAGCCTTCTTCTCGGATTGTTGAGTTCCTTTACCGAACTTTTTTAAAGATGGTTCCGGCATGTTGGCGCCATCCTGTTCAAACCCTTTGCATTTTGACAAACATGAACAGAATTGTGAGATGAATGTAAGCTTCCTATCCATCCTTTTCAAACTTTAAATCCAAAAAACTCCTTATATCCATCCATCCATCCTTTTGAACCTTATATCCAAAAACCGTTTTCATTTTGACAAATACCAGCAGAAGCGCAATGAATGAAAGTTTCTTAGTCATCAGCTTCTGCAAGAACCAAAAAGCAAGGTCACAAACCTGGGTTTCCGTCTTCGGGTATGAAACCGCCTCCTGAAATCATAGCTTGAGTTTGGATACCTATTGCTCTACCCTCCAAACCTTCGGGTTTTGCAGAAGTGGCTATGCATGCGGCGAACTGGGAAGCAAGCATCGCATCCATTGGTCTAATCTCTGTCGCAGCCTGAGAAAAAATCGACGCACAAGGCGAATTTGTCTGAGAATCATTGACAGCCGAACTCCGAGGACAATCCCCTCTTCCGATTCCAGCTTCTCCCACCAAAGGAGGTTGCGCTGCTATAGGATTCTCCTTCCGATGTTGCTGCCATGCCAGAGCTGCGCAGAGTAATGCCAATGATTTACCAGACCCCGTGGGAGATTCCAAGAGAGCGTTGCAGTGGCCGTTAGGTTCCCTGTATGCCCTTTCCAAGGCCGCGACCACCTTCCCCATGAATGCCACTTGAGGTCCATAAGCTTTGTATGGGAACTCAACCGTAATCCCTCCAATCTTGTACACATGCTTCTCGGCACTAACGCCTTTCTTCACTGCGCCACCATGGGATTGTATATCTGGCTGCTGCTTTTGAGACTTGAATTGGCCATATTTTTCCATGTTTTGTTGCTTGCTTATGTCTTAAATTGATCAGTAAAAGCCAAGCAATCCCTAATGCAGCATCCTGCGTTTGAAATGAGATGAATCACAATACTGCACATCTTTTTTTTATGAGCACAGTGGTAAATAATTGCCTTCAGAAACGGCATCAGAATTTCAGCATACTGCCTCAGACCTCTTGCTCTAACAAGACAAAAAGATTATCGATGGAGATTTTTTCAGGAACAATTGATTTCATTTCGTTTCATTTTTTCAGGAAGAATTGATTGGATTGAAGGATTTTAGACCGAAAACTGAGGAATGTAATGCTTCAAGTTAATGAAATCAGAACTGCTACGATCCAATGACATGACCAACATTGTCAGCAGCGACGACGAGAGGAACTCCCTCTGTTTCAAAATCTGCGGATGGCGGGAGAAAGGCAGCAGTCTCGACATGTCCCAGTCATACTTCAAAATACTCATCGACCACTCGATCTTACGCCACGTGTTAGACTTTTCTTTTTATTCGCCGATCATCAAAACGTGGCACAATCTGGACGTTCTCGTCAAATCCAACGGTGAGCAGCTTGAAATCAAGTCGTACCATTAAGATATCACTTAATATTGAACAAGAAAATAAGGGGATTCCCAATGTCTAGTGCCACGTGGCATAAATTATTTGGGGCCCCTCAAATTTCTAGAACCTGTTTTGAAGTTTCAAAATTAAGTTATCTTCGGGACTTGAGAGTTGGGGATGGCGGACAAAGGGTTTCCACTTCACGTGGACATGGATTCGGAGGCGATGGCTCCTCTTCGCATGGGCGGTACTATTCCGGAGCTCCAGTACGCTTCAACGTGCTCCATGGAGCTGCTCTCTCCCTCTCGTTCCACCTCTCCCTTGCCTCTCTCTTGTCAGCTTCAGGATCGCGATTCTACTGCGCCTGGCTTGGACCTCCCTGCTCTCTCTGAGACGTTGAGTTCTCTTGTGAAGCAGCACTCTCTCTCTCTGCTGGCCTGGCGGTGTAGACCCCTTCTCCTTCTTGGTCTACGCTACTTGTTCTCCCTCAAGTTTTTTACGAGCACCGCGTCGGGGACACGTTTCAGGCACCAGGGGTCACCGGGGCCAAACCTGTGAAAAATCCAGCAAGTTCACACATGTGGGGATCCACAAGAAATGTGTGAATGATCTTGACCATGCTTTGTGATGGCACACAGAACACCTGTACAGCAATCCTGCGATCTACCAATGGATTTGAGGCTAGAGCACAATCTAGAATGCTACAGATCAAAGCAATACTAATTCCTCACAAATAGAGAGAATACATAAGCAAAATAATGTATGAAGAAGACCTTCTACTCGAGTTAGAGAGAGAATATCAAAACAAGCAAAATAGCATGAGATCCAATTTTGACATTATGACATTACCAAAGCTTGATTCATCATTAGTTATGAATGAGAATGATATGTACATATATAGGAGAGCCAAAATTCGTGATACTCCTTGCATTCAATGCATTCCGTACATCTAATCAAGTATAAACTATTACCATATTGACACCTAACAGCTTGCATGTTGAATTTGCACCTAACTCCTACCTAATTTGCCAAATGTCAATTTCTTAACTATGAACCTACAAAACTACATGCATGTGTCAAATAGTACTTGCATGTCTTGCATGTAACTTCCCTAGATGACTTCGACATGTGTAGAACATGTGCACTGACTTGCATTTCCCAATAGTTTCAAATGAATGAAACAGACTCAAGAAACACACATACAACTCAAAACACAACACATTGTGTGAAATGATGTGTCTATGACAACAGAAATTTGTCTTATCCAATTTTATCTCAGATTGAATGCTAAAACTGTGAATGATGAATCATGCATGCAATATATTCAAATCAAAAAGTGTCCACTCGGGTTTTGGGTCTCTCCCTACCCTCTTTAAGAGCTTATAACTCCTACTAGGAACATTAGAATGAAATGAAACTATTGCAATGGAAAGAGGACTCTTCTAGCTTTCCAACAAGCTATAATGTCAGTATCTTTGGATCTAACATAGAGGAGATAGAGTCAAATGATGTATTCTGGTTTTCACACGTGTGAAAAGTCAGAATTCTGTACATCCTCTGTTCTGGACTGAAAATATCAGTTCTAACCTCATTCACCAAAAAACTGTTCAAGAAAAGATAGCAAAACACTGCTAAACAACTTCCTAGCTTGAATTGACAGAAAAATCTTCATACACCTGATGTTAGTAGCATTCAAAGCATGGTATGGCTCTGATACCATGTGAAAAATCCAGCAAGTTCAAACGTGTGGGTATCCACAAGAAATGTGTGAAAGATCTTGACCATGCTTTGTGATGACACACAGAACACCTGTACAACAATCCTGCAATCTACCAATGGATCTGAGGCTAGAGCACAATCTAGAATGCTACAGATCAAAGCAATACTAATTCCTCACAAATAGAGAGAATACATAAGCAAAATAATGTATGAAAAAGACCTTCTACTTGAGTTAGAGAGAGAATATCAAAACAAGCAAAATAGCATGAGATCCAATTTTGACATTATGACATTACCAAAGCTTGATTCATCATTAGTTATGAATGAAAATGATATGTACATATATAGGAGAGCCAAAATTCGTGGTACTCCTTGCATTCAATGGATTCCATACATTTAATCAAGTATAAACTATCACCATATTGACACCTAACAGCTTGCATGCTGAATTTGCACTTAACTCCTACCTAATTTGCCAAATGTCAATTTCTCAACTATGAACCTACAAAACTACATGCATGTGTCAAATAGTACTTGCATGGCTTGCATGTAACTTCCCTAGATGACTTGGACATGTGTAGAACATGTGTACTGACTTGCATGTTGCATGCAGTGATTGCATGTTGCATGCATGCACTCTAACTGATTTTGCAAGTCATCTAGTTTTATGCATGTCATCAAATCTAGATATAACTAACTCAAACTCGCCTAGATCTACAAGGTCATGTGCTCAATTCACATACCTTTGATATATACAATGGAACAAAGTGAATATGACCATCTAGACACTATGCATGTCATATAGCTCGAGTTTGTACATACTATAAAATGATATTTACAACTTGTAACTACACAAGCAAGATGATTTTCCTCATCAACCCCTATAGACAAGTTGGATGGCTTTTTATTCTTCACAAAACCGCAAGCACGTGTGGCCCCGTGCTTAACGCCCTCGAGGGGGGGGGGGGCTTGCATCCTGCACCACACGTTTTTCTTTTGTTTTTTTTTTTAAAATTGGTTGCACGAGCGCCACATGTCCAATCAACCAAACTTTATTCCATAATCATTTTTATGGGAATATATAGGCAATCTTCCCCGTTACCTCACATGTGTGTGTTTGGGCGTGGCAGTGTCCGCGACGCCACCTGCTCCCCAGTCTACCTGTCCGATGCTGCCTGTGGCAGCGCCACCGCCGAGGTGCCTGGGACCACAGCGCAGCGCCCGCTCCTGCAAAAATCACTAGCGCAGCTCAATTTTGACGGGCATCGCTCGTGGGCCACGTGACACCAAAACATTGGGCCGAGACCAAACACCCAGCACGTGTGGCTCCATGCCTTAACGCCCAAGCCGAGGGGGGGGGGGGGGGGGGGGCACGAGGAGGCGTCTTTCCCTACCGTAATTGTTGTTTCTCACCTTTTTTGCATTGTGCACAAAAAAATTTGTAGAAGTAGACATAATTGGGAGATACAATTTAGAGCAATATCCATAGTTTGATAGTCCCTCATATAATCGTTGATGCAAAAAGTGAAGTAAATGTGATAATTGTAGAGCTTGCATCAAAGATGAGTTTGTGAGTGGAGATATACAACAAAACTACGCTAAAATTGGCTGATAATTCATTAGTGAAACCAAAAAGAGTTCATACAAAACTTGGCAATTACAATGTGTGGGGATAGCCCAGACAACGTGAATGATCTCCTAAGGTGTGTGTGATTGTACATAGATCAATCTATATTGAGATACAAGCATACAAGCCCAAAAATCTAGGGCAAACATGCATGAATCGTTCAACATTCATCAAACACATTGACAGGCAACTTTTGATGAAAAAAACTAATTACAAAAGTGGTTTGCTCTCGGGTAAAGAGATAATACATGATGTAGCTCTCGAGTAGAGAGAGAGCGTATGAAAAATTCTATGTGTAAAATCAAGATCTCTCCAAAAGACTCAATATAGAATGAGCTCTCTCTCACTCTCTCATAGTAGCTCAAGATCCAAAAGAGTAGACAATAGTGAAACATGACTGGACCTCTAAGACATCACCCCCATGATTGGACCATCTATATGCCACCTCTTACAATGATTGGACCATTTTGGTGCACCTCACTTCATGATTGGTCCATATTAGCAAATGAGATCAAGAGGTGCTATGTCACTAATCCTCTAGAATCAAGCCAAGTGTAAGCAACCTACACTATCATGATCTAATTTAAGTCTAAAATTGGCCTAATCAAATAATCACAAGTGTACAAGGAGTGGTTTTTATAGATGACCCCCAAACCTCAAGATTAAGGCCTACTGACTAATCAAACCTATCATAAATGAACCAAAGTGACTATGACTACTTTCCACACGTGGGAACATGCTCCACTCATGTGGTATTTCACTATGTACATGAAATTGCAAAATGATCAGGCTAGATTTTGTCAAATCTTCACACTCCTCCTCAAAAACTAGCTTGAGGAGATACTAGATCAAACAAAAAACTTGAGATGCTTCTTGAGCGGATCCTTGGGTATGAAAATGATGTGAAAACCAGCCAAAGGGCATTTGATAGCAACAAGTTCACCAAGTCCATGAGAGGATTTTTTTGATGGAAACCCATTGCCAACTCCTTTGAAGTGCATTCCACCAATTTGCCACCATTTTCTTTTGTTTCCTCCATGCTCGAAGAAGATCTTGGGCTTGAAAGCTCCACTTCCTTTGAAATAGCTACACCATAATGAGGGAAATCCGAGGCCTCCATGTGTCACAATGATCATGAAGATCAAGATCACAAATAGAAAAAAGTGTTGATTATCAAGATTTTGCATTCTAGCTTGACTAGTCCACAAACTATATGAACTTTTTGCATGATGGATCTAATATTGTAATCAAAGGATATCTTGATCTTATTGAGGCTACATACTTGCTGAAGGATGTAAGTGTCATTTGTGAATGATTCACTCAATCTCATGATAAGTTTTGCATTCTAGCATTGTTGTATGAGGTCCTTAGTCCCATGAGCATACTATTTCACATATTCCATTGATCTTTAGGCAAGAGAGTATTGAGATACATCTCGGGTTCTAGAGACTTTGGCATTGTTTATAGGGAATCATCATCTAACCTCTATGGATTTTCAAATTCGTACTTTGCAGGAGATCATATAGATGGAAATCCATAAGTGCACCTCTATTTTTATAGGTGATGGAGCTATTTCATGGATGTCAAAGAAACAAGCAACAATCTCTTTATCCTCAATTAAAGTTGAGTACAAAGCTTGCAATCATATTTTGTGATAACCTTTCAGCTCAAAGTTTGGCAAACAATCATGTTTTTCATGCAAGGAGAAAACATATCGAAGTGGCTTATCATTTTGTGAGAGAACAAGTCATGGCAAAGGATGTGAAGCTTCAACATGTCTCATGAAGGGAATGTGTGGCTGATATCTTTACCAAAGCATTGGGAAAAGACTTGTTTATTAAGTATAGAACTCATCTTGGAGTACTATCCAAATCTTTGCTAAAACTAGTTGAAGAGGGAGTGTGAAAAATGTCAAGTAGACAAGTTTATAAGGTTTTATTTGGACCTACTTTTATTGGTTGATATAGACACATTGCATCTAGTCATAAAAGTCTAGGGTTTTGGCGAAGTACCTAGAAACTACCATTTTAGGGCAATATTTGGCAAGTGGACAAGTGACACTATTGCTGCTATAAATAGTTTTACCTTCATGGAGAACATATCTTGATGTTCTTATTTTTTACGGGAACCTACCTTCATTGATTCTATATCTATCTCTTGCATATTTCTCTTGATATCTTTAATTCTAGTGTGTAGAATGTAATTTATCTTGTGTAGCTTGAATCCACACATGTGAATGATGTTGTACTACTGCTGTTGTATGGATAGGGACAATACTACATTGAATCTTAGTGATTTTGATGAGATATTCATGTATTTCCAAGTTCTACCATGGTAGATGCATGATTTCTAGCTTGTTGATGAATCTAGATGTGCACTCAAATTTAACCAAATATCAATTGATCCGTTAATGGATCTGATTTTTTCACAACAACTTTATTCTAGCAATGTGATTCATCAATTTAATTTTATCTAAATATATCTAAACATATATATATCATGCAGGCTACAAAAATCTCTAAATGCAATGAAAATACACCTCTTGATGGACCAAATGGTTTAAAGACAATGATGAATAAACTATTTCGTTCAGCTTTCAAGCTTACGAAACTCACACATCTTAGGTATAAGTGGGTACCTAAGTGCAAAGATTTCAAATGGTCACGGCTCAATAAGCTTTATGATGATTAGAGTACCATAGATAGGGATACTATATGGTTATGAAATTCCTTGATAATAAATAACTGCATAGTCAAAATCATACATGGCGACCGATTCGATGTATACTGATGGGATTCTCTTTGGGTTATGGTTTGTAAAAAGACTTGCTAGACTTGAGCACTTTGACAAAATTTCCAGCAAGTTCACATGTGTGGGTAATGATCCTCAAATGTGAATGATCTTATTAAGCTTTATGATTAGCACACAAACTGATTCTAGATTGAATAGCAAGATCTAGTACATAATTTAATGGCTTAATCATACTCTAGCATGCTAAGAATCAAAGAATGATAGCTTTGACTACAAGAGAGAAAAAAATACAAGAATTTGGTGTATGAGCATAAGCCTCAACACGAGTTAAAGAGCGAAAGAGAGAGCAATATTCAAGCAAAAGATAGTGTTGATCCAAAATGGCATGGAATAGCTTCAAGGCTTGGTTCTTCATCAAAGATTATGAGAATGTCTACACATATTTACGGAGTTTGAGGTAGCTCGAGGTAGAACCACATCCATCCATCTTTCATCAACATCTATGAGTGAGAACTAGAGTATTAGTGACATTTGTCACTTCTCATGCATGGATTTCTACCTACTTCTACCAAGTGTCATTTTTCTAACTAGAATTGTACAAATCATCATGCATGTGTCCATTTCACTTTGTGCATGCCTTGCATGTCACCATGGATCACTTACAACAATTGGATGTGATATGCCACGAGTTTCTACAAGCATATTAATGACATTTCTAAGTCTATAATCTCTATGCAAGTTATATACTATCAACTAGACTTGAGAAACCCATATAGCTCGAGTTCCTTCTAGGCCAAATTTGGCATTTACATTATGAAACAACATACTTGCATAGAGAAAGTTTGTGGCAAGCCTAAAAATCCTAGTGAATCAAGAAAGGTATTGAGTCGAGAACACCATGACCTTGGAGCTTGCTTTAGTCCATAGAGACTTTTGAAGAACAAGCAAACTTTGGTCTTGTCTTGGATGAACCCAATAGGTTGATCAATATAATGCATTAGAGACATCTAGTTGAAAAGGTTGCCATTTGAAAAAACATGCAATAGAAATTATGATTCTAATTGATACCATCTTTGCAACTGGAGCAAAAGTCCTCATAATCAAGTCCATAAACTTGATCAAAACCCTTTGCACAAAGTCTTGCCTTGTACTTGTTGATTGTGTCATCTTGATTATATTTGACTTGAAAAATCCATTTGCAACAATGGTGTGCTTGTTGGATGGAAGATCCACAAGTCCCCATGTCTTGTTGGCAATCAAAGCATCATATTCCTCCTTCATGGCTAGAAACCATTCATTTGAATTGAGTGCATCATATACATCCTTTGGCTCCTCATGTGAAACAAAATGAGCATAATTAGTGGAGTAGAGTTCCACTTGCTTGCCTTTATCTCCATATGTAAGCCTCTTAGGCTCGGATCTTTCTCTTTGTGATCTCCTTGGTGAAAACATTCGAGGTGACTCCTCCTCAATTCTTGTCCCCATCTCTCCATGATAATCTTCAAGAGTGATGATAGGAGAATCCTTTTGAGAATCTTTGATCTCGGCCTCCTCAAAGATGTATTTTTTATTCTCATGGAATATAACATCCCTACTCTCAACTGTAACTGAGGTAGAGGGAACATAAATTCTGTAAGCCTTCTTGTTGGATGAGTATCCAACCATGATCCCTTTGATTGAACTAGGATCATCTCTTTTCCTTGTTTCCAAGGGTACATGAACAAAGCAAACACATCCAAAAACTTTGAGGTGATCAACCTTAGGTTTCTTCTTAAACAAGACTTCATATGGTGATCTTCCTGCAAGTGCATTGTGAGGTAATCTATTGCACAAATAGTTTGCATAATTAATTGCTTCTCCCCAATATTCAATAGGCAAATAAGCTTCAACTCGGATTGCTTTAGCACATTCACATAGAGATCGATTTTTTCTTTCATCAATTCCATTTTGAGATGGAAAATAAGCACAAGAAAACTCTCTCTTAATCCCTTCACCCTCACAATAATCACAGAACTTGTTGGAGATGTATTCACCTTCTCCATCACATCTTAAAGCTTTAACTTCGAAAGAAAACTATTTCTTAACATAAGCTTTGAAGACTAGGAAGTGATCAAATACCATCGCTTTTAAAGAGAATAGATACAACTGAGTACATTTTGTAAAATCATCAATGAAGGTGTCTTAATAAAAGACTTTTGATATGGCTTTCTATGTGATTTTGCAATAGCACAAGCCTCACAAGGCTTGATATCCTTGGAAAGTGATATTGGAAGGCCAATAGCCTTATCATTCTTGATCATTAAAGTTAGGATGCCCCAACCTTCTATGCCATAATTCCTCCTTAGACAAAAGAGCAACTTCACAAAAGTTTGCATTCTTGTTGTCAAGAAGGAAAAGGTTTCCACCTTCTCTTCCTAAGTCGTTTGTAGCACGGGAAACGGGCTCGAACCTAGGAGCCATGAAGATGCTTGCAAAACAAAGAGTGTTAACATCTACTTCTACTTGCAAACAAATAGCATTCCAACCAAAACATCACCAAGATAAGCTAACCATTAACTCTATCTCTCTCACTCTAACATCAAATCTACTCTTTTTAACCACACTCTACAAGCTTAACTAGAAATAGAAACACTCAAAGAGGAAGCACTTATGCTAAAATGGGGCCAAAATAGCAAGAACTTAAGAAAATATGCATACTACACAAAGTCACACTAAATTTAGCCAAACACCAAAATTAGCACAAGTGGACCCAAAATGGCAACACTTAGCTCTCATACATTAAGGATAGAAATTACATAGAAAGGGCTTCTCTTTATAGAAGCTTGTGGAGTGTCCTTTCCACATTTACTTATGGGACTAGGAATTTCAAGTCTCAATATAAAATGCAAGTTCTTTTTAGAATCTTGACATTGACTTTTGCATGCTTTTTTAAGTCTAAGTTTAAACCTTGAGACTTGCAAAAATTGGTTTCCTGGCCCCTAGTGACTAATGGCACCACAAGTTGGACTTATGCACGCAGGGTGCCATACTTGGGGCCTAACGCAACTTATTTACTGACGGCTCTTCAAGATGGGCTTATACATGCAGAATGCCATGCTTGGGCCATTAATTATGCAAAATTGATATTTACATTAGCTTCATCCCTGTAAGGTACAACTTTCCCGAGTTCTCCCAAGCTCCATTGAAATGCCCCTTGGGCCTTGTATTCCGGCCCCCACACTCCTCTGTTGCTAAATGGTTGCCAGTCCCATGGCAATTCACTTGAATAGGGCTTCATGCAGCTCGATGTCCTGCGCTTCATTGGTCTTGCGGATTTCCTGGATGAGTTTTCTGTAACCCTCCAGGCCCGAACACATGGGAGCTATGGGGCACCACTGGGGGCGTTGCCACTCTTCCACTCGTGTTGCATGTTGGTATGCCGTCATTGCTGCTCGGTAATAAATTCTTGCCATGGTTAACTGGTCCTTTCGTTTGAGACTAGGGAAAGGGGTGTTGGGATCGAAAAACAAGGGACCCAAAGAGCAATCCCAATGGAATTCGAGAGTACTAAGGAAAAGCTCCTTGCAGTTGAGCGTCGATTGCCGCACCGTGGAATCAACCGATTGGTGGTGCCTGTGATGAAATTGCTCCAAGGCGTACTGGAACGCTTGGTTCTTCCAAGTCCTGGAGTTTGGAATGATGGGCCAGTTTGGTGGTGCACTGGCATCCTCCTATTTTTCGGGCCACGTTGCTTGCCTGGGGATGGGTAGATAGCGGGGATTCACGTGCAGATACCTGGGAATCCGAAAATATTCGTCCAGGAACTTTTTGTCATCCTTGAAGAGGACGTTGCGCCATATGGGTTGGGGTGCCAGCTGCTCGATGATATATTCTTTCCTGCCTTTGATTTTAGTTGCGAAGCATGGCAACACATATCCCCCTCGCATCTCGTCTTTTGGATAAGTGGCCTCGTACTCTTGGATGGATTCTTCAAGCGACTGTGGTTTTTTAAAGATAGTTCTGGCTCTAGGTGGGGCTATGCCGTGGCTTGGCCTTGTTGTTTGTGAATCACCAGGGGACAGAAGGTCCGATGTGGCGGCAGCCGCAACGTTCTACCCACTAGATACATGTTTGGGAAAAAATTCACCTTGCAATTTTTTTTTATCAATCCTAATCCTATGAGCCACTCTCCTAGACTTCACAGTTAGGATTGTAAAATCATGCATTCAACATTTTTAGATTATGGTCAAGAGAATCGATAACTAGATCAACCCATTCTCAACTGTCGGTTCAAGTAGATTTTCTCGAAAATCACCTTTCCAAAACCGACTGCAGCATGACCCCACAACACAAACTATACTGAGGTTCCAAACAAATAGCCATGTAATTTCAAAAAGTTAGTTGCAAATCAGATCACCCCTCCTCCTCGGACTCATCCTTCACAACGGTCACATCTGCTACAACTACACGCTCCACCAATGCTAAAAGCCAGGTTGCGTCAAGGCTTCCACACCTGTCCTGCTAGGTCGCACTAAGGAAGAAGTAGCTTCCATTACCACCTGAAAAACTTTCCACCCCCCAGATTCAGCCAACAACGTTGCAACATCTGCCTACTACTAGCACTCATTGTAGACAATTCCAACCTGTGGATCTCAATCCAAGGCGAAAAATAGTTGTTTTAGAATCCATTTCATAACGACTATTCATTCAAGCCAACCCGACCTCAGTGATTTCCACTACGGGCGCAAAGCAGGTTACCAGCAGCTAGAAATCTAAGATTTATGAAAATTAGAAATTATCCTTTCTATACAAATATACTTTTATCACTGCTTACCTATAAAATATAGATTTGACATAAGCAAGAAAAAGAACATCTCTTAATTACAAGGAGTAATTAATTTGAGGGAGGTGAGTTAAATCTCAAATGTTCCAAGCTTTACTTTTTGCTAAAAGATAATCATCATAAGTGCAATCTCCATGCAAGGCTCTATCATTTACATGTTTTAGCAAAGGGCTAGTTTTTTTCCCAAAAGAAGAAAAAACCTTCAATCCTCAACATGCAACCATTAGATTCATGAGTTACAACAACTAATTGGTTACTTCGGCAAGATAAATCAATCTATCAGTAACTTAGCCAATTCAAATGAATCTAGCACTATGGAACACTATGGACCTATGCATGTTATTCAATCTAGCAGATTCAAGCAACAAGCTACTCGATTCACCTAAGCAAATCAGTCTACAACTTTTTGGAATCTTCTCAAGGATCCATATAATTAGAAGTGATTTATACATTAATTAGAACCAATATTAACAAAAACAAATTAGCGAAAGTGCATTCTACCAGCTTTTTGTCAAACATACATCACAAATTAATGAATCCAAATCCAAACTTCCCTTTAGAAATCAACACTCCAGTTCAGGGCACAAATCCAAGCACTTTCCACTTCCTACTAGACGTAGAGCTTGCCTCCAATCCCATCCAAGGCCGCATCTTAGTCGGGCTCTGATACCAATGTAAAGACCACCAATAGGAAGACAACTAAGATGAGGACATAATCAGACCACAAAGAGACTAATGGGAGCCAAACCACCCATCCAAGTGAGATGTGTCCGAATACCTCACTCCCGAGCCATGGCAAGTGAATACCTGTGGAGATTAGAGAAACCAACAACCTAGAGCCTGAAAGCTTAGAATGGAGGAGGGCGTGTCCCTACCCATATACATACCAACATTATCCACTCCAGTGCTTGTCTGTAAAAGCTTGTTAGCTATGCATGTGGCCAAGAATTAAGAACTGATTGACATATTGTTGGTAGGCTCATTGACAAATTCCATTAATAGCGCCCATGTGACCACTCTAAGAGAGAGAAGGGGGAGGCTTAATAGCATGGGGTAGGGTTGCCCACACAATTTGATGTTTGGGCACACGTGGAAAAAAGAAGAAGAGGAGCCACATGTTACTTTCCCTCATTCATAGCAGGTGAAGATGTGGCTAAAGGAATCAGCGTGGTTACATGCATTTTAGTGCACCATTTTGATATCTTCAAGCTCACAGGGACACTTGCCTTCCTTAGACTGCTATCTCGGCCAAGTGCATTGCACGTGTCTTATCATAGCAATTTAGTTTTTAATGAAACATATGTTGCTATCTCTCCCAAGAGCATTGGATATAGTTGATTGGAGCAACTTATTTCTCAACATAAATGAAGGAGCAAGTAGGGCCCCACCCTCAACCAATGATTGAGAAGTGTTGAAATATTTGATCATGAATTATGAGTTTGGCTTATCAAGTCTTGGATAAGGGTGGGGCCCCACCTACACTCTTAATAAGGTAATCATTATGAATATACTCTTTGTTGTTCATCTAATGACCCACTAAAAATGTGAGAATTTTATTTGGGGATGTTTTACTCCAACACCTAAAGCCTTTTTGGGTTTTCCTTGTAGATACGCGTGTGGGGGGTGTGATGGTAGAGGGTTCTTGGGGGTGGTATTGACCACCCAAGTTCAAAGGCCAACTCCACACATGGGCAGTGTCCCCCAAAAAAAAACTTCAAAAATGACTATTTTCACAAGGCATCTCAAAATTCTGGCTTTATTTGGCGCTTCAAAATGCCATTTAGATGCCTTTCATCTATCCTCAATGCCAGATTTAAGGGCTCTAGATAAAAGCAGCAAAACCCATCATCTACCAAACTACACGTTGTTTCAACAATTCTTGATCGGCATTTCCGATCCATTCTCTCTCTCTTTTTGGGATTTGGGCCTCCTTGCAGGAGCAGGAGCAGAAGCAAAACCCATGTCATCAATTCCAGTCCAGATTCTGATCCATCAGGACTTTCTGATTCAGAGGTCAGTTGTCTCAATTCTGGAATTCATGGCATACTTTTATGTACATTCAAGCACAATTCTAGCTGACTTTGTTTTTCTGCCTTGCTTATTTCAAGCATAGCTTGCTTCCTTGTTTTGTCTCTTTTTGGTGATTCTCTATTGTGAATTAGGCGTCTTTGTCTCCTGAAATACTATGAAACTCGTTAGTTCAAATCACAGGATGCTGGGATTGAGCTTGATGAGAGGACTCGCCAATAATTTTCATATATGCTTCTAAACACACATCATCTAGGATTTTGAGATCTTTAATATTTCCCCTTTGGCTTCAATCGTGGTTGATTGACATCTCTGTACTAATATATCTTCGTCTCTTAGAGGGACGATATGGTTGAGCAAATAGTCGCCATGTGTTATTGCCGCCAAAAAAGGAGCCAGGCATAATCATCTTCATTCCCACAACAATCTATTTGCACTTGCAAAGGCTTCATATAAGCAAATGCGAGCAAACACCTTCGAAATGTCTCTATCTAGGAATCTATTCCCTGTTACTGACCCTTCATATAAGCAAATGTGAACAAACAAACTCCAACGTGAGCAGGAACACCAAATCTGCACGTCTCTACTGAGGCGACAGATTTGCAAGTGTGAATCTAACAATATTTTCGTTCATTCACAGGGTTACAGTTGTGATTGGAGCAGGTGTTATTTTGGGGAACCGGCTAGGGGCGTGCCTTTAAGTGACATTACTAATCTTGGGCACTGCTGGAAATTCTATCCTCCCTGTAAAATCCCATATCTTTAAAGCCAAACAATACCATTATAAGAAATGTTTGAGCTTCACTTTTCAACAAAACAGCTTCTGCAATAATTACTCTGCAAGATTTTTCAAATCAACTGTCCGAGACTCACAGCTAGAGTTCTTCTCAAAGAAAGTAACTTTTGTAAGAATTGTTCTGATTATTCCTGACTATGTTTCCCAATGTCTTTTATGCATGGATTAAAAACGCTGCCATGTATCACATGGAATGTAAGTGATGGAGGGCAAATACAAGGAAACTTTACTCTTTATGGGAGCCTAAGTGGGTGTCATCGAAGATTTCACAAAGTGAATGGCATCCTTGATAGTTTGTGGTTGGTTTCGTTGCACTTCAAGTTAAATTTTTTTCGGAAGCCCCAAAATAAAGTGAAATTTTATTATTACTAAAACAAGGTTGATTCGCAAAGCGAATCGGGGTAAGACTTCTTGAAACTCCTGTATGTAGGCATCTAACAGCCTACTATCCATCTGCACGGTGGTGAAACGTCGCCAATGCTCAAAGTCATCCAGGACTGGGAGCAAAGCCTTTTTAAAGGCTTCCTAAAAGGCGTCCCATGTGGTAGGGGTACCAGCCCTATCCTTAAGATCCTGCCACCTTGTATACGCTTTGCCGCGTAAAAGCATAAGGGCAGTAGTGATCTTCGTGCTGTAGGGTGAATCGTGCATGGAAAAATGGCTCTTCCACCGATCCAACCATAAAAGCACCACGTTGGGATGCAGGACCTTCTTTTCTCGTGAAAAGAATTTCCGGTTGAACATGGGATACATGATTGTGGACCATGAGTGGGTTGAAGAATGCTACTCCCGCTTGGCCCGATATGCCTAGACTGCATTTCCGGGATTTAGTTTTGAAGGGAATTCAGGGCGGTGTCTAACTTAGGAGGAGGGGGTAGTGAAGACGGTCCTTCACCAGAGGGCATGGCAGGATCCATAGCGCACTAAGGAAAGTTCAAAGGAAAACAAGCCTCTTAGCATGCATAGAAGGCCCAAAACCTATCCCAGCAACGTCGGATCTCAAAGGAACAAAAAGCAAAGTTGTTCATAGCGATCAAACCATGAATACTAAGCTATCTTAGCACATCAACAAGAAGTTTAAACTAACCAACTGTATTAGAAAATCATGTAACTCCCTAAAGGTTGGGAGTTCCTCCCTAGCTGAAAGGGACATGACATAATCTTGATAGTTAAATGATAAGGTATGTAAGACTAAGAAACAACACTCTTTTTTTGAAGCAAACACATGCTTTGGATTATCTTCCGTCTTAGGAAGATTCGACCTTCTCATCTCCTCTTGTAATAGAAGACCATGTAACCTCCCAAAGATTGGGAGTTTCTCCCTAGCCAAAAGGCACATGACATAATCTTGATAGTTAAATGATAAGTTGTTCATGACTATAGAAACAATACTGTGGTCACTTATTGTCTCCCCAATAGAAGCAAGCTAGTCAATAAGGTCCTTGACATTAGTAATGTGAGTAGTGATTGTAGCACCCGCCTCCATTTTCAGAATACGTAACCTATTCTGTAAAGAATTGAGCTTGGCCGAATCCATTCTCTCATGCATAAACCTGAGGATGTTCCATGGTTCCACTGAATCCCTTGAATTGTAGACATGAGAATAGTAACCTGAAGGTTTATCAGGCTATATGGATGGTCTATGAATGTCATAGGAAGGCATCATTAGGGTCATTGTTGACAATGAGTCAACTACAAATGATACTACAAATAATTATATACCAAGTTCATCATACTGACCAAGAATGCCACATGAAGGAATCAATCTGAATATCAGGGCAACAAGCAAAGAGCACAAACCAAGAATGTTGCTTGCCATCAACATGAATTGGAGCAAATGCATCCCAAACTAGTCGAGTAGACTAGGAATGCCAAATAGCAGGAATAGGATCCCCAAATGCAAAATACGTAGCAATCAGAATAGACGGATATTTGATGTAAAAGCATCACCATAGTGACTTACACTTACAAAAATCACTAGTATAGTTGCTTCCTAACTTGCTTCATTGCATTGGAATTGTGCTTTAGACCCAAAGCATTCTGGAATGAGCCTTTTGAAAGTCTGGAATGTGCGAAGCACTTATATATATTTTTTTCAGTTTCTTGTATAAATTGTTAGAAATAATGCTAAATCAGTAACCCCCTAATGTCATAGTTTGTTTTTTAGTGTATTTTTAGATTTCATGTTATACTAATGTGAGTTAAGTCTAATTTAACTTTGAGTTAAGTTTAATTTAACATGTTAAGTTGAGTACATGCTAAGTAAAAGTTAAAACATAGTTGCAGCGAATCATGATTCTGGGGGTATAGTGACTTGCGATTCACGATTCGCTGCCCAGAATTACCAAGAATTTTTTTTTTTACTTTTAAGAATTTTTTTTGGGCCTGAAATGAACATTTTCAGGTTCATTTCAAGTCCAATTTTTTTTTTTTGAAACTACTAAAATTAGACCTAAAACTGCTGTAATCGTAATCGTCTATTTTTTTCCTCTCTAATGATACCCATATTGCCTGGGTTCTAAAAAAAAAAACAACGATTACGAGTGATTCTGGGTTTTTTTGACAACGATTCTAGAATCGCGAGTGCAGCTATGAGTTAAAAGCATGTTTCCTAGAATAGTGCAGCTATGAGTTAAAAGCATGTTTCCTAGAATAGGCTCCAATTTTGTCTGTGTAGGGGATCCGGTTTCATCATAAATATGGTGCTTATATAGGTCAATTGCATCAGAGTTTTATTTTATTCATGGTGTTCATCTCTTGTTGTATCTCTTTTGAATGCTAGTAGGATCTAGGAGGAAGAAGCCCAAGAAGATATGTGGAAAAAGAAGAAAAGCACATCATGTCATAAATCTGTCAATCGAAGATAATATGTTCCCTCATATCAGAGATGCACCTGGACCAAAGGACGTATGGGACATTCTTAAAAGGTTGTATGAGATTGTGCATGATATTTGTGACTGGTTGTCATGAGATTCTAAAAGCAGCTACACAATCTCAGATTACAGACCATATTACAAGAGTCAAGGAGGTGAAAGATCAACTTTTGGCCATTGGAGAAAGTGTGTCCGATATAGTTTTGGTGTCGATTGTACTTAATAGTGCTTATAAAAGTTCTATGATGACTCTTACCTTCAGAGGAGCAAAACCTAAGTCTGAAGGGTTGAATGCTCTTTTATTACAGAAGGACATGAGTCTATAAATCTCATGTCTAAAGATGACTACAAGGAGCGGCCTTTATAAAAAGAAAAAAATAGTTTCAAGAAGATAATAGGATAGTTAAAGGCAAGGAAAAGGAAGGCAAAGCAAATAAAGAAGAGGACAATGAGGAGAACAAGGATGGTGGAGTCAAGTTTACTCCAAAGCGAGATGCAAAAAGCAATTATTGCAATAAATATGGTCATTTCTTCTTTGAGTGAAAGAAACAAGTTATAATTTTGTTGAGAAGGTCAATTTATAAGCTTTTCTCTATTTCTATATCAAGTAAGGAACATAGATGCACAAAAACGCGTTTTTGAGGAGTCGCGTTTCGCAAAACGCGTTTCTTTGACCAGAATCGTATTGCGCTTGTGCATAGTCGGCAGGCATCTACTCAGCGATACGGAGGTGGTGTGCACGGTGGATTTGAGCTTCGTGGAGAGCGAAACGATCAGTTTTCGATATTTGGGCTTGATTTTTTGCAAGTGTTGACATTGAGTTGTAGGCAATTAAATCGAGCGTAGTTTGGCTCTAGACCACCCTTCTTCATGCCCACGGTGATTCTTACGGTGTCAGTTTCAGCGTTATGACACGCCTAGCGAGATTTGAACACCACATTCCAAATGCTTGTGATTTTTTGCCATTTTCACAAAATGTCTTGTGGGCAACCAATTCAGGTGATGTCCGACAACAGTGTAATGATTCAGTATTGTTCTGAGAGAGAGAGAGAGAGAGAGAGAGAGAGAGAGAGAGAGAGAGAGAGAGAGAGAGAGAGAGAGAGAGAGAGAGAGTATGGTTGAAAAACGATTCCATATGGTTGAAAACTGTTTCAATACGGTTCAGGACGATGCAGTATGGTTCAGAAGATTTAGCATGGTTTTTGTTTAGCATGATTCAGCATTTTTGTTTAGTTTGTTGGATCTCAGTGAGATAATATGAGAGAGAGAGAGAGAGAGAGAGAGAGAGAGAGAGAGAGAGAGAGGGGGGGAGAATTTTGGGGAATTATGTTTTTTTTTATTAATTTTTCATATTAAAAGGAGCAATAGTGTAAACCTGGGAGTTAATGCACCTAAACTAGACCATCCTGCACCCGAAACATTCGGCAAACTACACTTCATCTGATACCCATATTGCCTAAAAAAAAAAAAAAAACGTTTCTGGAAATTTTTGGAAAATTTCAGAACCGCGATTCTGAAACGCATTTCAGAAACGCGCTGCATCTATGGTAAGGAATTAGATGATTCATGTAAGAAAGGTTGTTGTTGGTCCAATAGCATCTTCAAGATCTACTTTATGATAATAGGATCAATAACGTTGGTGAGAACAAAAGCAAATGTAGGTGACTAAACTTCTTGAGACAATGCAAATGATTTGTTGATGGGAGAATGCAATTTGCAAGAGTTGATCTTGATAGCCTAAACCTCCTAGACTCATTGAATAACTTGTTGGATCAATTTGAGCGTTCATGAACTCTTGTGTTTATCTATATCAGAAATCACACACTAGAAAAAAATAAGACCAAAAAGTATAAGTTTTTCCAAGTACACTTGCACCATCTCTTCTCCCTTTTTCACTTGCGCACATACGCCACATTTTTGATAAAAACAATTCTCCTTTATCATCTCCTCCTTCCCCTTAGACAAGGACTCAATATCCTCCTTATTTCATAGAATATCATGGTGTACATCATAGTTCTCTCTCTAACTAGCTTCTCTGATTTGATTAAAGTATGAATACTGTTATTACCTTTTTGAATGTAACAATCATTACCAATCAAACTTACAAAAGAGTTCAAGTAATCCCCATGCTTCATAAATGACAAATGACCATAACAGAGTAGTTTTGCCCTAAAGCAACAACTTTGCATTTAAACGGAAATTTATTTCAAGAAGAGTGTCAAGCATGCTCCAAAAGTCATTATGAAACAAACCCAACATACTTTTTGTTGCCTACTTAATATGCTTTGATGATTCTAGATTTTTATGATAAACAATCACTTTCTACAGCATTGAAATTTTACATTTTTCCTATATTCCCTTATGTTATTTTTTGCATTAGAAGATCTTGACATCACCAAATTGCCCTTTCTTTATTGCTGCTCCTTCAGTGCTTATTGATATACATGATTTTGGCCTGTTTGATTAGGAGGTTTAGAAATTTCAAACTAGGATCTGCACCACCATATTCTTTTCTGAAATGGCTGATTTGATTGTAAGGTGTATTTCTTCCTAAGATTGTTGTAATCAAAAGCTTATGCCTTTGTGTTATGTTACTTCTGCAGATAAATTAATCAGCCAAATGGGTGAAGGTGCATCCCTTTTCCAAGCATGACGTGTTTGCTCTCTCTACTTATTTGAGCTTTTTATTATAAGAGAAGAATAGTGGAGTTTTCAAGTCTATAATATGGTTTCACTACTATGACATGCTTATGGTGTTTTTATACTTAACAAAACAATGGACACAAACTACTTTTCAATCCTCATTTGTAATCAATAAGATCTCGTCAATTTGTGCTCTCTACTTTTAGATCTTGGCATTTTAAATGTGTATGTACAGTGATTTGAGTCATGAGCATATAGGTATGGGGGATTGCATCTAGGGTCCACAAATGGTGGTTGCAATTTTCTCGGCATTGAGTTGTGCAAAGAGGAGCTTTGATAATGTCTTAGAAAAGACTTATAGTGCTACATAGTAGCAATAAGAAACTAAGAGAATGTGACTGATGAATATGATCAATGCCAACCGTGTACATGATTCATCCATTCCCACTGTACATGCTAAAGCACCATAAAAGTAGACTTAGGACTGCAAAAAGTTCAATAGTGCGTTGAATCATAAGTGAAAGGAAAAGTTGGATGAGATCTATCAAGTTGCATCATAATTTCTTCCGATACTGGGGACGAGCATGTGCCATAACTATGGAACAAACACAAGCCTTTGCCTCTGCTATAGAATAAACCGGTAGCTATGTTGGGAGTATGTATGTATGTGGAATAGTAAAAGTACAAACAGGCTGTACCTCATATCATAGATCACTATGATTATGTGACTCAATATGTACCTTGGTTAAAAAAACTTCATTTGACTGCAGATATATGCATGCTCTCTTGTATTGTTGTGGCATGAGAAACATTCGGTAACCCAGCTAAATCCTCTGACTATATAGCATCTGCTGCAACTACAACATTATGTACTGGAACATCATGTGTGTTACATAGGCTTGGAAGCACTGTTGCATATAGATCTTTCCCAAGAATCTCTGCTAGATTGGGAGCAACAAAAAGACAAAACCATACTTCTGCCAGAACTGTAGGAAGTGTATGAACCAATGATATATCAGCGACTTGATCCTAGTACTATTCCTATTCAAAAACTCAAATCACTATCCATACACTGCATGTAACCCATCATCTAGATGTTGTCGCTGGAACACACACACACACACACACACACACACACACACACACATACTCATGTCATAGGTAGAATGGAACACGTTCTGAAATGTCAAAAAATATATATCTATACCATATTTCAAAACGGACCTTGAAAAAAAAAAATTTTATACGTCTTGATTTTTTCAGCCTAAAAATTCGTTTTGAACCTTAGAGGCTTATTATAGTTCTGAATCTATTCATGCAAATTTGACGTTAAGGAGCTTATTCTATTACTCTATAATAGGAATCAAAAGGATATTCTCAAAGAACCATGAAATAGTTCATTAGCGAATATTTATTAAATTATTATCATTATTTTGTTTTGTCCTTTTTCTTAGGGGGAGTTGAGGTTTTCGAGACACCAACGAAGGGTTCAAATGTAGAATCAAAAGAATTGCCAGATCAACAAGAGAAGCACGAGCCATGGCGTCTCACAGGGCCTCAACCCTTGAGAGAAGAGCAAGTGCAAAATGCAGTGAAGTTTTTGTCACATCCAAAAGTCAAAGGATCTCCCATTATTTATAGACGCTCATTTCTGGAAAAGAAGGGTATGACAAAGGATGAGATTGATGAAGCATTTCGTAGAGTTCCGGTATGTATAAGAATCTTTGCTTATGATGAGAGAGAGAGAGAGAGAGAGAGAGAGAGAGAGAGAGAGAGAGAGAGAGAGAGAGAGAGAGAGAGATGGCGTTTCCTCCGACCTAGATCCTGCAAAAAAATTTAGTTGACAGGAATGTGCTCTGAGACCATGTTATGAACAGAATCACAGATATTAGTATCAATGAAGCAGAGAAAGCAGCAAAAGGCATTCACATAGCATTCTCCAATTAAGAAATTGTATGAATATCAATGGCCGCCGATAGCTCAGGTAGATCTCCAACTAAGATCTTCAAAATAGTACCACTCCCCTACAAGAAGCCCAAGACTCAAATGATCAAAACTAACAAATGACTAACCTTAGTGGCTATTAATAGTGGACAAACCGTACCTCCCTTCATATTGATTTGGAGGGAAAGTGAATTTCAAAATTAGGGCCAAGAATAGAAAACCATTTAAAATAGTATTTTTAGGCGCGTCATGTGCACTCCATTAATATTGTCAAAAGTAGAGAAGTATTGAATATAATGCCTGTCCATAACAAGGATGGTGACCCCATGAGGTAGTGTTTCCACGGACCGCGGTTCATTGGCGAACAAACCACAATTCGTCAATGAGTCGATCGGGTCCGATTTGAATTGAAAAGAATCGGACCCCAAAAAAAAAACGGTTCTTTGATTTTGAACAATTCTTTGGTTGTAACATCAACGATTCTTTGTCTTGGCTTTTCAATGTTCTAATTTGTATTCAAAAAAACAAAAAACAAAGTTTTTTGATTTTAAACGATTCTTTGATTGTGACATCAACAATTTTTTGTCTTGGCTTTTCAATGTTTTGATTTGTATTCAAGTGTTTACCTAGTGTATTGTGTGATGGATAATTGATGATGGATCATGAATAAATCATACATTACAATGTTAAGTGAAAGTTGGAGCATGCAATCTAGTTTGTGAGGTTTGAATTGTGTCCATTCAACATTGTCATGTGCACTTGTGATTTTGCACTTGTAATATGGTTTCAGGCTTCAACTTTCTAACAATAATAGTGAACTTTAAAATATATGTTTCAATGCAATCTAACACCTATAATATTTCAGACACATTATAGACATTATACATATTACATTAGATATTTTTTAGTATTATATCTAAGAAATGCCAAAAAAGAATTTTGTCGATTCTTTCCGATTCTTTTGGAAGGGACCCGGTTCAGAACCACGATTCATGCTGATTCATCCGATTTTGAAACCGATTCTGAACCGGGTGGAAACACTACCATGAGGTAATCAACAACACAGTGGCCTCCACTATGAGGATGACATATATACTTGCTAGAGGCCAAAACTTGTTTTCATCACCATAGCAATCATACTTGGGAAGAAGCGCATCAGACCTGCTATAAGCGCTTGTGGGTTCATTCTTGTGATTTTCTTGGCTATCATATACTTCTCTTTCAAATATATCTTAGAGCTTTCATTTGATCTTTCCTTCCTAGATTGAATCACATCTCTTCTAAGTAGATATTTCAAGAATTCAAGAGGATAGTGACTATCTTCAATGTCATCTTTAATTTCTTCAAGTAAAGAAGGGTTACCATCATTCGCCAATGAAAACACTACCTATTTGTGCATGTTATAGTCCTTGTTGTCCTTTTGGATGTTCTTTTCATTAGAGTGAAGCCATGAGGAGATGTTGCGGTTTTGTTGCTCTTCCTCCACACCAGGTTTGTTGAATCGTGTTTTTTGTCATCTTGGAAGTAATTTTGGAAAAGATTGCCCTTACTACCAACACTTAATCCATATGTGTGTCACTTTGATTTGGACCATCCGCTTGTAATTCTTCTTGCAAAAGAATTTTGGACACTTTATTACATGAAGGTGTCATTTTTCTCACCATCATAGTAGTCACCAAATGTCGGTAGACTATAGGAATGTTGTTGAATGTGATACTCTCCATATCCACATCCTCAACATTTTCTTCAACTTCAAGGAGTTGATCATGGATCTCTTTGACCTTGGTTAGTTAATTTGTCGACTCTCGAGCGCTCATCTTCATTGTCTGAAATTTTTGGTTCAAGGACAATATACGAGTTGATGACATAGCTTCAAATGTTCTCTGAGCATTTTCCATGCTTGAACCAGTGAGGTTGCAACACTGTGTGAGTTGTGAAGTTATCATGTACCGACATGTTGATAAGGCACAACGCCTTTAGAGCTCTTGTCTCAAATCGATTTTGCTTATCAGTGGATCATTCATCCTCATCATCATTGGGTCTGTTGTTGATTGATCAACAAATGCCACAAAGCACCAACATCTTTTTCATTTTAAATTTCCACACTTGGAAATTTTTGCCATCAAGCTTACTATTCGTGGGTAGTCCTAAAGGCCTAAATTCAATTTTAAAGGCAAAATACAATATAAGTTCAGTTTCAAATTGGTAAATGAAGAAATGCTGCCCAAGCCCTCAAGTTCTCCAGATCCAAGAGTGTTTTCTACATTCACTAAATTCACATGAAAGAGATGAGTCCAATACATACAAGGGTGTGTCCCCTTGACTACCTTCAATATAACTAGCCTTAACTTAACAATAAATAACTTAACAAAATTAAATATTTGGCATTAATCCAAGTTACATCAAATATCTAATGTATAATTGTGTGAGGCATAAACAAGGTCATAGTTTTAACAAGACTGTCTTCCTGACTTTGATTGCAAAACATGCGAGTTCAATCACAACCTCAACATTGTTTCTTTTCTTTGAAAGTATATTTCTAAATTACAATCACTTGTCTTTAATTTGATCTCCTACATGTGCATGTCGTATTCTTTATAACTAATATTTCTTTTTCTTTAGAAGCACGTCTCAAAGTTCTTTGTGATTTTTTTATCAAAAGGAGAATTCCCTTTTATCTTATTTGGATTATTCATAGATGCATCTTATTCCGGAATGTAGCGTAATGATCACATTTTGGAACATTCCCGAAATTCTAGGTGATTCCAAAGCGGAAGGCTTCTTTCTTTTGGTTTAATAAATTTTTGAGGCATCTTACAAGGAAAGAAAACCTGCAAAGTCCAACAAAACAATGATAGGTATTAGGTCTTAGAATATCAAAGTATACTCGTCGTCGTATCGGAACCATGTTTGGTTTACTAGATTTTCAAATCACGCAAAACATTGAATAACATTTGACCACCCTTGTACATCTACACTCTATGGTTATGGGACTAGTATCCATGCATCTAGAAGATGTTTTGACAGATGTTTAAGTCCTGTGGGGAATTCTTCTACTGAGTTGTACCTCGTTGCACATCATGCAAGGTACCATCTGGAATGAGCAATTATTAGTAACTGAAGCAAGCTCAATCCAAATTCCAAACTTACAAGCTATTCGATTAGTCTAAGAAAGGAAAATCCGATGTGGTCATGCTTGCATTCAAGTTAAAACGTGCATGATGTATGCAACATCAAGTCTTGATCTTGATTTCTTGAGAAAGAAAGAAAGAAAAAAGGATCTGCTAATGTTCCTACAGTGCTTGTGGTAGTAACGCTAATAAAAGCATACTTCAAGTGGGAGCATAATACGTCTCTAATTTAATAAACAATTATGAAACTAATGTGATAAGAGTGACAAGATAAAGCTAAATGAAGCTACATTTAGTAGTCTTTGATGTGTGAGCTACTAGATGTGCGTCAATGGCTAACTCGTGGTGTGAGAGGTTTCAAGGTTTGTCGACATTGTCCCTAGTCTCGGTGTCTGTGTGGATTATCTTTGTCGCGAAAAATGAGGTAATCTACACTTGGGAGTTGTGACCAGCACAGCAACATGACTCACTCCGTAGATAGAATATCTCTCCGATCAAAAGTGCTACGCATTGTGATTGGATGAACATGGAAGACGCAATGACATCTCCTCTACTATCATAATATAACAGACAACAAAATTTAAGATGCTCCTCTATCTCCACTTCATCTAAGAATAAAGCTCACAAATCTTGTCCTATCTAGGAAATTCTTGAAACCGACAAATCTCAACTGACAATTAGTGAGAAGACATGCAAAGCTGTCCTAGAGTGAATTGAAAGTTATGTGATAGCTATACCAACATAAGCAACATCCCTGCTCATGTAGCTCTCTAGATGATGTCAAAGTTTACCAAGAACGAATGTAGCAAAAATTGATTCCAATGTGTCATTTTTAGGGTTTCTTTAGTACTATGTTGCAATTCTGTAGTATTGTAGTTGTTATCCAACGGTGTTATAGCTAGAACAGATTTCATCTTCAAGCAACTGTGTAATAATTTGATAGGATTCATTATGTAGTTCGTTACTTGACCAACGAAAACAAGATACCGCTTATTACAATGTGATGTTTAATTAGGTTAATTTTGCGCATGCTTGTTTATGCTGCCCCTATCTCCATATTACATAACATATATGTTCATCTATTTTTTAACTCATAAGAAAGGGTGAGAATGTACCTTAGAAGAATTGGCCATGCCACTTTCGTATTCCATTTTCCATGAAAGCGGTATTGATCACTGTAACATGATATCTGAATTTTCATCAAAATTGAGTCTCAAGCATACGTACAACATTTTATGTATCTTATTTGTGGATAGTACGAGGGCATTCATAACTTAGATAATGATCGTTGCCAATGACATGCACTGAACTTGTAAGGTCAATGACTAAATAGTTTAAGTACAAAAAGTGATGTCATGTACGTATGTATGCTTTCGTACATTCATAGTTTTTGATTCTTACCTGAAGGAGTGGAACAATGTATGCTTGATGAGTAAGGTAAGTACTGTGGAATCGACTATCTAGCCTAGACCAACGCTGCCTTGAATTTTGTAATAATATAGCAAGTGTAGAAAGTGGCATTGTCACCTATGGTTAAACCCTAATTTATGCAATAGGGATTAAAAAAGTCAATATATTATCTTGCCATACATTTATCTATTGACATTTATCAAAAACATTCGATCTAATTGTTGATAGTAGGAGTAACAGAAGGCACAGTGTTATGTCAAACAAGCTTGCCAGTGTATTGTGCAACGATAGCATATATTCAACAAGGAGCTAGAGTAAAACATATTGACATTAGGGTTGTAGGTCATAACACCCATGGGTTCGGCTATTGTTCACATGGTAGAGAGTATATCGGTGAAATACAGTTTATCCTAAAGACTCTTTTTAAGGTTTACAAATGCTTGTAAATCATGAATTACGTACAGATGGAAAAATTGTACGTCGATAGGATAAAGTGTCTAGTACTCTTCTAGTAAGTAGCTTACTCCCATATATCATTCTTGGGAGAAAGAAAACATTATTAATGTCTTTTTCATGCCACAATTCATATAAGACAAAGTAATACATGTCAAGTGTGTATAACAACTAACAAAGCATAATAGCGTATCCAAATAGCAAAGAAAAAACTGAAATAATAGAGTCTAAAAGCTGTTATGAAAATGAAATATCTCTGTAAGGAATTTGGGTGTAAGAGCTATGTGCAACCATTGATATACATGCACTCTTGGCTGAGATAGCTGAGACATGCAAGAGCTATAAAGGCCACACCGGGGATCCTCATAGGTGATGAGAGAACGTAAAGTGGTGGGCGAGTCTCTAAATAAGTAGCAATAATGTCCATGTATCTCATAGTATACAGGACATATGAAAATGAAATGCTCCTTAATCTCTGCCAATGAACATATCCGACATATCTTATCCTCACGTAAAGTACTCTAAAAGCGTCCTTTCTCAACCTCAAGCTGATGTGAAGATGCTCCAACTTTGTCCCAATGGGAATCTCAGGTAGTGTGATAAACCATAGTCTAGGTATTGTGGCTGGACTACGGAGCTTTGTTATTGAATGAATTTCACATTTGCTTAATCTTGCTGCTCCATTTCATGATATGGTGACACTAGCTCTTGTTATGTTGTTTGTTATAAATGGTCATGCCAATCAACTTGATCCATATACATACCCAATTCCCTATTACTAATACATGGCATTCTTGGTCGATATAAGATGTCACTATTGAGCTCATGATGAGGTGATTCGGCATTCATGGATCTCTCCTACAACTTGAATCTCTAAGTTGCTATGAGCACCCTCTTTTGGCACTCTTACTTTGTAGTGGTACTCTTCCATCCCTTCGATATCGTTGGTTCATTGGCTTGGCATGCAATGTACATGATCATGGAGCTAGCCAATCCATTCAGCTTTGCATGATTTCTCTATTGGCATGTGGCACCAAAGTACTTACACATATCAACCAAGTTCTTTCCTTAGCGTGTTGTAGTAGAGCCTATATGGTACCTCTTGACAACATGATGCTCCTTCTCCCATGAATACTATGGGGTTGCTTTTGCCCATTAATTTTATAGTAGCTTCTATTGGACAATGGCAAGGTGACTTTCCTTCTTTGATGCTACTATTGGTCCATAAAATATGCAACATTTCTACATGTATATCACAATTCTCTTGGGGCCTTCTTCAGTTGTGACCCTTCATACTTTCTGCCTTTATTTGGTACTCTTGGTCCATACAGCTGGTGTGGTCATCAATGTTTCGTAGCAACACTCTTAACGTTCATTTAGCACAGGCTTACATAGATGACATAGATGTGCTGTTGGATGTTTGTGATGAGATACATGTATATCTAGAGTAGTCCCAGCTCCTACTCAAGGGACAACTCTAGAGTCAAGTATCTAACATACAACCATTGGGTCTTTCAGCTGCTTTTACGCTTCCTACATTTTTTAAGTGAAGCTTTTGTGGAGTACTAAGTGGTCTAATATGGCAATGTGGAAGTTGTACTTCAGTGTACTTCAGTGCGGCATAAAGAAATGGTGAACAAAACTAGGCCTTTCAATGCTTTATTGTTGTATAGCAATGTGAATGATGTTTCATTTTATGATTAAATGACTAATGTTAATGTTCTATGACAGGACCCACCTTCTTCTGAGGCCGGAAATGTTGTGGCTTCACAAGGTAGTGAATGTTGTAACTTTTCAAAAGTTTCGGCCATTTCTGCTTGTTAAGAAGTGTGGACACCTTAATTTAGCATTTGACAAAGGAGAGGCAGACTGAAGGATACTTGTAACTTGAAGCCTACGTTTGATTCTTCCTGACGTCTGCAGGTGCAGAAAAACGAGTGACAACTTCAGTTACTCCAAAAGTTTTAGGTCCTCTTCAGACTTCACAACAACTTTTTGCTCAAGTTGCACTGCCAGCTAATAGTGTACAATCAAATAGATTTCGTTGGACTCGTATGTTCTTGATCATTGGAGTGTTCACAGTAGCTGGTGCGGGGGCAGCTGTACTTACCAAGGTTCTATGTCGGCTCATAGAATTCTTCACAATCTTTAGGATGCCTTTCAAAGGTTTACTGAAAATGATTTTGATGGCGTTTTAGTGATGAATGTTTTGCAATCAAGAGCTGATCCAATCTGTAATTAGTTGTACAAAATTGCAATTCTGTTCAAATGCTGATCTAGTCGTTTGAATACAACATATTCCTTGGAAAACTACTTAGGCTTTTGATTCGTTTCTAATCAACTTTGTGCTTGTCAATTGGTGGTTATAATCTATATTGTTAATTATAAATTAGTTCAAGCTTTTGTTGTGGATCAAGTAGGTATTTTGTGTTCTTCATGATCATTCAATGAATCATCCTACATCAAACCAAGATATTCACAAGGCCCATGAATACATAATGTCATCACGCCAAGGAATCTGTAGTGCCCATGAAGACAATGTAGTATCAAACCAAGGTATTCGTAATGCCCATGAATACAAAAAAGCATCATACTAAGGTCTCTATGATGCCCATGAGTGTAAAGCATCATCTAGAAGAATATCATCCTTAATTGTAGCAGCCGCAAGCCCAAGCAGAATAGTAGAATCTCCAACTAAGGACCAGCAAGTCATAAAGACCAGGAATGCCAAATAGCAGCAAGAAGGACATGTGTGCTCAAGAACCACAGAGATGGAGGTTAAGTTTGCAGAGGTAGCGATTGAGCAGGGTGTAGGTCAAGTCAACAAAGTAGCGAAGCACAAAGAGTTGTACAACTAGGTGGGGAAGGGAATGGGAATGAAGAATGGGTAGGAACAAAGCGTGTCATGGTGTCCCCATAAGGTCGGACAATAGAATGAAAAGATTGGACTGAAGAAGAATGGGTAAGATTAGGGGGTGTCATAGAGTCCCTAGAAGGTGGCACAATAGAAGGAAATGGAGCAGGAGAAACCTCAAAAAGAGGTGGATCAACGATAGTAGATGCAGACCTTGGAGGAGGAAATCTTCATGCTTCAAGTCGATCAAGTCAAGAAGCAAACTCATGTTGCATGAGCTGAAGCTGCTAAAGAATGTGATCGATTGCAGAAAGCTGGGGTGTCTTGTCAAATTGAGACACAGATGCAGAGCCACGAGCCACGATAAAAAATTACAAAGGAAGCACAAACCTGAGAAGGAGATATAAATCTTCCTCTCAACATAGGCTTCATGCTATATGTGAATAGACCATGAAAGGCTGCCTGAATGTGACACAAAATTTAGCAAGTGACAGGTGGTGAAGAAGCTGCCAAAATGTCCAGCAAATAGAGCACCAAGTAAGGAACTAGCTTGCCCAAGTCTGAAAAAAAATCCAGCGAGTGATAGGTGGTGAAGAAGTTACATAAATATGCACCAAATAGTGTGCCAAGTAGCAAGAAGTGTTTCTCAATGGTAGTAGAAAGGTCAGCAAATAATTGGTGATGAAGAGGCCGCAAAAAACTGGGTGCAGTAGGGAGCCACTTCAAAATGTATTATCTTGAGAAAAAGATATTCGATTGGCGAACTATAAAGTGCAATGAACTTGTTAAGAAACAAAGAATGAAAAGATCCAGTAACAAAATCTTTTGGAACAGAAAACAAAATATTCCAGTTTGATTGAGGTCTAACTTTTCAAAAACTGCACTTCTAAAAGGTGAAAAGGGATAGAAGACGGATCTTAAGGACAAAGGAACGATATGAAATAATAAGATCCAATCACATATGCAGAAAAAACAAAAACAAAAAATGAAAAGTGAGTTAATAATAACGACATCAAATAACATGCTGGTACTAAAAGTAATTTGAAAGTGAATGACGCCACTAAAATAATGTATTTGTGATGCATGTAATGGCTATCATATGGACATGTATGTCCATAACACAAAGGACGCTCAAGATATAGCCCTAAGAAAGCATACCTATACGATAAATTCTGATTGCCATAGCTGACGCAACAAATCCCTCAATACAATACATGAACATGAAAGAAGACCTCTCAAAATGTAGAAGGATCAACCAATAAGAATTAAAAGTTGTCAAAGTAGAGATACTAAGATATCGTTGCTGCACCAAATGAAGGTAATTGGGCCAAACTATATGAAGTGGCCATGCCAGTCATAGCAACCAAGTGTGCCTCATATCAGTGGGTAATAATGGAACAAAAAATGTACACATCCACCAAGCAATCTGCAAGGGCCAAACATGTCTAACACCATCAAGAGAACATGTCATTTATGCATTCCAAGTGAAGCGAATGCCAAATAGTAGTGGCATAAATGTGTGGATATGCGGTTGTGTAGTAGTCCCAAGCAATCCATAAGGCCCATGAATGTGAACCATCTAGCATCACGTAAGAAATATCTACACTAGGGATCATAGTTACCACAAACTGCGGTTCGAACCTTCGAATCGATAGGGTCTTGTTCGAACCGGAAATTAGTCGCGAGGGTCCGTTTTGGCCCATAACCGAGAGAGAGAGAGAGAGAGAGAGAGAGAGAGAGAGAGAGAGAGAGAGAGAGAGAGAGAGAGAGAGAGAGAGAGAGAGAGAGAGAGAGAGAGAGAGAGAGAGAGAGAGAGAGAGAGAGAGAGAGAGAGAGAGAGAGAGAGAGAGAGAGAGCTTTATTAACGTCTTTTCCATGCCAAAAGGTGTATAAGACGAAAAGGAGTACAACAGAGTAAATGGAACTTGGACGGGACAATGCCGTCAACAGAAAACTAAACTAAAACGTAAATCGCTCTATAAAAAAACTCATCTCTCACGCAGGAGAGGAAATAAATGACCGTAGCTCAAACATCTCTCACGTAGGAAAGGGAGAAGAATATGAAATTTTAAGTTCTGCAATTTTAACCAAGACTGGACATCCGTCTTGAAAGAGAGCCGGAAACCGTTGGCCCTAGCATCTGCGATAATTTTTTTTCTCTCAGTCCATTGAATGGGCGTCAAGTCTTCATCCATAAAAATAGTAGATCCCTTCAGGCAACCTCTTTTACGCAGAACCTTTTGACGAAGCAAAGCATCCTTGAAACGCAGAAACACTATGGTGGACTGGAGCTTACCCACCCAAGCAGCAAATATGACATCCTCTTTGAGACCAAAGGTGGAATGAATGAAAGCATTTGCCTCAGCCACGAGGTCGTTACTCGCAAAAGAAGCTCCCCTAACCTTGACATTGAGGGCCTTGAGATCTCTTTTTTGATGTTCTTGAATAGATTCAGAAATAACCTGCTTAGATCCCTTGAGCACGTCGGCCCAAGAACTCTTCCATTGCTGAAATTGCTGCTCCAATGAGTGAACCCGCTCTTGAATCTGCTTTGCCATGTCTTTTGAATCTGCATTTCCGCTTCCTTCTTCTTCCTCTTCATCAGATTCCAATTCATTCTTGAGGTAAGTAACATCAACCTCAAGAATGGCAACTTGGCCCTGGAGGACCAAAACCGTATTCTCCTAGAGTGGAGATTTGGAATGCTTGTTGCTTGATTAACTCAAGCAAGGATACATTGGTCTCTTGAAGAGACTCAATAACGCGGGGGAAACCAGACAAAAATTCAGCTGAAAGAGACGGAGACAAAGAGGGTGAAGATGAAGGGGGTGAAAGAGGGAGAGGAGGAAGAAAGAGTAGAGGGGGTAGTGGTAGTAGGAGAAGAGGTAGAGGTTGTGGGAGTGGAGGGTATGGGCGAGGGAGAGGAAGCAGGAGAGGGAGGGGGCAAGGTAAAGGGATTCGGAGTCGTAGTAGGGATGGCTGAGAAAACAAAGGGAGAAGGGGAAGGGGTTTTCTTCTTCTCTTCCTGATTCACTGACTGCCAATCAGCCATAATGGCAAGAAGAAAGATACAACGATGGGCCAGAAGGAGGGAGGGCCAACGATGGAGGGACAGTGATGGAGGGTCAGAGAGAGGGGGACAACGATGGAGGGCCAGCAACAGTAGAACAGCGGCAAGGCAGCAAGGCAGCAGTCAGCAACAGCAGCAGGGCACGAGGAGGCAGAGGGACAGGTAGAGGAGGCAGGAGTCGGACAGGAGGGAAACATAAGCGCTCTAACTGGACAAGGGAGGCGTGACCCTTCCCAAGTTTGGCGGAGGTTGCCTGTCGCATGCCAAAGATAGGGCCTGTAAAAAGCACGCCAAGGTAAGTGTAAGAACATACGACCTCCAAGGGTTGCCCATCAAAGATGAGTTCCTGGCGCTGCATAAAAGCTCTCGATGTGTTGAAAACCATAACTTCGGTTTTCAATATGTTAACCCCCAATCCCCATCTTTTGCAGAAGGCATGAAGACTGTCTAGCTGTCGCTGTAATCCCTCTCTGGAAGAAGATAGGAGGACCACGTCATCTGCATATAAAAGTATAGCAATCAAGATGCTCCCAAGCCTGCAACCTGTGCCACCGCATCCCTCAATAACTCTCTCAAACTCGTCAATATATAGTCCAAACAGGGTTGGGGATAGAGAACAACCTTGTTTCACGCCAATAGTGCTCCAGATGTGGTCTGAGATGCCGGTATCACTCCGAAAACAGCCAAGGACTCTCTCATATAGTGCCATCACTGCCAAGATCATGTCAGTAGAAAAACCAAGATCACGTAGATGCTGAATGAGAAGGGATCGTGGAACAGAGTCGAAGGCTTTCCTGAAGTCAACAAAACAATAGTAGACCCGTTCTCTTCTGTGTCTAGCCTCCTCAATAATGGCCTGAAGGGTGAAGATATGATCTGTGGTGGAGTAGCGTGCTCTGAAACCTGCCTGGCCCAATGCATGTAATCTCCTAGACTCTGCCTTAGAACTAACTGCTGACTGGAGGATGGTGCCATATAACTTAGCAATGATGTGTCCAATTATAATGGTGCGATAGTTATCAGGGTCCATGGGGTCACCAATTTTATGAATGGGGTGGATGATGTTGGTGCACCAGGAGGAAGGGAAGCCGGAGACAACTGCTTGATTAAGCAAAGTGGCTAGGATCGGTGAAAGTGTATCTGCAGCATGGATTAATAGTTCGGATTCAAGGTTGTCAATATCACGGGTGTGACGGGTTTTCAGTCTTTTGATGGCGGTCAGGACCATGTCCCGGAAGGAAGATAGCTTGTGTTTCCAACGACGTGTGGTGGGGAAAATGACAAAGAAATGAACTGACGGCCTCCTGGTATGTCTTGATGTGAGAGCGATCAAAGGTGTATTTGGGTGCACGAGAGATGGATGGAATAATGAGTGGTTGGGAAGTCGGGATGGAGCCCATACTGAAAGATAGGAAGGAGTGATCGGAAAGGGTAGTGGGAAGAATGTGGAAATCAGATATAAGTGGGATAAAAGCTGGTGACCCCATGAGATAGTCAACAACACTGTGTCCGCCGCTATGTGGATGGCAAGTGAATCTGCTAGAATGTGGCCAGCAAGCCAAGCCATTGTAAATGGCCAACTCGTGAGCCTCACCCATCTGTAGAAGGTACTCTCCATAACTCGTGATAGGGCCCATCATATCCTCTGAGCTCCTAGTGATGCCAATGTCTTCACAAACAATAGCTCGTGTACGTAATATGTCATCAGTGTCGTGGAAATCCACCTGTCTGGTAGTAGTTCTGGCATTAAAGTCGCCAGTGAGAAGGACATAACCCAGATCTGTAATCTGACAATGTCTGCGGAGAGATCAGTATAAGGAGAGCCGGATCCGTCTGCAAAGGAGGAGGACTCTGGAGGGAAGTAGCATGCAGCAATGAAGAGATCCCTATCCAAACCGATAGCTCGCCCAATGATATGAGCCCATATGTATCGTGCCTGTGCATCATGTCGGAGAAACTCTATAACTGGTTGTCGTGACTCTCGATAAAGACATGCAACTCCACCCGAACCTCTGCCACTCGCTGATCGAGTCTCTATCCTATAAACTGAATCCCATCTGTAACCTGCAAATGTGGGTAGTCCTCTCTCTGGGCTCTCTCATGTTTCTCCATAAAAAATAAGATATCCCTGTCTGTGATGAAGTTGGTAAGATCTCCAGCCGTGGATACAGTTCCATATTCCAAGATGTAGGTGGTGTGGAGGGGGTCCTGGGATGCTCCCATGCCCAGGGACCCCAATTTCCTATAGGTTGTTTCCAGATGCAGTACCATCGAGGTACTGAACAACTCCATCACGATAGATCGCTCGTCTTCCGGTCGCTTTGGTGGTTTGGAGTGCTTGGCGTCTCTCTTCAACTTGGATATAGGTAAGGTCATCATCCATGAAGATTTTGGTTTCTCTCAATTTGGTTCTTTTCCGCAAGGTTGCCTTACGATATGTATGTGACGTGAAGCGGAGGACCAAGGTAGCGGTGTCTTTTCTAGTACGCCGCCATGCTGTATCCAAACCATCTGCATTGTGTCCTAGGGTAGTGCATAAAAATCTTTTTGCTTCGTCAATGGCATTTTGGATGTCCACGATGCCTCGTACCCTAATATTGTGAGCCTTGGAATCTCGAAGTTTCTCTTCCGTAAGAGCAGCGGAAATGAATGATGAAAAAGGGGGAGACTTACTTCCGTCATCGGCTGTCCAAGGTGGACTGGTTGTTCTTGGTGATGATAGGAGCCCATGTGTTGGTCGATTCTTTGTGTTGGTTTAGTCTTTCCAGATCTTGAATCTTCATCTTTGTCTCTTCTTCTGGCTAGGAAGCGTATTTATTTCCATTTCTGTCCGGAGCTGTTGGTTCTCTGTGTGTAGGTGGATAATTTCCAGTTTCAGAGTTTGCACACTTTGCCTTCAATTTTTTCAGTTGGTAGGCTAGGAAATTCTCGAAGGATTTGGAGGTGGTGTAGTCGGCATGAGACAAGAAGGGGGTGTCTGGAGCAGCGTTGGTAGAGACAGGGGATGAGGAAGGGCTCGAGTGGGATTGCTGTTGCGCAGCAGTGGGGGCAGGTGTCTGTTGCGCAGCAGGAGGGACCTGTTGCTCAGTAGCAGGATGGCATGTGGAGGGGGAGTGGAGAGGAGGGGCAGCAGGTGGGTAGGACAGGGCAGCAGGTGGGGCGGAGGAGGAGGGTGGAGCAGCAGATGGGTAGGGCAGGGCATTAGTTGTTGTTGGTGGGCAGCAGATGGAGCGGAGGGAGGTGGAGCGGAGGAGGGGGGCGAAGCAGCAGGTGGAGCGGAAGGAGGTGGAGCGGAGGAGGGGGGCGGAGCAGTAGGTGGAGCGGCAGTAGGTGCGGATGGGGGTGGGGTAGAGGTGATGGAGGGGGTCGGGGAGGAGTGGGGGAGCAAGGGCTCCCCCTGGTTTTATGTGCCATGGAGGTGGGAGAGGAGGGCGAGAGAGGGGGGGGGGAGGGAGGGATCAGCGATGGATAGTCACCATCGCTAAGAGAGAGAGAGAGAGAGAGAGAGAGAGAGAGAGAGAGAGAGAGAGAGAGAGAGAGAGAGAGAGAGAGTTATTAATGTCTTTTCCATGCCAAAAGGCATATAAGACAAATAAGTACATATCATGTATGTGGACCATTTGAGAGCGTATGAAAAAACGTCTCCAAAAACTGAAAGAAAAGCATATATAATAAATCTAAACACAATATCAGTGTTAACTAAACCAAAAGGTAGAAAGCAAGAAATGGCTATGTATATTGGAAGCAAGCCGCAGATCAAGTCCTAGAGGTGATATTGCTACTGCTGCTGCTGCTGCTACTGTAAAAAGATGTAATACAAGCTGCAGTGCTGTCTCTGTAACCCCTCTCTAGTAGGTGAAAGTAGAACCACATCATCTGCATAAAGAAGAATAGCGATCAAGATGTCACCAAGTCTGCACCCAAAACCAACACACTGCTCAATAACTCGCTCCAACTCATCAATATATAAGCCAAAAAGTGTAGGGGAGAGGGAACATCCCTGCTTCACCTCAATAGTGCTCATGATCTGCTCTGAGATACCTCTATCACTTCGGAAATATCCCAATACTCTCTCATAGAGTGCCATCACTGCTAGGACTGTGTCATCAGAAAAACCAAGGTCTCGTATCCGCTGGATGAGTAAGGAGTGTGGGACAGAGTCGAAGGCTTTCCTGAAGTCAACGAAACAACAATAAACTCGCTCTCACCGGTGCCGAGCTTCCTCAATAATGGCTCTGAGAGTAAAGATACTAGGTATGGCACAAGGAAGCGCCACATACTAAATATCTTGGTGTCTTCCTGCATGGGGACGATGTTTCTGAGATCCATCGACATAGCTGGGGTGACAGTGACGCGGGCGATTACATGTTCACACATATTCGAGCTGTCATCGAGGAGGTGGGGCCACAACACGTTGTACATGTATATACTAAAATGTTAAATGTTTAGTGATTATTCAATGATCAATCCAGATTCCATTTAACATTGTAATAAAACTAGTCATAGGGTTTAGTTTGAGTCTGGAATTACCTGTCACCAATCTTGATTGATTGTTTAGGGTCAATGGATTATGGTTCACTTGAATTTCATGCATATTGCATTGTATGATTGTACAGGTTGTCATGGCGGCGAATTGCATTGCCATGGGTAGGCTCGTTAACGAGACCTACCCCCACATATTTTGGACACCTTGTGATGCACATTGCCTGGACCTGTTGGTCGAGGATATAGCCAAGATACCATGGATCGCGAAGGTGCTGCGCATGGGACGGGGTCCTTGGTGAGATTCATCACCAAGAGGCCAAGGGCCTTGGCCATGTTCATGAGACACTCCACCCTGGATGTCTTGAGACCTACCCCACCAAGTATGCAACTCAAATTTCAATGCACAGTTATTGCTTATTGGAATTTAGAATATACTATTTAGTAATCGCTATTGTAGTTTGTGAGCACTGAGCACTAGACTCTAATGCAAACTCTGTTTTTCTGGAATGTTCACTGTTCAGGTTTGCATTTATGTTCTTGGTCATGGAACGACTGCAGATTTGAGCGGACCGTTATGTCGATTGCATTTTGGGATGAGGTCCGATCCATTGTCATGGGCCTACAGCCTATCTACATTGTCCTGCGCCTTACGGATTGAGAGGGCTGCACATTAGGCCTATTATATGAGTTCATGGGCAGGTTAGGCGAGCAGCTGCGTCGTTGCACTACCATTAGCCCAAAGAGGTATACCGCTTACTACGTTGTCCTATCGCATGACTTCTTGATACTTACTACTTACTACTGTTAAATGTTTGAAATTTGAATTTTGAATTGATGAATCTTGATCCCTTGGCTGAGTTCTCAGTTTTCAATTATCCAAATTCCAATATCTAGTTTCTGTGTGATGTGGCTGAGTCCTGACCAGTGACTCCTAAGGGCTCATCATTAAACTATTTAACATTCAAATGTATTAATTTATCTTGAAGGCTTGAGGAAGTCCAGCGCCTCTAGCAGAGCAGGTGGGAGTGGTTTCACCAGCCTTTGCATGCCATGGCCCACATACTCCATCCACTTTGGAGGTGTGAGGAGTAGTACCTTGATAGGGAGCTCAGGGATGGCTGGAATGCCTATATCTCCCGAGTTTATCCTGATGTACATGAGCAAGATAAGTTGTTGGATGAGCTGAATGAGACCTTGGAGTTCGCAGGTGGTCCGGCGCGTTCGAGAGATGGTAATAAACTGACTGTTATACTGCACAATTAGTCAGTTACATTGTTGGTAGCTACATTTATTTACTTGCATAAGTTACATGAAATGGCTATAACCTGCAACTATTGAGTCCTGACTCCTCTTTGAACTGTGATTCAAATTTCAGGCCAACTGCGTCTCGTGTCATGGTGGACCAAGTTTGGGATTGATGCCCCCAAATTGTGCCGCCTTGCCATTAGGATCCTCTCACAGGATTGCGCTTGTGAGAGATGGAGTGTTCATTCCCTAATCCACACGAAGAAGAGGAATCGACTCTCCTGTGCAATTGGAGAGGTTGGTGTATGTACATGCCAACCTGAGACTTTTGGGTAGACTCTAGACCTCACCGCAAAGCCTATCCAGGTAAGTCATAAATTATAATTTGAAACGTGTAGATACTAGATATCTGATACATCATACTAGATAGTAGTACCTAGGTACGGTTTTAAGTTTTAACTTTTGTCGGCCCTTTCAATGTGCATTGTGACATGTGCGTAGGTTAATCCGGATGAGATTGATGTGGCAAAGGTTCCAGACTTGCCACCAAGAGACCAGGAAGAGGAGGACGTGTACACATTCCTCCATGAGGAGGCCATGCAGAGGGTCGGTGAGAAATTAGGATTTAGCTCTAGCCTCTTACTACTCGGTTGACGTTGCAAGCTTCAGGCTTGTCACTTGTCTTGAAATGCATTTTCGAACTGATTATTGTAATTTGTGGGCAGTAATACATTTGTCCCTCCTTGTGTGCAGGACCTGTCACTCGAGCAGAGCGCAGGAGGAGGGCAGGAGAGGGTATGAGCTCTCGTGCTCACAGCCCTAACGATGAGTCTGAGTTTGAGGCATCGTCAGGGTTAGAGTCCTCAGAGGAGGAGGAGCATGTGGAGGAGTCCGAGGAGAGCGGGGATGAGGATGAGGGGCATCATATCGCTGCCTCCGATGAGGATTTTGTCGCTGACACATGAGAGGAGACCACAACAGGCTCCACAGCACCAGCATGCAGGAGACTCAGACCTAGGAGAGCTTAGACTCTAGAGTGTACATTGTAGATTAGTTACTAGTAGATAGATCATAGTAGTAACTTGTAAGTACATAGTATTGATGAGCATTGAGCTATTTTCATATCATCAGATATGTGGCATTACACTGGACTTATGAGTATTATGAATTCTGAACTTTGTAGACAGTAGGCTGATATAATGGAAAGTCGATTATCTAATATTGAGTTGAAGGTTTTACAATTTTGATTTTAATATTTATGTATTTTCCATTTGCCATTTTGATATTCCCAACTACTTTGTAGACATAATGACTGTGGCTTGCCGCAACAAAATTTCAGGTCAAGTGTATCACTGTATTGATTAATCCAGGATGGGTTTGTGTTTCATTGCTATAGCCTATCAAACATGTGGTTTTTACAAAAGCATTTGTTGGTCTATCAGACATTACTTGGAACTTCATATGCGAATATTGGATTTTAGTGTACTATCATCTATGTAGAATCTAATTTTTTTGGCTTCCTCTATTGAAACATTTAGACGCATTAGTGTAGGTTTTATATATGTCACTTCTTTCTTCTGCATGAGAAACAATGTTGAATGATGAATGATTCAATGATTGTACTCCTCAGTCCTCTTAGCAAGCAGATCCATCATCCTTCAAATAGTTGTACTCATCTTCAGTTACAATCTTAAGCACTGAGCAGTAGATAGTGTGGCAAAGGCATTGCTCCAAGTTCCAACTGCATGACACAAAATTACAATCTTAAGCACTGAGCAGTAGGTAGTGTGGCAAAGGCATTGCTCCAAGTTCCAATTGTCAGATGATTTAGAACCTACCTAGCTACCATATCACCTCAATTATACTCCTAAACCCCAACTCCACACTGCACAGTCTCCTTGGCAAGCAGATCCTTGTACTGTTGTAACTTGTACAATGTACTCATCTTCTGACTTCAGCCTTCTCAAACATTGTCTCAACTTTGAGTCTCCACAAATTGAGTCCCCTAGGGCCCATTATAAAACAGTTAACATCCCAAAGCAAGTTTTTTTTAAAAAATAACAAAGAGAGGTTCAAACCGTTTTTTGATTTGAACCTGGCCTGTTGGTTCGAACCGGAAAGAACAGTAATGAATCGGCCGATTCGAACCGGCCGATTCGAATCGGCATGTAACCTTGCTAGTAGGGATGACATATGGAGCCAATATGATTTGGCTCCACAACAATAGCAACACCACATAAACTTTAAAGCATCATAGCAACCTAAATCATATGTGATAGTAGCATGATGGCAAAAAAATAGCATAACGAACTAGACACAACTGCAAAACTGATAGGTCACCAATATCTATAACCACCTTTAATTTGATCCTGAAACTGTTCAACATGTATAAAATATGGCTGATCGAACTCTACACGTGCCTCATTAGAGGGAACTTGAAGCTCATCTATAGCATTTGGAACAACAACAACAACAGAGGATGATCGATGAAATACTATATCCAAGCTTACTTGATCTCGAGCGATAGAACCATCGGGAATATCGGGATGGTTCTCAACCCCACTTGTACATTTAACCCCTGCCACAACTAGAACATTAGGTGGATCAGCTAGAACTTTTGCTGCAACTGGAATCTCTACAGCATCGAGATCATATACAAGAATCTCCTCTCCAATATCATGTGGCCCATGGGCATCGACATTAACTTGAGTTGTCCCATCTGGATTATCATGTGGCTCATGACATATATCTTGATTAGCTACTACATTTGGAACATCCTAAGAATCATCTAGCAATGGATTTATAGCATTAATAAGATTATGTATAAAAGCACAATGACTAGAAGGGTAATCATCTCATCCATATGTCTACCAACAGGAGTTAGCTCAACTTTTATATTTGGATGTAGCCAATGCAATCACATCAGCATTAGTATGTGGATAGATCTCAAAAGAGGAAGCTAGTGCATGCAACCAATTTTCCAGTTCAGTGTCCCTCTAGTGGCTAACATATGTTGTGATGGAAAGAAATGACGATTGTTGCTTGATTGAGAAGAATCCATAAAGAAAAGTTTGCAAGAAGGAACCATCAACTTTTCTTTTGCAACACTCACCCAAAAAAAAGATGTAGATGGAACAAACACGAGAACAAAAACAAGTGAAATAAGAAAAATGCAAAAGAAAATGTAATTAACAAAAATGAGAAGAAACTATATTGAAAATCTAGAAAAGGTGGAAATTGCAATAAATGGATATGAAGCTCTAGTGTAAATGATTTAGGATATTGTAGGTATATCCTCTAGGCTCCTTGAGAGTCTAGAGTCGACAGTTGAGTCCTTTGCATTCATCATTTCAACTTTCATGTGACATGTCAATCATTCTAGTTACTAGTATCTACAATTTTGGCATTGAGCTCCTACATGTCTTACTTTTGCTCTCAAAATCACAAATGCCTTTGGAACTTGATATGGGCTTTCCTTGCTTTTCCTTGATACATGTCTTGCTTTTGTCTGGCTCTTCCTTGGGTGAAAGATATCTTTGATACTGCATGGTCCTTGGTGAGGGTTGTCTCCCAAATATCCTCGCAATTTAGAGGTTTTGCAAATTTGGAGATTCTAAGATCTGGTCCCACAAGGTTTGAACTTTGATGTCTCATTCTCAATGCTCATTGCTCATTGCTTTGAACTTTGAGTTGGCTTTAGAATCTAGATTACATAGTATATCGCAAATTTTTTTGGTTTTGGGTTTTGGGTTTTGGGTTTAGGGTTTAGCATATTTGGATTTTGCTTAATGCATTGATGATTATTTGAACTTTATAGTCAAGTTTACATTCATATTTATAGTCTTCGAGCGTAGACAACACCCATAGGTAGATAGTTGTTTCTAACCAATGGGCAGAGTCGAGCTGTTGAGTCTCGATATGGGTGATTCAAGAGTAATGTCTTGTTGTCGACCTTTTGGGATGAGACAAGGTCGATCGTTGTTGGGCTATAGCCACTACATAGTGAAAGGGCCGTAGACAACACCCATAGGTAGATACTTACCAATGTGCAAAGGTGATTCATTGTCTTGTTGTTGACCTTTTGGGATGAGACAAGGTTGATCATTGTTGGGCTATAGCCACTACATAGTGTTATGGGCCTTCTCTGAACAGGTTGGGTGAGCAGCTTGGTTGTTGCATGGAGCTTAGTATTGCGAGGTATAATCGTGCATCTTGAATCTTTTAAAGTTATTATGATTATAATTTCTCACTATGAATTTCTCAATCTTTGAATCTCGATGTCTTGTCATTTGAAATTGAATCTATGGACCTAGTTTAGAACCGCAATTCATGCCAATTTGTACAGTTCAGAACCGCCTGGTTCTGAACCAGGTGGAAAGATTATCTGGTATGAACACCAAAACCTCTTCCAATGGACCCAAGTTGCCTACCAACTTGTGGTTTTGATGGCTGAGGTGCACGAGCCTCAAAAGCCGACCCACTAGAACATGAATTCCCATCTGTAGCTATAAGACAATCTCAGGTGTCTACACAGATGTGATAGTGTCTGTCCATTTGGCGTACTCAAGCCAATCAAGTGTCCCTTGATCCGTGTACGTGTGTTGGAATATGTCCATCCACAGTGTAGGCAACACCACCTGCATGCACCAGAAAAGTTTATGGTCCTACTTTCTGGTTGTTGGAAAAGCTTTTGATCCTGTAAAACGGATCAAATATTCTCACTTCATTATTTATGGATAGTCTTAAAGAATTTTTAAAAACTTTTAAAGAAATATGGGAAGAGAACAAGGGGCTTGAAGTTATTGATTAATGCTTGTCCAAATGGTTGGCTGTAGAACTACATCCTTCCTAAGTTTAAAGCATGGCTACGCCATATTTTGCTGGAAGATTATGAATCAAAAGTAAAACCTGCGCAACCCAGTCCATTGGAAGAAGTTGTCAGTGCTGCAGCGGCGGCAACAGCGGCAGCAGCAGCAGCTCGTGAAATAGCTGCTGTAACCAGAGACATTCTCAGCAGACGAAACAAAGGTTTTTACTTTGCTCTTTCTTTTCTAGATGAATGTTTCCATGCGATTTCCAAGTGTAATATGCTTGGAAATTTTATAATTTGATGTAAGGTTTGTACTGATGTAACTTATGTGTTGTATCTAGACCGTCAATATTTCAAGAATATGATGAAGGCATTGGAGACTCAAACCCAGGATTTGAAGCTCACTTTGTCTAGCATGAGGGAGGCTGTCTTGAGCATTGAGAAGGCAACATACAAAAGTGCAGCTTGCAGTCTCCCTGTCAATGGGTCTGAATTTGGTACTCAACCTGTTCACTCTCTCTTTGTAATGTAACTATTTTATGAACGGCTTTTTGGTTGTAGTGTTTTTGCATATTTTATGATGATGTTTCTAAAGTCTAATCACAGATTGCTTCTGAATTCTTTCTATATGAAGAACTCTAGATTAACAGAGCTACCTTTACATGCTCGTATAGAAAGTAATTTCTGAAAACCTCTTGGTGAAGCATTGTCTTTATGCTTCTAAAAAAGTATCAAAAACGTTAATCGTGCCCTTAGAAATTTCATTAGCATGGCTGTCAAGGCAAGTGAAATCATTCAATTATAACGTAGCTCTGCTAGTGTACGATGGTGCAGGTAATGCAAATGTCTCCTACAAAACTCTTGGCTCTATGCAGCAGGCATCAAACGAACAAAAGGTAAGTCTTAGTTTGAAGGGTTCTTCAAAATGCACAAGATTGTTATAATGTATCAATGATGGCTGTAAACTAAAGCTTTCTTCAGTTCTCTTTCATATATCCAATTTTGGAGGCTATTCCCAGTGGCTGTGGCATTGTCTGTAGCTTACATTATACTGTATTGGTTCACAACGCACATGCCTTTGCAGCAAACATTGGCCTATGTAATTTCAGTCATTGTTTTGTTCCCAATTACTTTTGTCAGATCTTGCCAAAAAGCACTTGCAACCTTAGTGTCACAGCCAGACAACATAGATTTAGGCAATCGAAAATAAACAGACGATTATTCTATATGAAGAAAAGATTACATAAAGTAGCTGTGAAATGCACATGTTTAGATAAATGATCCACAGCAGGAAGACATGACATATAGTGACATTGGCTTTTGTTATATCAAGAATGATATCAAATTTTTGCTGTTTTTCATCTGCATTTAGAGAAAGTGCTTAGAATAGGTTTTCTTTTTTCTGATTTCATCGACAACTTTGTTATCAATGTGTTAGTTTTTGGCACTTCGGCCTCTGTATCAATACATGAAGATCAATTTAGATAAATCTTTATGCCACGAGCTGCACCAACTTTTAGATTTCAACGATGCGAGTAGGGTGAGTAGGGTCATAGTGTAGAGTCCCAGATATGCACGATGAAGTTGCAAGACATTAATTGGTGGCTTCAAAGTTCTAAGGTTGCACTTGTGTATGGTTTTGCTTGGCTGCTTTCCACTATTTTATATATCTTATATATGTGCATTGGTCTGGTGTTTCCTATAATTGTTGGGATTGCAGCCGGTGCTTAGTAAGTGTCAAAGTCTGCCTAACTTCATTGATTGTTCCAAAAGGTTTGCATTAATGGACATGTTGAATTGCCTATTATTGCAGTTTCAAAATGGACAGATACCTTTCACTTTTGGATAATCTGGACGTTGAGGACTCGGGATGTCAATGGCTTCATAGTTCGTTTTTGTTGTTCTATTCAATTTAAAAATTCAAAGCATTTGGAGACATCATACACGCACACCAGGTCATTCATGTTCAGGACATAATCAATAAACTCATATGGGGGTGTGCATCATCTATTTTTATTTCTTGTACAATGGATAGCATGGTGTCTGCCATCTAAAATCAGAAGCTCTTCTGAGTGAGAGCATTGGGCTTCCCCAATGGCATGGTGCCACCTCGCTTGCCACTTGCTGGGGTTTGTTTTGGTGAGCAGGTGGCATTTTGATGTTCCTGCAAAGGTGAAGCTCCCTTGGGTATAGGAGTGCATATGAACTTTGGTTTATTTGTTCCAACTTCTAATAGTATGCCCTGAGGAGGCAGCATCCAGTAAACCTTGGATTGGGATTTGACATTGCCCGTGTCAGTAATGGCAGTTTGTTATAATCACCCTTGTTTAGTTATACATTGATGTCAGAACTGAGGTTGGCTACTATTGCAATGTATTCTAAATCTTTTTCGAACTACTATGTCAGATTTTGAGTCTCATCCGGTGGATTCTGACCGGAGAAACCTTGAAGCACGTGACTGTGGAACTTTTTGCAAGGCCATGCATGTGCTGTTACTTTGACATAAGTTGAATGTTTCTTGTTCATGTAGCTGGTCAGATGCTGCACCGTAGGCTGCACATGCTTGTAATTTTTCTGTTTGAAGTGTTTGGCTAAAAATGCCAAATCTCTTAGCTCTTTCAGAGTCTTAAAGTACTTGGTCTCAGGATTTATGTTCATCACTGTGCTGTTTTGGGATACAGTACCTGCTGGAAAGCTCTTATGTAGGCTTTTATAGGCATATGGAAGTACTCTTTTCTCATCTATTTACAAATATGCCTATTTTATCCAGTAGGTAGTACTGTATCTGTTCTAGTTACATTGTGCTTGGATTGCAGAAGAGCACTATGCTGCAAAGAGGGGGAAAGCCACCTAACATTCAGGGAAAGCTTTTCATAGCGAGGGCTGTCCATTCTCTGTCGTAGCTGTGTAACTGGTCAAAATTGAACTTGCTAGAAACCTCTTTTCTCCTGTTTCTCTTTTAACCATTTTCTGTGTGTTTACAACTTCTTCAAGTTCTGGCTGGTGTCATTTTTTTTCTGATATTGTGTTCAGGTAGTTTGTAAATGACAAACCTCCCAATCAGCCTCCTTACTATGCCAAGTTGCAGCCTTATGTGAAGGTTTGCGTGGATAGGATCTTTTTGTTGTGAAGAGTTGGTCAACTTTGTCATTGAGTTTATCATCTCCGTGTAAGGTTTGCTGACATAAATTTCAAATATTCCTTTCTGGGAGGCTTTTGAGATCAGATTCTTCCATATAGGCACGCTTTGAAAAAATGTGTTATTACATTTCTCATTGTCTACTTCAAATCTCTCTTGATGAAGCTTCTATTATCATATAATAGACCTCTTAGATACAAATTTCCTTTTAGTATACAAGGCAGCAATCGCGCAGTGCCCCATTCTGGCCATCAATACACCATTTTCCTACAAGCTCGCTGTCTCGTGCTTGTTTTGCCAATGCTCTCGAGAAAAGGCATCAGACCTCTTTCACGAAAATATAAAGTTGCTGGAGTTTGAGTTTTTAAGCAACATTTGTGTTTTTAGAAAACAAATCGTAATAACGGATCAGAGATTCTAAAATTTGGAGCAATCCGAGGCTTAGAAAAGTCTATCCAGATTGCATCAATCTGATTTCATACTTTGCATTTTGCAGTCCTGGGAAAAACCTGGAAATAATTCTGCAGTATCTTTTGTGAGTCCTATTTCTAAAGTTCCAGATTTTGCGTCTATGAAGCCTGCAAGTGACAAAGGGAGAAAGAACCTAATCAACAACTTTCCGAGTGATCATGAAAGATCTTCAATTTTTGTTGAGACTGCAGCTACTTCTTCAAGCTCTGAGCCATGGTGGCGACGCAAAAAAAGTGAGCTAGATTATGCTCATTCCAGCCCAAATTATCCCACCAAGAGTAATATCAGGATCACAGAATTAGAGCCTGACAATGACACGAATACTGAGAGTGCTGGCAAAGCATATAACTCTTTAACACAGCCTAGGACAAGTGCTGCAGCTGTCAGCTCAATTGTTACTGAAGATCGGCATGGCTGGGCACCCCCACCCGTACCCCAGACAGTATTACCTGGGGCTGCTGCTGCTATCAGGTATCAGAAGGTGCTAGTAAATGGCTATGATCCTACAGCACATTTAGGTGCAAGTCCTGGCCAGTCTTTTTCCGGTGAATTTGATGCTGAACCAGCCTTGTCGTTGTCTCTAGAAGATGTTACTCGATCTGATTCACAGCGAGTGGCATCTCCAGAATCTCCAAAAGGGCAGGAACTGAACATCATTGGTGAGAGTATTTTGGAAAAGCCGTCATACAAGGATGTGGTAGTGGAAGAAGAGTTATCATAGAACAAATGCATTTATTTGCACTCTCATAAAGGGTTTTATCCTTGACGAGTTATAAGCTTTCACAGATGGTTCGTGACCACTGAGTTTGAAATTCTGTGAGATGGATTTTTAGAGAACTCTCATTCTGCTATATTAATAATATTCTCTAAGAGATGCACTTGGCAAAATTTATGCTTTCTCTTATCATTTAAGTTCTTTGAGATTATCAACCTGAGAAACAGCCAGAGGGTTTTGGGGAGTGTACTTGTGCTTGTGATCATTTTTAATAAGACTCTTGATGAGTGTACAGCAGATGGATGGTTTGACAGGCATGGCACACTCACTGGACATGTTTTCCCGCTAACTGAAGTTTTTTGGATCTAAGTGAACTAATTATATGTAGGATAGTAAACTATTTTTGGATCTCAGTGAAGTAAATATACTTCAGTAGAGTTACTTAGCTACTTCTCTCTTTGATCTAGTGTCTACGATAATAAGAATTCAGCCTCAATACCCTGCTCTGGCTCTCTATCTTACTTATGATTTTCACAGTTAACAGGAGAGTCATATCGACTGTGTAAAAAAAATGAAGGAATGCAGTTTTTGAGTTGTGGATAAGTGAATGTTTTGCTATAAAAGTTTCTTTCTTTCTGGATCACAACTTCATTTTCTCATAAGTAGACTTGCAAGAAAACTTGAGGTGACTTATTATACACTTGTTAAAGATGTTGGTTACCTTGAAGTAACACTTGTAAATAATCCCAAAGCTCCATGTTCTAAGATATTAGCGCAAGTGAAAATTGTTGTTGAAATATTTGAAACGTGTAGATGTAACATGTTCTAAGATGTTAGCGCAAGTGAAAATTGTTGTTGAAATATATGAAACCTGTAGATGTAGTTTCTGTGAGACTCTACAAGCTAAGTATGTTCATTTCATAGGATATTTTTTGATAATATGGTTCTTAGCATTGGTACCTGAAGCTCTTTAGTTTAATGTCTGAAAATGTTGACCATATTATGAGGTATCCCTTGAGATGCATGATAGTGGCAATATTAAAGTAAGTGTTATAACCTTATTGTAATTCATCAACTTCATTCTGATCAGCCAATTGATAAGCACAGTACTCTGATTATGGCCATTTCTGCACATTTGACCAGATTATCAGTTGCATGCATGCGTGTGAAGTAATCTGTATTGAAATGTGAGGACAACTTTGGTTTCACAGAATAGGTGAATGGAGGAAACATTTGTTTGGTTGCTTGCAGTAGACAACGGGCGTATTTACTGCATGGTAATTAGATGCCTTGTCATTTTTATAGAGAATGGTTGCTAATTGGACAGTCTTAGTCCCATAAGGTCAAATGCTTGACTATAGCTTGGTTGGAAGATTACATCCATGCATTAAGCTAAGTACAGTCTAGTTGATCTTGTACCCAAAATCTCAGACGCCAAGTAGTTCATATGAATCTATTTGTTCCTAGGCAATGGCACCTTAATTGGACTTGTGCATGGATTTGACCAAATTAAAGATCTAAATCTGCAAAAAATACTGATCTGCATGGCATTCTTGGATTTGGCCATCTAATCCTATGTTGGAGTCTATGCGAACAGGCTACAAACACTGCCAAAAAATTGATCCTCCATTTTTCCTAGATCTAGAGGGGGGAATGGAGTGAGAAGAATGTCAAAAACATTGGCTTGGAGTTCTTGCAAGTTGTTGCGGAGAAAGAAGGTATTAGGAGGAGGAGATCTTTTGTAGCTTTTCCAACATCTCCTTTGGTTGATCGAGGTGGTGCAGGGGTAGGCAGTTTGCTTACCTTCTCCAAAACCTACCTTGATTGAGATCTTGACAAGGTTGTGTGTTTGCAAGCACTTTAGGAAGAAAATGTGGATGATTGTGGTGATTGGCTACAGACATATTCCTTCTCCGTTTTATGGATGTGAATGTCTCTTTAATTTTCCAATGACATGTCAATCTTGTTCTTGGCTAACTATCTTGCATCTCTCCTTTCTTGTCTCTTAGACATATTCCTTTTCCGTTTTATGGATGTGAATGTCTCTTTAATTCTCCAATGACATGTCAATCTTGTTCTTGGCTAACTATCTTGCATCTCTCCTTTCTTGTCTCTTTCTTATCAAATTTGCATGTTGATCGTGTACCACAAATCTAGTAGAGATGATTCTTCCAAGCTCAGCACACTTTGCCTTTCCAAAAAATATGAGAGGAGGCTTTGCATTGCCAGATCTTTGGATAGAGAAAGAGAAAAACGATTCCTTTTCAATTTTTTTTAAAAAGTAGAAGAATGTCAAAAACATCGGCTTGGAGTTCTTGCAAGTTGTTGCGGAGAAAGAAGGTATTAGGAGGAGGAGATCTTTTGTAGCTTTTCCAACATCTCCTTTGGTTGATCGAGGTGGTGCAGGGGTAGGCAGTTTGCTTACCTTCTCCAAAACCTACCTTGATTGAGATCTTGACAAGATTGTGTGTTTGCAAGCACTTTAGGAAGAAAATGTGGATGATTGTGGTGATTGGCTATAGACATATTCCTTCTCCGTTTTATGGATGTGAATGTCTCTTTAATTCTCCAATGACATGTCAATCTTGTTCTTGGCTAACTATCTTGCATCTCTCATTTCTTGTCTCTTTCTTATCAAATTTGCATGTTGATCGTGTACCACAAATCTAGTAGAGATGATTCTTCCAAGCTCAACACACTTTGCCTTCCCAAAAAATATGAGAGGAGGCTTTGCATTGCCAGATCTTTGGATAGAGAAAGAGAAAAACGATTCCTTTTCAATTTTTTTTAAAAAGTAGAGCAAAATCTGGAGGTGAGTTGAGATGTGGAGTTCATATTCTTCTCAAGATGAGGTTGTATGGCATTTTCTTGGACTGGATACAAGTGATTCTTGCATTCTCATGTGTAAGCTTCCAAGATGAGTATTATTGTGGAGTCAGATTCTTACTTGCTAGAAAGAAGTCTATATCATATCGACCAATGGATAGGAGCTGATGAGCCTCTTTTTTTCCTAGGTGAAACTATGATTTCAAGCTCTTCAATTCTGTGGCCATCATCTTGTCTTTTATGTGTGCTGCTTCAAAACTATGATTTCAAGGGGCTAGATTGCATAATATAATTATTGTGCGTTCCAAAATGGTGGAGCTTTGTTCTAGAGTGGTAGAGGGAATCTTATTCATGTTGCTTGAAGTGATCTCTAGATAATGTGAGCAATAAGGATTTAACTATGCTTGTGTGTCTCTATCCATTCTCTTGGTGATGCTGCCAAAGGTCTCCATGCAACCATGCATGTGTATATGGATGGGTGGAGAGTGATCATGATCTAATCTATTGTAATCCATTCTCATAATTTGTGGATATTTTTTTGTTATGGGTTTTCACACCAGATTTATATCCTTGAACTGAAGTTGATAAATACCCTATCTAATGATTATTTTAAAGATGTTTATTAAATTGGCGTCACTTTGATTTCTATGTTAAATTTCATATAATCATGCTTGGTTGAAAAATAAGGTGCAGAGCAATGAAATCTCGTGTGTGAGTGTAGTCACAGTTGTAGTCATTGCTACATCAAGGAATGGATTAGGTGTTGCAAAAAGGAAGGGTTGCAAGTAATGAAAAAGGAGACTACATAAGGAGAGAATGATGACACCTAACAAAACTTAAGAGGTATTAAAAGGTTCTATTAGCAACAATGGTGGAGATAATCAATTGTTGTGTAGGATCACATGATTGTAGGAGTGAGGCTAGGCAAGGTGAAAAACATTCAAGTTGTTAAAGATGGTCAAGTTGCTAATGAGGATTATGTGCAAGACACCTAGGCTACGAGTGATGGGTTTATACAAGGTGCAGTGTACCATTGATAGGGAAGAAGTTTTTGTTAGAAAAGAGAAACGTGGAAGCTGACTTGGACGTGCACAAGAAAATTGTGTATGATGTTTTCTAATAAAAAACCTACTGTAGAAGGAAGAAAAACGTTGGTTTCTGTGAGAGTAGAAGTTTCAAGTGATGGAGACATCATACACAAATAGAAGAAAACCTCAACAAAGTGGATGCTAACAAAAGAATTGAGCTTTAAAATAAGATATTGAGGCTTGAAGGATGAGTGAAGGTCAAGGAAGAAGAACATGAAGAAGCCTAAGGTACTTCATCGAACATTGTGTTGTTGCCTACTATTCATGTTGTTCACCAATGTGATATAGTTTAAATGATTCATGTGACCTACATTAGCATTCCAAAAAGACATTTGCTATTAAAATTTAGATGTTACGCAAAAACTAATCGCATTCGCAAATGAGACAGAAACATGCCATGTTCTTCTTAATAATCTATATATCAACAATGGTGATATATGATGTGAAAGTACTGTACTTTAGGACCATAAATGGATCTACAAAAGATCCACAAGAGTGATTAATTGCTTGCTTAACAATCTATCAAAAAACTAGACACAAAAAAGTTGATCTAGATTGGCAATTTGACAAACAACAAGCATTAACAATCAAAAGCATTGATAAACATTGAAATCCGAGCCCACACGTGTGTACTACAGGCTGTAGTACGGCCTTCAACCTGAGAAACAAGTAGAAATTGATTTGGTTTCATTTGGATCACAAAAACTCAATGTCCATAGTGAACTAGCTTGAGATTGCCAATGAGCTCCAAAAATTTTCTATCTTCTCACTATGGAGAGAGGGAATACATAGCAAATTTGACTTCCTTCTTGAAGTTAGGTGGATTTCCAGCATGTAATAAGGAATTTAACTCACTCTCCTTGACCTAAAATGAAACCTTAGTCTATTTCCTAGAGTCATGCTTGGTAGATAGCTAGTTGGTCAAATTTTCACCTTAAATCTAGGATTTAGGTCCTATAAACTAGGAATCACTACCAAAATGACATGACCAACCCTATGGACTTGACCTAGCCTACATTAGGATGGGTTTCCCACGTGGCATCATGGCCTCACATGTGTGGGGCCCACTTGTGTACACAATTTACACTATTCTACATGGTTTTTGATCAAGCTAAATTTGCCAATTTTTGGCAATTCTTCACACTCCTCCTCAAATTTAGCTTGATCTATCTACAAATCTCTTGCTAGATGAATGAATGCTTTTAGAAGTGTCTAAAAAATCCAGCTACAAACAAGGAACTTTTGAGACTCCCATAGAGAATGATGTCCATGAAGGATCTTTCACCACCTCTTAGAGGATCCCTTACAAGATGTTCCATAAATGTGGCTATATACATGTAGCACACTTCAAAACTAAACATCATGCCAAGCCATGGATTCCAAGGCATTTTGTGCACTTGAAGATACATCAATAAAAATATTAAGTGCATAAATAATGTTGCCAAAGACAACTTGCCTTGCTTGATCCATATGATTGAGCCTTGATGGCTCCATCTTGATACTCAAAATTCTTCTTGGAGTCCTCGGGTCTTGAGCTTGATCCTCCACTTGACTTGACTCCAAAACATCAATGAATTCAATAAGGTGTTGATCCAAAGGTGCTTCTTCAAGTTTACAAATCTTCCACTCTTGAAAGATCACATTTCCACCATTGACAAATTCTTTGGTTGAAAACAAGTAGATTCTACAATCTCTACTTGAAGAGCAAAACACCACTATTATTCCTATCATTGAAATAGGATAATCTTTGGTCCTTACATTGGAATGATCATGCACAAAGCATGTGGACACAAAGATTTCCAAAGCAAGTGATGTTTCATCTTTTACGACTCTATTCAAACTATTACAAAAATAGTTATCCAATGAAATTGCTTTATCAACAACAAATGTAGATTTCAAAGCATCCAATTTCATTGTCTTGTCATACAAAGTAATAAACACCATGGATCTTAAAGATAAGAAACAAGTCACCTCATGTCTACTACTACTTTCCAAAAAGTATTCAAAGATAGTAGACTCTCCAATGCTCACCACCCTTGCAAGATGCACACTTGAATGGACAATTTGCATGCAATTTGATGACTTGGCCATTGTCATTGAGGACTCCCTTGGAACTCTCATGCTTTGAGGCTGATCCTCAAGATCTTCCTCCTTTTGATGCTCCTCCTCAATGCAAGCAAGATCACACTTTGCCAAGATCTCCTCTTGAGTGATCTCCTCCTTTGCCAAGTTCATTCTTTCAAAAGCAACACTAGCTTCCAACTTAAACAGTCTTCCATGTTTAAATCCCTTTGTAATGCAAACATCATTCTTCAAGATGAAGCAAACACCATGTTTAAAGTGGACATCCAAACCACTTTCTAAGAGTAGACCAACACTAAGCATATTCTTGGTGATTGATGGTACATAAAGGACATTTTCTAGATCCATGCATTTTGAGGATTCTAGATACAAAGAGATGGTGCCAACACCATCTATCCTACACTCTTCATCATTTGCAGTAAAGACAAACTTCTTAGCATCATTGAAAGAGTGTAAGGTTGAGAAAAAGTCCTTTTCACAAGACATGTGGGAGCTAGCCCCACTGTTGATCCACCAATTGTCTCTTGAATTGCTATTGCTTGTTGGTGAGGATGTAGATGCCATCAAGAATACATCTAATTCATCCTCCTCCTCCTCCTTTGCAAGGTTTCCTTGTTTGTCCTCCTCCACTCGTGCTCTTAGCCTCTTGTAGCATTCAGATGCATAATGCCCCTTCCTTCCACAAAAGAAGCATTTTTGCTTTGACTTGTCCTTTGAGCTTGATGCATCATCCTCTTCTTTGGCCTCCTTTGGATGCTTCTTCTTTCCATTGGTCTTCTTTTTTCCCTTGAATGAGAAATTGGCTTTCTCATCACCATCCTGCAAAGACAAAGAACTCATCCTAGATTTTGCATGGAGCATCCTACACTCTTCAGCCACTAATACACTGTGAAGTTTTTCTATAGTTGGCAAAGTGTCTTGGATGGCAAAACTTTGGACCAAATTTGCAAAGTCATCTCCTAGACCATTAAGGACAATTTGTACAAGCTCTCCATCATGAATCTTCTCTCCAATGGAAGCCAACTCCCTATTTAGAGACTTGATTCTGAGTACATAATCCTGTGCACTCTCCTCACTTCTCTTCATGCTTTGCAAAATCTGATTTCTAAGCATGAGTACTCTTGAAGTGCTACTAGATTCATAGATTGATTTTAAAGACTCCCAAGCCTCTTTAGCACTAGTACATGCTGATACTTCTCTCAACAAATCACTGCTCACATTCATCTTCACACAATGAAGTGCAAGCCTAGATCTCTTCTTGTATCTAGCTAACTCCTGTGCACCTAGAGGTTCATCTTCATCTTCAATCAAGAACTCATGAAGGTCTTGGAGCACCAAGAGTGACTCCATCCTAACCTTCCAAATAGCATAATTTGTAGAATTCAATCTCTCACTAGCTTCTAGAAGGTATGCTCCAGCAGATCCCATCTTACTAGTGACTTCTACAAACAAGAAATAGATTTGATTGACTTGAAACTCACAAAGGTCTCACACTTGCAGTGTTTCACTCAAATTTGATTTCTAATCCAACAAATGGACTTATAATCACAATTCTATCACTCCCTCTCAAAGCTGGAATGAAGATAAGATGAAGTGAAAACTACTTTCAAACAAATCTTGCCAAGAAATGGATTTGATTGTCTCTAGAAGCTCACTAAGGTCTCTCTCTTGTAGTTTTTCACTCAAATTAGATTTCTATTCCAACAAATGGACTTATAATCTCAGTTCTAGCACTCCTTCACAAAGTTGGAATGAAGATAAGATGATGTGAAATCTACTTACAATCAAATCTTGCCAAATTTGGCTATTTTTGGACAAAAAAATGACTTGATCTCTTTTTCCTTCTTGGTGTACTTTCAAGACCTGTTTTTAACCTTAATAGGACTTGAACTCAGCCTAGATTAATTAGATTCCATGAAACAAATTCAAATCTAATCAATGGCAAATGATCTTGGTAGATTATCCTAGGATCTCCACCAAAAATTACACCAACAGCTCACAAATTGAATTTTTTTGGATCAAATGAATACCATGCATTAAATGCAGGTTCAGAGGTGCCCACACATGTGGACAGTACGGATTTGGACCCCTACCAAGTTTGGGATCAAATCTCCTCACCAAAATCAAGATTCTAGCTTGCCCTCTCAATACTAGCTTTTAGCACCAAAACTTGCTAAAAATGGATTTGCATTAGATCAATGGCTTATGCTCTTGTACTTGGCTCTGATACCATGTGAAAGTACTGTACTTTAGGACCATAAATGTATCTACAAAAGATCCACAAGAGTGATTGGATGCTTGCTTAACAATCTATCAAAAAACTAGACACAAAAAAGTTGATCTAAATTGGCAATTTGACAAACTACAAGCATTAACAATCAAAAGCATTGATAAACATTGAAATCCGAGCCCACACGTGTGTACTACAGGCTGTAGTACGTGTGAAAAACTCAGATCCAAAAGATGCTAAAGTTTCATAAAGATCTTGGCCATGGAAGTTATGCACATCTAGATTGAAAAAATGATAGAAATTGTGATGTTAAGCATACTAAACATCAACTAAACATCAAAATCTGATCATAAGCTTCCACAAACAGAAACTTGCTGTCCCTGTCCGTACTTCAGAGCCTACAACCTGCATTTCACACGTGTGAAGCCATAGCAACAAAGAAATCACAATTCTAGTGGCTAGAATGCAAGATATGAACAAAAAAGTGAGAGAGAAGAAGATGGATCTTCAAAGAGCATAACATTCATTCAATAGAATGAAAATGAGATGTGTACATACTCGTGGAGATGGCTATTTATAGCAGCCATAGTGCCTCTTGGCCACTTGTCTTATGATAGGCTAAAATTGGGGTCCAATAGGATTCACCCATATACCTAGAAATTTGGTCAAATAGGAATGCACCAAATTATGAGCCAATAGAAGAGCTCCACACTCGACCTCCTCTAATTAATGTGACCTCAAAAGTAGTGTACACATACTTTGGGCCTCTACATACATGTATGAACCTATCTCTAACTTTTATTTGGCCATAGGCCTACAAAATCTCAAGTTAGGAAAATACTACTAGTTGACAATTTTTCACACTCCCTCTTCAACTAGTTTTAGCATAGATTTAGAAAGTACACCAAGACTTGTTCTATGCTTGAAAAATAAGTCCTTTCCCAATGCTTTGGTAAAGATATCAGCCACACATTCCTTTGATGGGACATGTTCAAGCTTGATCTCTTTTGCCAACACTTGTTCTCTCACAAAATGGTAAGCCACCTCGATATGTTTGCTCCTTGCATGGAAAACCGGATTGCTTGCTAGACTTTGGGCTGAAAGGTTGTCACAAAAGATGATTGGACTCTCTGAAAAATCCAGCAAATGAAGCTCCATAATCATCCTCTTGATCCACACCATCTCCTTTGTGCATGATGTCAAAGCTTTGTACTCGGCCTCACTAGAAGAAAGTGATATAGTTGCTTGTTTCTTCGACATCCATGAGATAGCTCCATCACCTATGAAAATAGCATGTGCATTTATGGATTTTCTATCCATAAGGTCTCCTGCAAAATCTGAATCTGAAAAACCAAATAAGTTAGGTGATGAGCCTCTATAAACAATGCCAAAATCTTTTGTTCCCGAGATGTATCTCAAGATCCTCTTTCCTAGTTTCCAATGTTCTATGCTAGGATCTTGCATGAATTGGCTTAATCTACCAACACAATAAGATAAATCAGGTCTTGTGATGGTTAGATATATAAGAGAACCTATTAGCTTCCTATAGAGAGTAATGTCCTCGAAGGATCTTTCATTACCTCTTATAGTTAGCTTTACATGTGATTCCATAGGTGTATCAATAGGATTTGCATCTACCATATGAAATCTATTGAGAATAGAAATAGCATACTTCTCTTGTGAAATAAAAGTGATTTGAGAAGTTCTAATTACTTCTATTCCTAAGATATAGCTCAAAAGACCAAGATCATGCACTTCAAATTCCTTTTTTAGTGCTTTCTTGATATCTTCTATATCTTCCTTGTTCCCTCCACTTAAAATAATGTCATCCACATAAATTAGAAGGATTGTAACATCATTAGCACTAATTCTAAAGTAAAGTGAATGATCATACTCACTCATAGTGAAGTTTTGAGAAAGTAGAAAAGAGTTAAGCCTAGCATACCAACTCCTTGGTGCTTGCTTAAGACCATACAAACTTTTTTGTAGAAAACACACATGATTAGGCTTGCTATGAGAAACATAGCTCTCGGGTTGCTCCATGTAGACTTCCTCTTCAAGATCACCATTCAAGAAAGCATTAGAAATGTCTAATTGCCAAAGATCCCATCCATAAAGAGTTGCAAGGGAAATGATTACTCTTATGCTCACCATCTTTGCCACGGGTGCAAAGGTTTCCTCATAGTCAATGCCATGCTCTTGAGCATAACCTTTAGCCACCAACCTTGCCTTCAACTTGTTGATAGATCCATCTTGATTTGTCTTTACCTTGAAGATCCATTTGCATCCAATTGCACTTTTGCCCTTTGGAAGCTCCACCAATCTCCATGTGTTGTTCTTCATAAGTGCTTCAAACTCAAGATCCATTGCTTGGATCCATTCCTCTTCTTGCCTTGCTTCATCTACACATGAAGGTACATCAAAAGAAGTTAGGAAAGCATAGTTGGATCCATCCACCACTTGCTTACCTTTGCCATCATAAGTGAGCCTTGAGGGTTTCACTTTATGCCTTGGAGTTCTCCTTGGAATTTGACTTGAAGAGGCTTCTTCAACATCCACATCCAATGTGTCATCAACTCCATTGTCATCAAGCACATTAGTTGCAACAACACCATCATCACTTGAAACAACTTTTGGAATGTTACCTTCATCAAAAATGACATCCCTACTTGTGAACACTTTCTTGATTGAAGGAACATAAATCCTATATGCTTTGCTTACTTCACTATAACCAACAAAAATGCCCTTTCTTGAAGATGGATCCTCCTTAGTTCTATCATCAAGAGTAATGTTGAAGTAGCAAATGCATCCAAAAGTTCTTAGAAACTTGACATTAGGCTTCGTACCAAACAAAGCTTCAAAAGGGGTTTTTCCTTCCAATACAACACTTGGCCATCTATTGCATAGGAAATTTGCACACAACAAAGCATCACTCCAAAAAGGTTTAGGAAGATTAGCATTCAATCTCATTGCCTTTGCACTCTCACACAAGGTTCTATTCTTCCTCTCGGCCACTCCATTTTGTTGTGGTGTTCTTGGACATGTGTACTCCCTCTTGATCCCATGCTCATCGCAAAAGGCTTTGAATTTGTTAGAAATGTATTCACCACCATTGTCGCTCCTCAAGCATTTGATTTTGGTTGTAAATTGAGTCTCAATAGCAACTTTGAACTTGACAAACACATCAAACACCTCATCCTTGCTCTTTAGTAGATAAACCCAACAAAATCTACTAAAATCATCAATGAAAGTTACATACATCTTAGCACCTCCATTGCTAATTGTAGTAACACCATGAATATCCGAATGCAAGAGAGAAAAAGGCATCTTAGATCTAGATATAGATCTAGTATATGGCAATCTATGTGATTTAGACAAAGCACATTCTTCACAAACATGATTCAAGCAAGTAAGAGACTTGGGAAGTCCCCTTACTACCTCCTTTTTGGCTATTACCTCCAAGGCCTTGTAGTTGAGATGTCCCATCCTTTTATGCCATACCTCTTGAATTGACATTTGTTCATTTGCCATGCATCCAACTTGGTTAGCAACAACACATGCATCAAGCTTGAACAATTTCCCTTGCCTTTTCCCTTTTGCAATGATACTACACCCCTTTTTGATCAAGCAAGCATCACCATCAAACTCAACTTTGAATCCTTTGTCAAGCATTTGGCTTACACTAAGTAAGTTCTTGGTAATGGATGGAATGAGCAAAACATCTTTCAATTCTATATTCCTATTTGTAGAAAGTGAAATAGGAATTGTGCCAATCCCCTTGATTGCACACTCACCATCATTTGCGGTATAGATTACCTTCCTATCACCATCAAATGCCATTAAAGATGAAAAATACTCTTTATGATATGTCATATGAGAAGTGGCTCCACTATCAATCCACCAAGGATCAATGTCTCCATGATTAGCCAACAAGCAAGATGACATAACAAAAGCATCATTTGAAAGAAGCTCATCCCCACCCTCATCAATAGTTAGATTGGTTTGCTTTTCCCCTTGATCCCTCTTTTTCTTAAAACAATCACTAGCAAAATGCCCTTTGACTCCACAATAGAAACATTTTAGCTTAGATCTATCCTTCTTTTTGCCAAAAGTAGAGTGCTCACCTTGGTCTTGCCCTTTAGACCAATTGCTTTTACCTTTGCCCTTGAACTTGCCTTTAGAGAACATTGCCTCCTCTTCTCCTCCTTGAGATGTAGAAGATGCTCCCACTCTTGCTTGCAACCTGAATTCTTCAGCCAACAAGACCTCTTGCAAGTCTCCAACACTTGGTAAACATTTTTGGATAGCATAACTTTGAACAAGATTAGCATGATCATCCAACAAGCCATTGAGAATCACTTGAACAAGCTCCTCATTATTTATGCCATCATTAATGCATGCTAACTCATCATTCAATGCTTTAACTCTCAAAACAAAAGCATGTCCATTCTCACTCTTCTTTTGCATACAAGAAAAGATTTGCCTTCTTAAAGTCAACACTCTAGAAGTAGACTTGGATTCATAAACCTTCTTCAAGGCTTCCCAAGCTTCACTAGATGATGTGCACTTACCAACCTCTTTGATAAGCTCATTTGTCACATTCATCTTGATCATGTGAAGGGCTTTCTTTGCCCTCTTGTCATACCTCAATTGTTCTTGAGGTGCCAAAGGTCTCTCCTCCACACCTACAACAATATCCATCAACTCATTCATCTCAAGCAAAGACTCCATCCTTACTTTCCAAGTAGAATAGTTGAGGGAGGTAAGCCTATCATTGCTTTCCAACATGTAGCCTCCATTTGTAGCCATGTTGCAATGATTGATCTCTGATCTTTGACCTGTTCCAATGCACTAAGCACTCTCTTGAATCAACAAATGAAACACAAGAAGAAATCACAAAGATTTGGAACCTAAAACCTTACTTTTTCTCTCTTTTCCTCACTTTTTCCTTAATTTTAGCCACTAGTTTTATGATTTCTTGATCAAACCAAGACCAAACCTCAATATACTTGCTTTTCCCTCACTCCTAAGATTGAAATACACTCTTGAATCATTCAGCAAACTGAAAATCAGAGGGTTACATCAATTTTGAAGTTTTTGACATGAAGAAGCAAGAAATTGAATCAAAAAACTATATGCTAGAATGGAAAACTAATAGGATCTTGTTGGATCTTGCATCTCCCTCTTTCCAAAACAATTTTTGTCTCCTTATTCTGATAAGTACAGAGGGAATTCGCCCTACTTCAATTGAAATGCATACAAATGATGTTTTGATCACAAAGATCCAATTTCTACACATAAATCAACAAGATTTTTAGCTAGAAACTTGATTGGAATGCTACAAAAGCAAACTCGCCCACAAATCTCTTCTAAATCTGGCAAAACCTGCACATTTGGCCGCCTAATGCTCTGATACCATGTGAAAAACTCAGATCCAAAAGATGCTAAAGTTTCATAAAGATCTTGGCCATGGAAGTTATGCACATCTAGATTGAAAAAATGATAGAAATTGTGATGTTAAGCATACTAAACATCAACTAAACATCAAAATCTGATCATAAGCTTCCACAAACAGAAACTTGCTGTCCCTGTCCGTACTTCAGAGCCTACAACCTGCATTTCACACGTGTGAAGCCATAGCAACAAAGAAATCACAATTCTAGTGGCTAGAATGCAAGATATGAACAAAAAAGTGAGAGAGAAGAAGATGGACCTTCAAAGAGCATAACATTCATTCAATAGAATGAAAATGAGATATGTACATACTCGTGGAGATGGCTATTTATAGCAGCCATAGTGCCTCTTGGCCACTTGTCTTATGATAGGCTAAAATTGGGGTCCAATAGGATTCACCCATATACCTAGAAATTTGGTCAAATAGGAATGCACCAAATTATGAGCCAATAGAAGAGCTCCACACTCGACCTCCTCTAATTAATGTGACCTCAAAAGTAGTGTACACATACTTTGGGCCTCTACATACATGTATGAACCTATCTCTAACTTTTATTTGGCCATAGGCCTACAAAATCTCAAGTTAGGAAAATACTACTAGTTGACAATTTTTCACATTCTTTTGCTCAAGTCAATGTATCCGGAGAAAACTCTAAGGAGGAAGACCTTTTAGGAACTTCCGCAGCTACATAGCCAAATACTTTTATGACAATGTCTTTCTTCGCAAAAAAAAATTTATATGTATTTGCATGGTATTTATGCTCGTTTAAGAAATAGGATAACACTTTAATTGCCATTATTATCATCGTAGCATCTGAAGAAAATTTGCTACGATGAATGCAAATCTCTTTATTTACAAAGCACTTCAAATAATGGGACAGGGATGAATCCCTTTGTCGTGATCCCTAACCTTCCCTCAAATATCCCTGCCTTGTTGCAAAGCATCCACCTCCACAGTAGCCTGTAAAATACGAGCAAAGGTCACATATCTTGGAAAAAAATAACTATATTTGAATAAAAAACTCATTCAGATAAAACCAGATCTACCTACCATATCACACTCATCGGCTTGAATAAGTGCAGTAGTATGTAGATCATGACCAGCAACAATGGTCGTCGAAGCAGTAGATGGGTTAGTTTCTGAAGATTGTGACACATATCTGTTCCGAATTCTCAAAAATTCCTCCTCACTGGGCAAATTTGCCTAGTATGCCCTGCTTTCAAACATGATTGACTGCAGGGCTTCAGTCTCGTCTAGTCATTCATCTATGTCTTTGTAGTCAATGGAAGCACATCATCACCTTCGAGATCTATGAAGTCCCCGAATTCTCTGATGAAATTAGACAAAATTGATAATATTGCGTCCTCCCTTAGATCAAGAACATCTCCAACATCATTCAGAGAGAGGTATGCAACACTATTCATGTAATACACTGGCAAATCAAGGACAGTCTTGGTTTTGTCATATGGATTCACGTCAGATAAGGAAGAAATGGACAATGCACGGCTGGGTCGTACATTGCTGCCAATCTTGCCTCCTCGTTAGCACCCAAGAAATCATTAACAATAGTTGACTCTAATATCACAGAATCAGTTGATGATGAGGCACCCTCAATGCTTAGCCTTGAAGTTCCTGCCTCTTCAGGAACAAGAGCAAAAAGATAAAACACAAAGCTCATGCCCTCCTACAAAAAGCAACATGATTGATTGTGCTGGTCACAATGGACCACACATTTAAAATCACTCACTATTTTCGTGAATTGTCAGCTGTGGGCTTGCTATGAAGATGGTTGGGCAAGTACCAGATCATGGAAATGGATGAATCGTAGATTATCCATTATTAACATAAAGTGATGCAGACTATCATAATACTCTTTATACAACGCTAGAAAATAGGATTTATGTTCTGATCCAAACCTCTTGATATCAAAAGACATATTGAAATACGTCTTATAGTGACCTGTGTAGTTACCAACATCGGATTCAACAAGGAAGGCGTGCAACGCAGAATTAAAAGTATTAGAAGATGAGATGGCCATCTTGAAAGTATGAATAGTAGAGTCGAGTATCGCTACGACGCGGGGTGGTAGGGAGTTAGAAGACTATATGGCAATCCACGTGATGGCGATATTGGTGAATGACCGGATATCAGAACAACGTGAGGGATTCAAGATCGTCTAGAATCTGAAGTGGATTCTTGTGTGGTAGTGATATCGCAAAGAACTAGCAGTGTTGACACACCAAGAGCTACAGGGAGTGAAAATTGAAAACTTAGCGAAAGGTTTTAATTGATCAAACAACATTTATATAGCTAAAACCAATAAAATCCAAGCCATACACGCGTCGATCCAACAACGGATCAGATCTATGATGCGTAATGTAACCGTCACACATCCACATGTGCGAGACCACACGTGCTACAATAAACGTCAATTTGCCATTCGGCCACATGCCCACACATGCGAGAATACATGTCACTAAACCATTCGACCACGTGGCCACACGTGCAATCCCTGCACATGTTGCTCCATACGTGCAATTTCACACGTGCGGATACAGACATGTAGTTCCACACGTCAGGTACTAATTGGGCCACGTGCCCACACGTGCGAGAATACATGTCACTGTACCATTCGGCCATGTGTCCAGACATGAAATCCCACACGTGTTGTTCCAGAAGCGTAGTTTCATACGTGCATATACAGACGTGTAGTTCCACACATCAGTTATTGATTGGGCCACGTGTTCACAAGTATTCACACTTGGGAAAGTTTTTCGGCTATATAAGTCCATTCTTGGAGATTGTACAGGTTTTCGCATAATTTTCTTTCACCTTCGCTTGCTTCCATACGACTTGCATACCTGATATCGCCATCACACGAGCAACTTCATCCCCAGGCCTGTCCCTGATACCCTCTCGCATCGTAGCGATATCAGCCTGAATGTGACCAGTATTTGACTGTGCTACTCTCACGTCGTAGCAATATCATCCTCAGAGTTCCCAATATCGCCATCACACAAGAGAATCTGGCTTTTACTACTGATGTACCTCTGTCCTCGCATGGTATAGATATCTGGCCTCAATGACTCGAACGAAGCAAACCGCTAGGCTTACCAGCTTTGTTCAATCGTCCCGTCCACAGACTTCTGAACCCATACGTCGACATCAGGGCATTGTAGAGGAGCACCAAACTTTTGATCCTGAAAGCAACCTTGTACCGGGCTGTGAGGGAGGTTACACAAGGTAAGACCACTCATCTGCCCTATGTAGTGAGGTGGAAAATCACTGCATTGGATGCACTCCATACTGCATATGAGGACTTCCAGACAAAAATGTTTGAGGATTCGATGTTGTGCTCGATACATGCCAAGAGGGTGACACTGATGCCCAAGGACATGCTTCTTGTCATGAGGTTTCGAAACACCTATGACAACATTTTTAAGTCTGGCTTCACACAGAGGCAAGTTCCTCTTGAAAGGGGGCTTGTCCCACCCCGAAAAAAGAGAAAGCAAGCACAGCCCAAGCGTTTGCAACCCAAGCCCAGGTCTCCCAGCTCTTCACCCTCGCCGCCTCCCATTAGAATCTGGCTAGCACGTCTGCAATTCCATGGGTTGAGAGTCCTCCCCTAACCCCTGATCTTCAAATGTACAATTCTCCTTCTATACATGCGGATGACCTAAATATAGCGGTGGACCTGATTGTTTTTTATGTTGATGCAACTGATAAAGAGTTGCACATCAGACTTCCCAATAATCCTAAAGACACATTCTTTGATTCTGAGAGGTACATTGATTTTGACATGTAAATAGCCAAGAAAATAGATGATCTCGGAGGAGAGTTTATGTTTTGTATAGATGATATTAATTTTGCAATGCATATCAAAGACCCGCATTGTAGGGAGCTAAAAGAGAAGACCTCCTATATCTTAGACATAGTAGTTGAATCCACTTTGCCTACTATGTACATAAATACACATATACAGTCACGAAGGAGATTTTTGTCGTATCTCCATTTTTTGGGCATCCGTTGAATAAAGAGAGGAAAGCCAAAAGGCTCTTCAGACACACTAGCAAGGAGGCATGAATGTTCATCATCCCATACTGTTCAAAGTAAGATAATTGCGACTTTCTTGTCTTGGTCTTACCTATACATCAAACGTTACGGTCTTTCACAGGTGTAAATATATAACTGGGCCAAGTGTACGTCAAATAGTTGAAAAGTCAAAAACATCTTGACAAAAGGCCCTTTTGGTGCTCAAAACTCCTCTAATGGAGAGAGAGAGAGAGAGAGAGAGAGAGAGAGAGAGAGAGAGAGAGAGAGAGAGAGAGAGAGAGAGAGAAAAACCCACCAACCATCCCAGTTTTAAGTTCTGAGGACAGAACTTGAATACGGGGGGAAGAATGTCATGCCCATGACTGGTCTCGGGTAGCATGTTAGCACCCCTGAGATAGTGTGCTAACTGCCCGCCAAGAGAAAATCAACATTTTTCGGTAGTTCAAACATAAGTCCAAAAAACACATTGTGTATGAAGGTGATCTCATTCAGTTTTCCTTTTATAAAGCCATTCCTTGCTCGCTACAATAATACATAGCAGCAATACTTTGTGAGATAATTACTTTAATGAGTTTTAAAAAAAAAAACCGGTCTATTAGACGACAGGTCTATAAACTGGAAGTAAACCGCATAGAGGTGATTTTGCTTGGCACATTAAGGTAGAATTCAATGAATGAGTTGCATTGCCAAAGTGGGTTGGTATCCACATTTAGGATACTCCAGTATGTATTTGCCTTAAGGCTTGCACCCTCCATGAGTGGAATCAGAATACCAAGAGCTCCCGTAAGAAATGTGGCCACCCTAGTAGCTATCATGTGCATTAATAATCCATCTGAAAGAAGTTGTGTGCTTTAAAGGTACCTAGTAAAAAAAAAGCTCTTTTTTCCCTATAAGGGTTTCTGGTAACTCTTGTTTAGGTATTTTGTAATATTATTAACATCGAAGTCACAAAGGACTTGAAAGTTGTTTATACCATTCATGTTTCAAATGTGGAAAACAAGTGATCAAGAACGATGCTGAGGCAGCGCCCAACCGTAGACACTTCAAATGTTCTCTTGGAAGCAAAAATTTTATACCAATCCACAATTACTATCACATATGTGAGCTATTCACATCGAGCATATCTAGCAAGCTCAAAACATTCACGTATAGGTGAGTATTATGCCAAAGATTTGATAGCAATCTTACCTTACTTTGTAGCAATTCCCCTTACGAATACACTTCCAATTGCATTCACAAGTCTCCGCTTTTCCAATCCGAATTAGGTCGCAATAGAGAGATGAAATGAGAGAGAGAGAGAGAGAGAGAGAGAGAGAGAGAGAGAGAGAGAGAGAGAGAGAGAGAGAGAGCGCGAGAAGGAAGATTGAATTTTAGGATTGTGTCACCTTCCTTTATATAGAAACCACAACTCACCTTGGTGCACTGAGTGGTTGATAATGCCCATCGTTAGATCAAATCCCTATCAAGTGCATTCATCTTAGTTGTTCAAGGAAATCAAGTTTCCCACCAAATTGACTATTTGAAAAAAGAAAACTCTTTGGAGGGGTCATCCAACTTAGTGTAACAAAGTAAGTCAATTAAATCGGTTTAGTACCAAAGGGGGAAACCTTTCAACTCTATGCTTGGTCCATGAGAGAGAGAGAGAGAGAGAGAGAGAGAGAGAGAGAGAGAGAGAGAGAGATGGATCTTGGAAGGAGGATAGTAAGAGAGGGAGAAGAGGTATGTTTGAATTAGGAAGGGGATTAGTGTGTATGCATGGGGCATAATGTATATACATCCTCCCCATTTTTAGTTAGCTTTTTTTTAAAAAGTACATGGGGTAAGAGGATGCACCTTCTTCTTTTCTTTTAAATTCTCTGAATGGTTCTTTATACTCGATGCCTTTGTAAGCTCTAAAATGAAAACCAATATCCTGAAGACTGCTGTATTACATTGGATAAACTAGCATCACACCTTCCAAGTCATGCCATTGCCAAAACCCAAACCCGAGCCACTCAGGCATTACGCTTTATGAAAGCTAACATCAATCTCTATTTCTTCCTCCTTGTACTTTCTCTAAATTGCTTGATGTCTTCGTAAGTCATACAAATGGAAACCAGTATCTCTCAATGCTGAATAACAATGGATGAACTAGCACCTTTTTACATCACTACGGAATAAAATGAATGATGACAATTCTTGTCTGATCATATACTGATAATACATATCTGTGTTGAGAAAATTGGAAGTAGTTGTGTATCACACGCTGATATTGGATTCTTGAGTCTGGCAACCTGCAAGTGATTGATGCAGATTTGCTAACGTTTACACAGTTTGCCATATACTCTTAAAACAATAACAATCAAAGTTAAAATTTAAACTGCACAAGAAAGATTCTTTTTATAACAGCTGGGATTCTTGATTACTGCTTGACATAATCCCTACTCCCTAGAATTATTCACACCACACACCAAGCATGCGCCAACTTAGTATAGCTTGAAATAGTTGAAAGTTGTTCTTTGCATAGCAATGTAAACTGCAACACCAAAGTATGTCAAAGAACATTTTGTTTAGGCTTCCGTATAACCTGTTTTTTGATGAACTTGGCGTTTGATACACCAAATGAAACAACAAAGCACATGAACTGCAGAGGATAAGTAGACAGACGAAATGCTCACATTAGCTCCAAATTAGTACACCAAGGAGGAAAACTAAGCTGCATAATTATCGCCCCTGTTTGATCATGCTTTTTGTGTCAACCGGGGTCCCAAAAGCTACATATTATGATAAATCAAGTAGAGGCAATGGCGTGCTCTTTTGGCAGAATTGAGAACTTATCGGTAATACAAAATGATATAAAGCAACCCTTGCAATTCAGAGGACTGGTCATTCTCACATAAACCCGAGTAGTAGTCTAATATGACTTCATTACATAGCACCTGAATATCGCTAGATCACATTAGCCTGCAGAAATCTGGTGTTGATCTTGACCTTATTCAACATTAACTTGAACTCCCGCCTTTTTCCGGATGCTTAACTTCATGCTGGCGTTTGACCTTCTTGACAGTATCACTTTACAAAAGCACAAGCTCATGTAGGATGAGAGAATACTAGACAAAAGCAGCGCTCGCCGTAGTATATACTATACATGATGGATGAAGTATTGAAACCGTTCAAGGAATATGGGTTTGAAAATTATTATTGCTCTATGCAACATGTTGACTGACCCGTGAGGCCTCTATCCATATAAGACGTCTTATGTGCTCCACAGTAAGGCTAGAGTCGTAGTAATCAAGATTGAATTGAATATCGCAAGTTGGCTCGTCCGAGATGTCGTGCAAGTGCGCCAGATATGGATGCTCCAACGCTTCTTCGGCTGTTAACCTCTTAGTTGGATCGAACCGCAGAAGCTTTTCTACTAAATCCCATGCACTTGAATTGACATGTGGATATTTCTCTGCTAGTGGCTTAGGCTTCCGACCTGACAGACTACTGTGAATCTGCACCCGGGCTTCTTCATGTTGCAGAAAACTGAAGTCAGAGACATCTGGCGATCCCAAGAGCTCTGTGATAAGCCTTAGATGTTGGACGGGGTGCTCCTGTCTGGAGCGGACTGGAAATAAAGGCTCTCCTGTGAGCATCTCAACCAAAATGCAGCCCACTGACCACATGTCCACGGCAACAGTATACAATCTGCTTCCCAGAAGTAACTCGGGAGCTCTGTAAGGCCTTGTGACAACGTACTGTGTCAGCGAGCCATCGTCTAATGAGGGTCGAGCCAGTCCAAAGTCGCAAATCTTGAGCAAACAATCTTCACAGTTAATCAAAATGTTGCTCGGTTTCAGATCTCTGTGTAAGATATTTGCGGAGTGCAGATATTTGAGGGCCCGGAGCAGCTGGTATAGAAAGAACTGGCAATGATCATCGCTGAGTTTCGTGTTCAAAAGAACTCTGTGAAGATCGCTGTCCATCAATTGATGAGCAATGTAAGCGTCATTGAATTCTTCAAACTTGGCTGGCACGATGATATCTCGTAAAGGGATTATATTGTCATGATCTGTATATCTGAGAAGCATGATTTCTCGTAGAGTGCTCATGGCCGTGGACCTGTGCTGAAAGGCATTCCGAATCTTCTTAATAGCAACCTTCTCGCCGGTTTCAGTGTTGGTAAAGGCGCAGACATCTCCATAGGCGCCTGTGCCTATCAACCCCATGAAAGAGTACTTCGCATACACTTCGAAATCCGCTCCACACACTGGATAACGTGCGTACCTCATATTTTGGATCTTAAACAGAATTAATCAGAAACCTTATGCTGCCCTTTCAAAATAACCAGGAAAACCTTCTAGGAATAGTCAGATATATTATACTGTTCTATAATACCATTAGTTCTCGTATTATAAATCTTCAATTTATTATGATTCCCTTTTATGAATTTAGGCTTTCTTTTGGAATAGGAAGAACTTTCTTTTCTTGGCTAGGATCAATCAGATATTTTATGCTGTTGCTCTATAGTACCCCTTGAACTAGAGAAAGCTCGCTCTACTTGGAAAGCCAGGAAATCTGCGCTGCCTGTGACGAGCTTTTGATTGAAAAGATGTTTTGCAATTTGCGTTAGAGAGCAAGCAATACAAGATGTATTGCAATTTCTAACGAAGTGGAAAGTAAGGCAAAAGTATGACAGATGCCAAAATTCCTGTCACTTCATCCCCGCTACACAGTCAAATCTCTTACCGTTGAACGCAACAGCATCCAAGAAAAGAACGATCAATGTCACCACTCACCGATGTCCCAATCGCGGATATCGCATTCTGCAAACCGCAACTGCTCACTGCTCAGCCTCAGAAAGAAGATGCAGCAGCTGCTGCTGCGGCTCTGAGGACAGACAGGGAAAATTAAGACCAGACAATTAAATGCTTCTGGCTGCTGCTTCTGCTGTTGCGAGAAATTGGGCAGACATAGTAAGTGCAAAGGTCATACATGTACGAGACACCGCACACGCAAACCAGAAAGACGACGAGGAAGGAGTAACACCAACAGTCTTCTGAAAGCACCATAACAACAGCACAAACAGAAAGCAAAGAAAAAGGACCAAAAACACAGACACAGAGAGAGAGAGAGAGAGAGAGAGAGAGAGAGAGAGAGAGAGAGAGAGACAGACACAGACACAGAGAGAGAGAGAGAGAGAGAGAGAGAGAGAGAGAGCGAGAGAGAGAGGGAGACAGACACAGACACAGAGAGAGAGAGAGAGAGAGAGAGAGAGAGAGAGAGACAGACACAGACACAGACAGAGAGAGAGAGAGAGAGAGACAGACAGACACAGAGAGAGAGAGAGAGAGAGCGCGAGAGCGAGAGAGAGAGAGAGAGAGAGAGAGAGAGAGGACCACTATCTTCGTGCACTACTGATTAAAAGCCCGCTACCGCTGGATTCTATTTCAACCGTTCAGATTTTGCCACGATTCTAAAATCTAACCGTAGAAAAGGTCCAAGGCTCAATGTGCCACGTGGTAAGGATCCAATGGATAGCTTGTGCCATCGGGGAGCTGTGGAGAGAGAGTCACGATATTCATTGTACTTTTGATTAGAAGCCCGTTACCGCTGGATTCAGCTTCAACCGTTCAGATCTTGCCACGTTTTTGCCATTAAACCGTTGAGAGAGGTCCAAGTGTCAAACTGCCACGTGGAAGAGATCCAGTGGATCTATTGTAGAATAGCACGTACCATCGGAGAGCTGAGTGAGAGAGCCTCTTCACAGCCTCTCGTCAGTTAGGCCTTCTAGAAGCCCTAAAAACCTCAGCTACCGGCAGGTGTCGGTTTATAATTCGTACAAATTGCCACGTGGGCTATCGATTTTTTCCTTAAATAATTTTGCAATTGATTGCATTCATGGCCCTGAAACAACTAGGGTCCTGGAGGTCAAAAATGAAAGCGAAAATGGGGGACACCTAGAGAAAGGTCAAAGTAGTCGCTAGGGTTTTGGAGGTCAAAAATGAAAGCGAGAAGACCTAAAGTCCCAGAAGGTTCTAGGGCTTGAAGGTCAAAAATGAAGCCGAAAAGAGGGAGACCTAAAGGCGTTTGGAGGTCAAAAACTGAAACCCTAAGAATGCGAAAGCCCTAATGTTTAGGAGAAGCACAACACAGGGAGGAACGAGGAAGGAGGAGGAAGAATTAAAATTACACGCTGAAAAAATGAAAATACACTAAGATATTTTTCAATCAAAAAAATAAATATAAATTTGTTCCTTGTGCCTTAAGCATGTCGCTTTTTAAAATACGAGAAAGTTCCAAAAGAAACTCGTACGGGGCTTTTTATTTTTCCAGGAAAATGCGTTATTTTATGATAAACCTAATCCTCTTGGCATATTTTAAGGCTTATAAAATCTAAGAATTGGTCAGAAAATCGTCTCTTATTAAAGTCATTTGCAGAGTAAGGATGGTGACCGTTGGACCCCTCCCCCCTTGTTCAAGCCAAAACCGTGTGGGGGCCATTACACTTTTTTTTATTAATAAGCATGAACGACATGGCCTATAGTGCATACTTAATTCTAATGTTTTGATTTGATGTTGTTTTGTCCCTCCACTTTTTATGTTTCCCATAAACTAGTGGCCCTTTAATCTCGTAAAAAGATCAAGGTGCACGATGAGCTCTTTGACTTGTTTGAGTTTTCTCATAGATGTAGAAGCCACCAAGAGCCATGAAAACGAGAAGAACACATGTTTGTTATCAAACGATGTCCAATTTGTGTAATCCAAGTAGTACTTTCTTTCAAAAAAAGGAGGATGTGATAGCTTCTAGATGTGTATCTACAAAACTTGTAATGAATAGCGCACACCAAGCAAGAGCAACGTCAATATGTGTCGATTCATTATTACCATACCATATGTCATACTCCTCACTATTACCATACCATTTATCAAAATGAGAACCGAAATAATGCGCCACAAGGGTCAATTGTGGACATTCATAAGATGAGATGGAAGACTAAGTATCACACATTGCAAACACTCGAGAAGTCTTCAGGGCAAGCAAATTTTTAGCACTATTAGATGTGTACTTGTCCACATTATGATAGCTACAATGTAGCCAATTTGCACATATGTTAAATGAGCTAACAGAATGTGAGCCAAATATCCCATAAAAGGGAAAAGAAGGGGGGAGAGAGGGGAGGGGAATGTTTTTGGAATTGATAGACCAAATTTGGCTTAGGTCGTACATCATATATTTGATAAAAAATAAGTTGTAGAGTCGTTCCATCATTAAAGGCACAAACGTGGCATAGAGATTTAAATAGATGCAAACATTTTGATTTGATGAAAAATTGCAAGAGCATGTGAAAAGCAAAGTAAAGAAATTGACCATTACGGGTTATGTGAGAGGTAAGTACTCATTTAGCCCATAGTTCATGCCATTCAAAATGGGCCCATTGGTCACGAATATAGTCAAAATAGAGTTCCAAACAGAAGTAGAGAGAAACAATTGATTGCAAGACAAGGACCGTTGTTGTCGAGGAGGGCACCAACAGTTGTAAATCAAAACAATCATCCCTTGGGAGATTGAGCTAACTAGTAAGGGAAGAAAGGAGGTGATGAAGTTTGATACTTGGGGTTAAGGGAATAAGTAATAACAAGGTGCATGTATCAAGATGCACCATTCAACTTAATTTGAAAAACACAATTAGAACCTTTTTGTATATGTTACTAGCCAACTTAACATTGGAGCACCATTGAGGAAGATAATTGTTTGAATTATTAACTTGAAACACCCAAAAGATTCACAAAGGCCAAGGTTGGGATGTTCCTTTGAAGGGTTGAAAGGTTCCTTTGAAGTAAGTACAGAGGCGAGGTATACATAAGCATAAGGTTTTAAATTCCTTCGACTTGAAAAACATCGATTACTATAGATCCTTAAGGACCTTAAATCTTGTGAATTGTGATTGAATTGTTTTGTTGTTGCAATACTAATGTATGTTAGGTAGATGGGCTCAATGCAAGTTGTAGACAATATGTTATTAGAAAAACCGCATAGACAAGAATAACCCATATTCTACTCAACCCTTCTGTTACATACCTATAACTAGCAATACTTCAGTAACCCCTATGTGCCCATTTAGTATCTATCTCGGGGGCTAAATGGTGAATCACCCTTGGATAAGGGGTACCCTTGGATAAGGGTAGGTGTCTTTAGATTAAGGTACTTGAGTCCTTGGTAAGGGCGTGAGCACAAAAATCTCTAAGGCGCGAAAAAGGCGAAAAAGGCGACAGTGCCTTAAAACGAAAATGTTTTAAAGAAGAACGAAGTTTTGAAAAAATGCGAAGGTCCGAAATATGTTGTCAGCCTTCTGCTATTTTCAGAATGCTCATTACTTGAACAATTTGTTAAGGCTGAGCATAAGAAATCTACTACCCCCCCCTTAATGTGGATCCTGAAAAACCTTGATCTTCAGATTTAACATATCGTTAAATCTGAGATGTTGCTCCTTTGATAGAGCCTTTGTAAAGTAATCTGCTGCCATGTAGTTTGGTCTGCAAAAAACCAATGCTACTTCCTTGCTATGCACGTTCTCTCTAAGGTAGTGATACCTGATTTCGATATGTTTGCTTCGAGAGTGAAATCTCGGATTGAGAGATAACGTTATTGTGCTTTGATTGTCACAATAGATTGTTGTAGGAAGTGGCTATGCAAGGTTGATGTCTACAAGCAGTTGCCTTAGTCAGATTGCCTCCTTGGTTGCATTTGTGGCAGCTATGTATTCGGATTTTGTTGATGATAATGCAACTGAGGTCTGCTTCCAGCTGTTCCATGAGATTGGGCCTTGGTTGTATAAAAATACAAACCCAGAAGTTGATTTTTTGGTATCGACATCTCCTGCGCAATCCGCATCTGTGTAGGCTTCAAGTATGTTGGCAGTTTGGTTGCCTCCGTAGCAGATGCTAAGAGTTTTCATTGCTTGGATGTACTTCATGACCTTTGTTAGCACTTTCCAATGAGTTAAGCCTGGATTTGATAGGAACTGACTAAGTGTATTAATCGAATACACAAGGTTTGGTCGCGTGCAGATCATTGCGTACATCAGTGAGCCGATGATGGATTGAAATGGGTAGCGCTTCATTTCCTCCTTTTCTGCCTCAGTTTGAGGAGACTGTTCCTTTGATAATTTTAGTCTAGGGTCGAGTGAAAAGTGACTTGGTTTGCAGTTGGCCATACCATACTTTTCCAGCACGTTGTTGAGATATCGGGGCTGAATGATAAAAATCTATCTGCTACGTCGATCTCATTGGATTTGGATTCCGGGACAATAGTGGGCTGGCAATTATCTTGTATTCTTGGGCCAGCATGCATTTCGTATCCTTTATCAGATTCAAATTGTTACTGAATAAGAGTGTATCATTTGCATAGAGAATGATGATGATGAAGTAATCTGATACAGACTTGAAGTAGACATTCGAGTCTGCCGAGTCTGGAATAAAACCATTCTCGCTCAGAAATGCGTTGACTGCCCAACTCTTAGAAGTTATGGTTAATATTAATATATATATCGAGCAAACCATAGTTAAACAAACTTACGTGGTTTAAAGAGGGCAAATTTGCAAGAACTTGCAAAACATCATCTACAACAACATCAACCATTAATCTAACGATGAGTAGAAACCACAATAACTTTCCTAGAAATTTTCAAAAAAAAAATTTAAAATCATATACAAGATTTGATCATTCCATTGAATTCTATGCGAAGAGTAGATCATTTTTGCTTTTTGCCTCATCTTCATCCAAGTTCAAAATAAGAAAGTTATGACAGGTTAAAGATTGTTACCATACATTTGATGATGTGGCATTTGATGATGTGGTATATCACCATGACTTACCAATAGACAACTTCTCTTTACTCTGATGGAGATGAGGTAAAAAGCAAAATTGATCTACTCTTTAGAATATGATGAAATTTTCACATGTTACATATGATTCCATAAAAGTCTAGAGGTTTTATTTTTATTTCATAATTGAGTACTTTTTAAATTTACATTTTTAAATTTGAAAAAAGCATATTGTTAAACCCCGTTGTAGCTTCAAGTATTTTTTATTTTAATAGGTTAAAGAAAGAGGATTTAACCTCTACAAGGTTTAGCCTTGTCTTCCAAACCCTTAATCTTACACAAAGTACTTCAAAAGTCATACATTATTCATCTCGATGTAACGAAGTGAGAGGTTGCTCCTGAATCAAGGATGACCTCTTGTGTGTTAGATGTCGAGGATGCACACACATTTGTGCATAGATAGGTTGTCGAATCATTCGACCTTTCTTCGCCCATCTTCGAGCTTTCAGGCTCTTCGATGTAGGATGAACTGTTGTGGTTCTCCTATTTGCCTAAAGGATGTTTGTTCCTCAAATTCTGGTAACAGTCCATGGCTGCATTACCTTTCTTGTGACAATGGATACATTCAATCTTCGGATTCAGCCAACACGAATCGACTGTGTATCCTTCGCGTTTACATCTCACGTATGTTTTCTTTTCGTCGTCTTGCTGTCTTGGCTTGCCTTTCTTCTTCCATTTGCCTTTGGTGCCTCCTTCTGTCTACTGGTCTCAATCGTGCTTTCGGTATGACTCCCTCTTAGGCTGAACTGCGTCTTTGGCTTCTCTTTATCGTTGTAGAGAGCCTGTTCAGAGGTTTCCTTGTAATCAAGGTGCTCATGGGCTTCGACTTCTTCTTGAAGCTCGATCTCTGCTTTTTCGAGAGTCATTTCTGGATCTTTTGCTAGCAATGTTTGGGTTGTCTGGAAGGATCTTGGTAAAGCTCGTAGCAAGTAGGTGAGTTGCTTCTCTATTGATACAACATTGTCTGTTCCGGCATTGTGTAAGGAAAGGAACAGATCCTTCATCTTTCTAATAAAAGATGTGAGGTCTTTGCCATCCCATCATAGATTTGTCAGCTGATCTTCGAGAAGCATTATCTGGATGCATGATTTCATCTGGAACCTGGTAAGTAATGCATCCCACATTTCTCTAGCATTAGAGAGTGTCGCGAGGTCAAGTGTCAAGCTATCTCTGATGGATGAAGACAATACAGCTACTGCCTTGTCATTCTTTCCTCTCCATTCTCGTAGCTCTTTGCCATTGGTTGTAGGCATTTCTTCGATGCCATCTACCCAGGGCCATAGCTCTTTTCCCTTTAAGATGAGAGAGGTCTTCACCTTCCATGCTAGGAAGTTAGACCCAGCTGAGTCAAAGATTGTGCAGATCTTCGACTATATGCTGCTTATAGAAGCCATTGTTGTGAACTGTGTTCTTCAGCTCATTTTCTGGTTCCTTGTTCCGAATGTTTGATCCCCTGGATCTGATAGCTCTGAAGCTTTATCAACATTTTGATAGGAGCAAGAGGATCTAATACCACTATTGAGAGTTGTTTTGAAACCCGGATGGAATTCGATTCTGTCTACTGGCTACTGCTTGCTAAATCAGATCTACACTCCTCCAGAGTGTAGACAGACACTGCTGACCTACATTGTACTTCATTTAAGCATTAGACAAAGATGACCCAGTGTGCGGGAAAAAAAATAAACAGCTGAACATGTATAGACAACAATTAGACATCCAAGCATTCGAGATCATTCAAGCTGTTGAAACTACATGTGCATTTAAGCTATTGTCTTATCAACGGTCCTTTTGTAAGAGCGTTGTTGTGACAAATCCACACAGTGCGTCGGTGCAAGAGAAGCTATGTCTCTCACGAATAATGTGACTTCTTGGACGTCAGTGGATGTCGGCTCAACAACACTATGCTTAGCTCAGGTTGACACTCAACCAGTTGACAATCCAACCAATTCTCTCATCTTCGATCTGCTTATATGGATTGTCGTGCTATACCAACAAGGTTAATATAGATTTTGTAGTGAAAAGTATCGTTCCCACAGAGGACAGCGTTAGAAAGTTATGTTTTTGGTGTAGTTATGGCAGGTGGTTTTGAATGTTATTCTGGTTGTCGACAGACATTAAAAAGTAACCAGTATTACTTATATTTGGAATGGGTAATGTTAATGAATTCAGAACAACAGTCTGGCCTCTATCGAATTGAAGGAAGTGCGTTCTACAAATGAAATGTTATTAGAGTAGTACAGCAGACTACACTCTGGCTGACTAAGGTGTCAACAGATAATCGGGAATTGTTTGATGTATTCACGACTGCGCAGACAATTAATTACTCGAGTTCGCGAACTATTCATTCCTAGACAATAGTCCTCAACAACTAAAGCCCAACTTAATGGGTAAAGAGCACGAATGGTTTTAGAGCACGTTAGAAACTTATGTCAATGCCAATCAAGAAAACAGATCAGAGACTCAATTCTTCAGACAAGGACTGTCATCTCATTTGTATACATACAACTTAATTCAATGATCGTGCTAGACTGCACAAAGATAGTCATTATTCGAGTGTTGAAAATAAAGTATTCGCGACAGACGAATAAGATGATTTAAGACAGTTCTTTAGAGCATGCTTTACGGAAACACAGCAAATGTCTGTAATGCACTAGAGCGTCTGTCTGATCAGAGAGTAATTCATGAAATGCATTAGAGATTGTTAGCAGACTCGAGATCACTCACACTCAGCAGTGCGGAGAACAGAGATAAGGGAGAATAACTCACAAAACTCTATTCACTTCTTCAATCTCTTACATAAGCATAAACTCTTCTCTCTCGATGATCGAGACTGAAGTGTGAGATCAATATATGTTCTACGGGGCGAACAAACACACCTCTTAAACAATAGGTGCGTCGCTCCCGCGAAAGGGTCTAGTTAAGAATTAAACTGAAAATACGTTCAACTATACCATAAGAGGTATACTTAACTATGAGTAAAAGTTACTCTAGTTTAACATGTCTTTTCATAACTAGTCGTTTCGTATGGACGACCTAGTTAAGGGTTATCCAAGGCAATGTCTTTTCCTATTAAAGGTCTAGCCCTTAATTTATAAGGCAAGTACCTAGGAGATATATTCTCGAAAAATGACTTAGGCCTCTTCATGATTTATACTTAACCAGCTCATATCTTCATTTTTGAGTATATCATGCCATATTTATGTTGGTATTCAATTTTTGACATTTGCGTGGCATCACATATCCCCTTCCTCAAATGTGAAACGTCCTCATGAACACATCATCTTTATTTCGAGGATTATTCGAGAAACATAAATATTTCTTCATATGATTCGTCACTTAGATATTTCTTCAGAGAATATGTGTCTTGTTGTTGCATTGAGTAGGTTGATTTTGAGTTGAAATTGTTTGATGAAAAATGGAATCAAACTTCAAAACATCTTCAAATTGCAAAGATCTAGCATCAGTATCACAGATAGGCATCAGCATGACAAAGACATGAATAATACTTATGAATTATTCAATTCTTCGTATAGTTTCTGAACTAGCTCCAAGTTCTGTTGAGTTTCGATCAACAACAAATCTTCTTTGGATTTTGTATATCGGCCAACTGGGAGGTTGCCGAATTCTTCTAGTTTAACAGGGAGTAATGTTCTATCGAACAACTCCTGAGTCAACTTTGTATCTTCGTAGTATCGAGCTGAGAATCTAATAAAATTGCTTTTAGCATAAAGATTCTGAACAAAAAATAATGTCTTTGTCGCAAAGGTACCAAACTGCCAAAATGTATATGTACAAAATTGCTTATATCTAAATGACTTCCTTCTATCCTACAAATTATGTCGAATCTCCGCAAAATATTCTGCAAGGTTTTGCTCTGAATCCACATATAGACTGAATAATTTTGGATACGCCATATTAATGTTGATCAGCAACCCTGCATCGTCGAATGCGCCTAAATCCGCAACAGCTTTGGGTTTGTATAAATGAAACTGTGACTTTCGCTTCCAAAAATGTCACTTATTGTCTTCGTTCTGCAAAAATTGAAGTTCTTTGATGCGAATATATTCGAGAGCATACATAGCCGAAAGGTAGGACTTTAAAGTTACCCTGGATTATGCCCCAGCGGAGACATCCTTTCTGCTCGATAGAAAGCTGGGCCATAACCAGAGAAAGTCTTCCTTCTCCCATGGTCGCTTCCAATCGTCAAAGGCGATGCCTACTGCGCCTTGTAGCATCATATAATCCATGCGCCATTGTAATTCAATGTTAAAAGCAGGTGGACACCATTTCCAGAAGCGTTCAACAAATGCACGGAATCTGTCAGCACATACCTTCGACTGATTCCATCGCATTTGTTTTGGCTGTGTAGATGCAGTTGCCAGGTCTTGAGTTTGCAACTCAGCAGCCAGCTTCTGATCTTCCATTTGTTGTTGGAGATCTGACAACTCCTATTCAAACTTGTCAATCTTTGCGACTGCTTCCAGATACTCAAGATGGTTTGAGGCTCCAGTGCAGGCAGGCACAAATGGAATTTGTTGTGTAAGGTCATCAATTTTGAGTAAGGCCTGAAGGTACTCGTCGTGTGGATCTGGTCTGCTGCACGATGGGGTAGCTTCACTCGAAAAGTCCTTTAGCTCCGCCAATTCTTCCTCGACAAGAGCCTTCGAATCCTCGAGTGGTTGCAGGAACTCAACTCGAAAATTGTTGAGCATCTGATCTTGGAGCTGGTTTAGCTTCGTGAGGTCGACTGTAATGGACCCTGCATTGGTGCATACAGAGAGAGCAACTTTTGCCTTCAGTCTTCTCATTCGCTCCTCCTGGAAATATTTCTGGAGCGCAACATTATGTTGATTTGCAGCTGTCATTTGCTGCTTTAAAGAATCGTTTTGAGTCTGATAATTATCAGACTTGGCCTCAATCGTCTTTTTGATATGTTTTAAAGAATCAGCTTCCTTTATTAAGGTTTGAAGTTGTGTGTCGAGAGAACGATTTCGTTCAATCAGCTTCGTGTTGTCTGATTCGAGCGAATCAATCTTCTCAAAAGACGCCTTGAGATCCTCTTGGCATCTCCTTTCTGAGTTGACAAATTCCATCGTAAGTTGTTGGTGGTACTTGTCCAACTCATACACTTCAGCCACTAGGTTTTTGGCTTTCTCGGTCATAGTGCAAAACCACTGGGGTTGGTCGTCTGGTTGTTCTTCATCTGCCACAAGTGCCCCAGTGTTGCCTTCAGCAGTTGTTTGTCTTTTGTCTGATGTATCAGACTGAGTTGCGTCATCGTCAGAGGAGGAGGCACTCGACTACTTCTGAGATGTGGAAGCAAATGTAGGCTGTGAAAGATCAGCAGCAGCAGTAGTAGCTCCATCAATCTCCATCCCCATAGCTGGAACTGGTTTCGACTGGGATGGTGCAGCGTCAATATCCATAGCAGTGGTAGCTACTACTTCGACGGCTTGTGCAATTTCAGTAACGAGGCCGGAAAGATCAATTGGCTTGGGGGCCAACATCCTTCCCATCAGCAATGTTTTCTCTTGCTCGTTCAAAATGTCAAAATGGGCGCATAGCCGAAATACATGTGCTCCAACTCCAGAAAATTTTTGGTGCTTGATCCAGTGCAAAAATGCTTTATATGTAATAGTGCCGAAACAAACCGGATTACCCGCAAGTGCATCTAAGATGTAACCAAAATTTTGCACTGAAATCATCGCATCCGCATTCGTCAAAAAGAGTGCTTGGTTCGCATATTTACAAAACATCTTAAATGTGGTATCACGAATCATAGATATCTTGTACCCCTTCATGGGTACGAAGCAATTGTTAAGGAAGTGGGCAGCTTCATCCACCGAATTCTTATTTGTTGAGATCATCTTCCCATCCATCGGTAATCCAAGGACTGTGCAGAACAAGTCTTCAGAGATAGTGAAGAATTTGCCTCGCACATGGACTTTGAAATCCACCTCCGAAATGGAATGAATGGAGTTGACAAACTCCGTACTGACTTCGGAGAGGATGATGGAGGGGTCTACTTTTAAATTACCCAACCTACATTGATCCAAAAAGGGCTGGATGGATGTCAGGCAGATTCCTGCGTGTGCTTTCCAGATGATGTTAGAGCTTGAACTGGATCCAGAAGCCACTGTTCGAATTTTTCACGAAAGCTCGTAGATCGCAATAGGTCGCAAATGAATGTTTTGATCGCAAAGAGAATGTGCGCAGGAAAGCATAAAATCGCAGGCAGAAAGTGTAAGGAAGAAAAATGGAAAATAACTCTGATATGCAGTAGCGGTGTGGAAGGGATGATGACGTGGCATGGTGACTTGACATCTGTCACTTCCATTTATGGAGTACGTGCATGGGTCAGTGTTTGAAACTATGCTTTTACAGATCGATCTTTAATGACGGAAGATCGTTTTTGAAAAGAAAACAAATAAATTAAGGAGAAACAATATCTATTTTAATATGTGAGCGTACACACGTGTGAATAATGCTGATCACGTGGCCATCATCTTTAATAGAGGGATGTAAAAAGTAGGTAGATAGATTCTCGAAAGATTCTCGAAAAGGTAGGTTGAGAGATTCTCGAGAGATACTAGAATGTTTCGCGAAACATTCTTGAGAGATTCTAGAAAATGATCCAGAACTTCACGAAAAATTCTCGAAAATGTTAAGCGTCATCCTAGAAAATTTCTTAAAAAACTGGAGAAAAAAATGCTAAAAAAATTCTCAAAAGAGAAGTATCAGCTCACAATTGAGTGTCTCGAAAAGTTCTCAAAAATACTTTGAAAAATAACTTTAAAGATTTGAGAGAAGACAAGAAAAATTCTCGAAAAAATCACGAAACAGTTTGAACAAATGTTGAACAGTGATAGAAAAGTTCACAAAGATTTCTAGATTATTTTCTAGAAAAAAAAAAAAAAGTCGTGAATATTATCAGAAAAGATAGAGAAAAATTCACGATTGATTCCAGAAAAATACTAGAAAATAATAAGAATAAAAATATAAAAAAATTCTGGTCAAAGGTAGTATTTTTTTAGTCTGGACCCGTTAATACGTGTAGGTAACAATTCCCCTTCAAGTGATTGAAGTTGCACAGAACCATTGTCAAACACCTCTATGACTTTAAAAGGTCCAAGCCATCGCATATGGAGTTTTCCTGGGAACTTTTGATGGCGACTGTCATATATCAGTGCATAATCATCAGCTTTAAGATCACATTTTTTTATAAGACTGTCATATTTCTTCTTTCTTTGTTCCTGGATTCCCTTCGTTAATTTTTGTGAAGACTCACGAACTTCAGCTAGTTCTTCAATATTAGTCAACCTTTTGTTTATACATTCTACATTTGTTCGTTGAGCTTGGATACGAAAAGTTTTGACCTTAAATTCAATTGGCAGAATAGGATGCATACCATATGTCAGAAAATATGGTGTCTGTTTTGTCGTGATTTTTTCTGTATGACGATAAGCCCAAAGAACTGATGGTAGTTTCTGCTCCCAATCCGTTGCGTGTGCAATAGTAATTTTAGTCAGAATCTTACATAAAATTCCATTAGCTCTTTCTGTCAACCCGTTTGCTTTTGGATTATACGGTGTGGTTTTTCTGTGTTTGATGAGAAAATAAGTTGTCAACAACCGTATAGTGTCATTTAAAAAATGTGTACCTCGGTCACTTACTAGTTCGAGTGGACAACCATATGTGGTGATAATACTTTTGAATAAGAATGTCACAACAATTTTTGCATCATTTCTTTTTGTCGCCTCTGCTTCCACGTTCTTTGTAGCATAATCCGTTGCAACTAGAATATATCGACATTTCGTATGTCGGGTAACAGGTTTAATTGGACCGACAAAGTCAATCCCCCACTTCTCGAATGATGCAAGAGGAAGGATTGGTGTCAACGGCCAATTCATTGATTTTGTAGGCTTACCAGATCTTTGGCATGGATCACATGAACGAATAAAGTTTGATACATCCTTAAACATTGTTGGCCACCAATACTTGGCAGTCAATATCTTATTAATTGTGTTCTTCAAAGCAAAATGTCCACCAGCATCTTCTGAGTGTGCGGAGTTAGAAAGCCATCTACATGTGCTTTACGCTCAATCATTCCAGCTAACTCTTGCATCCTTTGTCTTACCGCGGCTACTAGCACAGAGTTAGCTGATGCTTATTCCTCATATGTGAAGAATTGCCAAAAATTGGCAAATTTAGCTTGATCAAAAACCATGTAGAATAGTGTAAATTGTGTACACAAGTGGGCCCCACACATGTGAGGCCATGATGCCACGTGGGAAACCCATCCTAATGTAGGCTAGGTCAAGTCCATAGGGTTGGTCATGTCATTTTGGTAGTGATTCCTAGTTTATAGGACCTAAATCCTAGATTTAAGGTGAAAATTTGACCAACTAGCTATCTACCAAGCATGACTCTAGGAAATAGACTAAGGTTGCATTTTAGGTCAAGGAGAGTGAGTTAACTTCCTTATTACATGCTGGAAATCCACCTAACTTCAAGAAGGAAGTCAAATTTGCTATGTATTCCCTCTCTCCATAGTGAGAAGATAGAAAATTTTTGGAGCTCATTGGCAATCTCAAGCTAGTTCACTATGTACATTGAGTTTTTGTGATCCAAATGAAACCAAATCAATTTCTACTTGTTTCTCAGGTTGAAGGCCGTACTGTGAAAAATTGTCAACTAGTAGTATTTTCCTAACTTGAGATTTTGTAGGCCTATGGCCAAATAAAAGTTAGAGATAGGTTCATACATGTATGTAGAGGCCCAAAGTATGTGTACACTACTTTTGAGGTCACATTAATTAGAGGAGGTCGAGTGTGGAGCTCTTCTATTGGCTCATAATTTGGTGCATTCCTATTTGACCAAATTTCTAGGTATATGGGTGAATCCTATTGGACCCCAATTTTAGCCTATCATAAGACAAGTGGCCAAGAGGCACTATGGCTGCTATAAATAGCCATCTCCACGAGTATGTACACATCTCATTTTCATTCTATTGAATGAATGTTATGCTCTTTGAAGATCCATCTTCTTCTCTCTCACTTTTTTGTTCATATCTTGCATTCTAGCCACTAGAATTGTGATTTCTTTGTTGCTATGGCTTCACACGTGTGAAATGCAGGTTGTAGGCTCTGAAGTACGGACAGGGACAGCAAGTTTCTGTTTGTGGAAGCTTATGATCAGATTTTGATGTTTAGTTGATGTTTAGTATGCTTAACATCACAATTTCTATCATTTTTTCAATCTAGATGTGCATAACTTCCATGGCCAAGATCTTTATGAAACTTTAGCATCTTTTGGATCTGAGTTTTTCACATGGTATCAGAGCATTAGGCGGCCAAATGTGCAGGTTTTGCCAGATTTAGAAGAGATTTGTGGGCGAGTTTGCTTTTGTAGCATTCCAATCAAGTTTCTAGCTAAAAATCTTGTTGATTTATGTGTAGAAATTGGATCTTTGTGATCAAAACATCATTTGTATGCATTTCAATTGAAGTAGGGCGAATTCCCTCTGTACTTATCAGAATAAGGAGACAAAAATTGTTTTGGAAAGAGGGAGATGCAAGATCCAACAAGATCCTATTAGTTTTCCATTCTAGCATATAGTTTTTTGATTCAATTTCTTGCTTCTTCATGTCAAAAACTTCAAAATTGATGTAACCCTCTGATTTTCAGTTTGCTGAATGATTCAAGAGTGTATTTCAATCTTAGGAGTGAGGGAAAAGCAAGTATATTGAGGTTTGGTCTTGGTTTGATCAAGAAATCATAAAACTAGTGGCTAAAATTAAGGAAAAAGTGAGGAAAAGAGAGAAAAAGTAAGGTTTTAGGTTCCAAATCTTTGTGATTTCTTCTTGTGTTTCATTTGTTGATTCAAGAGAGTGCTTAGTGCATTGGAACAGGTCAAAGATCAGAGATCAATCATTGCAACATGGCTACAAATGGAGGCTACATGTTGGAAAGCAATGATAGGCTTACCTCCCTCAACTATTCTACTTGGAAAGTAAGGATGGAGTCTTTGCTTGAGATGAATGAGTTGATGGATATTGTTGTAGGTGTGGAGGAGAGACCTTTGGCACCTCAAGAACAATTGAGGTATGACAAGAGGGCAAAGAAAGCCCTTCACATGATCAAGATGAATGTGACAAATGAGCTTATCAAAGAGGTTGGTAAGTGCACATCATCTAGTGAAGCTTGGGAAGCCTTGAAGAAGGTTTATGAATCCAAGTCTACTTCTAGAGTGTTGACTTTAAGAAGGCAAATCTTTTCTTGTATGCAAAAGAAGAGTGAGAATGGACATGCTTTTGTTTTGAGAGTTAAAGCATTGAATGATGAGTTAGCATGCATTAATGATGGCATAAATAATGAGGAGCTTGTTCAAGTGATTCTCAATGGCTTGTTGGATGATCATGCTAATCTTGTTCAAAGTTATGCTATCCAAAAATGTTTACCAAGTGTTGGAGACTTGCAAGAGGTCTTGTTGGCTGAAGAATTCAGGTTGCAAGCAAGAGTGGGAGCATCTTCTACATCTCAAGGAGGAGAAGAGGAGGCAATGTTCTCTAAAGGCAAGTTCAAGGGCAAAGGTAAAAGCAATTGGTCTAAAGGGCAAGACCAAGGTGAGCACTCTACTTTTGGCAAAAAGAAGGATAGATCTAAGCTAAAATGTTTCTATTGTGGAGTCAAAGGGCATTTTGCTAGTGATTGTTTTAAGAAAAAGAGGGATCAAGGGGAAAAGCAAACCAATCTAACTATTGATGAGGGTGGGGATGAGCTTCTTTCAAATGATGCTTTTGTTATGTCATCTTGCTTGTTGGCTAATCATGGAGACATTGATCCTTGGTGGATTGATAGTGGAGCCACTTCTCATATGACATATCATAAAGAGTATTTTTCATCTTTAATGGCATTTGATGGTGATAGGAAGGTAATCTATACCGCAAATGATGGTGAGTGTGCAATCAAGGGGATTGGCACAATTCCTATTTCACTTTCTACAAATAGGAATATAGAATTGAAAGATGTTTTGCTCATTCCATCCATTACCAAGAACTTACTTAGTGTAAGCCAAATGCTTGACAAAGGATTCAAAGTTGAGTTTGATGGTGATGCTTGCTTGATCAAAAAGGGGTGTAGTATCATTGCAAAAGGGAAAAGGCAAGGGAAATTGTTCAAGCTTGATGCATGTGTTGTTGCTAACCAAGTTGGATGCATGGCAAATGAACAAATGTCAATTCAAGAGGTATGGCATAAAAGGATGGGACATCTCAACTACAAGGCCTTGGAGGTAATAGCCAAAAAGGAGGTAGTAAGGGGACTTCCCAAGTCTCTTACTTGCTTGAATCATGTTTGTGAAGAATGTGCTTTGTCTAAATCACATAGATTGCCATATACTAGATCTATATCTAGATCTAAGATGCCTTTTTCTCTCTTGCATTCGGATATTCATGGTGTTACTACAATTAGCAATGGAGGTGCTAAGATGTATGTAACTTTCATTGATGATTTTAGTAGATTTTGTTGGGTTTATCTACTAAAGAGCAAGGATGAGGTGTTTGATGTGTTTGTCAAGTTCAAAGTTGCTATTGAGACTCAATTTACAACCAAAATCAAATGCTTGAGGAGCGACAATGGTGGTGAATACATTTCTAACAAATTCAAAGCCTTTTGCGATGAGCATGGGATCAAGAGGGAGTACACATGTCCAAGAACACCACAACAAAATGGAGTGGCCGAGAGGAAGAATAGAACCTTGTGTGAGAGTGCAAAGGCAATGAGATTGAATGCTAATCTTCCTAAACCTTTTTGGAGTGATGCTTTGTTGTGTGCAAATTTCCTATGCAATAGATGGCCAAGTGTTGTATTGGAAGGAAAAACCCCTTTTGAAGCTTTGTTTGGTACGAAGCCTAATGTCAAGTTTCTAAGAACTTTTGGATGCATTTGCTACTTCAACATTACTCTTGATGATAGAACTAAGGAGGATCCATCTTCAAGAAAGGGCATTTTTGTTGGTTATAGTGAAGTAAGCAAAGCATATAGGATTTATGTTCCTTCAATCAAGAAAGTGTTCACAAGTAGGGATGTCATTTTTGATGAAGGTAACATTCCAAAAGTTGTTTCAAGTGATGATGGTGTTGTTGCAACTAATGTGCTTGATGACAATGGAGTTGATGACACATTGGATGTGGATGTTGAAGAAGCCTCTTCAAGTCAAATTCCAAGGAGAACTCCAAGGCATAAAGTGAAACCCTCAAGGCTCACTTATGATGGAAAAGGTAAGCAAGTGGTGGATGGATCCAACTATGCTTTCCTAACTTCTTTTGATGTACCTTCATGTGTAGATGAAGCAAGGCAAGAAGAGGAATGGATCCAAGCAATGGATCTTGAGTTTGAAGCACTTATGAAGAACAACACATGGAGATTGGTGGAGCTTCCAAAGGGCAAAAGTGCAATTGGATGCAAATGGATCTTCAAGGTAAAGACAAATCAAGATGGATCTATCAACAAGTTGAAGGCAAGGTTGGTGGCTAAAGGTTATGCTCAAGAGCATGGCATTGACTATGAGGAAACCTTTGCACCCGTGGCAAAGATGGTGAGCATAAGAGTAATCATTTCCCTTGCAACTCTTTATGGATGGGATCTTTGGCAATTAGACATTTCTAATGCTTTCTTGAATGGTGATCTTGAAGAGGAAGTCTACATGGAGCAACCCGAGAGCTATGTTTCTCATAGCAAGCCTAATCATGTGTGTTTTCTACAAAAAAGTTTGTATGGTCTTAAGCAAGCACCAAGGAGTTGGTATGCTAGGCTTAACTCTTTTCTACTTTCTCAAAACTTCACTATGAGTGAGTATGATCATTCACTTTACTTTAGAATTAGTGCTAATGATGTTACAATCCTTCTAATTTATGTGGATGACATTATTTTAAGTGGAGGGAACAAGGAAGATATAGAAGATATCAAGAAAGCACTAAAAAAGGAATTTGAAGTGCATGATCTTGGTCTTTTGAGCTATATCTTAGGAATAGAAGTAATTAGAACTTCTCAAATCACTTTTATTTCACAAGAGAAGTATGCTATTTCTATTCTCAATAGATTTCATATGGTAGATGCAAATCCTATTGATACACCTATGGAATCACATGTAAAGCTAACTATAAGAGGTAATGAAAGATCCTTCGAGGACATTACTCTCTATAGGAAGCTAATAGGTTCTCTTATATATCTAACCATTACAAGACCTGATTTATCTTATTGTGTTGGTAGATTAAGCCAATTCATGCAAGATCCTAGCATAGAACATTGGAAACTAGGAAAGAGGATCTTGAGATACATCTCGGGAACAAAAGATTTTGGCATTGTTTATAGAGGCTCATCACCTAACTTATTTGGTTTTTCAGATTCAGATTTTGCAGGAGACCTTATGGATAGAAAATCCATAAATGCACATGCTATTTTCATAGGTGATGGAGCTATCTCATGGATGTCGAAGAAACAAGCAACTATATCACTTTCTTCTAGTGAGGCCGAGTACAAAGCTTTGACATCATGCACAAAGGAGATGGTGTGGATCAAGAGGATGATTATGGAGCTTCATTTGCTGGATTTTTCAGAGAGTCCAATCATCTTTTGTGACAACCTTTCAGCCCAAAGTCTAGCAAGCAATCCGGTTTTCCATGCAAGGAGCAAACATATCGAGGTGGCTTACCATTTTGTGAGAGAACAAGTGTTGGCAAAAGAGATCAAGCTTGAACATGTCCCATCAAAGGAATGTGTGGCTGATATCTTTACCAAAGCATTGGGAAAGGACTTATTTTTCAAGCATAGAACAAGTCTTGGTGTACTTTCTAAATCTATGCTAAAACTAGTTGAAGAGGGAGTGTGAAAAATTGTCAACTAGTAGTATTTTCCTAACTTGAGATTTTGTAGGCCTATGGCCAAATAAAAGTTAGAGATAGGTTCATACATGTATGTAGAGGCCCAAAGTATGTGTACACTACTTTTGAGGTCACATTAATTAGAGGAGGTCGAGTGTGGAGCTCTTCTATTGGCTCATAATTTGGTGCATTCCTATTTGACCAAATTTCTAGGTATATGAGTGAATCCTATTGGACCCCAATTTTAGCCTATCATAAGACAAGTGGCCAAGAGGCACTATGGCTGCTATAAATAGCCATCTCCACGAGTATGTACATATCTCATTTTCATTCTATTGAATGAATGTTATGCTCTTTGAAGGTCCATCTTCTTCTCTCTCACTTTTTTGTTCATATCTTGCATTCTAGCCACTAGAATTGTGATTTCTTTGTTGCTATGGCTTCACACGTGTGAAATGCAGGTTGTAGGCTCTGAAGTACGGACAGGGACAGCAAGTTTCTGTTTGTGGAAGCTTATGATCAGATTTTGATGTTTAGTTGATGTTTAGTATGCTTAACATCACAATTTCTATCATTTTTTCAATCTAGATGTGCATAACTTCCATGGCCAAGATCTTTATGAAACTTTAGCATCTTTTGGATCTGAGTTTTTCACAAAGAATATCCATTGATTTTCTAGATCCATATGATAGAGAAAAATTTCTTCATGACCACAACGAAGCTGATAATTAAAGACAAAGAGAAACAATGATTTTGCCTTGCATTGTACTTGAAATGATGCAATACAATACATATAGTTTTTTCGTCTAATATCATGAAAATTACTATGAGTTGAGTCCTGCATCAATATTATTTTCATCTATAAATTTGCACGCCTTCTGAATTTTTAATAATTTGTTGATCTAGTTTTATATCAGATTTGAACAAGCCTGTAGAACCATTGAAATAGCTGGATGATGTAACTATTTTTTTTGAAATGTTCCATCATGTTGTGTATTTCGATGAAATGCTGCTCTGGCTTGCCAATGCGATTTCTCCATTCCTTGTGATGACCAAATACTTAGATCGCCGTAAGCTTTTGCAAAAAATGATGCATGATGTCGTAAAATGTGCTGCAATATCAGAGACACAAATATTGTCATATTAATCATTTTAAATTTAGCATATGTGCAATGAGATTATAATTCGAAGAGTTAGTTACATTGAAAAGAGATTTACCGTATAATGCGTAATATGACCTTCACTCCAGACGTCCTTAACTGCATCCACAAACTCAAATGTTGATTTCTCAATTAGTAGGACATCAGTATCAGACAATTTATCTTTTCTGAGCAATTTGATCATGTTGTCAAGCTTTGTCCAAACTTCAACTTTTTTAATCCTCGTTGTTCCTTTTTCTTCAAAATCCTTTGTGGCATTGAGCAGATCTATCCAAATTGAGTATTGGATTTTAGTCGGTTTTCTGGAATGATTTGATAAGAAACGACGAGCTTTGGATCCTCCTGTGCTTGGTTTGCATGAGATGTTTCCCGTTTTTCTTGAAAGCTTCTCGTCCTTTTGTATTTTAACGTGTCCTTTATGAAGTCCCGCTTTTGATAAAACTTCTTCCAATCGAGCTATTGCTTTTTTGGCTAATGACTCTGGCTTAGTATTCCAAGCAAACCAAATATGAAGGTACATCAATTTTTTGATAATTCTAACCTCTCCATGTAGTGTACACATGTGAACATTTTTAAGCGGAATCGGTAATACTGGTTTCCAAGTCAGATCTTCTATATCCCTTGAAACTCTCGTGCTCTTCGACATGTCTTGTGTAGTTTTCATGCAATAGAAGCATGGATGTTTTGAATTTGCTCCATGTGAGACATTGAACATGCACTTCAACGACTTCAGGTCTCCAACCAAATGCCATTCTACCTTAAAATCACCTATTCCAGGAACATTGAGTGGTATGTCGCTCATATGATTCTTAATTATCTCTGGATATTCTGTTATACTACACAAAATTATGAACTATTTTAAGAGAATTGAACTTAGACCTATAATAACAAAACAATATTAGCTTAAAACACAAATTCTCGAAATGAATTAGTTGCTAGTACTCAATAGAATAGATTTAAACCTGGAAAGCTGCTAACCACCAAATATTATTTTTGGACTGCACACTGAAATCAAGACTCTATGAGTTTATCGTATTGCCTAATGCTCCATTCATAAGTGTAACACTAACCCTTTCCAGCTTTTGTCCCTTTATTACTTCTAATTCATCTAAGTTGAGAACTAATATCAATTTTTCAACACTTTCATTTGTGATTCCATAAAACTTTACAATAAATCTTAGTAAATGATTCAGATCTACAAACATATTGTTGGTGGAATCATATGACAAAGTGCCATGTTTTGAGTTATAAATTTCATTGATATGGTAAGGAATACCAATGATGTTTTGCAAACCCTTGTTTAACACATCCCTTTCTAATTTGATTGAAAGGGCCGGGGAATAGGAAATTTTTTTATATGTACTTGTCCAGAGGCCTCTTTGATAATTTTAAACATTGTGTCATATGCATCCTTGCTAATACCAGAATAATCACATGCCCCTTGTATCAATTTTCGGTCAATGATCTTGCCGACTTCGACCATAAGGGCCTCTGCAATCTTGGACTTGATTCGAAAATATTGTTGATTTCCTAGTAGACTCGTCGTTGACTTGGCTATAAGTACTGCACTCAAAGACTTTCCAATCATGTCCTTGTCTTTCAGATTTTGATTGTGACTAAAGTTGATCTGCAAAATAAAAATATGATTCAGAAAAAAAACAATTCACAATCATTGATGTGCTAGATGAACCAAAACACATGAATAGTTTAAAACATAATCTTACTTGAAAGCATATATTCTTTTTTTCCATTGACCCCCACTTGATGAAAGCTCGTCAATACTCTTTAAAATAACTCTTTTTCGCTTGTTGTTCAGTATTTTCTTCTGTAATGTGTTTACTTCTGCATTTATTTGATAGTATGAGGTACACAATGTTTGTACAATTAGTTTCATATTGTCAATTTCTTGGTTAAGGTTTAATATAATATCTTGCAAACGAGAATTATCTATATTCAAGATTTCATTCTCTTATTTTGTTTGCAACAAAAGAGTTTCTTTTTCTTTGTAGTCAGTAAGCAAACCATTCAACATATTTTCCAAACAATGGAGTTTTTTTTAATTGAATTACTAATGCCATAACTTTTCAATCTTTCACAATAACCCAATAGACCATTGTGTCCTTCACACAAAAACAATATGAGTTGTGTGACTGACCTAAAATTTGGATGTTGCATTGAACTTGGATCGATTGGATACAAACTTCCATCAACCCATAGATCACAATGTTTCCTATCTTCTGTCCTTTGGTGAGTTGGTAAGGTGGATCCTTTCATATTTTTTCTCGACAGTGGAGCATATTCTGTGGGAAGATCAATATGGAGATGATATTTAGACATCTTAATAATCGATAGATTAATATAGTAGAAAACCAAATTGTTATATTTCTTGCAAGCTATTAAAACTCGTCTTAATTAAAAAAAAATTAAACTGGAAAAGTTTGAAATGACCTTGGCGCTCTTTTTGATCCAACACACTCCATGTTTCTTGCTTTATATGCAAAATCAAAGATTTGCAGTTATGAGCAAAATATTTTTTCAATAGATATGTGTTGAAATTGCAAATTTTTGAATTGCAAAAGTTTGAAATAAACTTGCCGCTCCATTTGATCCAACACACTCCATATTTTCTAAATTGCAAAAATTTAGATTCACGTTGGCGCTCATTGTGAGCCAAAATATTCAAAGTTTCTTGCCATGATTTTCAGATCAATAAGACTGTTTTCCTTTGATGTGAACGCTATGAGTAGATGGAAAGAAAATTTGATGTGCAATACGATTTGCATTTACATGAGAAGTTATGTTAGTTAATGGTAGTAAATAGAATCTTGAAGTATGGACCCCACGTGTTGCGGCTACCCAACTTCCAGTAACTACATAACATTACTAGTGAGGTCAAGTCATTGAAGTTGTGCGGGCAGACCAAAAACTTGGTTGGAGTTTTAAAATCCGATGATTTTCTCTCTCTTACTTGGCATTTCTTAGACAACCCTTTTGGGCCTTGGAACTCCTGTAATGCTCTCTCTCTCTCTCTCTCTCTCTCTCTCTCTCTCTCTCTCTCTCTCTCTCTCTCTCTCTCTCTCTCTCTCTCTCTCTCTCTCTCTCTCTCGCGCGCGCGCGCTCTCTCTCTCTCTCTCTCTCTCTCTCTCTCTCTCTCTCTCTCTCTCTCTCTATGCTCATTAAGTTTTATTTGTTCTTCGAGCAATCGTGGAAAGGCTTCCCCCTTTGGTACTAAACCAATTTAACTGCCTTACTTTGCTACATTAAGTTGGATGGACCCCCCCCAAAAGAGTTTTTTTTTTAAATAGTCAATTTGGCGGGGAGCTTAATTTCCCTGAACAGCTAAGATGAATGCACTTGATAGAGATTCGATCTAACTGTGGGCATTATGAAGCACTCATAAGAGTATTCGTAAGGGAAATTGCTACAAAGTAAGGTAAGATTGTTATCAAATCTTTGGCATAATACTCACCTATACGTGAACGTTTTGAGCTTGCTAGATATGTTTGATGTGAATAGCACACATATGTGATGGTAATTGTGGATTGGTATAGAATTTTTGCTTCTAAGAGAACATCTGAAGAGTCTACGGTTGGGCGCTGCCTCAACATCGTTCTTGATCAATCCTTGAGGTATGATACTTGAAATCACTCCAATTCTATTGCCATTGGACAACGAATACCTATAGATGGTAAATCGCATTTGTGTATGCATTATGACAAGTTTTTGATAGTTTTTGTGGGCTGTTGGTCAGTGACTAGTTGTTGGCTAGCAGATCACACTTTTACAAGCAATTTTGGTTGCTTCATGCATTGCATAATGTGTAATTCTTGGCGCCCTGCCAAATGGACAGTTGGTCACGCATCTAAGTGTGATGGACTTGCTATTTGTTCGTTTTATTTTATTGTTTTTATGAAAATGAGCACCATTTGCATACATAATGTGTATTGATGCTTTCTAGTTTATCCATATTTTGCTCAAACATAACTTATAATAATTTGCAGAAGGCCGCCCAATAAACCCTTGGTTTGTCTCATAATCATGTTATGGTACTGCTGATGGACATGTGAAATCTATTTGCTTATGGAAATTATCGATTCATACAGTTTTTGTTGGCCATAACATAAATAGGTTCTTTGAAACACTGAAAGTGGTAGTATCTTTGAGCATAATGATAACCAAAGAGATCATGCGTTTTAGGGTTCAAGTAAAGAACTAGTAGTTCTATGGAACTTGAGGATAATGTAACCTCTTGTTAGGCACTTATGATGAATCACGCTTGACTAAACATAATACATTTCTTGAAATAAGATCATCTAGTAGGGAATTGTGCTATCATTAACCCATCATTGTCGTCTTGAAATCATTAGTACCTAAGGAGGGTGTGTTGCTTAACCATTTGGAGATGGATAGCTCTTAGGAGATGTCTTTGCCTCACATCCAGGTATGAAATTATGTGTAATAACACTGGTATGAATTGTCTTCTCACCCAAGTTTAGGGTTTATGCAAGCATGTCAAACGCATAGTGCAATATGGTTTATTTACTCATGGAAAGCTTTAAGATATTAAGATTGATTGTTTTCAAAGATATGATTCTAAAGATTTGCGTTTCATGTTTTGATTTTATGAGGGTTAGAATATGATGCTAATAGCAAAGTAAAAATTGATAAAATGTAAAGCGGCTGCTATATGTGAGCTAATACTTAGATTAGGGTTTGGCTCTGGCGGGCTTGTATGACATGGATTTGCCCAAGCTATAAGGTGCTTGGAATCCTAACTGTATTCGTGGGAAGTCCTTGGGGCTAGTATGGCACAGATCTACCCTAGTACCTAGCACTAATGCAAGAGTCTTGACTCTTTATATACTGTGTATTGCATGATAGCTTCCTATGTGTGTAGAATGTTAATGTGAACTTAATACATTCGGTTTGCCCTTATACTGATCAATCTTGCATCTGTCCTGATATGATTTTGTTTTAGGGCAGAGTGTATTGCTAATGATGAAAATCATGGTAGGGAAGATTGAAAGTATGATTTGTATTTGCAATTGAGCTGATAAGGTAGTGAATTTTGTTTCAGTCATGGTTAACAATTAATGCTCAGCTAAGACACCTGTCTTCCTCAGATAACTAACTCGGGCGATTGTGTTTTGTGGGATGGTGGCAGGTAACAGTTGAGTGTCCTAAAACTTGCTTTGCTTTAAGATACCTTGTACTATAAGACTTTATACAACTTTGTTTTTACTTGTTATGCTATAGATTAATGGGTTTTAAAGCGTTTGGCCTTGAGTATGTGAAATCTTTTTACTCTGTCTCTCCATCGCTGCTGTGCTGCACCCTCAGATATATGGGTTACTAGCTTAGAAAGAGTTGCCGCCAATTGGATCAAAGAAAAGCTAGAAACACATATTGTGGATCAGTTGATGATATGAGATCGATTGGAGGTCTGTGTTTTCTGGAGATCCATGCCACATGGATTAAATTGTGGTTGTGTCAACAATGGCCATTTGTTCATCCATGTTTTTCTAGAAAAGAAGGTACAATCAGAGTCGCACATCTACAATTGCAGGCAATGGGTTGTTTGCTTGATCAAATGAGGATTGAATTTGTCTCGGTAGATGAAGCATCGTTTCTATTATGTCCTTTGAGTTGTCTCCTTGCACATTGCAACATGCCATTGACAAAAATCAGAAAGTGCAAATCAAGCAAAGATAATACAAGATTTCCTTGCAAGAATGCCATTTTGATTCCATGTAGAGCTATCTTGACTTAAGACTTTAGTGTGCAACTTAGAATGTACAGGTTAACTAATGATTCATGAAGATTTGAAGTCTTATGTTGTGTGGGTGCATTCATATCTATGCAATAAGGTTTTGGACTTTGGAATTTGTTTTGGAGTTGCCAAGCCAATGCTAGGATAGTATAGCTGCCAACACGTAAGGGAATAGAAATAAACTTCTTCAAAAGGGAGGCTCTGTTATGAGGATTCTCAATCATTAAGGATGTGATAACACTTTAAGTTTACCTCTCTGAAATTCCCTTGTGTAGGCTTTTCTCATGAAATAACAGAAAATCCAAATCCTCAATTTAAGTGGCCTATCATCCTTGGGTGATTTAATGATTTTGTTGAGATATGTACCCCCTTGCACACTATCTATCTTATATCTCCATGTAGAAAAGATGGTGTGAGGCTAGCTAGACACTATGCCTACTATATTCAAGCATGGTTTAAAGTAAATTTTGCAAAGCCCTCCAAAAATGGGAGGCAACTTAGGGGTTAAAATAATTGTGTTATTATTTTATTTTTTTATTTTGTGATATTCTCAAAGTACCATACCCACCCCTACATCTTACATTTTTAGGCACCATATCTATTTTTAGTTTCATTTCTCTACAACATTTTAACCAAGCAACAATACCCAACAAGGGCCAAGTGTCAAAGTACAAAGTGTAGTCAAGACCAAAAGACTGCAACATATGCCACTAAAACCAAATGACAAAATGACCAAGACAAATGGAGGCCAAGGGACCAAAGCTACAAGGTAAAAAAGAAATTATACCCAACAAGGGCCAAGTGTCAAAGTACAAAGTGTAGTCAAGACCAAAAGACTGCAACATATGCCACTAAAACCAAATGACAAAATGACCAAGACAAATGGAGGCCAAGGGACCAAAGCTACAAGGTCAAAAAGATGTTACTAAAGTCGGAACTTTTGAAGGCTATATTTCCAAGCCATATATAGTTAAAGAAAGAATTTGTCTTTCTCATAAAGCTCTCATAAAGCAAAGGCAATATTAAAGTCGGTTAATGGAGTTAGAAAAAAAATCAACATTGCAGGTTAATTTGTGGTGGTGGCCCACGCTTTATCATTAGTATTTGTTTCTCTCAAACAACTTTAATTGGCGGTTGCAGGACTGAGAGCCGGTTGCTTCAGAAAGTTTAAATATTGGCAAAATAAGAATAGCTAAAAGGTGGATGCCCTAGAGATCCACAATAAACTTAGAGTGAACACGAATAGTTGTGAATTAGTGAAGGACCGCACAAAAAATTCATTGCCATGTGATATCATATTTTGTGTTGCTTTCCTTCTCTCTTGCTTCACTAGATGAACCAACTCTACTCTAAGCTTTGTGCTTTATGGATATGAATACATTGCTTTTTCCCCAGCTTGAGTCACATATTTTGGTCAAATGGATGAATCTTGAGGGCAATTTTAGACAAATGGATGAAAGATGAGGGAGTGGTAGAGGAGCATCACCCAAAAAAAACTATGCTCACCTGCTCAATCAGGGTTTGTTTTGTAATTTTTTCTTATTATTGGACCATCGTTCTTTTCATTTTTCGTGCGTCTAATTATTATGTCCATGACCAGTACATAGGATTCAGTATACTCCTAGTCTTGGATACACGACACTCCAGTGAAACAAGCTGTTAGTTATGCCACGTCATACTAGACGTGACCCACAAGTAGCTACTATCCTTGTGAGGCCCAGAATACACTAAATGTTTAGTTTCTTCCTATTTTTGTACCCTGATTTTTTCTTACTTCTAGACTCATCATTCATTCCTCTAAAGTACATGTTTTATGGATATAAATACTTTTCGTCTCTCTCTCTCTCTCTCTCTCTCTCTCTCTCTCTCTCTCTCTCTCTCTCTCTCTCTCTCTCTCTCTCTCTCTCTCTCTTTCTCTCTGTGAGTATAAAGTTCTAGTGAGCTTGCCCAAGCGAGCTTCTGGAAAAATTGGAGCGAGCTTCTCATAGCCAGATTTTTTTGTTTGTGTGCAATTATCATATTTGTGACTCCATTCTATTAGAACATGCTGATCTTTGATGAATTGTTATCCATAACATCTAATTAATGTTTTTGGACTACTCATAATGCTAACAAAAAAATATGAAACAATGTTATGGTACTTGCCTTTGTAATTGCACTAGACTACCACCCAACACCATGTTTCCACATTCGACTTGTCTCATAATCCATAAACCAACACCTGACAAACTGCACAACCTAGTATTGTCCATTTCGTTCGATTTGCAATGTCACTTGGTTCTAAAACTCATAATTCAGGTTTTTTGTTGGGCCGATTTTTTCTTTTTAAAGTGTCTTATATCAAATATGCAAGATTGATTACATTGAAAATGTCAGTGTGGCCAATGATGTTTGCTAGAAAAATAAAACATGCAACCTCAATTCAGAAGAAGATAATGATGTGGCTATTATAATTGTGTCTGTTATCCTTGTGTGACGCATGCGTAATGTAGTTACAATGTTTCTTAAAGAGATTTTGGTTTAAGGTAACTACTCTCATGATACATCCAAACTTTTATCAACTAGGTGATAAGATGGATCTAATATCTCTAATTTGCTTTTTCCAATGACTCTACTACATAAAATATGAAATCATGTCTCCCAAAATCTAGCATTGGTGTTTCTACATATTTCTCTTTTATGAAAAAAAGAAATATGAGTCTAATATTATACATACTATTGTGGTTTATTTGTGATATATAGATGGTTTGAAATACACACAATTTTTCTAACAGTCCTATTAATTTAGTAGTTCATAATGAAATTGAAAATATTGCAAAAAGTGAGTTGAGCATTGATCTCACACAAACCTTATTTTGATAAGTTACCTTTTGTCAATACATGAGTTTTTTGAACTCATACAAGCACACAAGAGAATTTGTATAGTGCATATACACCCACATTAACTTATAAGAAAAATAATAAAATACTCATTGTACTACAAGATATGAGTGCATATGAGTGTGAGCTCACAAGAAAACTTATAATTCTTTTGTTTTTGCATGCATGGATTGACTTTCTCGTAGGTAATCATCTTTTTCTTCGGTGGGATATTGACCTACGGGAAAATCAAACCACCATGGGGAATTTTCAAATACCCATGGGCTCCAAAACCTGGTCCTCATGGCAACTATGTACATGCAGTTGTTGTGGTTCATATCTGTCCACTCTTTTTGGACTTTATAAATCTGATTCCATTCTAACATTAGCACCAAGACAACATCAATAATTCAAAAATATACATTTACATGAATTTTAATACCTGTGCACGACTCGTTGTGCAGCAAGTTGGAAACCTGGTTGTTGCTCGGAAACATATGATGAGCGCTTGCCCACCATCTCGAGGAATAAATATGGAAAAGACTTTCGTTTTTGCTCGAGCGTGTGCATGACAAACTCACAAGAGATTTCTCGATTATAGTGGGCTTCGATGGAGCGTAGCATGGCAGTTCCAACCTCTATAATTTGATCCCAAAGCACTTTCTTTACAAGATAAACTCTAGATTTTTTGAATCAAGTATATATGTTCATGTAACAACCTTATTAAGACACAATGCACCTGAGTTGCGTTCAGTCGGGACGACAAGGAAGTTTTCTTAGACTTCCTTTTTTTTGATGGAGTTTCACCTCCTTCACTAAATGATGATGGACTGTGCTTTTTGGACAATGGACATGGTTAGAAAATAACAACTCTAGTATCATGCATCATAGTAAATTAGGAGCAACATTGTGTACTTGTAACTGACTTGCCACATTTTTTGCTCTGATAATTTTTGAAGATCTGGCCACAGAGAGCACACTCACTACAACGACACTCGGTGCGACAACCTGGTTGGCCTGTGGAGCCTGCAAACATTCATAGAAAGATGTGGTTCTTCTAAACATGGATTTGCCATGGAGCTAAATTAGATTAGAACTAGTCAATAGGACAGTTAATAAAGTGGTTCGAACAACCTCGCTATAATTGAGAATAGCAGAATTGTAATAATGGTTGTAAGGCTCAATTCAGCTAAATAAGGCCCCAAACTTATAGTAGAGGCACAAATGACCACTATAATAAATGAGGTCGTGCTAAATTTGGAGGCTATTGTTCATTTTGTAATTTTGAGTTTTAAGAGATCTTGGAGCTTCTCTTTGAGAGCTTTCTTGATGAAGAATGTGGTTCATGTGCCCAAAATCACATGAGAGCTATGATCATGCTCTAGAATCAGGCCCCTATCTTGTGAATGATCAATAATCATGAATAAAGATACCTTACTTTGCCTAATTTGGTGAAGTTTTGCTACTTTTAGCTATCTTCTTGATTTTTGACTAGTTTCTTGATTTCTTGCATTTCCATTGTAATTTGATGTTTAATGAATGGATTAGATGTTTGAATGCTAAGGTTGGCACATGACAATTTTGGTATTAGAGCATTAGATCCTTTCCCCATCAGATTTGGTGGATTTTGTTAAATTTGGTTGAGTTTCTTGTTTAAGCTTTCTTGATTTTTCAATTTCCAACAAGCTTTGATTCAGTTTCTGACTATCTAATTCTCAATTTTTTGTGTAGTTTCTTGTTGTAGATCAATAGATCTCTCTTTTAGCTTTTTGGAGGTACTGATATTTTTTGATTTGGAGCTATAATGACCAAGTTATGGCCATTTTAGTGTTTCTTTCCAATTTTAGCTAGTTGTAGCTTTTTGCAGTCTGTTTTCTCCATTTTTGGCTAAATTTTTGGCCAAACTTTTTGACTGTAATTTTAGTAGGATTGTAGATCCCACTCTTAGCTTGAATCTGAGCCAATTTGGTTGAAAATTGGGGGAGATATGACAAATCTTGTGGAAGAGGTCAAATTCTAGTTTGAGTAGAGAATTTGGGAGAGAAGCACTTCAACCTTTCATTCTCGAAGTTCTGTTTCTTTGTAGATTCTTTTTCAGTTCTATCATTTTGAAGTTTTCGTTAAAATATATATATATTAAAAAAAAAAAGGGTGCCCTGACCCTAAACCCTAACCTCACCCTGCCGCGCCCGTTACGCTAACCTGACCTAAACCGAAACCTAAACCACTTTCAAAGCTCTTCCATCACGCTCGCGACTAGAGATCCCTCATTCAAGACTTCCACAAATGGTTTTCCACCAGCTGTTTTCTGATATAGAGTCTCTTCGAACAAGATGACACCGCTAAGGTACTGAAGGGCGCCAGGTGTTGTGAACAGCAGTTCACGGAGCGCCTGTCTGTTTGACTCCACATTCTCAACGTGGATGCTTGCGAGACGCTTCCCAATGGTGCCTGTGCTTTCATCAGCTGCCAAAATTCCTTTTCCAGGAGTGGCAATATATTTTGCGGTCTTGATTAACTCATCAGCATATTTCCCCAAGAAGGCAGACATCTTCCGTCAACCAATGGATAGGTCTTGATTCCCACAGCGTCAATGGCTCCTCTCTCCGTCGATCGATCAGACGAGCATCACCCTAAACACAAAGGTTACCAATCCACTCTTTTCCCTTTTGCCAAATAGCATATCCGGCTTGACAACCAGCCTGGTGGAATTTAACCAAGATTCTTCATTGGCCAACTTATTGAAATCAGTGTCAGAGGTAACCTGAGTTGATTTGATATCAACAGAGATCCCCGCAATGCGCTTAAGGTGTTGTTTCAACAACGACTTCGAGTTGAATTCTCTAATCTTCTTCCTCGCCATTTTTAGGCAGCTTACCTCTTCCACAAGAAAAACAAGCTCCTACTTGCCTACTGATAAGCTAGAATGAATGAATCTAGCACATTACCTTGATCTCTGTGTCAGATTTGTATTTTCAGCATACACAAAGATCCGATCCACGATCTTTAACAAGTGCCACCTGCGAATCCATCTTTCGCGAATCCTGTCTCCTCCTTGCGAATTCACCTCTCTCTTTCAACTGGAGTGGACCTATGGAGAAAACAGGCTTACTAAGTATATCTCTGAATCTGACATAATGGTCATAAAATACGTCAGAATTTGGTCGTGCAGTCCTAAAAACATGTAGATATGGCCTGAATAGACTGTGGAAATAGTCTAGGTTTTCAGTAGTCCCAAATTCACTAAGAAATGAACTCAAGCCTGAATCTCGCGAGGATGATGAGGAAGAGGCCATGGTAGTAACGTGAATATCGCACTTGTGCGCGAGGGAGAACTGAACCAAAACTAACTATCAAAATGGCGCACAAGAGGGATATGTATAGCAGGCAGATACCGAATATCGCACTTGTACGCGAGTAGGTATAGTTGTAAGCAAACGGAAGGCAATGAGTGCGCACAAGAGCGATATGCCGCGAATTTCGAGAACAAAAAAGGTATAAAATTTATTGGTTTTCGTGCCATTTATACTAAATTTTTGCACGTGTGGTCAACGGACCTAGGACACGTGTCAACTTTCAATTGGACTACAGGCGCAAGCATGTGTGAGGTGACACCAACACACGTGTGAAATGACACCTGAACACGTGTCGCGTGTTCATTCGTTTGCTCGACAACACGTGTTGTTCTCACATTAGATCGTACAAATTCCACATGTGTAATGTGACAGGGTGACACGTGTCGCTCTCGCATTTGTCCGTACAACTCCCACACGTGTGACATGACGCTCTTTCGCACGTACAAACCGTGATATAAAATCACAAACTTCGATGAATTTTTTTCACCATTTTTTAGGCTTCGCATGTCACAACCATAATTGTACACAAAAGAGCTCTACACTCAAAATGAGCATTAATAGTCAAGCAAGGGTAGATCTCACATTGATACCAGGTGGGGATTTTGAGAGATTGAGAACTTGTGTATATTTAGGCCTACAAATTCATGCTTAATGACTTTGCATTGATGCCACATGTGTAATTGACATTTCCAGTTAGCTTATCATGTGCATGAGCAGTTTTTTTTTAGAAACTAAACACTAGTACACATGTGACCAAACTAATATGTGCTAGTTCTCCAATGTTTTGAGGTCCTAGACATGCTCGTCCATACCTACCAGCTTTTCCAAAGAAAGATACAATGAAATATCTTGTCCATTGACCTATGGATATGTCCTAATTTTAACAAGCGTCAACAATTATTACATTGGGATAAGCCCCCAAGTTAACTTTGTACAATGTACTACTACCAAACAAACTATTAATTGTTAATTGTCACAACTACTAACAAACAAACTAGTAATTGTTAATTATGCCAGAATCTAGCAAGCTACAAAAGTATAAAACATGTCATTGTTACAAAATCTAAAGTCCTCTCAATCAAAACATATATGTTTGAAATCATAGCATCCATTCTCTACAATTGATCAAGTTGGATGAGATTTGTTACTACGCCCTCAAAGTTGTAGGCTCAAATCTTGATTGGCATACCTTTGATGTTGGGAACCTTAAACTCATGAGACCATTATGATACTAGCAATCTAAAGAACACAAAATCACCACCTCAACTTCACAATGATCAACCGCAATCCTTCTAGAATAATTATCATTTCACCCTACTTTGTCTTTGTCTAGATTAGTGTTTTCCTTTTTGACCAATTCAGCAAAATATGATATCATTCTCTTTTGCATGTCAATCACTTGAAATATTTTGATTTGTGTGCTATGTGTCTTCATGAACTTGGTTCTTACCATTGGAACCCATTGCATCTAGGCATCAAGAATTTTCTAGACCTGTGTATTTGCATTACATTGTGAGCTTGATATCCGAAATCTTGTAAGAAAAACACTAACTATTGGAAAGAGTCCATGAACGTCCCTATACAACACATTCTCCCATATTCTATGCCTTTGCTTTTCTACAAGCAAGACAATGTTCAAATAACACATCTTGGTTTCTAAGGGCTTGGAACTTGGGACCAAAGAAATTTTGGACGCCAAGCTCACCAATTGAGCAAATGCTTGGATAATGCTCAAATAATGACCTTGTAATCAACTAAAAGCAAAACCACAAGCCAATCCATACTAGCACCTTGATACCCATAGGACCTCCAATTTGAAGTCCTCAAAGCAAGAAATGGCATGCATAAGCTCTTTCCTATTGAACTTCAACAAGTAGAAGTAATTTCCAATCTCCTAACCTTTAACAATAGGCACATCTAAACAAACATTTAATGCATTAGCATTATGGGTCTTCTCTATGATAAAAGTGCAATCATAATAACTTATGCAACCCCAAAACAAACTAACTTATCACTACCAACACCCTTATCAAGCAAAAAAATTAATAAATCATTATGATTAACATGCTTCAAAGGTACTTCCTAAGGCTAAACCCTTGTTCCACCAAATAATTTCATACTTTTTTAGAAAAAAAACATAAGTCCTATTGATATCCATTGAATGATGGGATTTGGGCACTCGGTGTTCCTATAGATACCCTTGACTTCATGACTTCTTCTGTGCAGAACACATTGGATGAGTGTGTTCACCACTCTGATTTGTTGCCAAAGCTTGGCAATGCTCAAGTCGCCCTAGGCATCATCACCCAATGCTTTGCTCACAACGACCAAGCTATATCTTGTGATATGTTCCCGCCATATCCAAATGTTCCCTCTCTCTCCGAATGTTTTGGCTTTGCTACAAAAATTTGATAATATTTTTTCTAGGTCGCTTGATGGGTTCAAGAACCTTTAATCATCCCGACAGACAATCCGTTAAGAGACAAGCCTCACTTCCTGCTTTTTTTGAAGGTATTGGTCTTATCTGCACACTTCCATTGCTCCACGTACTCTTTTAGGAAGTTGGGCCCTTGTTGGCAATGTACTTATTTCTCGGTTTCAGCAGGGGTAACCAACATATTCTCCTTGTTTCAATAGCTCATGCGAAGACATGTATTCTTATTTCTCAACATCTTCATGCAACCAAAGACCTGCTTTCATCTGTGCAGACTTCTTTGCCTCCCTTTGAAACTTTGCTTAGTCATCAGCGAGCTCAGGGAGTCCAAAATATCTAATAGAGCACCACTCACCCTTCACACAACTTCTCAGTGATTCACTTTTCGATGAGGCTCGGACTCAACTTCTTTCTTGTGTAGGCCCAGGTGCAGGTGCTTGGCTTGTTGCACGTCATGTTATTCTACTTTTGTAAATTCCTTCAGAGTTGTTTGTCATTGCTCTTTGTGTTAGGTTGGGGCGTTGGTGGGTTTGACGAAATGCTCATGTGGTCACCCTCTTAATTCTCTTAGCACACATCTTGTGCACTACCTCTCTGGTCGCATCATGACTCATGATTCCATTTGTGACGTACTTGCATCTATTGTGCATGACTACAACTTTCATGTTGTTCGGGAGCAAATGCACAACTTCCATGTGTCTGATTTGCGGTCGTCCCATCATCAAGTTGATCTTTTTCTCTTGTCTGAGGGAGTCACACTCTTGAGGATGTGGTTATTGCTTATCCTTTGTGGTCAAATTTCCTTCGTCGAGGCCACTACTCTAAGTGTTGTGGCTTTTCAGGCTCATCGCACTCTTGGAGAGGTGTTGTAAAGTTACCTTTACAAGCTTTACCTCCGACGCCACTGGTGCCAACAGCGCCACTGCTGCTCGGTGGCCCTGGTGGCGCTCCCGGCGCCCCTGGGACCAGAATCCAGCCGACACCAAGTTCCTATGAGTGAAAATCTTTGATCGGTTCTAGCGAAGTCCAAAGAGCTTGAATCGATGTGCAATCACCTCACACGATCCTTTGGTAGGGCTATCTCAAAGGGGGACCTTGCCTTCGTTACCTGTTAGTAAACCTGCCCGAGTGTCTTGCTTGTGTATTTGTGGTGAGTCTTAGTACTCGTGCTTTGCCAGGTTTGCATGATTGCTTGTGATACAAGGAGCCGATGGCTCGAGAAGAAATCTTTCTTTTGAAGGTTTATACCATCAAACAAAGAGGACTACAGAATCTGTGGGGTGGATTTGCAGTTCAAATACTCACACGTGAACCACAACAAAACGACTCGATGTTTGCAAAGGATGGATGGCTAGCCTGTTACTTGGGTTAGTTTCATTTGCAACAATGCCCACCAGACGCAAGCAGGAAGCCAAAAGTTGGAAAGGGCAATTTCAGGGGAGATCCTCTATGGAGCAGTTGGTCTTCATTTGGGATGGCTACCTTTGGAACTAAAACTCACTGAGCATGGGTGATATTCAGTGTCAGTTGGGTTTTTCCCCAAAGGGGAAATACTAGGATCCTCTTCAGAGATTGGCAACAAGTTGGATCAAGCCATAATCCTAGCAGATGGGAAGCAAAGTGTTGGAAAGGCTTTTTGTCTGAGAACCCTACTCTAAGTCCTGTCAGCTGATTTTATTAGTGGAGGGGAACTATCACACACACCTCTCTCTTGGGGCAAATTTTGAATGAAAGTTGATCAAAATGGGGGCAAACTCAAGGTGACCTAGTCATACTCACACGAGGAGACTGGCGAACTTTGGACCTAATAAGTTGACAAGTTTTTGTTGTGGAAAGGAAAGCTTGTTATAGGCTTTCTCTGGACCAGCAATGATGAGGAGACATAATGAGCACCCTGACTTGTGTTACATGTAAAGCAGTTGATCAATGAAGGGATTGTGAAAGTTGAGTCTTGCACGAGAGACTTGGTACTTCGAACGGAAGCTAAGTGACAGTTCATATTGAAAGCGGGCTAGTGCAAACTTTGGGTGCATGTGTCCGATTCAAAGAGAGCTACTTGAAGCCAAGCTAGATGTACACTTCTTGTTTTGACTGTGAGGCAACTGACCAGTGATGAAATTGTTCAAGTTTTGGGCGACGGACATGGTGCTTCAAACAAACATGAAGAGATAGTTTGTTTGTGGATCAAACTGGTGCGACCTCTTGGCTCTCCACGAGGTCAATGACTATATTTGGGTTGATTCAAAGACAACTACTTCAAGCTAAGCGAGAGTTGCATTGCGGAGTACTCAATCTTTGCCTGTCTTAAAGATCCAAAAAGGAAAAGTATCAAGATTAGGCTGGGACAAGGAGAGAAATCAAGGTGCAAAAGCAACAAAGCATGGAGTGGACCATAAAGGGGGCAAGCAAACGATAAATCCTTTGGCTCAAGGAGCCCTGATACCTATGCGGAACTGATCAAATTTGGAGCTCGGGGAGCTCAACACAAAGTGCATCAAGGACAAATCAGGAGCTCAAAGGAGTTCCAAAGTCAAAAGTCATAAGTGACGGGGGCGAACATTTCATAGAAAGGCCTTTGTCACCAGTTAATAAGGTTCTTGGGTTTTACATAAGCGATATAAAATCTACGCTTTTCCCAGACAGAGTGATATTTTCAAGTTATGTAATTTTTCAATACAAAGGGCTGAGCCTCCGACTTGTGGTGTGCCAACTACAACGTTAATAGAAAGTGGCCACTAAATTGAGTAGTGTGCCAAGTAGCTCAGATGTATAGTTAATTTTAATAGGGAGACACATTTACTTTAATCTGACATTTGATGAGGACATCAGATTTTATAAAGGTGAGGTGGATGTTGTAAAGTTACCTTTACAAGCTTTACCTCCGGCGCCATTGGCGCCAGCATTGCCCTCGGCACCAGCAACCACTACTCCTCTCGGCGCCACCGACGCCAGCGCCAAGTTTCTATGGTTAAAAATCTTTGATCGGTTCTAGCGAAGTGCAGAGAGCTCGGATCGATGTGCAATCACCTCACACGATCTAGGCATGATTAAAGGAAGCCTGGGGATCAATAAATTTTAGAGAGAGAATATGACTTTCTAGAGAGAGAAAACATGTTTTACTAGCTTGGACAGAGCACTTGGTATGAGGGGAGGTGGCGAATCCCACCAATACTATAGGGGAATGCGGGTTGCGACTCAGGACGAGCTCCAACCAAGTCTCAGCTTCCCTTGCTGGAATGTTGTCCTGGCGCCCGCCTTGGCATGCCAACGACTTGGAGACTAGGGTCGGTCACACACTTGAAATGTAACCTTCTCAGATTTATTGATAAAGTGAGATTTTTCTCAAACTGACTCTAATTACCTTCTGGGTTTTAGTGTTCGGTAAAAGTGCCAGTTGTAAGGCCGCTTCAAACTTTTTGATCTGGCACATAGCTGAGGGTCGTATCCCGGGATGTCAGCGGTATGCCGTCAGGACCATTCGGTCCGAGGCGCCAGCGGTATGCTGTCAGGACCATTTGGTCCAGGAACTGGTTGTCTCCATATCTGTCGAGGCTTGTGGTTCGAAGTGTTCCTTGCATGAACTTGATGAGTTAAGCTCTTGGGGAACGAGCTCTAACTTGTGTCGCCTCAGTTGGATGGCTTGCTTGGGTGGAAGTTACATGTTTATAGTTGTCCAGTCTGGCGTGGCACTAGGTTGGCTTCCAGTGCTCGTGACGAAGCTTTGAGTTAGTTAAGTCTTATCTAAGATGACTTGCTTGGAATGGATGTACAAAGCTTCGTGTTAGTTAAGTTTGATGTATGTCGTTGCTTGGAGGGAAGTCACCCACATCAGGACCCCCGATCTGGCATGGCGTCAGATTAGATCTCAATGTTGGTTTTGGAACTTCAAGTTGGTTAAGTCTGATCGTTGTTGGCGAGTTGGCTGCTTGTATATCAAGTGGGTTCAGATGGCAAGAGTTGAAGGCCGAGAAGCTAAGTTGTAGTTCCCGGCTCCCTTTGGGATGCCTGCGCTACATGTGGTATCAGAGCCGACTAGCTGGTCAGCTATGCGGATCTCAAGGAAATGGCCATGGTTTGAGGTTCATCAAGAAACTGTTGTGCAAGGTGCTGCCCACAGTGTAAGCACGAGTGCGTCCACGGTCGGGGTGGTCGGCAGAATGAGAGACTTGATGAGTCAAGGTGCTATCCTTGAGGTGTAAGCACGGTCAGTTTCCACAGTTTGGGCCTGGCGCTGTCTGCACGTAGGACAGATGAGGCAATGTGCTGTGTCTTGTGGGGTGTGGGGCGACATATTCGAACTGTACGGGTTAACCATTGATACAGAGATGCTGCTCGAATTCGGGTGTAAAGCATGGGTGGTTAGCTGCTGGTGCGGGATAGCCACCGATCATTTAGTTATAAGGGCTATCGACCAGAGTTGGTGGGGCGTGACTAAGGCAATGTGTTGCTTAATGGTAAAAGCACGGATAGTTGAATGAGTGTTCTCTATGGGCTGAATCTGTGATCGATCTGTATGGGCGTGGCCAGTGTGAAATTTTTAGCACATGTGAACTTCACCACACACCTTACAGGATCTTACTGAGGTGTTGTGATTGCACAAGATTGATCAAAGAACAGATTACTTGAAAAATCTAAGACAAGAGTACAATGGCATAAATCAAACTGAAAAAACTAACTTCTCACTATGAGGATTCAATGTCAGAAATAATTCTAAGTGCTTAGTATGAGAAAAATAGACTGCTCTCGAGTAGAGAGAGAAAATATACAGTAGAAAATTCGAGTAGAGAGAGAATGAGTCCAAAATACCAAAATCTCAATACACAATATGGCAAAAGATACATCAAAGTGGCTCGAGTTCCTACAGTGGAGTTGCATGGAAAGTCCACTTAACTCAGTTAACTCAACTAATAGGGATCCACGTGTAACTGCATGCATGGATATTGCATGTACTGCATGTCAATTCATAAAACTGCCTAGACATGTGTAGATCATGAAAACCAGTTTGCATGTTGCATGCACTGATTGCATGTGGCTTGCATGCACATTGAACAACATTGCATGCTATCTAAACTTTTGCATGACATCAAATTTGAATCTACCTAACTCAAACTCGACCTATTCTAGAAGGTTATGTGCTCAATTCACATATCTTTATGTACAAACAAAGTTTACAATGGAAATAACCTTTCCAAAAGTCAATTTCAAGGCCCAGAATATAGTGAAAAACTCCTAAGTCCTGCATCTTAAATTCACTACCAAGTGCATGCTTAGTTTCTTCAACTAGCTTCTCATTATTTCCACAAAGAATGATATCATCTACATAGATGAGAAGAATAACTACAAAATTATTTACAAACTTAATATACAAAGAGGGGTCATATTCACTAAGACAAAATCCGAGTGATATGAGATAGGAGTTGAGCCTTGCATACCAAGACCTTGGTGCTTGTTTCAGTCCATAGAGACTTTTGAACAAAAGACAAACTTTTGATTCTTCACCTTCTTTCACAAAACCAAGAGGCTGCTCCATGTAAATCTCCTCGTCAAAGTAACCATTGAGAAAGTCATTAGAAACATCAAGCTGAAACATTCTCCAATTGTAAAAACATGCAAGAAATATGAGTATTCTGATTGTTACCATTTTTGCAACTGGTGCAAAGGTGTCTTCATAGTCAAGACCTTTGATTTGTGAGTAGCCTTTAGCACAAAGTCTTGCTTTATATTTGTTGATAGATCCATCAATATTATACTTGATTCTGAACACCCACTTACATCCAATCACATGCATGTTGTTTGGTGGCTCCACAAGCTCCCATGTGTTGTTTGACATCAAGGCTTCAAACTCTTGGGTCATTGCTTCAACCCACTTCTCGGATTGAATTGCTTCTTGGACATCCTTAGGCTCTTCATCTAATATGAAAAGTGCATGATAGGAAGTTTCACCTTCCACTTGCCTTCCTTCAACATCATATGTGAGCCTTCTTGGCTCAGATCTTTCTCTTTATATTTGTATATTGTAAGATAGCTTCGTACGTGTAGAACGCTTAAGTGAACTTAATACATTTTTGCTCTTATATTGATCAATATACCATCAGCCCTGATACGGTTTTTTTTATAAAAAAAAGGGCTGAATGTATTGCGAATGTGAAAAACATGATAGGGAAGATTGGACATATTATCTTTTTTAATTACAATCATGCTCATAAAGTAATGAATCTTGTTTTGGACATGGATAACAATTGATGCTTAGCTATGACACCTGTCTTTCTCACATAACTATCTTGTGTGGTTTTGTTTTGTGGGATGGTGACAGGTAACAGCTGGGTGTTGTAGATCTTCTTGGTGTAGGTGCTTGAAGTTGCTCCTCCTCAAGCCTCGACCTCACCACTTCTTGAGCAGCATCAAGAGTGATGATTGTAGATCTTGCATGAGACTCCTTGATCTGTGCTATCCTACAAAAATTTCTTTTACAACACTAGGATCTTCCTTCTTCCTAGTCTCTAAAGGAACATGCACAAAGCATACACAGCCAAAGATCCTAAGATGATCTACCTTAGGCTTTTTCTTATACAACATCTCAAATGGTGTTTTTCCTCCTATTGCAAGACAAGCCTATTACAAAGATAATTTGCACATGCAACTGCTTCTCCCCAAAATTCTTTAGGTAGAGAAGCTTATAGCCTAATGGTTTTTGCACATTCACACAAAATTCTATTTTTTCTCTCAGCAACTCCATTTTGTTGTGGAGTATATGAACAAGAAAATTCTCTTTGTATTCCCTCTCTATCACAAAAGTCTTTAAACTTATTGGAAGTGTATTCACCTCCACTATCACTTCTCAAAGCTTTCAACTTGAAAGTAAACTGCTTCTCTACATAAGCTTTGAAAGTAAGGAAAACATCATAAATTATGGCTTTAGAAGACAACATATAGATCCAAGAATATCTTGTATAATCATCTACAAAGGAAACAAAGCAACTTGCTTCTCCTTTGCTTTTGGTTGAAGAGAAATGAACATCAGAGTGCACGAGTTTAAATGGATGCTTGGTTTTGATGCTTGATCTTGGAAAAGGCCTTCTGTGTGGTTGAAGCTCTTTTGATAGTGTCTTTGGTAGTCCAACAACTTTTCCCTCCTTGACCATAGATTGCATGGCTTTGAAATTGGGATGACCCAATCTCTTATGCCACAGATCCTCCTGAAGAACCTTGGTCTCATAAGCAATATCTGAAATGTTAGCTCTCTCCCTAGAATCTAGTTTGTGCAACTTTTCAATTCTAGATCCTCTAGCTATAACTTCATTTTCTCTTGAAATTACAGACTTGTCAACTTGAAACTTGACATCCAATCCACTATCAAACAACTATCCTACACTAATGAGATTCTTGATTAGTCTAGGTACATAAATTACATCATTCAAACAAATTTTTTTGATGATGATGCATGTAGTGGAATACTACCTATTCCTTCAATTCTACTCTACATCATTAGCAATATAGATTGATCTTTTTGCACCTAGATATGGCATGAGACTTGTGAAAGAGTTTTTAGAACTAGAAATATGGGAACTAGCCCCACTATCTATCCACCAGATCTCTTCATATTTGAAAGGAAAAGATGATAAACTAGACATCATTAATGAATCCTCTCTTTCACTCTCAACACCCTCACACTCATCCTCATTAGTAAGGTTAACTTGCTTAGATTGGTTCTTCTTCTTGAAACAGTTTGATGCATAGTGGCCTTTCTTACCACAGAAAAAACACTTGACCTTTGACAACTTCTTCTTGCCACTGGATGTTGCATCTTGTGAGGATTGATCTTCACCACCTTCTTTGGCTTTGTCCTTCTTGAAGTGCTGTTGACCTTTGCCCTTGCGTCTTGACTTGTCTCTGATGAAGAGTGCTTTGTCATCTCCACCATCTTTCAATGAAAGTTTGTTGATCCTCAACATCTTGTTCTCTTGCCTGCTTTTTTCAGCAATGAGAACACCTTGCAGTGTCTCCAAGGATGGAAGTTCCTCCCTGATAGCATAAGTCTACACAATATTGTCATACTCATCTCTAAGTCCATTAAGGACTACTTGAACAAGCTCAGTGTTCTTAAGAGCATCTCCAGTACCAGCTAACTCTTGATGAAGATCCTTTACTCTCATTACATATGATGAAGCACTCTCATCTTCTCTCTGATCACTTAAAAAGATTTGTTTTTTGTAAGTGTAAGCAATCTAGAAGTATTCTTAATTTCATAGATTGTTTTTAGAGTGTTCCAAGCCTCCTTGGCAGTGGTGCATGTACTGATCTCTCTTAACACTTCATTTGTGAGATTCATTTTTATAAAATGAAGGGCAATCCTGGTTCTTTTGTTGAATGCTGTAGCTTCATTAGAAGCTGCAGGTTCTGCTTCAGTGATAGGGGAAAAATTCCCGACGGGGGATTGGTCTCGCCAGGAAGCCCTATAGGGGAAGGGCCCACACTGCCCTTACGTGAGTGATTGGGGAAATGCCGCTTCCAATCCCGAGGGAAGTCTCAATCACCCCGTGCTCCCCAGCCGTTGAGGGTTTTCCAGGTCCCCAGAGGCATGGCTGCAAGGAGGTTTAACAGCACTCTAGGTCATATTGATCATGTCTTTCCATATCGTAACTCTAGGTGAGGGTGATAATCCTAGCTCCATGGCTTCCCTCCCCTAGCTCTTTCCATGTAGTGTGAACACGTTCCTTCAGAGTTTAGGATCTTAAATCAATCATATGACTGTGCTTGGTAAAGAGGGTAGTGCTTACAATTTTCGTAAAATGTCCATGAGCACTCAATCAACAATTTTAAGGCACACCAATTGAAGCTAGTACACATGCACCAAAATAGAAATACGATGTCATCTCTGTGTTACTTGTCGTGCAACGTGGGGGTGCCAGTTATACGAGTCGTCTTGTTTGATAGGCGGTGGTATTGTGCCAACCGTTAGGCCTTGTTATTTCGCTAGGCAGTTCCAACGGCGGATGTGACTAAGCTGACCCCTAACCAAGGTGGTGTATTTCAACCATGCACGGTGACAACCCACTCTTCTATTTGAAAGAGGTTGGGCCACTGACTTAATAATGCACAGAAACCAATTTATTGCCAGGCATAGCATCAATTCTAACTTTGCAAACTAAACACCATATACTCAAAACTTGCAATGTTCGATAATCATGAGCCTAAGGTAAAGAAGTACAATTAGCATGTTACTTAACACGATCATCCTTAAACAAGTTCATAACAAGATGATGATGCTAGTTAAAATGAAGCCAAGGCGAACGGACATCTTATTTCACAACACAAAGCTTAGGAATGGAAACAAAAGCATGCTTTGACAAAGAACCTAAATTTACCTTGTGTGGGAAAAGGGAGCCAGGCTTCCTTCGAGAGAACCGCCGAGTCACGAGGCTTATTGTCATTCGTTTGTCGTTCGTTCGTGTGGATGGAAAAGTTAACACCTTGTCAAGTGAGCTAGGCCTTCGTTACATCTTGATCCGTTGTTGACTGTGCTTGGTGTTATGATAAGTCACATTGGCTCTCGGGGTCTTAAGCATCCATAGCAGAAAATGGACACCACCCAGGGCGGTTTGGAGTGGGTAGCATATCCAGTAGCATTGAGCTAGCAAATCTCATGTGGAGCAGAAATCCGGAATGCCTGGGAAGCCTCAGGTCACGAGTGCCTTCGTCGATTTGTCACACCATTGCCATCTTTGCCTCTTGCTTGAGGTTGAAGAGTTATTGGACATCATCATTTGTAGGGGGGGGAAGCGGCACTCCATAGTTTTTGTCAGCATTAATCCAAGTTCCAATGGCAGCCCGACTGGCATAAACATCTGCTACACTGTAGAGTAGTACTTCTGGAAGATTACACAGTCCAGATTTCAGAGGCTTGTACTCATTATCACTTCTGAGCAGCAGTCCTACTCCAACGATAGCAGACACAAGAAGGTTCAATAGACTGCTGTAGATCCATCCCACGACTGCATATGGAGCTCTTTCGAACTGTTTGGGAGGATTGCCTACTCTAACGCAGTAGTTTAAGAATGGCAGGTTCAAACAACCTGACTCTCTCCCGTAGGAGCGCTTCTGGCTCGCATGACATGAGTACTTTACAGCGGTTCTTAGGAGATCGCGAGAAGTGAGCAGCAATCCGAATCTATAACCACAATTCTTGTATTTTCATCAGCATGCAGATCGATTTTTACAGTAACTATTTGCTTCACCCGGTTTTATAACTGCCCAAAAGTGTCTACTATCAAGAGAAGTATCGTGCACTAGATCTGATAGTGTTACGATTTCATGATAGGTGTGCTTCACAGAGCACCAGCCGGGAATATGTTCTGTGACCAGGGCCCATACAGTAGGCAACGAAGAACCACCTTCAAAGAGATAAACGGACTTGAGGAGAGACTACCCAACGTGGTGACGCTTTCAACCATCACTCATGAAGTAAAAGAAATAGGGAGATGGAAGTGCATACGCTCTTCCCTTTCATCTCCCCAAGACAACAATTCTCTCGTCAACAGAACCTCCTCCAAAAGCCTCTCCACCAACCTCTTCAAATCATCATATTCGCAACTCTCAAGCAACACACACCTCCTAACCATAAAGATAAATCTGTTCTTCCATGAGCGAGGAGTCCATGAGCGAGGAGGTTGCACTCGCACACTCTCTCAAAATCATTTTCCACTCAACTCTCACACTCATCAGCTGCTGGCCAACTCCTTCATCATCTCCCATCATGATCAAATGGAGGCCCTCCCTTTTATAAGCATTTCCCAAAGCCTCCCCTTCACAATGCCATCTTCTCATTATTAGCACCCTTACTGCCATGTGTCCTGCTCCCCTTGAAGAGGTACCATGCAGCTCCCCTTGAAGAGGTACCATGCATTGATGTCAGAAGTGACTTGAGGTGACACCCATCCTTTCCAAAGATAGTATGAATCTTGGTTATATGGAGGTACCATATAACCACGTGTGAGCCACTTCTCTTTATAACATTATGGGTGATATAAATAGTAAGTACTTCACTTACTTACCATTCTTAATTGAGTAGTCCTTGTGGTCAACACCTACTAAGCACTTTTTGGCCTCCACTTGTATTTTCCTTTTGTGTGTTTGTGGCCCAAGGCTCAAGCCGTCGAGGTTTGTTCGTCGGGGTGCCGATCAACACATTGCCCTGAGACTTTTTCTACTCGCCCATACTTTGCCATTACCAGGTCCAATGTCCCGCAATTTCTCTGCCATGTTCATGAGTCGATTTTTTCCTTGTCACAGTTGCTTTGACATGCACAACTTTCGGCGGGCACTCATGACTTGGGGTTTCTTTAAGGCAACCAGTTCCATGAAAAACACAGTAGGCAGTTTCTTTCATATTAATAAAAAGTAACAGAGTACATTGAAAATTTGCTAGGCAGTGTCGACTAGTATAATCGGGCCAATTCTACGGCCGTAAACTATTCTATGGGCCATTTCTAAGGCCTCAAAATTTTCGCTAGCCACATTTTGGGCGGGCTGGGACCCCTCTCTATGTGGACCAATATTTTTGACTCGGTCTGTACAAAAATTGTCCATAAAATATTTTTGACGATTTTTTCAAAGGTAACTTTCTAAACTGTGTCTAGCCACTTAGGGGTGGGCTAGGACCCATATCTATAGGCAACTGTGTGTCGATTTTACCATTAATAGCCGGGTTTTACATGCCGATTTTGGTACAAAATTGTGAAAATCGCTTTAAACAGAGCCCGATTTTTCGTGCGAAAATATCGGCTAACATTCAGCTCCACTCACAATGTCCATTACATCTTGTAGAATCAATAATGATTCCATTCTAATCTTCCACATTGCATAATTGAAAGATGTTAATCTCTCATTGTGCTCCAAGAAATGTGAACCAGATGAAGACATTTTCACTATGAGAAATTCTAGTAATAACAAAGATGAAGTTGAAAATGTTGCTTGTTATCTCAACCTACGATCTAACATTGATAATGTTGATCCAACCTATGAAATCTAGCAACAGAATGTGAGATCAAACTCTCAATAGAAAAAATCAATCTATCTTGAATTTGGGTCTTGCTTCAATCATGAAAATGAAGCACATGCAAGTAAATTGTCTATCTCTCCCACAAGTTTCAAAGAACTGATAAACTCTCTAGGAACTTACTTTCAACTCAGACACAACAATTTGTGTGAAATGAAAAGTCTAAGACCTCACAAAACTCACTTCTAGCCAATTCTACTTGATTGATAATGAAAATTGAAGAAATTGGTGAAAAGAACTTATCCTACGAGATGAGTACTCTCTCAAACTCTCTGATTGCCTAAAACTCTTCTAAAAACAAATCAAATCGATATAGAAACTTGAGCAACACATTCTACTCTTTAATACCGAGTCTATCAAGTTTGGAATGAAATCATTCTCGATTAAAAAGGTATTAATTTTTTGAAACCAAACTCTTGGAGACTGTTTCAGACCATACAGAGCTTTGTGAATTTTACACACTAGGTGCTCCATTACCCTTTAGCTCAAATCCTCTAGCTGGGACATGCAGATCTCCTCTTCAATGGTGCCATTGAGGAATGTAGTTTGGACGTCCATTTGGTGAATTTCAAGGTCTGTTGCAGCTGCATAGAAAAGAAGTAAACGAATTGAAACATGCTTTACCAAAAGACTGAAGGTTTCTAAATAATCCAGATTTGGAATCTGGGAGAAGCCTTTGGCTACCAATCTGGCCTTGTATCGATTTATTTTTCCTTCAACATCATACTTCACTTTGAACAACCACTTGCATGGGATCGAATTTCGATCCTTTGGCAGCTCAGTTACAGTCCATGTTTGATTTTCAATCAGAGAATCAAATTATGCATCCATGGTAGCCTTCCACTGGTCAACATCAAGTGTTGACATAGCATCATGAACTGTGTTTGGTGTGAAAAAATTGTCAACTAGTAGTATTTTCCTAACTTGAGATTTTGTAGGCCTATGGCCAAATAAAAGTTAGAGATAGGTTCATACATGTATGTAGAGGCCCAAAGTATGTGTACACTACTTTTGAGGTCACATTAATTAGAGGAGGTCGAGTGTGGAGCTCTTCTATTGGCTCATAATTTGGTGCATTCCTATTTGACCAAATTTCTAGGTAGATGGGTGAATCCTATTGGACCCCAATTTTAGCCTATCATAAGACAAGTGGCCAAGAGGCACTATGGCTGCTATAAATAGCCATCTCCACGAGTATGTACACATCTCATTTTCATTCTATTGAATGAATGTTATGCTCTTTGAAGATCCATCTTCTTCTCTCTCACTTTTTTGTTCATATCTTGCATTCTAGCCACTAGAATTGTGATTTCTTTGTTGCTATGGCTTCACACGTGTGAAATGCAGGTTGTAGGCTCTGAAGTACGGACAGGGACAGCAAGTTTCTGTTTGTGGAAGCTTATGATCAGATCTTGATGTTTAGTTGATGTTTAGTATGCTTAACATCACAATTTCTATCATTTTTTCAATCTAGATGTGCATAACTTCCATGGCCAAGATCTTTATGAAACTTTAGCATCTTTTGGATCTGAGTTTTTCACATGGTATCAGAGCATTAGGCGGCCAAATGTGCAGGTTTTGCCAGATTTAGAAGAGATTTGTGGGCGAGTTTGCTTTTGTAGCATTCCAATCAAGTTTCTAGCTAAAAATCTTGTTGATTTATGTGTAGAAATTGGATCTTTGTGATCAAAACATCATTTGTATGCATTTCAATTGAAGTAGGGCGAATTCCCTCTGTACTTATCAGAATAAGGAGACAAAATTTGTTTTGGAAAGAGGGAGATGCAAGATCCAACAAGATCCTATTAGTTTTCCATTCTAGCATATAGTTTTTTGATTCAATTTCTTGCTTCTTCATGTCAAAAACTTCAAAATTGATGTAACCCTCTGATTTTCAGTTTGCTGAATGATTCAAGAGTGTATTTCAATCTTAGGAGTGAGGGAAAAGCAAGTATATTGAGGTTTGGTCTTGGTTTGATCAAGAAATCATAAAACTAGTGGCTAAAATTGAGGAAAAAGTGAGGAAAAGAGAGAAAAAGTAAGGTTTTAGGTTCCAAATCTTTGTGATTTCTTCTTGTGTTTCATTTGTTGATTCAAGAGAGTGCTTAGTGCATTGGAACAGGTCAAAGATCAGAGATCAATCATTGCAACATGGCTACAAATGGAGGCTACATGTTGGAAAGCAATGATAGGCTTACCTCCCTCAACTATTCTACTTGGAAAGTAAGGATGGAGTCTTTGCTTGAGATGAATGAGTTGATGGATATTGTTGTAGGTGTGGAGGAGAGACCTTTGGCACCTCAAGAACAATTGAGGTATGACAAGAGGGCAAAGAAAGCCCTTCACATGATCAAGATGAATGTGACAAATGAGCTTATCAAAGAGGTTGGTAAGTGCACATCATCTAGTGAAGCTTGGGAAGCCTTGAAGAAGGTTTATGAATCCAAGTCTACTTCTAGAGTGTTGACTTTAAGAAGGCAAATCTTTTCTTGTATGCAAAAGAAGAGTGAGAGTGGACATGCTTTTGTTTTGAGAGTTAAAGCATTGAATGATGAGTTAGCATGCATTAATGATGGCATAAATAATGAGGAGCTTGTTCAAGTGATTCTCAATGGCTTGTTGGATGATCATGCTAATCTTGTTCAAAGTTATGCTATCCAAAAATGTTTACCAAGTGTTGGAGACTTGCAAGAGGTCTTGTTGGCTGAAGAATTCAGGTTGCAAGCAAGAGTGGGAGCATCTTCTACATCTCAAGGAGGAGAAGAGGAGGCAATGTTCTCTAAAGGCAAGTTCAAGGGCAAAGGTAAAAGCAATTGGTCTAAAGGGCAAGACCAAGGTGAGCACTCTACTTTTGGCAAAAAGAAGGATAGATCTAAGCTAAAATGTTTCTATTGTGGAGTCAAAGGGCATTTTGCTAGTGATTGTTTCAAGAAAAAGAGGGATCAAGGGGAAAAGCAAACCAATCTAACTATTGATGAGGGTGGGGATGAGCTTCTTTCAAATGATGCTTTTGTTATGTCATCTTGCTTGTTGGCTAATCATGGAGACATTGATCCTTGGTGGATTGATAGTGGAGCCACTTCTCATATGACATATCATAAAGAGTATTTTTCATCTTTAATGGCATTTGATGGTGATAGGAAGGTAATCTATACCGCAAATGATGGTGAGTGTACAATCAAGGGGATTGGCACAATTCCTATTTCACTTTCTACAAATAGGAATATAGAATTGAAAGATGTTTTGCTCATTCCATCCATTACCAAGAACTTACTTAGTGTAAGCCAAATGCTTGACAAAGGATTCAAAGTTGAGTTTGATGGTGATGCTTGCTTGATCAAAAAGGGGTGTAGTATCATTGCAAAAGGGAAAAGGCAAGGGAAATTGTTCAAGCTTGATGCATGTGTTGTTGCTAACCAAGTTGGATGCATGGCAAATGAACAAATGTCAATTCAAGAGGTATGGCATAAAAGGATGGGACATCTCAACTACAAGGCCTTGGAGGTAATAGCCAAAAAGGAGGTAGTAAGGGGACTTCCCAAGTCTCTTACTTGCTTGAATCATGTTTGTGAAGAATGTGCTTTGTCTAAATCACATAGATTGCCATATACTAGATCTATATCTAGATCTAAGATGCCTTTTTCTCTCTTGCATTCGGATATTCATGGTGTTACTACAATTAGCAATGGAGGTGCTAAGATGTATGTAACTTTCATTGATGATTTTAGTAGATTTTGTTGGGTTTATCTACTAAAGAGCAAGGATGAGGTGTTTGATGTGTTTGTCAAGTTCAAAGTTGCTATTGAGACTCAATTTACAACCAAAATCAAATGCTTGAGGAGCGACAATGGTGGTGAATACATTTCTAACAAATTCAAAGCCTTTTGCGATGAGCATGGGATCAAGAGGGAGTACACATGTCCAAGAACACCACAACAAAATGGAGTGGCCGAGAGGAAGAATAGAACCTTGTGTGAGAGTGCAAAGGCAATGAGATTGAATGCTAATCTTCCTAAACCTTTTTGGAGTGATGCTTTGTTGTGTGCAAATTTCCTATGCAATAGATGGCCAAGTGTTGTATTGGAAGGAAAAACCCCTTTTGAAGCTTTGTTTGGTATGAAGCCTAATGTCAAGTTTCTAAGAACTTTTGGATGCATTTGCTACTTCAACATTACTCTTGATGATAGAACTAAGGAGGATCCATCTTCAAGAAAGGGCATTTTTGTTGGTTATAGTGAAGTAAGCAAAGCATATAGGATTTATGTTCCTTCAATCAAGAAAGTGTTCACAAGTAGGGATGTCATTTTTGATGAAAATAACATTCCAAAAGTTGTTTCAAGTGATGATGGTGTTGTTGCAACTAATGTGCTTGATGACAATGGAGTTGATGACACATTGGATGTGGATGTTGAAGAAGCCTCTTCAAGTCAAATTCCAAGGAGAACTCCAAGGCATAAAGTGAAACCCTCAAGGCTCACTTATGATGGCAAAGGTAAGCAAGTGGTGGATGGATCCAACTATGCTTTCCTAACTTCTTTTGATGTACCTTCATGTGTAGATGAAGCAAGGCAAAAAGAGGAATGGATCCAAGCAATGGATCTTGAGTTTGAAGCACTTATGAAGAACAACACATGGAGATTGGTGGAGCTTCCAAAGGGCAAAAGTGCAATTGGATGCAAATGGATCTTCAAGGTAAAGACAAATCAAGATGGATCTATCAACAAGTTGAAGGCAAGGTTGGTGGCTAAAGGTTATGCTCAAGAGCATGGCATTGACTATGAGGAAACCTTTGCACCCGTGGCAAAGATGGTGAGCATAAGAGTAATCATTTCCCTTGCAACTCTTTATGGATGGGATCTTTGGCAATTAGACATTTCTAATGCTTTCTTGAATGGTGATCTTGAAGAGGAAGTCTACATGGAGCAACCCGAGAGCTATGTTTCTCATAGCAAGCCTAATCATGTGTGTTTTCTACAAAAAAGTTTGTATGGTCTTAAGCAAGCACCAAGGAGTTGGTATGCTAGGCTTAACTCTTTTCTACTTTCTCAAAACTTCACTATGAGTGAGTATGATCATTCACTTTACTTTAGAATTAGTGCTAATGATGTTACAATCCTTCTAATTTATGTGGATGACATTATTTTAAGTGGAGGGAACAAGGAAGATATAGAAGATATCAAGAAAGCACTAAAAAAGGAATTTGAAGTGCATGATCTTGGTCTTTTGAGCTATATCTTAGGAATAGAAGTAATTAGAACTTCTCAAATCACTTTTATTTCACAAGAGAAGTATGCTATTTCTATTCTCAATAGATTTCATATGGTAGATGCAAATCCTATTGATACACCTATGGAATCACATGTAAAGCTAACTATAAGAGGTAATGAAAGATCCTTCGAGGACATTACTCTCTATAGGAAGCTAATAGGTTCTCTTATATATCTAACCATCACAAGACCTGATTTATCTTATTGTGTTGGTAGATTAAGCCAATTCATGCAAGATCCTAGCATAGAACATTGGAAACTAGGAAAGAGGATCTTGAGATACATCTCGGGAACAAAAGATTTTGGCATTGTTTATAGAGGCTCATCACCTAACTTATTTGGTTTTTCAGATTCAGATTTTGCAGGAGACCTTATGGATAGAAAATCCATAAATGCACATGCTATTTTCATAGGTGATGGAGCTATCTCATGGATGTCGAAGAAACAAGCAACTATATCACTTTCTTCTAGTGAGGCCGAGTACAAAGCTTTGACATCATGCACAAAGGAGATGGTGTGGATCAAGAGGATGATTATGGAGCTTCATTTGCTGGATTTTTCAGAGAGTCCAATCATCTTTTGTGACAACCTTTCAGCCCAAAGTCTAGCAAGCAATCCGGTTTTCCATGCAAGGAGCAAACATATCGAGGTGGCTTATCATTTTGTGAGAGAACAAGTGTTGGCAAAAGAGATCAAGCTTGAACATGTCCCATCAAAGGAATGTGTGGCTGATATCTTTACCAAAGCATTGGGAAAGGACTTATTTTTCAAGCATAGAACAAGTCTTGGTGTACTTTCTAAATCTATGCTAAAACTAGTTGAAGAGGGAGTGTGAAAAAATTGTCAACTAGTAGTATTTTCCTAACTTGAGATTTTGTAGGCCTATGGCCAAATAAAAGTTAGAGATAGGTTCATACATGTATGTAGAGGCCCAAAGTATGTGTACACTACTTTTGAGGTCACATTAATTAGAGGAGGTCGAGTGTGGAGCTCTTCTATTGGCTCATAATTTGGTGCATTCCTATTTGACCAAATTTCTAGGTAGATGGGTGAATCCTATTGGACCCCAATTTTAGCCTATCATAAGACAAGTGGCCAAGAGGCACTATGGCTGCTATAAATAGCCATCTCCACGAGTATGTACACATCTCATTTTCATTCTATTGAATGAATGTTATGCTCTTTGAAGATCCATCTTCTTCTCTCTCACTTTTTTGTTCATATCTTGCATTCTAGCCACTAGAATTGTGATTTCTTTGTTGCTATGGCTTCACACGTGTGAAATGCAGGTTGTAGGCTCTGAAGTACGGACAGGGACAGCAAGTTTCTGTTTGTGGAAGCTTATGATCAGATCTTGATGTTTAGTTGATGTTTAGTATGCTTAACATCACAATTTCTATCATTTTTTCAATCTAGATGTGCATAACTTCCATGGCCAAGATCTTTATGAAACTTTAGCATCTTTTGGATCTGAGTTTTTCACATTTGGTTCCTGCACAAAATAACAGGCTGGATTATCCATGAATCAAGATGCAGGCTGTCTGGGTTTGTGTTGAGGTTCTGACTCACTGTCAGAGTCAGTATCGATTTTTTGGTTTTCGATCCTAGGGTCGGATTTTGGATTTTCAATCCTTGGATCAGATTTTGAATTTTCGACCCTTGGATTGAATTTTGAAATTTTGACCCTTGGGTCAGATTTTTCTGGAGCTTTTTCCCTGTGATCGAAAAATTGCTCCTGACTCTAGTAGATCTTCCTTGATGATTGGAAGTGATCAATACAATGAAAGTAGACATTAATCTACTTGATTAACTACATTTGTCTTGTAGTAGGTAGCCGTCATTTTTTCCAAAGAGTTATGTACAAAAGTAGGCGGAGTGTCAACGTCACGACAGAATTCTGATAGTATCAAAATTTTACAAAGACTCGAAAAATAACAAAGACTCAGAAAATATACACTAACTCAAAAAATTACAATGACTCAAAAAATTACGGATTTTTTGAGTCGATATAGTATTGAAAAATCTCAAATTTTTCGAGTCGATATAGTATCGGAAACTAAGATTTTACAAAGGGACGAAATTTATACATAGGCTCGGATTTTTCTAGGGTCGAAAAAATTAGACCCAATTCGGATCTCCGGTCCGATCCAAACTCAAAAAATCCTTCATTGATGGAGCTAACATTGGGTCAAAAAAATAGGCTTGGGTCAGAAAAATTCAATCATGAATTTTTTAATTATTTGCTGAAATTTCGAGCCTTCATATTTTTGTGCACTTTTTCAGAATAAGTATGAACAAGGTTTATGATGCTCATTACCTAATGGAATTGTGCTTGAGCATGAATTCCAACAACATCCTCTCTCATGAGTTTTCCAACCCGCTTACAACTTTATACCAAATTTCTCTCATCAACCCCTCTCTGATCCTAGTATTCCAACTATAATTAGGTTGATTTTACACAGACATCCCAATTATCATGTTCACTTCTATCCCTCATAACCTAGGATTAGTGACTTCTTATCTTATTCAATACTACTTATAATGAATTCCAATTTCAATCCATCTCTAGTTCTAGATTGTTCCACACAATCCCTAGAGAATTTCTCTCATCTTTGTGCAACTGAGGTCCTTATAATAGAATCTTACTCGTCACTTCACCCCTCCTTTTAAAAGAGATTCTAATTTCTTATAAAAGGTTTTTGAAGAGATAACAAATGAAATCTCGGAATCGTGAACTCTATCTATGCATAAGAGACAATTTGGGATCAAGAAATTGAAAATACCAACAACTTAGAACATTCCAAATCTTATCCAAGTAGTAATTCACATGATTATAAATAGTCCTTCAGAAAATTAACTTCCATGCCGGAAGGATCATATGAATTTTATCTGATGTCCAAGAATGAGAAACTTAAAAGAAGTAAGGGTTCTTTTAAAAAGTGAGAAATAATTTTAAGGGCTCTCTAATTTTGTAAATTATGAGATACCATTAATGGTCTAGACTAAATCTCAAAGTTTCCCAAAAGACCCTTCAATTAACCAATGATCTAATCCATATCCCTAATTTAACTCATTACACAGAGAGGACTTACTCTAGAGTTAAAATATTAAGAACTCGGTACCTGAAAATCAAATTTCTATTGTTGGGTACATGCCTGGAAAATTTCCAAAAGAAAATTAATAATTCGCTGTCAATCCTAAATCCGTGAACCCTAGTTCACCGACTCACTGTTATGATAACAAAATTATTTGTTCATCCAATTTCTGACAAGTTCTAGAGAATTTCATTCAAAAGTATTCTCACTGGTTCAGCCCTAGAGAAATTAATAAATCTTCTGTCAAGGTCAATTTAGGTAAATACCAATAATCACCTTTAGGAATTGACTACTACTTGACTCAAGATTCCTAATATTCCAAGGTTCCAAAATCTCTAGGCTTACTAATGACATTCATGTTTAAAAGAAGTTATACTACTTAACAGCTTTGAATAGTGATTTAAAACATAGTCCAATCTTTCCATACAGACGATCTTTTAGCGATAGGCCAAGCCGTCATATCATCGTATCAGGGCGAGTGCCATCAGCTTACGGTCAGTTGGTCCATATCAGTTCATTTTAATTAAAGAAGAGCATGAAAAGTTTAAACCATCGGAGTTTGGCTTAGCCAAAAGACCTGGTGTGAGTGTTGCCATGAATGTTATATCAGAATGATATAACATCCACGGTATCAGGACACTGTATAGGAAAGATGTGATTAATACATAGTAAGAGACTGCCAATGTTTATACTGGGTAGTAGGGCAGATCCGTGCCATTCTACTCCCTTAGTATAAACTATGATTCTTATGCATATCCATGCTATCTAAGATCATAATATTGGAGTCCTTACTGTTACTTTTGGTGACAAATTCTTATTTCAAGGTATTTTAGTTTGGGCTGGTTGGAGGAGGCTTTTAAAGTGAAGAAGTCTATGAACAAATAGCATAAATTTATGGTCCATCGCTGGACAGTTAGCCATAAATAAATTTATAGTATTAGTATTTGAAAAGGAGATGCCTCTCCTGTGTCTGTCCATCGCTAGAACATTAGGGTCTTTATGTGTAAATTGGTGAGTAAGTGTGAGTCCATCATGCCTATGCCATCTAGAACATAATAATATTGATAAACACTCATATTTTGGACAGTATGCAGCGATCTATCCATCATTGGACAGCGCCCATTCTATTCACTAAAAGTGCATGTAGTATGTGCAGGAGTGAAACAACCCTCCATCGCTGCCCTCTAAGCCATAAAGAGCATGGAAAAATCGTAATTATATCATTGTTATCACCTGCCTTTTTAAAAGATTCACATAACCAAAACTATCAATCGCTGCCTACTGAGGCAAGATGGACGGTTTCAAGAATCAAAAAGTGTTATTGCTGTCCTACTGAGGCAAGATGGACGGTTTCAAGAATCAAAAAGTGTTATTGCTGTCCATTGTTGTGGACCTCAATTTAGATTATATTTTACTGATTGTAACAGGCCAGCTTACACGATTTGTAGGAGCAAGAGCGATGGGTGAGGCAATTCCAAAAAGGTCTGTCTGTAGCTTCTTCGACTACAACAGGTGTTCCTGATAGCTGGGGTACAGATGTGGCGGCAGACGAAGTGAGGAAGGTGAGTCCTCACGAGTTGTGGGTGTGGAATGCGGTCAATCACTAGAACCACTGGCACGGAATTTGGGTAAACTGACAACCCTTGGAAATTCCTGAAGTGCGGAAGATCTACAAATATGTGCACTCTCTTAGAGCAGCTGATAAGTATCTATTTCACAAGAATCAGTGAAACTTAGTCGTTGGCGAAGGTGGTGATGTCAATTCGGAGTTTGGGCCATGGAACATGTACGAGGATACTCACAGCCTCGAGGATGACATCCTCCATCCCAACAAGGATGACTTTTGGATTCTTCAGTCTCACAATGGAGACCTAGGTTGGCTTCAGCTAGCACTAAAACCTGGAGATCCAACGTGCGTCGTCTTTGGGGAGGTTCACTTCATGCTGCCATGTGGGTCACTGTAGGGCTCATTGTCTCTTTTAAAAGTTTTCGCTACTTTATTGCTGACTAAACTGACACGCTTGTTTTGATTAATATTACTTTTGGAGGCTGCGGCTAGGGATGGGAGGGTTGTAGTGATTATGGGCTATGACAGTGAGGACAGGCTGGGGGTATCCCAATTGTTGGAGGAAACCAGGGAAAGTGATGAAAGGCCGAAACTAACTTGGGAAGGGACTCTATGGAAGCACCATAAGTCAGCACCGGAGCAAACGGTAGGAACATGAAGGTATGTTTGTTGGCATAGAGATGATTTTGACACCAACCTTGAATCTGACAACCAAAACGATCGTGTGGAGGGGATTCAGTGGTGGGTTGGATGAGAAAACATTCTCATTGTACACCTTAGGTCTGATAGATCAACCTTGCTATTGCAATAGATCAATTGACAAGTGTGTTTGCAAATGATAAAGCAAAAAGCAATTCTCAGCATTCACAATGATCAATCCACATGATATAGAAAAATAAAGAGCATTCACAAGGTTGCGTGTCGATTACCAAAAATCAAGCAAGTACATATAATCCTACTTAGTGACGTGTCAAGAATGTTCTATTTTAGGGTTTCAGCTTCACAGAACAAGAAACCATTCTTAACTAGCTGTGACTAACTATGGCCGTTGTGCTTCACCCTGAATTGTAACCTACATACAAATAACCTTATCAATCCCCAACTCAATTCATGGTGGAGCAACTGTGTGTAATCCTATCTTGTCTCTCAACATTACAAATATTTATCTGTTCAGAGACTTTCATCATGTCTACGGCCATGTCCTTAGTGGGACAATACTCCAAGCTTATTTCATTCTTCTTTGACAAAATAGTACTACATTTCGATATGTTTACTCTTCTTGTAGAAGCCTCCATTCTTGCACAAGAAAATGCATTCTTCGTGACCATCCCCTTCATGTTGATACCAACCTCCCTACAAAGGTTCTTTACCCAATGTACTCCTTCGCTGTTGGAAGGTTTGCGGATCCCAAGACAACCCTAACCCTAGTTAATAAGTGAGAGAGATTTGGCACCCTGTGTGTGTAAGTCCAACCCGATGATCACATAGAGATTTGATTAATTAGAAAGTCAATAAAAGGACTTTAGGCCTTTTTCTAGACTTTTAATGTCGCAAGGCCTAAATGTCAAGTTAGTGAATAAGTTGGGTTTCCCTCCAAATTGGATGGTTCTCACTCTTTTTTAAATTTGAATAATTAGGGAGGCAGAAATAGACCAGTAGGATTTAGAGGCCAGGGTCCTCATCTCTTCTATAAAAAAGGACCAACTCGAGTTCCTACACATGTTCATTTCCTCATTTCAATAAAGCAGATTGGTTCTCTTGTGAAATGGATTGATGAATGTCCTTACTCTCTATCACTTTTCCTCCATCTCTGATGTTTATTTGTGTTTTGCTAATTGTTGGATCTGATTGTTATTGGGATTGCATGTTATTATACTTTCTATGAGGGAGAAAGGGAGAGAGAGAGAGAGAGAAAGAGTAAGCTATCTTTATTGTGGATCTAGTGTTAGTGGATTTAGTGTTAATGTTTAGGGTTAATGGATGTTAGAGTTAGATGTGAATCTTTCATTTATGTTGAAATCTGAACTATATTATCCCTCTCATGGGAACGAATCTACGCATGACAACTAACTTCGTCTCTTTGATGCTAGATTGACTAGATCTTGGTTTGAGGTTAGGCAAGGAAAGAAACCCACTGGTTAACTAAATTAGAGGTCCACTTCCATCCTCACCATTATTCTGAAGAGAATAAAATCTACTTTGCTTCGCTGTGCTTTCAAGGACAAGTTCAAGCATGGTGGGATACTCAAGCACATTCGAACTCAAAGCTTTGGAGTCAATTTAAAATTGCTTGCATTGATAGTATTACCAGATTTTTTGAGAAATCGTTCAAATCTCTCAAATTGGTTTTGTACAACAATTTAATCAGCAATTCTTGGCATTGGTTCCAAAGACAAGATTTGAGTATAGAAAATGTTTGGACTACTATTTAAATTCTCTTCAAACGCCTATCACAAATGTGCTTCAACCAACTCTTTCCAAATCCATTTATGCTGCTAGTTTTATGGAGTTACGTGATATGATAGATCGTGCACTTGCTCTGGAGTCCTACCTTTGATGGAAGCATCCACTCCATTAATGTAGACAATTGGCTAGAAGATTTGGAATATAACTTCTACTATAGTGGAGGTACTGGTGACAGTAGTATGGCTTTCTTTGCTTCATCGGGTTTCCAAGGATGTATATCGTTCACGACTTCCTTCCCAAGAACTGGTTAAATTTCAAACTAGTTTGTAGACAGATCTTCAATTGATTCGACTTCATCCAATGGTGTTCTTTGAACCATATAACTACAGTTGCTGAGTACAATTGAGATTTCCAACAAATGGTTCCATTATTTGATTATGGAGAAGTATATCTTGTACAATGCTATATATATGGCTTACAACCTCAATATCGGAGCATTGTAGAAAATTATCTGCAAACTACTTAATGGATACTCGTAGAAATGAAGAGATTTCATTAATCCATGGAAATCCTACTTGTATAAATACTTTGGATTATTGTTCAATGCCTCATAGTTCCATTTTACAAGATCTTCAAGTGACTTCCGTTGGAGAACCCTATTCTTATGAATTTTCTAGAACTCAAAAGCCAATATATAGTTCACGTGCATATTTAGAATGTATGGATGTGAATAATGATTGGGAACATTCTCTCAGTCAACCAACACTCTATAGGAAGCTGATTTTAAAATATGCCATCAATCTATATCAGTTTCTTTGGAGAGGTTTACATTGCTCAGTGGACTCTAATGTGATCAATCTTCAATTGAGTAATGTCAACAATGATTGTCCATCAATGGTTATTTGGAACAATCAAAACATCAAATCCCTGGTTCAACTTTGAAAGGTATTTTCACTATTTGGAATTAATGCTTCAACAATTTATATGGGCGACTGCAAATTTTATATTTCGAGACAAGATTCCATTTTTGAGGTCAATCAAGTCAAATATTCACAACCACATATGAATGAGGTATTGACCAAATTTGAAGAAATATATTTTGGTCAACAATATGCCTAGAGATATGATTTATCATACGAAAAAGTGTCAATATTCATGTCGAGTACTTCATATGGAGCATTTATATATGAACATCAATTCATGACTAACATTGTTTATGACATAATTGTAATTTTCTTCATCAAATTGGTCAAACAACATGGATTGGCAGTTACAACAGAAGAGCCAAATGCAAAACAAAATCAAGAATCCAAGGGAATTGGATAAGCATATGAATAATTGGTATGATGTCGAGGAAGCAGACAAAAGAGGATATTGTCGTGACACACTTCGTCCATTCCATACAGATTGGTTACCAACAAGCAATATGGTGCTTCATCAAACTCTTCTTCGACCATCAATTTTTTCTCCATGGGAATAAGGATTACAGTCTGAAGCCAACAAAAAAATTTCAATTTGACAGCTTTGGATTTGTAATGAGACAATATGTTTTTGGAAGACACATCCTCAATCATGACTACTTAACCAAGGCGATCAAGCTGATCAGACAAGCGTCTTCATTTTTTAGGACAAAAATGTTTAAGTAGGGAGAGTGTCATGTACTTTTAGTACATCAATGCTTTTCAAGGCCATTGACATTGGGAACCACACCTTGACGCGTCTTCGGTTCGCATGGTGCCCGAGTTAGTGGACTCGAACAATGAGTATAATATCCATTGTAAGCTTTGTAGGCCCAAAAAGAGCTATTAGTCTTAATAACAAGGCGGTTCCCTCTTTAGGCCTTTCAAAGTGATTAATAAGGATAATAGGCCAATAAGGGCCCAATTTAGTTTAAATAATACTTAAAACGGGCTAACTATCCCTCAAGATAGTTAAGTTAAGTTAAGTGAGAGCATTGTCTATAACTAGGCAAGAGACATCAATTTGTGAATCTTTTGGCTCATTTGCAAGTGAGAGTTTCTAGCTTCCTTGTGAATACAAGCCATAGGGATCTCTATTGCTAGGTCTCATGTGCCCTATCCACATGAATCAATGTTCCATTTCCATTGATTGTACTATTTCTTTCATTGCTAATGCAATTCCATTGTGATCTCATTGTTTCTAGCTTTCTATTGATATGCTATCATGAATGACTTGTTATCTTCTTGCTTCTAGCTTTACCTCATTACTATTGCTATTAGTTTGGGACTTGGCACATGACTGTACAACATCAGCAGCTCGTTGGTGAGTCCATCTAGGAACTGTTTGAGCCATGTCAGCTCATTAGCCATCTTGGCTACAACAACGTACTCTGTCTAACAAGAAGATTGGGCAATTATTATCTGTTTCTTGCTGACCTAAATAACAGCTGCATCTGTTGTGATGGTACAGCCTCCTAAGGTGCTTTTGTGCATCATGCATGCAAAGTCAGCATATGATTTACATGCAAAACCAGGTGGCTGGTCCATGTAGACTTCTTCCTTCAGGTCCCCATGCAGAAATGTTGTCTTTTCGTCTACAATATGGACCTTCAGACTGTAGGCTACTACATATGCAAACAATAATTGTATAGATGTATATGCTTGACAACAGGAGAAAAGATTTCAATATAGTCAACACCATACTTCTGTGAGAAACCTTTCGCAACTAGCCTGACCTTGTATCATGATACATTGTCGCCTGGTCCATATTTATACTTGTAGATCCACTTGCATTTGACAATCTTTCTGTCTACTGGTACTGGTTCTTTGTTCTGCTCCATGGAATTTATCTCATTTTCCATGGCCTTGATCCATTTGTCCTTCTTTGGACTATCAACAACTTCTTCATAGGTTTTTGGTTCACCTCCGAATCCACAAAATTCTTCTTGAGTAGAAGTTGAACTTTCTAGTATCTATCTGACAAGTTGTCTTCTTTCCCTTGTAGATCTCCTTGGAGATGGTGCAAGTTCAGCAACTGCTTTGCCTTTGTCTCTTCTATTGACAACAAAACCATTGTGTGTTGTACGTGTTTTGGATACAAGCTGCATGTCAGTGTGCTCGTCATTTGAACTATCACTCAGTTCATTCAGATTTTGCACATCTTAATCAAGATGTTCAAAATCTGCTCTCTTTGTCGGTGTGGACAGGTCGTAATACTGCTTGCTGAGAATTTCATAGCCGACTGGGTCGTCGTCAGCCATCGTTCTTGCCTCGTCAAACTTGACGACTTTGATAGTCTTTACTTCCTTGGTCTGAGGCATGTAGATTCTGTAGTATGGAGAATGTACATTGTAGCCTTAGCATTTTTTCTTAGTTTTTCCTTTGCTGTTTTTAGCGACTGTGCATTTTGAACTATGTTTTGCACAGTCTGCATTTTTGAACTGTTTTGTCGCACAGTTCGCATTTTTGGGTCGTGAGAAAATTTCTTCTCTAGGTCTAAAACACTTAAAAAATAACTCTAGCAACTTTTTTCGACACTGTCGCATTTTTCGCATTTTTGTGAAAAAGGCGATTGTGTCACAAAATGCCTTAGAAAAGTTTTTAGGCCTACTGTCGGCTTTTTTGCCTTTCAAGAAAAAGCGACACTTGCTCTTAGAAAAGTGACACTCGCCCTTAGAAAGCAACACTAATCTTAAAATTGGTTTCTGCCCTAAAGTCGGCTTTTTCGCCCTTCAGAAAAAAAAAAAAAAAAGCAACACTGTCGCATTTTTCACCTTTTGGAAAAAAGCGACATTGTCTCCAAATGCCTTACAAAAGTTTTTTAGCCAACTACTGCATTTTTCACCTTTTGGGAAAAAGCGACACCTGCCCTTAAAAAGGTGACACCTGCCCTTGAAAAAGCAACACCTGTCCTTGAAAAAGCAACACTTGCCCTTAAAGTCGTGAAAGTGTCTTTTGGCAAAATGCGAAGGTCTGCAGTGTGAAGGCAGGCTGTAACAGACAGAAGGCGGCTAATGAAAGGAGGACAACGACAAGAAACTAGAATCAGTTTTGTTTAGGACTAATGCATTTCTTTTCATTAGATCTTTTAATTTAATCAGATCCTTGGTTTGATCACATAAAGGATCAATGGAGGATACAGACAAAGATATACAATCACGGATATAGAATAGACAGAACTGTAAGTTTTGACATAGCGATCAGTAGTAGCTAGTCGGATTACTCGTGAGAGAGAACGCCAATGTGCTGATCTGGTAAACAAACAACGCTCAAGAAAATAATTGTATATTCAGTTCTGATAATAGAAGCGATTTCCGCAATACTCTGTTCTGTAATGTGTATGATCTATAATATTGGAATGCATGCTAGCAGTAGATATCTTTCTATTGTTGTTTTATTCAATATTATCTGTTGTGTACAAGTTTAATTCTATAACATATCTGTAGTAGCGATCCGGGGCTTGGAAGAGAATCAGTTAGTAGGAGTAGCTACTCCTGCCAAGTCGGCTCTATCCAGCCTTCATCTCCGAGAATTTCCCATTTGTGCTCTATATCAGAGCGTTCCTATGCTTGCAAGATTTTCATCAATGGTATCAGAGCTAGAAAAGCTCTATTAGAGCTCCGTCTAATTATTTCAGGCTATGGCATCCATTAGCAGCATTCAATCAAAGATCTGCATGATCCTTGACTCTTCACAAACTTCCTTGGAAGGTGAAGACTTCTCTCATACTGAAAGGAGAAGGTCTGCGGCCCTGGGTTAATGGCACAAAGGAAATGCCCACAATCACTGGCAAAGAGCTATGGGAATGGAGAGAAAGAAATGACAAGGCATTAGCCATCCTATCTTCTTCTATCGAAGACAACTTGACACTTGATCTAGCCACACTTTCCAATGCAAGAGAAATGTGGGATACTTTGTTGACCAGATTTCAAGCAAAGTCACGAAGCCAAATTATGTTGTTTGAAGACCAGCTGACCAATCTGAGATGGGATGGTAAAGACCTCACCTCCTTCATCAGAAGAATGAAGGACCTGCTCCTTTCCTTACACAATTTCGGAGCAGAGAATGCAGTCTCAATAGAGAAGTAGCTCACATACCTGCTGCGAGCTCTACCAAGATCGTTTCAGACGACTAAGGACCTACTATATGTTGCTAAGATGGTAGACACAAGACTGACCATAACCTTTGAAGGCGATACCACTCAACTTGTCACCACGGGAAAGCCAAAGAAGAACCTGTATTACCTCACGATCCGAGTACCTTCAGAGTAAGATCACCAGATCAACGAATCGATGGATATTGTATGGAACAAGAGACTGTATCACATGAATACAGTTGCTCTATACAATGCTAGCCGGAGCGGAGCATTCAGTGGTGTCGGTATCAAGGATGCAGCATGTTTGAAGTCCTGCGATGCCTACAACAAAGGCAAGATGTCACGTATACCATTCACTAAGGACTCTTTCAGAACGAAAGAACTCCTGGAACTGGTACACTTTGACATCTATGGACCATTTGATGTAGTCTTCCTGAGAGGTTCAAAGTACTACATCACATTCATCGACGACTTCAGCAAGTTTGCAGTCGTGTAATCTTTCCACAACAAGTCAGAGGCCCTAGACAAATTCACAAAGTTCGTGAATTGGGTGACAAGAAGGTGAAGCAGTTGAGAATGAACAGAGGAGGAGAATATGTCTCCAAACGCTTTGCAAAATACTGTACCAGTAAAAGCATACTTCACTTGAAGACTGCAGCCTACACACCACAGCACAATGGTGTAGCAGAGAGGAGAAATCGGACTCTCATGGAAGCTGTGAAATCAATGATGGCCTATTCAAAGGCATCAAATTTTTTATGGGCTGAAGCAGCTACAGCCAACTACCTACGGAACAGGACAAGTAGATCCAATGTTGCACATACCATGCTACACAAGGTTTGGTGGGGCAACAAACCAATTCTGACACGTGCACATTTTTGGATGCGTCACATATGCCAACATTTTAGATCAGAAAAGAAAGAAGCTGGACGAAAAGGTGGAGCAGGGATTCCTTGTAGGATATGATGTTTATTCATCATACTACAGGATCTACATGCCTGGATCAAAACTGTCAGAGACGTCAGATTTGATGAGTCAAAGACAATGGTTGACGGAAATCCAGTTGGGTATGAAATCTTGACTAGAGGCTACTATGACCTACCAACATCTACGGAGGGAACGGACAATGATCATCCGGAGGAAGATGCCGAAATTCTAGATGAACAGAGAGATTGTTCAGACGATGAGCAGCAAGACGTGCTACTTGTACCCACCAGGACACCTCTACTCACCACAGTTCAGCAATCATCAAAGGCAAGAGACTTGACAAAAGCAAGGCCATCGATCTGACTGCAGACACTCCAAGAAGATCCACGCGAGAGAGAAAATCACCTATCAGATTTGTGCCCAACAGCTTAGTCTCTATATCAGAGGAGTTCTGTGGATTTGACGGAGAACCTCAAACATATGAGAAAGTTATCAGTTGTCCAGATAAGGACAAGTGGATTAAAGCAATGGAAGACGAGATGAATTCCATGGAGCAGAACAATGTCTAGAATCTGGAGCCATTACCAGTAGATAGAAAGACTGTAAAGTGTAAATGGGTTTTCCAATACAAGTATGGACCTAATGGCAACGTATCAAAGTATAAGACCAGATTGGTAGCAAAAGGTTTCTCTCAGAAGTATGGTATTGACTATATTGAGACCGTTTCTCCAGTTGTAAAGCATTCATCCTTATGTCTACTATTTGCATATTTAGTAGCATACAGTCTCAAGATCCACATAGTGGATAAAAAGACCGCCTTCCTACATGGCGAGTTGAACGAGGAGGTCTATATGGACCAACCACCAGGATGGAGAGATCATAGTCATTGTTGTCTACATTGATGACACTTTGATACTGTCCAGAAGAGACGACCTAATTGCTCAGGCAAAGCATGACATTTCACAGTATTTTGAAATATCAGACCTAGGGGAAGCAAGATGCTACCTAAGATTGCAGATTGACAGAGATCTTGACGAAGGGAAGCTGTATCTTCACCAGTCAAGATATATCCAGAGAATCATTGACGATTTTCAGATGACAGACTGCAAGGGAGCTAATACGTCAATGGTAGCTGGAACAATCCTAACCAAGCAAGACTGTCCGCAGAATGTAGAAGAGTAAAAAGCCATGCAGAATGTGCCCTACAGGAGGTAATACACGTCCTGACATTGCTTATGCAGTTTTTAGAATGAGCCAGTTTAATATCAATCCAGGTCCTATGCACTGGAAGATAGCCAAAATAATTCTGCAATACCTTCAATAGACGAAGGACTATGGGCTATGTTTCAGCATAAAGTATTCCAGATCAAATCCTACTGTGATGCAAACTGGGCATCCCTAAAAGATGACTGCAAGAGCATCTCAGGAGGATGCACAATAGCAGTCGGAGTAGCCCTAATATGGATCAACAGGAAGCAGACCATAACTGCGCAATCATCCTACGAAGTAGAGTATGTTGCAGCAGCCAAGATGGCGAATGAGTTTACATGGCTCAAGCAGTTCCTTGATGAACTGGGAGAGAACTCCAACGAGCTGGTGCTACTGTTCATGGATAACATGTCCGCCATTCATCTGATGAAGGATCCAGTGTTTCATTTCAGGATGAAACACATTGCTATCAGATATTATCGGATAAGAGACCTAGTTGAGAAAGACAGGCTGAAGACTGAGTTTGTTCCAACGAAGCAGATGGTGGCTGACATCTTCATGAAGCCTCTTGACAAGGCAATGTTTGAGAAGCAGCGTGCAAGCTTAGGAATCAGAAAAATACCAGCTTTGAGAGAGAGTTGAAGAAACTTAGAGTTTCTATCTGTCAAAGCCTTAGGATTTTTCTTTAGTTTTTCCTTTGTTGTTTTAGCGACTGTGCATTTTGAATTATGTTTTGCACACTACATTTTTGAAATGTTTCGTTGCACAGTTCACATTTTTTGGTCATGAGAAAATTTCTTTCCTAGGTCTAAAACACTTCAAAAATAACTCTAGCAACTTTTCTCGACATATCGCATTTCGCATTTTTGCGAAAAAGGTGACATTGTCACAAAATGCCTATAAAAAGTGTTTAGGCCTACCGTTTTTCGCCTTTAAAAAAAAAGCGACACTTGCCCTTAGAAAAGCGACACTGATCTTAAAAATTGTTTCTGCCCTAAAGTCAACTTTTTCGCCCTTCAGAAAAAAAAAAAGCGACACTATCGGTCCACGATGTTCGAGTATCCATAAACAAGCTTTCAATAGTATTGACTTACAACAACATAGTGAAGTTTTTAGGATGTGTAAGAACAAACATTCTACAGTGTTAACAAAATAGTGATTCTGAATGTCATGATCACAATTAAGTGTAGAACAATTGGTTACGGTTCAACTACTCAAGTAATTCAACTACCGATTGGTTTAAAGACGATTTCAGCATCGAATTTTACGGACATACAACCACGACAATATGGTATTGTCTGAAAGATCTAATGAAAAGAAATGCATTAGCTTTAAACAAAACTGATTCTAGTCGTTGTCCTCCACTCATTAGCCGCCCGTTATACCCTGCCTTCACGCTGCAGACCTTCACATTTTGCCAAAAGACACCTTCGCGACTTTAAGGGCAAGTGTCACCTTTTCAAGGGCAGGTGTCGCTTTTTTCCGAAAGGTGAAAAATAGACAGTTGGCTAAAAAACTTTTCTAAGGCATTTGGAGACAGTGTATAGAACACATGACACATCCGACAAAGAGAGACTATCGACTGTAAATACAGAAGCACTCAGCACACAGATAGCACATGTAAGCAAAGAATAGTGAAATCTCAAAGACTCAAGACACTTCTCTGTTCTTCTGAAAACTCGATGGTTAACAATGGAATGTGTATGGAGTAGTAATAGAGGTTCGAGTGCGAATGTACGCATCTCTTGACCACCGATGTGTCGGTTCTTATTTATAATTAATTAACTAATTATAACTTTAAAAAATTACATTTGTATTATTTCTAATCATGTGGCGTCCGAATCACTTGGCTTGCTCCAATGAGAAACAAGCGCATGGAAGGTTACAACGTTTAAATGCAAATAGTCTACACATCAAGAATATTCTCTTTAGTGTTGGCCTTATCCTTAAGGTATGTCATTTCATCATTGTCCTTTGTTTAAAGGTCCTTCCTTTAAGTTCATTCGATATGTTGTGGCCCTTTGATATATCGTTGAACAATAATATTGACTTTGTTGCATCCTTTTGATATTTCTTCTTATTCGAATGATTGTCTTCATCATTTGGGTGTGTTGATTGTGCTTTTGCATCATAATGATATTATACTATAGGTAGTAAGGGCTTGGAAGGCAAGGCTAAACCCTGTAGAGGTTCAAATCCTCTTTCCTTGAACGATAGAAAACTTGAAGCAAGATCTGGTCTGAAAGAGTACTGAAAAAATTTGTAATGGAAAATCACCAATTAAAGAGGAATAAACTAGAAAACTTGAAAAATAAAAATTCAGAATTCTCTTGAAATTACTACTAACTTGTGTCAACTTTAATGCCTTTGCAAGGATCATTGCTCTAATACCATAAATGTCATGTGCCTATGCCTAAGCGATTAGAAAGCCAAATTGGATATGCCAATTCAAAGACGAACTATCCAACATGATAGAAAAAAGACCAAACAATGTAAGAGCATTGAGAATCACAGTAGATTAGCATTGAATGCCAAAAGGACATAGGCATCAAGAAAGACATGAAAACATCATCTGGGATAGTGGCACATGAGACCATAGCTTGGAAGAGTCCCATAGCTTCTATTCATAATGGAGTAGAAATTCACATGACTTTGAATGAGCCTAACATGTTGATCTATGGTAGAGTGGGTTTACTTAAAGAAAACCTCCACAACTTAACTATCTGTAAACGTTCACCTACCACTTTTATTTCATAATGGCCCTACTATTAGCTTGGAGGGGTCTAAGAGGGGTACAAATGATTTATTAATTTCTTTCAAAGCCCTGAAGCTTACAATCCTAAGTATCATTAGCTAATGTGCTAAGCCTAGCACATGACAATAATGGTAGAGGTGGGCGACATACAATGTGGGAAGAGATGAACTCTAAGTTGAAATTTCATGTTGGCCTCAAAATTGCCAAAATAACTCAACTAAACTAGTTGAATTTTTCGCACTCCATCTTCAACTAGTTTTAGCATAGATTTTGATAGTCCTCCAAGATGAGTTATATGCTTCATACACAAGTCCTTTCCCAATGCTTTGGTGAAGATATCAGCCGCACACTCCCTTGATGAGACATGTTGAAGCTTCACTTCTTTTGCCATGACTTGTTCTCTCACAAAATGATAAGCCCCTTCAATATGCTTGCTCCTTGCATGAAAAACAAGATTGCTTGCCAAACTTTGGCCTGAAAGGTTATCACAAAAGATGATTGGACACCTTTGAAAATCCAACAAGCTTCCAATGCTCCACACTAGGACCATGCATAAATTGACTTAATCTGCCAACACAATAGCTTAAATGAGGTCTTGTGATGTCCTTGAAGGACCTTTCATTACCTCTTATAGTGAGCTTTACATTTGACTCCATTGGTGTATCAATAGATTTAGCATCTACCGTATGAATTCTTTTAAGAATAGAATTAGCATACTTCTCTTGACAAATGAAAGTAGACACAGAAGTTCTAAATACCTCTATTCCCAAGATATAATGCAAAAGACCAAGATCATGCACCTCAAACTCTTTTTTTAGTGCCATCTTGATATCATCAATATCTTGATTGTTGCCTTCACTCAAAATGATATCATCCACATAGATTTGAGGAATAGTAACATCATTTTCAACAAATCTAAAAAAAGTGAATGATCATCCTCACTCATTATGAAGTTTTGAGAAAGTAGAAAAGTTTGCTTAGCATACCAACTTCTTGGTGCTTTTTTAAGCCCATAAAACTCTTTTGGAAAAAAAAAAACACACACGATTAGCTTGTGTGAAATGTAGCCCTCGAGTTGCTCCATAAAAACCTCCTCCTCAAGATATCCATTCAAGAATGCATTAGTGATGCCCAATTGCCATAGATCTCAATCCATAAAGTGTTGCAAGAGAAATAATGACACGAATGCTTACCATCTTTGCTGCAAAGTTCTCATCATAGTCAATACCATACTCTTGAACATAGCTTTTTGCCACCAACCTTGCTTTGTACTTGTTGATTGATCCATCTTGGTTTGTCTTCGCTTTGAAGATCTTGCATCCAATTGCTTTCTTGTCCTTACGAAATTCCACCAATCTCCATATATTGTTCTTCATAAGAGCTTGATACTCAAGATCCATTGCTTGGTGAATCCACTCCTCTTTTTGCCATGCTTCATCTACACATGTAGGTTCATCAAAAGAGGTTAGGAAAGCATAGTTTGTACCACCAACAACTTGCTTACGCTTTTCATCATAAAGTGAGCCTTAAAAGTTGTTGCCTTTGTCTTGATGTCCTCCTTGGCTTTTGACTTGCAGAAGGCTCTTCACCATCAACATCCAAACATTGTCATCAAGTCCATGTAGATCACCTTCTTGTCACCTTCAAATGACATCAATGATGAATAAAACTCCTTATGAAACGTCATATGTGATGTAGCTCCACTATCAAATCACAAAGGATCAATATCTCCATAATTAGCCAACAAACATGATGACAAAAGCATCATTTGAAATTTATTTATCAACTCTACCTATTACATTGAGGCTTTCACATCGAGAAACACTGATCAAAAGAGCACGCTGAAGATATTACTTAGGTTTTGAGGATATGCACACTCTAGTTCTTTTTTACATAACATCTATTGGTTATACTTGTATAGCTATGCACAATCTCATTAGATTTTATTTTGTATTTTATCAACGTAATAGCATTTATATCTTGTTATCTTACCTAATTAGCACATATATGCTCTTGACTTTGACTCTAACATCTACATCCAACTCTTAAGGCAACCTACATCCAACACTTGAAACAACTTGACCTGCGTCCCATCTTATCTAGCCTATCTCAATGATGCATGCTAGTTGGACGATATAACTTGGTACTTAAAATACAATCTTGAATGTAGCAAAGACCACATGCTAGAAACATTTTATTTTGCCTCAACTTATATAGTCGAGTACACATTATATGTAATAGTTGTGGGACTCTTATAAATCTCCATGTACACAACATATATGCTCTACAACATTCATAATCTGTCATGTACACCATTAGTCTCATATTAATCATTCTTCTTGATTATTTCTTGTTTGTTTTTTCAACATTAACTAGCTCTACGTTGTTTGTCATGTTCAAACACCATCGTCCTTCATGTTCCATCGACATTGTATGTCTTGCTCCAACAACATTGTCTATGTTACAACATTTTGTCCCATCAATTATTTGTCCTATCTATACATTGTTCGTCCTATCTAACATTTTGTCATGTTACAACATCCATGTCCCATCAATTATTTGTCCTATCTATACATTGTTCAACTAGAAGAACCAACTTTGGTACCAAGTTCAAACCTCCCTGGAAAACCAAAAAGCATTGTTCAACTAATATAACCAAGGAGGCTAGCTTAGTTGATTACATTGACATCCAAAATTTCTTTGAAAACCAAAATGCATTGTTCAACTTCAAAGACAAATTTCAATATTCCTCCCAACAAGATACATAGTCTACTACTATTTGTTTGGTACATCCTAGTTAGCTTCTTTCACTAAAGAATTTGTCTCCTATTTTCTACTACATCAATTAGTTTCTTTCTCTATATTTTGCTCTAAATGAACGTGATTTTAAAACAAACATGCTCTTAGTACCCTACATTCTTCGTATGATCTTCTACCTTTCTTGACATAGTTGTCTACACTTGGTGATATGCTTATTGGAATAATCAACCCACTAAATCACATAGAATCGAACCTAGGTGGGCAAGCACAATAACTCTCCTCATCACGTGGGTACACGTGGAATAATAGAGCATATAATTTGGGGGAAAAAGCCCAACTTGAGCACAATAATTTGACACACTGAAAAAAATCATTATGTGATATGGTTCCACATATAAGTAGACTTGCTCATTTTCAATCAATTTGTTAGAAAATTATTAGGATGACAAATCTTATTACACTTGAATAAAGCTTAATCATTGGAAAAGGTAAGATTTAAAAATGCCATTTAGAAAAACACCTGCATAACTACTAAAATATTTCACCCCATGCAAAGATGATAGGATTGGTATTTCATTATAAAACATTAACATGATTGTAATTCATGAGAGAAGCATTCGTCACTAGATTTAAGAAATATCCTATTGTTCAACTTGGAATATTAGAATCCAAAAGTCGATCTTAATACAATTAAGTGCTAGCCTAGATTTCTTCTTGTATCTAATCAACTCTTCTGCACCAAGAGGTTCATCCTGTTCACACACAAATTCACAAAGGTCTTGGAACATCATTAGTGGCTCCATTCCTAACCTTCCAAATGGAATAGTTTGTAGAGTTTAATCTTTCACTAGCTTCTAGAATGAAAGCACCAATTGATCCCATCTTATTAATGAATTCTACAAACACAAAATTGGTTTGATTGATTCTAGGAACTCACAAAGGTCTCTCTTGTAGTGTTACAGAGCTCTTGCTTTGAGTGCACATGATAAGACAGTATATATCCAAATAATTCAACTCAATTCCAGAAATGTCATCAGGTAACAAGCTAGAACAAACCTTCATGCACCACAAATTCAAAAAATTCCAAACCAGCACAATGGCATCAAAAATATTTGTGCAAGCATTCTATATCTCATCAGTACACCCACACATAAAGCTGCTATTTAAGATTCACAAGCTTATGTAAGTTCTCTACAGAACAGGAATTTACTTCTCAAGCACTAGACAAATTTTCAGGATTTAAAAAAGGCTCCAACGGAACCCTCCTAATCAATGACTTCAGAACTTTGCTGCCACCTTCAGCAAAAAATAATCTTGAAAAAAGTTCAAAGTTGGGAAGGGTACAATAAGAGAGAGAGAGAGAGAGAGAGAGAGAGAGAGAGAGAGAGAGAGAGAGAGAGATGAACTTAAACTTCATGAGGGTAAACGGCCAAAAAAATCTTTGATCACATATGATATAAAAAACAACTAATCATTTCTCAGTTTTAGACAATCTCAAGGTTGAGCTTTAATAGCTTGCTTTTCCTTGGATTTCTGAATTTTTAAAACTTTCTTAACAATTTTCTGCTCTTCCACCAAAAACGCCCTGATGATCCTGTGCCATTGCATTACAATCAAGAAAATAATGTGTTATGATACCACAATAGTTGTCAACCAATTGTTTTCAAGAAAAGCATGAAGTAGCGTTCACCTTTGCTTTGCTAAAATTACCTTTCACGTACAGCAGCACCGCACATGTTTCCACCATAGGCTCTATTGATAGTCTTTCTATGCCTATGAAGACGCGAAGTTTTGTATTCTGCAGGTCGCAAATGAGGAATCTACATCCAGAGAGAAGTAAACATCTCATAAGGCTTACACACATTGATATAATCCTCTAAAACTTATAGGTCGCACCAGTTGCTCAGTCATGAACTAATGTGCAACAACATAGAAGTTAACATTTCATCACTGGAAGTCAATACTGATGTATAATCGTCAACACTTACTCCCTGAAGTCGTTTTCCTGTGATGGAGCATTTTGGACCCTTGGCCCGCTTCTTTGCTGTCTGGAACACCAATCTGCCACCTACAGACATGAATAGTGTATTTCACTTTTCAAAAAAATAGATTTCAAAGCTCTAATCAAGTTTAAAACAAAATAATAGACTGTTGGAATGTCCTACTAAACAAACATATCATCCCTGTCAACCTAAAAACCATCTCCCACATTCTTCAATGAGAATTTCATTAATTTGACCTTTAGAAGTTTCAAAATGCCCACTTGTTGCTTCATTAAACATGGTTCTTAAGCAGGCCCATGGAAAAGTAATACTACTAGTATCATCCATTGAAAAAGAGCAGAAACAAAACACCCAGAAGTACATCCTCCATCAAACACCAAAAACTTAAACCTAATCATCATGATCTGATATGTTTGAGATTCCTGATTCTCAGAAACATGATCAGGTTTTATCCATAAAGCTCAAAATGAACAACAAGAGTCAAAGGAGGGAAGACACGCAACTGCTAGTGTTACAAAAAGCTCCACTCCATTTTAAGACTTTCATTTTGACAACTGTACTTTCTTACATAGTCCCTTTAATGACATGGTAAATGCTTGTTGTCAGAGAATCATTCGCGTCAGCATAAGAATAAGTTCTGATGACCGTCATGATAAATCTCATTATTCAACTAGCGAGCAGAAAGAAAATACCTATGAAATACAACCTCCATAATCTTTTAACCACCCTAAACCCAAGCCTAATCATCATCATATGAGCTGCTTGAAATTCCTGCTTCTCAATTACATGCTCAGAGGCTTTATTAAGGCAACAGAAATAATAACATAAACAGTCAAAGAAAAAAAAACACACAGCTGGCTATCATTTTCAGCGACGATACTCAATGTAATGACTTTCAAATTAATAACTCTATCTTCTAAAGTAGTCCACTGTTAGAAAGTCAATCGCATAGGCATAGCAATAAGTTCTGATGACCATCGTGATAAATCTCATCATTCAAATACCATTCATGTAATGAACAGAGAAAAAGACAGCATTATCCATTCATGGTAACATACTTGTTGTCAGAGAGTCAATTGCATCAGCATGACAATAAGTTCTGATGACCATCGTGATAAATCTCATCATTCAGATACCGTCCATGTAACGAACCAGAGAAAAAGACAGCATTTTCCATTCATGATAACAGACTTGTTGTCAGAGGGTCAATTGCATCAGCATGACAATAAGTTCTGATGACCATCGTGATAAATCTCATCATTCAACTACCGTCCACCCAAAATATGAAATGAACGAAATTATTTGTTCAGCTCACAGTGATAATCCATTTCATAATAAGAATACAAAGACTTGTTGCTAAATCAAAGTATTAGCAGACTTCGACCTTGCTTAAAAGCTCTGAACCATTGCAATTCCAAAAAACCTGTGGATGAGTTAGACTATGGACTAAAAAACGAAAATTTTCCTGAATCAAATGAATAATTCAAACGATTTTTTTTTCAAAAAGAAATGACTGCGGAATGCAAAGAAGCAGAATAATGGTGTAGAACAAGAAAATAATGAATTCAAATGTAACTTCATAACAAAAAGTATCACCGGTAATCAGAAAGAAAAACCTTTGATATGCCTGGAAAAGGCACACTGACTGGGTTTATGTGGCTGCACATGACTGGAAATCAATCCACTCAGCCACTCAATGAGTACATAAAAGAGAAAATGGCAAGCCCAACGTATGACCATACAATCCAGCTAAATATGGAGATATTGTTACTGAGCCGATTTTTCCGCTTTCACAATGTTGGAAACGTGGAACAAACTTTTTTTTTATAATTCATTAGCAGGTGCGGAGTACAAAGAATACTGGGAGGTTGCTTATCCTTAAGCTTTCCTCGATGTGAATGAGAGTTAATATAAATACGGCATTAACGTTTCTTTTGAGACTTGCCTACGGGAGAAATGGAGAAAAGGAAGCTAATTAGTATTTTCCGGAAACATAATAATAGTTTCTGCAAAAATCATGTCAAATCAGGTTTATGCATCGGCTAAAAGCTTTGTGCAGATGCAAACCGTAACTCTTTAACAGAGACCTGATATGCACATCCCAGAATTAACAAGGTGTGTTAGAAAAAGCAAACTTTCAAAAAACGTAAGTAAAATCTGGTGTTCAGGGAGATTTCTCTAGCTTAATTATACGATAAAACGACAAAGGATTTTTGGGAAATAAGACTTGAACAAAAGCAACTCTACAAGAGCCAGACCCGTGCCATGGAATCTGTAAAGCGCATCAGATAGACAAACAGAAAATCGGCCAACAAACGTTACAGGAACTGCCAAGCTACAAACCAAAAGCCTCAGAATGAAAAGCAAGGAAGAAAGTGGCCTACTGCATCCGCATACCAGGGGTTTTCACCACACGAGTCTGATTTGATCGTGTGGCATAGCTATGGCGCCGTCTGTAGGTCAGCCGCTGCACCATCTTGCTCTACCTTATCCTTCCTGTTATCACGATCCTCTCGCTCACTATCTCGCTTGCTCCTGAAAACCTCGACGTTTCTAAATGCGACTGAACCGAATGGCATGGAATGTATGCCCTAATATCGACGGCATCAGTTCTTTCCATCCAACGGCTCTCTTTGACATTAACTTTTGTGAGGGAAGGGAGTTTAGGGCGAAAAAGTTTGCTATGGTCTTCACTCCAAAAGGAAATAGTGCAATATACACCTACTAGCTACGGATTTAGGCCGCTTTACCATATTTGGCACACACTAGAACAGGTAAACATCAAGCAAAATTTGACAAAAGATAGACCATTCACATACTTTTTAGGAGATCTATGAGAGAGAATATAGTTTGTTGTGAATAAAATGAGATTCACAAATTTCTATTGGGTCGTGTGTGCCCTAAAACTTTAATGACGGAGCAAATGACATGTTGGTGTAATCTCGAATGTTTTGGTGAGAGAGCTATCTTAAATGTTTGAGAGAGTGAGATCGAGAGAGAGGGAGGTGGGGGAGCGCGATCAGTTGAGAAAGAAATAAAAAAAGAAAGCTTTATTGGTGCGGGGGCTTGGTTGTCGGCTCGGCCCGTCATTCCATCCTTTCGGTTGTCTTCGTCTTCACCACTGCTCTTCGTCTTCGCTTGGGGATCGCCAATGATTAGTATTGGTGCCGAAGTGACACTTTTCTTAAGCAACTCAAAACAATTATTCATATCCTCCGTCCACACCACTAGTGGACCCTTAGCCCTCCGGCTTAGCTTCTTATAGCCTTTCAAGGCCTGGTAAGGGAAAATGCCAATCGAGCAAATTGGGGAATATGCCGACGGAAAAAATCCACAAACCCCTAAGGTACAAATGTTAATGTTCATTGATGGGTTACCAAAAGATTATCAAGTGGATGTTCGTAGAAACCATCTAAAAACCCTAGAAGATGCTATTAGGGCTGCAAAATACTTTGATGACACACCTAAGCCACCTAGGGGTCAACAACCTAATGAGCAGAAAAAAGGTTTTCAATTTAAGAGGAAGGATAGGGAAGTTGTTAGTGAAACACATCCCAATTCCAACAATCCTAAGAAGACCAAGAAATACTTTAAAAATCATCATGGTGGCAATGATAAAGCTGAAGCTCATAAGAAGACCTTGTGCTTGAAGTGCAATGGCGAGGGTCACCTTGCACGTGATTGCGTCAAAAAACAAGCTTCAACCTCAGGTAATCTATCTCGAAGTAATGAGATGGATGTTTGTTTTCTTAGTTCTTTAGTTTTTGGTCCTAATGACCTTATTTGCATTAAAGGTAAAGTTAATGATCAAGTTGTTAATGTTCTTTTTGACACGGGATCCACTCATGACTTTATTGATGTAAATTTGGTGCAGACGCTAAACCTTCCTACCAGAAAAAGTGAAAAAATACCGTGTGACAATGGCATCGGAAAGTGATTCCGATTTGATGGATTTTATTATTCCTGATGTAGAATTGCACATTCAGGATTATTCTGAAAAACTAGAATTCCATGCTGTTCAATTAGCTAATGTAGATATTGTTCTTGGGCAACAATGGCATTTTGATAAGAACAAGTCATTGAGAATTAATTTTGTTGAAAAATCTTTATCTTTTATGCATGAGAATTTTTTTAAGTAAGATCAAGACTAGTTTAAGTGTTGACACTAAAAATGTTAACCCTTATTTTAAACAGGAACTTAATTCTATTATGAAGAATTCAGATTTTAAAGTTTATTCATGTTTTCATAATGATATCATTTGCTCCAATAATGAGGAACTTAACATAAATGCCATGAATATACCCAGTGAGAACATTACAGAATTTGAAGTCTTTAATGAACTTAGGCAGGAATTCAATGATGTTTTTTTAGACCTTCCTGTAGGTTTACCACCAGAAAGGACAGTTGATCATAAAATTGACCTAATACTTGGAGCAATTCCAATCACACAGCGTCCTTATAGAATGAGTGCATCAGAAGAGGCTGAGGTAAATAGGCAATTACATGATTATCTGAAAAAGGAGTGGTTACAACCTAGTAAGTCTCCTTGGGCATCACCATTGGTTCTGGTGGCCAAGAAGGATGGGACTATAAGGTTTTGCGTCGACTATAAGAAATTGAACAAGGTAACCGTTAAGAATAGATATCCACTGCCATGGATGGATGATTTAATAGACTATCTTGGTGGTGCTGGGTACTTTACCAAGATAGATCTAAGATCGGGCTACCATCAGATACGCATTAAGGCAGAAGATATACAAAAAATCAGGATTCAAACTCGCTTTGGTCACTATGAATTTTTGGTGTTGCCTTTTGGTTTGACCAATGCACCGGCAACTTTCCAACAAATGATGAACGATTTGTTCAGGCCATATTTGGGAAGATTCGTAGGGGTATTCTTAGATGATATCCTAGTGTTCAGTAAGACTTTGGCGGAACATAAAGAGCATCTTAGGGTTGTCTTGGACATTCTAAGAAGGGAAAAGCTCTTTGCCAAGGAGTCTAAGTGTGACTTTTTTGTTAAGGAATTGTCTTTTTGGGCATAAGATTTCCGAATGGGGGGTGGAGATTGAAGCTGATCGTATCCAGAGGGTTATTGATTGGCCTATTCTCACCATAGTTTGAGAAATCAAGTCTTTCTTGGGGTTTGTGGGTTTTTTCCATCGGCATATTCCCCAATTTGCTCGATTGGCATTTCCCCTTACCCTGGCCTTGAAAGTCTATAAGAGGCTAAGTCGGAGGGCTCAGAGTCCACTAGTGGTGTGGACGGAAGATATGAATAATTATTTTGAGTTGCTTAAGAAAAGTGTCACTTCGGCACCAATACTAATCATTGGCGATCCTAATAAGGATTTTGTGGTTAGGACCAATGCCAGTGATTATGCTATTGGAGCTGTTTTAATACAGGATGGACATTCTGTGGCTTATGAAAGCAAGAAACTCAATCCTGCTCAGTCTGGGTATTGTAACTATGAGAAGGAACTGTTTGCAATTGTTCATTCCTTGAAAATTTGACAACATTATTTGTATGGAGCCAGATTTGAAGTTTTGACGGATCATCAGACTCTTCGATATTTCTGTGATGCTACAAATTTAAAGGGGAGGCAAGCTAGATGGGCTGAGCTGATGCAAATCTTTGACTTTTCTATACGTTATTGTAAAGGAAGTCAAAATACTCTAGGATGCTTTGAGTCGGTTACCGGTTATTAATAAGTTGTGCTTTACTATTATAAAATCGGAGTTGTTTCAGTCTCTTCAAGGACTATATGAGTCCAATCCTTTTTTTGGAAAGTGTTGACAGCAAGTACTTTTGGAGGCCGATTCAGGTTTGCAAGATTCCTCGAATCAGGGAAAGACTGAAACGAATTTTCTAATTCAAAACAGGATTTTGTTTCATAAAGGAAAGGTGTGTGTACCGGAGAATGACACTGTAAGGGCCCAAATCTTGCATGAGTGTCATGATAGTCCATGCGCAGGACATCCGGGTATACAAAAAACACTTGACTTAGTTCGAAAGCAATTTTGGTGGCCTAAGATGAAAAGTCAGGTAGAGGCCTATGTACTTAAATGTACTAAGTGCCAGTTAAATAAAGCAGAGAGGCTAAAAGCTAGTGGCCTATTACATCATTTAGATATTTTTTACCGGAAAGTGGAAAAGTATATCTATAGATTTTGTGGTCGGGCTTCCACTTACAGGGAAGGGCCACGATTCGGTTTGGGTCATTGTTGACAGACTTACGAAGTTTGCTCAATTTATCCCAATGAAAACTATTGTTAAAGCTTCAGAACTAGCTCAACTGTCTGTTGAGAAGCATTTTCGATTGTACGGGCTACCTTGCAATATTGTCAGTGACCGTGACCCAAAATTCATTGGGAATTTTTGGCAAACAGTATTTGAAAAGTTGGAAACAACTTTAAGTATGAGTTCTACAGATCATCCGGAATCAGACGATCAAACGGAAAGGACCAATCGGACGATGGAGGATATGATTCGAGCATATGTGGGCCATTGGCAGTCTGATTGGGAACAATACCTTCCACTAGTGGAATTTGCATATAACAGTGCAAAACATTCAGCGACCGGATTCAGCCCTTTCATGCTTATGTATGGTTTTCAACCTCGATCACCAATTAGTGTTGGCATGAAAAACCTGCTGGTGCAAGTCGCAGCTGATTTCCTTGCTGATATGCAAGAAATATTACAGCTGGCTAAAGATAGCATAAGAAGTGCCCAGTATAGGGCAAGACACTATGTTGATCTATCTCGGACGCACAAGATATTCATGGTCAAGGACTAGGTATTTTTTAGAGTCTCTAGTCACTCTAGGGGCTTGAAAACTATTAAGTGTGAAAAGTTGGCGCCTAGGTATTGCGGTCCTTTTAAGGTTATTCAAGTGATAAACAAGGTCGCATACAAACTAGGCCTTCCAGCTAACATTGGAATTCATCCTATTTTTCACGTTAGTAAGTTGGAATCTTTGTTGGGGGTTGGGAAGACCCTGGTCCCTGTGAAAGATCTAGTGGAACTTCTTTTTGATGAGTCGTGTGAGTGGACCACCTAAACCCGAGGCGATTGTTAATAGTCGACAGAGGACTCTACGGAGTAGAGTGCTTCGGAAATTTTTAGTTAGGTGGAGGGGCAAATCAGAAGAGGAGGATACCCAAGAAAAGGAGGCTGATCTCCAGAAGAATTTTGCAAACTTTTTCTACAAGGAAAAATTTAAGTTTAGCGGGAAGGAATGTTACATACCTATGTAACTAGCAGTACTTCAAACCCCTAATAGTCCATTTAGTGTTGGGGGCTAAATGGCAAAGTACCCTTAAAATTAAGGATATGTGCCCTTGGAGAAGGGCATGCAAGTGACTATACCTTAGTCGGAGGTAATGGAGTCACGTGACCCTTGGATAAGGGACACCCTTAATATTAAGGATAAGTGTCTTAGATTAAGGTACTAGTATTTTTGGTTAAGGGAAGGTAGGTGTCTATGCCTTGGATGGAGGTATGGAACCTAGAGAGGTGTTAGAAAGTCATTGGATGACTATTTTTCTAAACCTTGGGCCTCAACCTTGAACAATATCACTTTATTGGTCTAGGACCAAAATATACTTGCACAACTTGGGCAATGGGACCTAGCAGGAGGGTGCCCTTCCAAAGTGTCCATTGAGTTCCCAACTCCCACAAGAAAGACATTCAAAGAGTCATAGGCTATGGAAGAAGTCTCTTGACATTCCATAAGCCTATGGAGGCTCTTGGAGATTCTTTAACTCCCCTAGGCTTCTCTCTCTCTCATTGGATGAGCATGGAACTCCATAGTGCATTGGAGGGGTCCATGGGCCATCTATATGAGGTTAGGGGAGATCTCTCTTGTTTGCTTTGCTTATGCTCTAGTGTTGCTACTAGTGTGTAGAGTGATTTCTTGTGGTAGTATGCTTAAGGTTTGGATCTTGCTTATGGTATGGGACATAAGTAGGGTTTGGATCTTGAGAATACTATGGAGTGTTGTGGTATGCTTGTGATTTGTTTATGGTTAGCAAGGGGGTGCTAGATAGGTCTTGCTTGGAGCTTGGATCTAGCTATGACAACTTTTACAAGTAGAGTGAGGAAGTCCTCCAAATCCAAGGTAGAGTCTCCAAATGTCCTCCAAGCAACCTGTAGCTTCAAGATGCTCCCCAACTCCAAGCTAGGATGCCTCCACCTACAACCTCAAGTATTTACCACCCAACCATAGATAGATCCAAGCTCCAAGCAAGACCTATCTAGCACCCCCTTGCTAACCATAAATAAATCACAAGCATACCACAACACTCCATAGCATACTCAAGATCCAAACCCTACTTATGTCCCATACCATAAGCAAGATCCAAACCTCAAACATACTACCACAAGAAAGCACTCTACACACTAGTAGCAATACTAGAGCATAAGCCAAGCAAATAAGAGAGATCTCCCCCTCCCAATGGGTGCCCTAATACCCTCATATAGATGGCCTATGGACCCCTCCAATGCACTATGGAGTTCCATGCTCATCCAATGAGAGAGAGAGAAGCCTAGGGGAGTTAAAGAATCTTCAAGAGCCTCCATAAGCTTATGGAATGTCAAGAGACTCCTTCCATAACCTATGACTATTTGAATGCCTTTCTTGTGGGAGTTGGGAACTCAATGGACACTTTAGAAGGGCGCCCTCCTACTAGGTTCCATTGCCCAAGTTGTGCAAGTATACTTTGGTCCTAGACCAATAAAGTGATATGGTTCAAGGTTGAGGCCCAAAGTTTAGAAAAAATAATCATCCAATGACTTTCTAACACCTCTCTAGGTTCCATACCTCCATCCAAGGCATAGACACCTACATGCCCTTAACCAATGACACTAGTACCTTAATCTAAGACACCTACCCTTAATACTAAGGGTACCCCTTATCCAATGGTCACGTGACTCCATACCTCCGACTAAGGTATAGTCACTTGTCTGTTCTTATCCAAGGACACATAACCTTATTCCTAAGGGTACCTTGCCATTTAGCCCCCGACACTAGATGGACTAATAGGGGTCTGAAGTACTGCTAGTTACATAGGTATGTAACATCCCTTCCCCCTAAACTTAAATTTTTCCTTGTAGGAAAAAATTTGAAAAATTCTTCTGGAGATCAGCCTCCTTTTCCTTGGTATCCTCCTCTTCTGATTTGCGCCTCCACCTGACTAAACATTTTCGAAGCACTCTACTCCGTAGAGTCCTCTGCTGGCTATTAACAATCGCCTCGGGTTCAGGTGGTCCACTCACGGACTCATCAAGAAGAAGTTCCACTAGATCTTCCACGGGGACCAGAGTTTTCCCAACCCCCAACGAGGGTTTCAACTTACTAATGTGGAAAACATGATGAATTCCAACGTTAGCTGGAAGATCTAGTTTGTATGCGACCTTGTTTATCACTTGGATAACCTTAAAAGGACCGCAATACCTAGGCGCCAGCCAACTTTGCACACTTACCAGTTTTTTAGTCCCTAGAGTGATTAGGGACCCTCAAAAACACCCAGTCGTTGACTATGAATCCCTTGTGCTTCCGAAATAGATCAGCATACTGCCTTGCCCTGACTTAGGCACTACTTATGCTATCTTTAACTAGCTGTAACATTTCTTGCATATCCGCGGTTGAAAACCATACATAAGCATGAAAGGGCCGAATCCGGTCGCTGAATGTTTTGCACTATTATATGCAAATTCCACCAATGGAAGGTACTGTTCCCAATCAGACTACCGATGGCCCACATATGCTTGAAGCATATCCTCCATCGTCTGATTGGTCCTTTCCGTTTGACCATCTAATTCTGGATGATCTGTAGAACTCAAACATAAAGTTGTTTCCAACTTTTCAAATACTGCTTGCCAAAAATTCTCAGTGAATTTTGGGTCATGGTCACTGACAATATCGCAAGGCAGCCCGTACCGTCAAAAAAGCTTCTCAACAAATAGTTGAGCTAGTTCCGAAACTTTAACAGTAGTTTTCGTTGGGATAAATTGAGCAAACTTTGTAAGTCTGTCAACAATGATCCAAACCGAATCGTGGCCCTTCCTTGTACGTGGAAGCCCGACCACAAAATCCATATACTTTCTCACTTTCCGGTAGGAATATCTAAAGGATGTAATAGGCCACTAGCTTTTAGCCTCTCTGCTTTATTTAATTGGCACTTAGTACATTTAAATACATAGTCCTCTATCTGACTTTTCATCTTAGGCCACCAAAATTAGCTTTGAACTAAGTCAAGTGTTCTTTGTATACCCGGATGTCCTGCGCATGGACTATCATGACACTCATGCAAGATTTGGGCCCTTACAATGTCATTCTCCAGTACACACACCTTTCCTTTATGAAACAAAATCCTGTTTCGAATCAGGAAATCTGTTTTAGTCTTTCCCTGATTCGAAAAATCTCGCAAACCTGAATCGACCCCCGAGAGTACTTGTTGCCAATACTTTCCAAAAAAGGGATCAGACTCATATAGTCCTTGAAGAGACTGAAACAACTCCGGTTCTATAACAGTAAAGCACAACTGATTAATAACCGGTAACCGACTCAAAGCATCCGCTAGAGTATTTTGAGCTCCTTTACAATAACATATAGAAAAGTCAAAGATTTGCATCAGCTCAGCCCATCTAGCTTGCCTCCCATTTAAATCTTTAGCATCACAGAAATATCGAAGAGTCTGATGATCCATCAAAACTTCAAATCTGGCTCCATACAAATAATGTCGTCAAATTTTCAAGGAATGACCAATTGCAAATAGTTCTTTCTCCTAGGTACAATACCTAGACTGAGCAGGATTGAGTTTCTTGCTTTCATAAGCCACAAAATGTCCATCCTGCATTAAAACAGCTCCAATAGCATAATCATTGGCATTGGTCCTAACCACAAAATCCTTATTAGGATCGCCAATGATTAGTATTGGTGCTGAAGTGACACTTTTCTTAAGCAACTCAAAACAATTATTCATGCTTCTTCTGATTGACTAACCTAGACTCTAAGCCTTGGTTTCTTTGATTAGTTTGAAGAAGTTGCTTATTAGTGGCTTGAATTTGTTGGTATAAAAATTCAAGAGCTTGTGCCACATTGGATGGGTTTGATAGATCAAATGTTGGGTTTTCAATGGTTCGATATGATTGGGGTTGCTTGTGTGTTTTCCTATTATGCAAATACAACAAGAAGTGCTCAAATAAGAATGATAGAAATGCTTCAATTGTTATATCCAATGCAAATAAAAAGTATTTACTTCTATTCATTCAATCTTATTGTTTGTAAGCTCAATCCAAGCCTACTATTTGCAAGCTTAATCCAAGCTTAAGAGGAAAACACCAAAAAGCTACATTTGCCTTAATCAAAAGCAAAAATGAAAACCAAATCTTTATGTAAACTTCAATTAACTAATCCAAGCTAATGTTTACATAAAGTTCCCATTCCAATTCTAATTCCATTTGTCATTTCAAAAGCAACCAAAGTTTTCACATTTCTCACTATTCTAGATTTCCAAAACCATGAAACTAGTGTCTAGAAATGGATAACTAAGCTTTGTGAAAACTTCAATTTTCAAATCTGATTTTCAGATTTACAGGTCTGAAAATTAGAACTTCATAATGAAAAAAAACAGATGTTCAAAACTTGTTTTATGCACAAAGTTACACTACCATTCCCTTCCTACATTGCCATCTTCATAAAACTAGGAGATAGAAAGGTGTAACTAATGAAGTTTGAATGAAAACTTCACTTTTCAGATCTGATTTTCAGATTTACAAGTCTAAAAAAACATAACTTAAAAATGAAAATCAGAACTTCAAACATTTCATTTATGCAAAAAAAAAAAAAAACACTAGTTTTGATCAAAACACATAGCTAGAATCAATTTTTTTGCCAAAAAAAGTTTGTGTATGTAGAGGAAGACTTTCTCTACCCATCCCACAAATCTTTTTTCAGAACTTTTAAAAAACCAAAGCCCACTTTAAAACTTCTCTAACATGATAAAAAAATTAGCCCCTAAACAACTCTATAAGCATCACTACTCTCTTCCAAAGAGAACTAGATTCATTGGGTACTTCAACTACAAGCTTCCTACAACTCAAAAAGCCTATAATCTTTCCCAAAAAAATTTTTAGTTGGTGATCTTAATAGAACTTGAAGAAGGTTACAAAGGTTATCATCCTTTGTCTAGCTCCGATACCACTTTTACAAGTAGAGGTGAGGAAGTCCTCCAAATCCAAGGTAGAGCCTCCAAATGTCCTCCAAGCAACCTGCAAGCTTCAAGATGCTCTCCAACTCCAAGCTAGGATGCCTCCTCTTGCAAGTAAGGATCTGCAAGCCTAACACAAAGATAGATAACAAGCTGGCCTCAAGTATTTACCACCCAACCATAGCTAGATCCAAGCTCCAAGCAAGACCTATCTAGCACCCCCTTGCTAACCATAAACAAATCACAAGCATACCACAACACTCCATAGCATACTCAAGATCCAAACCCTACTTATGTCCCATACCATAAGCAAGATCCAAACCTCAAGCATACTACCACAAGAAAGCACTCTACACACTAGTAGCAACACTAGAGCATAAGCCAAGCAAACAAGAGAGATCTCCCCCTCCCAATGGGCGCCCTACTACCCTCATATAGATGTCGCACAGTTCGCATTTTTTGCACTTTTTCGAAAACTGCGACACTTGCCTTCGACTTCTTCCGTTCAACTATTTTGAAGAAGTCAACCTGTTTACAATTCAACGGTATAACTATTTTCAAATTTAGCATAAACTTTCTATTAGACTGTTTTTGCATCTAGCAGCTGATTGTAACGGGAGAGCTGTTCCGCAATATTCATGCTCTCTTCTCCGTTCGCGCTCTTCAATCTCCCTTGCCCCATCAGATTGGTATCAGAACGTAGTTCAAATAATCCAAGAGATTAAGTTTGTTCTATTTGTATTATTGTTATCATGTCTCATATAGGTAACTCTTCGTCTTCATCATCCAACGAGTCTAGAAACATTGACAAGTTCAATGGTTCTAACTTCTACATCTGGAAGTTAAAAATCCGGATCATGTTGATAGATAGATATCTTTGGAATGTAGTAGAAGGTGCAGACCAAGCAAAGGCATAGAAGATCAAAGAGTAGAAGGCCTTAACATGTATCACAATCAATCTGGTCGACTCCCAAATATCCCACGTTACCACATGCAAAATCTCTAAGTATGCATTAGATTTGTTATCTAATCTCTATGAGACTCATGATGTAACTACTAGATTACATCTTAGAAGGAAGTTCTTTACTCTTAGCATGTCTGATTCTACTGCCATCACTTCTCACATCAACAGCTTCAAGTCTTTATTGGATCAGTCATCAGCTGTAGGATGGTCTTTTCAAGATGATGATACTGTTATGACCTTTGTTTTCTTCTCTTCCAAAGCCTTATGAGCACTTTGTGGTGATGATCTCCACACAACCCGACCTCACTCTTCACAAGAATGATCAAGAAGCTCAATGGATGCATGAAACTCGTGAAGGCTCTTCTCATTTCAGCATGGAGTTGATACAATTCACAAAAAGCTCCTCTTCACAAAGAGGGAGCCTCTTAAATAAGCAAGAGAGCTCCTTAGGTGGCATCCTAGTGGAATTTCCACATTTCACAAATTACAAGTGGAATAATGCACTCCACTAGAGGTCACCATCAAAAGGTGGCTCACTCTACTTTCTTTAAGAGGGGTCTACTTGCATTTATTACATTTGCTTAGAAATACTAGTTCCTACATGGTCATTCCATCTTCCAGGATTCACCACGAGGCTTACACAATTCTTGCATGTCTTTCCTAGCTAGTATTTCTTGGCTCTCATACTCGGATCTCAATCTTCATTAGTCTCGTCTTCTCAAAGACCTCCTCGGTCTAAGGTGAGAGGTGCTCTTGAGTTGCTCTGTCCGAGTATCTTGGGAATTCGTCAAAATCAACCAACATCATCCCACCCCTAATGTGTTGCAAGACCCACTGCAACTCATATTGGACGATGTCGCTCCGCTTTGCATTGGCATCTTTGATCGTCACTTGGAAAAACATAGATCCTCGTTCGCTTACATAAAACCAAGTGCTTATTGTCGCCAGTTTTTATCACAAAATTTGTTTTCACAAATTGTCGCAGTTTAACCAGAATGTCTTATTGCTGCAATTGGTTGACATTCTTGCAATTGGAGAGCTCTCAGCAGCTTCACAACTTGCATGCTCGAGTGCTTTCCATGTGTCTCTTTGTTTTGTCACTTGTATCTGCCATTGACGGTTTCATCTTTGGTCTCTTGGAAGATTCTAACTTCTGGGAGGTCTGTATCCTCCATTCACCTATGGGTGTTTCCGTGGTTCTTCTCTCACTTGAAGTTCCAGTCTCAAGGAAAACATTTGATCTGCAGGTTACACAAATTTTAATTATCAGTCTGGTGGTAGGAACAGTTTTGGATGGACGGTTTGGTAACGGTAAGGAAACATGAAGAAGGCTTGGTGGTAGGGTGAAGGAACTAATAGTTCTACAGTTGCAGTCTTGGACCCTTGCAATGTCGAGCTTTGACCACTACTTGTTGGGTGAAGAATTCGCTTTATTTTGCAGGTTCACGGTTGTCTTCACCTTACTTTTTTGCAACTCTTCCTTTTGATCCATTACTTTTGGATCTCTTTGGGCTTTATAAGAGAGGATTCAACTACCAATACTCTAGAGAGTTTTTTTTTATCAAGATTGATCTAACTCATCTGTTGCTTAGTTTTGTCCTTTCCTCCTCAGCTTCCTGGATCTTTCTCTTTATTTGTTCTGGCTGCTTCGCCTACTTTTGTAGGTCTTTTTTGGTTGATCAACCATTGTAGGTGTTAATTGGTCTCGGCAAGACATTTGCAATGATCTTTCAATTACTTCGGTAGGACTATAAAAACTAGGGATTTCTCAGAAGAACAGTAAACTGATGATAAACAAACAGATGGAAGGGAGGGTGGTGGTAGAAGTAGAAACTCGAGCTACCATAGGAATTACCATTTGTACTTTACATGCCACATTTAATGCATGAAAAGACTATGTGGCACAATTAGACATAGTGAGGTGGCTTGGATAAGTCTAGATAGCTTGAGAGGTGGATCCACAACTCCAATTCAACTCAAAGTAGGAGAAGAGTCCATGGATCTATATATATGTGATGTACTCTCATTGAGAAATGATGAAATTTGTGTGTAATGCAAATTTGGAGACAAGCTCTTTGAGCCCTCTCTCTCTCCACGAGTTTTGTACCTTCTATTTTCTCTCTCTAGTCGAGTAGAGGCATTTATGATGCTTTGTCTTATGTTTTGTTGACAGATTTTGCTTGTAACACAATAATATTGCTTGTATGATCAGCTTTCCTATTTACAACCAATGCTAGTCTGATCTTTATGGTGTTATTGTGCTTAGGAGATAAAAAATACATGTGTAGGGCATCCCACACGTGTGAATTCAGCACAAAGCTGATCTTGGGTGTCCTCGATCGGCTTCGACTCATGGACAGGAGCACGTGGTGCTCTTCTTTCCCTGGATTCGTCAACATTTGATCCTTCGTCTCTTCCTTGATGGCATCAGACATAGCTAATTTGAGGCTCATATATTCATCATTTGATTTAAGCTCGCGTCTAATCCATCTTGGAAGGCCGACTAAAAACCAGATGATGAGCATCTGTTCAAAGGGTTGTTCCTGTACTTGACTTTTGAGGCATTTGAAACGCTCGATATAGTCTCATACACATTCATCTTTTTCCATCTTGATGCTACTCAATTTGACAAAAGGGCTCTCGATCAAGCGAAAGGGCTTAAAAAGCTTGATAAAGGATTCTTTCAAAATTGACCAGTTTGTCTTTTCGTCACGATCAAGGTTGAAAAACCAATCACGTGCTTTAGCAATCATGGTCATCGGAGCACATCGACACATCATCTTGCATTGCAAATATGCTCACCAAACCTTTGAGCAAAAGTTCCTTCAACAAGCATAGAGCCAACCTTGGAGTTATACCAAGATCCATGTTCAAATCAATATAGATCATTTTTAGGAGGAGTGTTAAAATTGAAAAACAATCCATATTGATTTCTTGGCTTGCTACAAATGTTGTACCATGCAAGTATGTAGCTCATTAATGAAAAATGCCAAGTTTGGCCTACATAGAACTCGAGCTACATGGCTATATTATCTAGTTTGATAAATGCAACTTGCATATAGTTTGTAGACATAGAATTAACATGATTATGCTTGTAGAAACTCATGGCAACTCACATGCATTAATTGTAAGTGATCCATAGTGACATGCAAGGCATGCACAAAGTTTAATGGACACATGCATGATGATTTGGACATTTCTAGTTAGAACTAGTACACTTGTAAAAAGTTGGTAGAATTTCATGCATGACAAGTGACAAATGTCACATAGACTCTAGATGTCATTTTGGAGTGGATAGATATGGTTCTACCTCGAGCTACCTCAATCTCCATAAATATGTGTAGCTCTCCACACAATCAATAATGAAGAACCAAAGTTTTGTGGCTATCTCATGCCATTTTGGATCTAAACAAATATTGCTTGTTATCTCTCTAGCTCTCTCTCTCTCTCTCTAACTAGATTGTGGATTAGCCATTTCTTCTGAACTAGATTTTGTTGATCAATCTAGAATCAGGATATAGTGCCAATCACAAAGCTTAATTAAGATCAGTCACTCTTGTGGACATTCCCCACATGTGTGAATTCTGGAAATTTTGTCATCATTAAGATATTGAATGATTAAAATTCAACTCTGAGTATCCCAGATACTCTTTTGAGTTAAACGCTCATGTTTCTAGCATCATATGCAAGAAATAATAGCAATCATTCATCTTAATAGACTTGTCTATCTCCTAAGATAACTGCAGATCCAATCAAATGAAACTCTGTACTCAAGCATCTGTAGACCATAAACTGTTGAATATTGCTTGAACTTTTTGATTCATTCATAATCACTAGTTTTGTTATTTATTCATTTCAACTTTCTGTTGATTTGTTTATTATGCTACTATGAATACTATGAGTGTCCTAATTTCTACTAACATTTCATGAACATTATGTTTGCAATGCAGATCAGCATTGGTTGCTGAAGACCATTTGGCCAATGAGATTTCCGTTGGAACTCACTAGGTTCTATCTTGACTTCTAAATCTATGAAATCAATGCTAAACAATAACAAAATGAAAAAGATAAAGGCTTCAGTTATTGATAGCATTATGAATGAAGTTGGAAAAATATTAGACACTACATTGGTTCAGGAGGCATGTGATTTTTCTAGCATCAGTAGAGAAGCATATGCAACAATGTTTAAGATGATACAGGAGACATTTGCACAGGTAAGTATTAAAAAGTTTCCAATCCCATGACCATTTCATCTTTTAAAAAAACTAGACATGTTAAACCAAGATATGCAGACAATAGTTGGTAATCCATCTTATATCAATGAAGTGTATTGCTCAAAAGGAGAAAGTCTAGCATATAACAATTCCAACAATTCATTTATTGATATTAATCAGCTACTAACATTTATCATTATTTTTATGGTATTACAAATGAGAATGTCAATAACAAATTGATAGTTGTTCTCAAGTTAGATGAGTCTGAAATTATAAAAAGACAAAAAATGGAGAGAGTCAGTCTTTCGATCATGAATGGAGCACTTTCAAATTCAGAAGACTCAGAAGGCCTCAACTTCAGTGTTCAATCAGAAAATGATATCTGGTAGTTGGCAACATTTCAGGTTTAGCAGTTCCTTCATATAATCAATAGGATAATCATTTTAATATGGATTTCATTTGAGAAATCTTCTCTATGTTAATATTATGAGGCTAAATCACGTTTTTGTTTTCTCTTATAGGTGATGAAAGAAGACCATGATATTTAATAGAACGTCATATCTTGCCACCATAAAAAATCACATGGAGGAAGTTCCACTCAATATTCCTAGAATTGGCACTTTCAACATTGAATGGCATTTAGCAGGAGATCTGAAGACATTAAAAAGTATGTTCAATGTATCCTATGGCGCTAACTCTAAACACCCTTGTTTGTTTTGCATGAAGATAGCAAAAGACATGACAAGGAGTACAAGAATATCAAGAGATCGAGAAGATCCTAATTGGAAAGTACTACCAATTCCTCTTCAGAATGTTCATATCTGTACATTGCATGTAGAGGTGCGTATAATAGAAAAAATAATATATCTTCACATCTTGTTTGCATGGAATTCCGAACAAGAGGCAGATGCGAAGGAAGCTATTTCCAGATTAGAGGATGTGTTGTCTAAAGCAGACTTACATAAACGCCACAGTAAAATAAAAAAAGACGACAAGCTATAAGGTAAAACAGGAAATATTCCATGCAAGCCGAGCATTGGAGGATCCAAAGCTTGAAGATTTTTATCAAATTATTCTGGCAAACAATCCAAGATTCAATACTCGGTTTGGAAAGAGATTATAGCTACAACTCAAGATTTTGAATAAGAAGGTTCTACCCGTATACACAAAGTAGAAGTTTGGAAAAAAAAAACTAGACAACATGGTAAAATATTTGAGAAAAGATAAATTTTTAAATAATGATGTACAAATGATACAGAAAACAACGAGTGAATTTGTGGATGCAGTTCGAAGTGCATGGGGTGTAGATCATATAACACATTATATGGTGAGATTTCAATGTTACACTACTATAGACAAATATGTGCAATTAATTTACATACTTTTGGTATTGATTTAGATTATGTTTTTATGACATGCAGCACATATTACGGCATCATGCGACGTTCTTTGCAAGAAATCTTAGCATATGGTCATCGCAAGAAATGAAAAAATCTCATTGACAAGCAAGAGCGGCATTTCATAAAAGTACACAACATGGTGGGACTAGCACAAAGAACAACTACATACTGCAACTTTTTCAATGGTTTTACAGAAAAATCCAAATTCATCATAATACAAAATCAATGGATCATAAAAAATTTCAAAAAGCATGCAAATTTATTAGCTTCACGCCACTCTTTGTGTTTATTTGCTTTATCAAAAGTTTTTGGTTCTTGAGCCTTGAGCACAGAACCCATTAGGGCTAGATTCATCTCTAATCTTGCAAGAGGTTTTCGATTTCTACTTGATCTTCTAAGCTCTCCCTGCTCGCTAGATTTGGGAGTATTTCTCTTCTTTGCATCATTTGTGACTGATAAGTACCATTTAGGTATTCTCTTGGGGATTTCAGCATCGGGCTTGTCTTTTTCCATTGGATTTTTTGTATCAGAATCCACTTCCTTCTTGACCTGTACTTTTGCTCCCTCATCAAAAGGTTCAGTGATTACTTCATATTGTTCACCTCGGCCCATCTCAACAAATGTAGCATCTCTAGAAATTACAAGCTTATGTGGACAAGTCAAGACCAAAACCTTTTAAAACCCTTTATTCATAAACCAACAAGGGAAAACAAAGCTGAAAAGCATACAGTACTAGTAAGGCATTGTAAAGCAAAGCATATTTCAAGACATCCAGCTGGTACCTGCCACCATCCCACCACACAAAACCACACAGTTAGCACTGTAAGGAAGGCAAGTGTCAACATTGAATGTCAATTGTTATCCATGTACAAAATACGTTTTCCTTTACTAATCAGCTTGCAATGTAAATAAAATCTTATAGTTTGATCTTCTCTTACTGAAAGTTGCTTATAGCGATAGGCCAAACCATATCGTTACCGTATCAGGGCCTATGTTGATCAGTTTGATGGTTTTGGTCATTATCTTTTGATTATATAAATAAAAAATTATGCATTTGAAAATAAGCTGTATAGAATATGTAGCAAATTGCAAACATATAAGTAGCTTGGACCAATACATGAAGTTTGGGGTAAATCCATGCCATACCAACATTCGTACTTGTAACAGATAGTGTACGGTTCTCGTAAAGAGTTTGTAACCATTCATTCATAATAGGATCAGGGCAAATCCATGTCGTTTCGATCCCTATGAATCTGGAAGCCCTTTGCACAACTCCATGTACTTTAAAGAACTTACTTAGGTTTACAAGCCCTTGATATGCTAGGAATATCATTACAACAAAAGAGAGTTATCATCTTCTCTACGATAAGCAATGATTCTATATGCTACAACATTGTATGATGGAGAAAGAGATATGTAAAAAAAACTGGTTAAAAATCATTATGCTCTTTTGAAGGTAGCCTTATTAGTAATCTATTATGCTACCAACATAACCTTTTGAATTTAACAAAAAGAACTAAGATATATGCGAAGCACTAACCTGAATAGTAGACGCTAGCGACTCTTGTGAGATGATCATGTTTGCATTCAATTGCACTTGAGAAACATTTACTTTTGTATCCATTTTTATGTATATAGCATTGCATAATCATATGCAATGGAAAAGTGTTATTGTTATAGCTCATTATCATAGCTATCACAGTTGTATAGCACAATCTAGCTCCCGCATGGCTTAGAGAAGAACGCTTAAGAGCAGTATACATACCTTTTTCTTGTTGTCTATCGGAACCCAATAATATGATTATAAACTTTGTGTTACTTCACTGCTAAACTATGATAGAGATGATAGCGAGTATTATCAAAAAACATACGTTTTTAGAGAGCTCTTCATGATTAAAGATAACATACATTCAAAAATCATAGATAGCTCTTCGTTGGACAGTAGGCAATAAAAAGCTTTTGGTATTCCATCACCAACGATGGTGCTCATTAAGCTTTTGGTATTCCATTGCTGGAAAGCGCACTCATTACCCAGATCAGAATGTGAAAGCATCACTGGTACAATAGCGATATACTACCTTTCAGGTGCTCAAGTGTGATTATCAATAATATATGCAACAAGAAGTTTACATGTGATGTATGCTTCACATAAAAGTATGCGATAATACTATGTTCTTATTTCTGGCCAACGATGGATCGCACAATAGGAAGATGAAAATCTGAGCAGCGATGCTAGTTCTAGTCTGTGCAGCGATGGATAGCATACATATATCGATACCTTATGCACTCAAACATTGTTAGCTGAATTTTTGACACCAAAAATCGGGCTAATTTTGGAGCTTAAATTTGTTATAGTATAGAAATCGGCATGTAAAAGCCACAAAATTTCGTAAAAATGCCTGAAAATCGCCAATAGAAGTAGGTCTCAGCCCGCCCTTAAAGTGGCTAGAGAACTAATTATGGCCTTAGAGTTGGCCTTTAAAATTTTTGACGGCCTTTAAAAAAAGAACGGCCCATAAATATAGTTTCGGCTACTATGCCAAATGCTTACAATATACTGTGATTTTTTATACTAATTTAAAACCCCGAAGGTACTATGTTTTTAGGTTGTTGCTCAGTGGGAAGTGGGGGCTCAGTAACGACAAATACGGAATACCGAGTCAAAAAATCAAATGGTTAAGCTTAAGGGATCTACAAAGTGCAATATCAAAAAAGAGGACCAAGGACAAAGAAAAGGGGAAAAGAGAGCATGACCAAATGGGCAATGGGCCTAAATCTAGAGAAATTAGTCCTGGATTCTTCTAATAGCCACATGGGGAAAAGCAAATGGATCATAAATGCTAAAGGGATGCCAAAATCAAAGTTGGGGCTTCATTAAGAGGCTTAAGAAGGAAAAAGTCACATGGCACTAGTTGGGAGGGCAACTCTATTAGCCACATGCCAAAAAGGCCAAATCAGTGACCAAAGCGAGTTCGAAACCCGGTTTTTGGTATATCTTCTGCCTTAATGCGTATCTGATGGTAGCCCGATCTTAGATCTATCTTAGTAAAGTACCCTGCACCACCAAGATAGTCTATTAGATCATCCATCTGTGGCAGTGGATATCTATTCTTAATGGTTACCTTGTTCAATTTCTTATAGTCGACGCAAAACCTTATAGTCCCATCCTTTTTGGCCACCAGAACCACTGGTGATGCCCAAGGAGACTTACTAAGTTGTTACCACCCCTTTTTCAAATAATCATGTAATTGCCTATTTACCTCAGCCTCTTCTGATGCACTCATCCTATAAGGACGATGTGTGATTGGAATTGCTCCAAGTATTAGGTCAATTTTATGATCAACTGTCCTTTCTGGTGGTAAACCTACAGGAAGGTCTAAAAAAACATCATTGAATTCCTGCCTAAGTTCATTAAAGGCTTCAAATTCTATAGTGTTCTCACTGGGTATATTCATGGCATTTATGTTAAGTTCCTCATTATTGGAACAAATGATATCATTATGAAAACATGAATAAACTTTAAAATCGAAATTCTTCATAATAGAATTAAGTTCCTGTTTAAAATAAGGGTTAACATTTTTAGTGTCAACACTTAAACTAGCCTTGATCTTAATTAAAAAAATTCTCATGCATAAAAGATAAAGATTTTTCAACAAAATTAATTCTCAATGACTTGTTCTTATCAAAATGCCATTGTTGCCCAAGAACAATATCTACATTAGCTAATTGAACAGCATGGAATTCTAGTTTTTCAAAATAATCCTGAATGTGCAATTCTACATCAGGAATAATAAAATCCATCAAATCGGAATTACTTTCCGATGCCATTGTCACATGGTATTTTTTCACTTTTTCTGGTAGGAAGGTTTAGCGTCTGCACCAAATTTACATCAATAAAGTTATGAGTGGATCCTGTGTCAAAAAGAACATTAACAACTTGATCATTAACTTTACCTTTAATGCAAATAAGGTCATTAGGACCAAAAACTAAAGAAATAAGAAAACAAACATCCATCTCATTACTTCGAAATAGATTACCTGAGGTTGAAGCTTGTTTTCTGACGCAATCATGTGCAAGGTGACCCTCGCCATTGCACTTCAAGCACATGTTCTTCTTACGAGCTTCAGCTTTATCATTGCCACCATGATGGTTTTTAAAATTTTTCTTGGTCTTCTTAGGATTGTTGGAATTGGGATGTGTTTCACTAACAACTTCCCTATCCTTCCTCTTAAATTGAAAACCTTTTTTCTGCTCATTAGGTTGTTGACCCCTAGGTGGTTTAGGTGTGTCATCAAAGTATTGCAGCCCTAATAGCATCTTCTAGGGTTTTTGGATGGTTCCTACGAACATCCACTTGATAATCTTTTGGTAACCCATCAATGAACATTAACATTTGTACCTTAGGAGGAATATCACTATAAAGTGGATTCAGGTAATCATGAAAATCTTGAATAAATTGTTCCAAACCTTTATTCATAGTTAGATGACTCAACTTTTGGAAGTGTTCATAGTCATCTAAAAGTGGTAGAAAATAATTTCTAAAAAGCTTGCAAAAATCATCCCATGTACAAGGCTGATTGCCCTTTGCAACTAAGTCATCCCACCAAACTAAGGCTCTTCCTTCAAGGAACATGGTGACAGTGGATAACTTTTCAGATTCAGGGAATTGGTTCATGACAAAGTATTTGTTCCAAACATTTAGCCAAGAACTTACCACTTGTAAGTTCCTATCTTTCTTCTCCCCCTTAAACACTTTTACAGGAGGTGGAACTACATGCTTCTTTTGATTGGCTAACCTAGACTCTAAGTCTTGGTTTCTTTGATTAGTTTCAAGAATCTGCTTATTAGTGGCTTAAATTTGTTGGTATAAAAGTTCAAGAGCTTGTGCCACATTGGATGGGTTTGATAGATCAAATGTTGGGTTTTCATTGGTTTGGTCCATTGGGGTTGCTTGTGTGTTTTCCTATTATGCGGATACAACAAGAAGTGCTCAAATTAGAATGATAGAAATGCTTCAATTGTTACATCCAATGCAAATAAAAAGCATTTACTTCTATTCATTCAATCTTATTGTTTGTAAGCTCAATCCAAGCCTACTATTTGCAAGCTCAATCCAAGCTTAAGAGGAAAACAACAACAAGCTACATTTGCCTTAATCAAAAGCAAAAATGAAAACCAAATCTTTATGTAAATTTCAAATAACTAATCCAAGCTAATGTTTACATAAACTTCCCATTCCAATTCCAATTCCAATTCCATTTGTCATTTCAAAAGCAACCAAAGTTTTCACATTTCTCACTATTCTAGATTTCCAAAACCATGAAACTAGTGTCTAGAAATGGATAACTAATGAAGCTTTATGAAAACTTCAATTTTCAGATCTGATTTTCAGATTTACAGGTTTGAAAATCAGAACTTCAAAATGACAAAAACAGAATTTCAAAACTTGTTTTATGCACAAAGTTACACTACCATTCCCTTCCTACATTGCCATCTTTATGAAACTAGGAGACAGAAAGGTGTAACTAATGAAGTTTGAATGAAAACTTCACTTTTCAGATCTAATTTTCAGATTTACAGGTTTGAAAAACAGAACTTCAAAATGAAAATCAGAACTTCAAACACTTCATTTATGCAAAAAAAACACTAGTTTTGATCAAAACACATAGCTAGAATCAATCTTTTTGCAAAAAAAAGTTTGTGTATGTAGAGGAAGACTTCCTCTACCCATCTCACAAATCTGATTTCAAAACTTTTAAAAACCCAAAGCCCACTTTAAAACTTCTCTAACATGATAAAAAAATTAGCCCCTAAACAATTCTATAAGCATCACTACTCTCTTCCAAAGAGAACTAGATTCATTGGGTACTTCAACTACAAGCTTCCTACAACTCAAAAAGCCTATAATCTTTCCCAAAAAAAATTTTAGTTGGTGATCTTAATAGAACTTGAAGAAGGTTAGAAAGGTTACCATCCTTTGTCTAGCTCTGATACCACTTTTACAAGTAGAGGTGAGGAAGTCCTCCAAATCCAAGGTAGAGCCTCCAAATGTCCTCCAAGCAACCTGCAAGCTTCAAGATGCTCTCCAACTCCAAGCTAGGATGCCTCCTCTTGCAAGTAAGGATCTGCAAGCCTCCAAGGATCTCTCCTCCACCTGTGTCCCTACTCTTTAAACACAAAGATAGATAACAAGCTGGCCTCAAGTATTTACCACCCAACCATAGCTAGATCCAAGCTCCAAGCAAGACCTATCTAGCACCCCCTTGCTAACCATAAACAAATCACAAGCATACCACAACACTCCAAAGCATACTCAAGATTAAACCCTACTTATGTCCCATACCATAAGCAAGATCCAAACCTCAAGCATACTACCACAAGAAAGCACTCTACACACTAGTAGCAACACTAGAGCATAAGCCAAGCAAACAAGAGAGATCTCCCCCTCCCAATGGGCGCCCTACTACCCTCATATAGATGGCCCATGGACCCCTCCAATGCAGTATGGAGTTCCATGCTCATCCAATGAGAGAGAGAGAGAAGCCTAGGGGAGTTAAAGAATCTCCAAGAGCCTCCATAGGATTATGGAATGTCAAGAGACTCTTTCCATAACCTATGACTCTTTGAATGCCTTTCTTGTGGGAGTTGGGAACTCAATGGACACTTTAGAAGGGCGCCCTCCTACTAGGTCCCATTGCCCAAGTTGTGCAAGTATACTTTGGTCCTAGACCAATAAAGTGATATGGTTTAAGGTTGAGGCCCAAGGTTTAGAAAAATAGTCATCCAATGACTTTCTAACACCTCTCTAGGTTCCATACCTCCATCCAAGGCATAGACACCTACATGCTCTTAACCAAGGACACTAGTACCTTAATACTAAGGGTACCTCTTATCCAAGGGTCACGTGACTCCATACCTCCGACTAAGGTATAGTCACTTGCATGTCCTTATCCAAGGGCACATACCCTTAATCCTAAGGGTACCTTGCCATTTAGCCCCCAACACTAAATGATGTTTCCGTCTCATTCCCCCGCATTCACCCTACAACGCACCATAGTATCACCACAGCTGACCGCTTCCGTCGACACCGCTTCCACACAACCGCTTTTGCCCGTCGCCGTTGCATCCAACCGTATTCATCCGCACTACGACTACCCTCGGCCACCTCCATCGCAACACACTTTCAATCGTATCCAGCCGCATTACATTGTAAACGTCTTCTACCATTTAATCGTCCTCTCACCCTTCCATCTCCACCGATGCCAATCGTTCAGATCTCGATTGACGAGTTGCCTGAATCTCGACCGACGCTATCAGTCGAATCTCAACCGACGTCCATCAGTCAAATATCAACCGATGCCCATCTCTCAGATCTCAACAAACGGCCACTGTCACATCTCGACCGACGACCATCTCGATCGACGGCCCTACATTAGATCTCAACCGACGACACTTAGTGACATCTCAACCGACAGTCCTCAGTCCAGTCTCGACCGATGCACTACAGTTAGATCTCAACCGATGGCCCTCAGTTAAGTCTCAACCGACGGCCACTGTCAAATTTCAACCGACAGCCTGCTTCAAATCTCAACCGATGACCTCGCGTCAGAACTTGACTGACATCCTCGCGTCATATCTTAACCGATGACCTCGTGTTAGATCTTGACTGATGCCCTCGCGTCAGTTCTCAATTGACAAATGATCTCAGATCTCAACCGACCCTTGAACCATTGAGACCATAATCAAACACACTACAGTCATTGCAACCACATTCCAGCCGTAACGATTGCATTGCACCGTAGTGACCGCTCTGCACCATGAGAACTACATTGAGCCGTAGGGAATACATTCAACAAAATCCCCATTGCTCCACTCTTTGCATTGTAGCCACCGAACAAGCACCGTATTTACTTGCCATTCCCGTCCACCATCCTACCCACCCTCAACCGCAGTCCCCTTGCTTTCCAACTACACTACACGCATTACAACCGCATCGAGCCGACTCACAACTATAGCGACTTCCTTGAGCCGTAGCCATCGCACACAACTACGTTACACTGTAGTGATGTCGTGAGCCGCAGCCATCGTCAACAACAGAACCACAATAGACCGTTGAAACCGCAATTGTCCGCTGCAACCACACTCGCCCACTACAACCGTAATTGACCATTGTTGCACCACCGACAATCGCAACCTAGCCACATTCGTCCTTGAATCGCATTCCAAACGCACACCGACTGCCTCCACCATCAAACCACATTTCCCCGTCTAAACCACACCAGATTGTAACTAACTGCAATAGACCCACATAACGTCACTGACTGCAATCACCCACACCCCATCGCAAATAATCGCAATCCACCGTAAACACACTGCACGCGTTCCCACTAACCCATCGCATTCTCCTCATCCATCGTAGCAACCGCCATCGACCGTTGACATCGCAATCGACTGTCGCAACCGCACTCGCTCGCTACAACCTTAATCGACTGCTGACACTGCCATTGAGCGAACCAGTCCGCATCCCTTCGTCCTCAACTGCATCAGATCGCAATCACTCGCAAATAACCGCAACCCACCGTAACCGTAAACCAAACCAGGCTGTAGACCACAAACCGTAGGGATAGCAAAAATTCCAAAAACACCAACCCCTTGAAAAATCCAAAACAATAAAAAACTCATACCAGTACTCAATGGACCAACAAAAAGACCCTCAAATTCCAAATGATTATCCATACGAGGTCAAGTCCCCTGTAGCTGAACAAATCAGACGTCATAGGTTCTATCGAATGAGAGCCGAACTCCAAGAGCCATCCACAAACCCATTCGAAGGACAAGAACCTGATAGAGCTGAGTCTTCACGCGCACGACCCCATTTTTTTGGTGCTGAAACCTCACAGGTCAGAACCAACCCTAATGGACTTCCTGCTATCCACGGAGCTCATTTTAAAAGACGTAAACCCAAGCTAGATCTACCAAAATTTGATGGTAGTTTGGACCCTCAAAGATTTTTGCAAATCTTTGAGAATGCATGTGATGTGTATGGCGAAACATCCCCGATGCTATGGTCCACAGCCTGTAGTACACACGTGTGGGCTCGGATTTCAATGTTTATCAATGCTTTTGATTGTTAATGCTTGTTGTTTGTCAAATTGCCAATCTAGATCAACTTTTTTGTGTCTAGTTTTTTGATAGATTGTTAAGCAAGCATCCAATCACTCTTGTGGATCTTTTGTAGATCCATTTATGGTCCTAAAGTTGGTTGTCCATCCATTTTGAGATCAAGAGCTTGTTACATTATTGCTATTATGTTGCTTTTTCTTGTTTTGTGACATGTTAACATGACTTGTTTCATACATAGTCAAGTGCTAGTTTTTGCTTTTGTCACTAGCATCATCCTTGCTTCTTAGGAAGAAAAAATGATGTTTCGTATCACTAGCATTTATGCATTGGAAAAATTTTCTTTGTTAGTACTAATAGGTTCGAGACCTGTCTCAAATCTCTTATATAAGATGGTGTGTAGATTCATATTTTAGCACTAATTTTTCTCCTTGCATAGTATGCTAAATAGCAAGATTGCAATCATAGATGAAAGATTATTGTGAAAATACAACATGCACATGATTTTATCGTAGTTTTTTCTAGTCCAACCCACCTAGTCTTCTTAGCAGTGGTCTTTGCGTTCACAATTCCTCTCATTTCATTGCGATATTCACTTTATGATTGAAGGACCTAATCTTGCATGTTTTGTTTATGTTTAGGTTTGATAAAGTTAAGAACATAAATCACATGTTTTTAGGGCCTTATCGATCTCATAGTTACCATCAGAAACATTGCATTGGACTTCAAATTTGCAAACATGTTTGCAAGCTTGAAACATTTATTCCAAAAAGTTTGTGCGAATCGCAACATATAATCGTAAGGGGGCCCCTACTTGTAGTTTAACCATTTAGTTAGGCAACCATTAGCCTACTAAGGTAGATGGTGGCCCCACTTGCTTATTAGCACTAAATATTGAAACGGTAGACGATAGAAAGTAAGAAAAGAGGTATTTAAGCATTCAAGAGCATCCTCCCCTTGATAAGAATAGAAATGTAAGTAATCTATGCACAACCTGAATTTTGCTGCGAGAAGTCTTACCTGGATGATCGTAGACATGTTTTCTTGTGAGGATGCCATACTAATCCTTCGGGTGCTTTTGTTTTCGTTAGAATCAATTCATTTGATACGTTATTGTCAAATAAGGTCTATGCGTCCTTGTTTAGAAGCAGAAATTAAAGTATCGAACAGCCTCAATCCAAATGCTATATCAAGTTGGAGCAAGAGATATTTGTATATACTTGTGTAGAAGCTTATGAAAAAGGGCGCCAAATAACATACATGAAACGGAGCATGCAATCATATTTTTCAGCGATACAAAGAGGTTTGCAAAGTAGAACTCAATGAAGAACCGACCTCCGTCCACACAAATAATGAATCCTTCTCAATCTGACCATACATGCGAACATGTGATATAGTGGTACGTCGTAGTGCATACTTACATCGTGCACATGGGCATGGTATTCTCTGTGTAACCAGGCCTCTGATCCTATATGTGATGGTCCTGCCTCATCATCTAAAGATGAGGAACATGAACTCGCCATTTGCATCAGTGCACCTTGGCAGTTGACAATGGATGGAACACAAAATTAGAAATGATCATCAATATATAGAACAAACTAGATAGGGGCATTGAGACAAATAAAATACATGTGTATAATCACTAAACTTGAGCTAGTGCAGTTATATAACTAGTCTTTCAAAATTAGCAATACAATTACAAGATAAATTAAACCAAATTTTAAGATCATTTTAATTAAACCCCTACTCATTTAGATTTGTCACAAGGCCAACTTAACACAATTTTGTGATCCATGCTCATTGGTTTGTGACAAGACCCGCTAGCCTTGTATTGATGCACATATGCATGGATCGGATTACACCTAGTTACGCGAACCATGCCTACGTGCATCATTAAATGGCTAGCCTCGCTCTTCAGTTATCCCAAATCAATGAAAACTGAGATTTGCATATTGTTCTACTTCTGTGTCCAATTGAGGGGTTGCACAAGGGGTGTGTGTGTGTGTGTGTGTGTGTGTGTGTGTGTTAAGGGGTTCAAGGTTCCATACTCCTAAACTAATGAAAACAACAGGGATCTACATGATTTGCTGGATAAGAATCTAATTTTGTACAATCAATTGCAAAAGAGTGCGGCATTGAGGAGTTCAAGGTGTTTTTGATCAGTTCTTCTTTGCTTTTGGATCTTTGTATGTAGAGAGTTCTCGTCATTTTCTTTACTATACTATATCGTTGGTTTTTCCGATTTCCGAAAATAGGTCTAAAATGAGTTTCTATAATAATCGTCGGTTCCTATACAGGTTCCCAATATATACTATTTTTATAAAAATTAATAAAAAATCATTTTGAAAATGATTATTGCATACTTAAAATTCGATCACATTATTTCTCAAAAGACACGTGGAAGCCACGTACAAAAAGGTGTAAGCGCACAAAATTTGAGCATTCCTCCACTTAGCAATTACTCTTAAAAATCTCACACTCTTCGATGCCTATGATATTTCAATTGTGCAAAAGAAAACACACTTCACAGATAAACAACTCTAATAAATAAACACTCTAAAACATGACTTGTATAAAAGCCACTGAAAAAAGTCTTGTTGCACAATGTCTTTAGTTTTTAACATTCCACTTATCAACTAACTACCCATCAACAAAAAAGGATAACCTTGAAAAAAGTCTTGTTACAAATGTGTCTATCTTAACATCCTCGGTCTCATCCTACTCATGAATAAATAGTCACTTGATAAATGCCCTTAATAAATGTTAGGTTCTGTAGGGTGAATTGATACTCAGTTTATCCCTCTCTCCAAGGCTCATAGGGACCCGATGGTTCTCAACTATGGCCGATTCTTACAAAAGAGCATAACCGGCGGTTCTACACATAAGCTAGTTCTTGAGAAATAGTGTACCCATTGACTAGGGTCTTTAGAACCGAGTTGAGAACCAAGAATAATAAATCGTTATCCGGCCAACACTGGTTTGATCCACTAGACATATGTAAATGGATCCCTTGGAGCAAATTCACTACTTTTGATAAAAGTCAAATTTCAAAATTTTGGGTAGTTGGATGTCCAAGAATAGTTGTTGGATGACAAATACGTCGATGTTTAGACACTTATGACATCGTTTAACTAGATGATCAGTACAATTTAGCACATAAAAAATTGTGCCGTCTAGTGCAGTATATATTCTTTGACAAGACTTGGGAATATAACGGCCAACAATCTTTGAAAATTGTGTGATTTTAGAATGCATCATTGATCAATTTTGAGTTGATTTTAGCATTTAGTGGAGGCCTCGAAATGGATCTCAGAACAGATCACGGAATACTGACTAACTCTAATTTAGTCAAGTCTTCGGAATAGCCCTCGGAATACTGAAGCTGATGTGAGGTGCATACCGAGGCTCAAACAGATTTGCAAATTTCAAAAAGACTGACCATTGCCACAAAATTTTCGAAGAGGGAAGAGGAGTGGGTGATGGAATAAAGGGACGTACCTACTGTCTTTGTCATCTCCCTTGTTTGTTGATCCTTGCTCACCCTCTTTATCCTCCTTGCTCTCCTTATTCTCCTCACATTTGAGTGCTCCTCTTGCTTCTCTTGCTATTGCTCTTTGCTTTCTCCTCTTGCATTTTGCTTGTTCCTCTTGCTCCTCTTGCATTTTGCTTGTTCCTATTGCTCTTGCTCTTTGCTTACTCCTTGCAAAATCAAATGTGGTGAGCTCAAGAAAAAAAAAGGAAAGTGGAGGATGGAGGCTTTTTGATTGCTGGATGCAAGGTAATCTCTTTTTCTCACTCTCTCTCTCTCTCACTAACATCATAGTATCCATCTCAAAGTGATTGTAGTTTGGTTTTATTGACACCATGTTTTTTATGCAGACTTATTTTGAGGCAGAGTTGGCGAATCCACAACAGATTTTTTAAGGTAGCAGGTAGGTCAAAAGGCCGTCGGAATAGGTGAATCTGCAAAATATGCTATTCTGATGGATATTTCGATGTCTTATTTTCTATGTATCAGATGCTTTAGGGTGCTGTAGATCCATAGTTGGGGGTGCTGTTGATCCAGACTTTTAGAGGGTCGGAATGCCTATCGGAATATACGGATCTGTGGGATTTGTTAAATCAGCTTCTATTTCGATGGTTGTTCTGATGCCAAATCCAATTTTTTTGGTGTATTTACAGGATTCCATATGGATGTTTGTTGCTCTTTTTGTAAAATAATTTGTTACAACTATTTTTTGTGATACTAAACTTAACAAACTACAATATTGCTTTTTGTTTTGCAGATTTTATTATTGATTACTGGGTCAATATTCATCATAGCGTTTCAAACAGATCATCATCATAGAAGCTCCATGAGGTACTTTCAGGGTTGGAATGGAGCTCTGAATAGATCATGCTAGTTCTGACAGTATATCAGTGTCTATTCCGAGGCCTATTCCGACCTCAGTTTAAATGTTTTTTTTAAATTTCCAATGATAGATATGTAGATTTTATGATACATTTGTGAAGCTTATTGTTTTTTTTAGCAGAATCTTTAATTGTGATGACTAGTTCTATGATTTTCCCATGAAGGATTTGTTACATAGGTTTTTGATATGAAATTGTTTTGTAGTTTTTATGTCGATTTTTGGGCTCTAACATCACCCAAGCAGCTGACTAACACAAGTAGTAGCAGTTCCAGTTACTTGTACAATATTGTACCAGTTTGTCTCCTATTTTTTGTTGTAGATCCACATTTTGTAGTGTAGGACTACATTCAATTTTATTTACATCAGGATATATGAAAACAGATCTACACATCTTAGAAACAAATTTATAAATTTATTTATAAATCTGTTGATAATGAGTACATCTATCAACTGGGGTGGAAATCAGTGAAGGTCAGAACAAACCTTGGAATATCTGGATCTTTTTAAGCCAGTATACCATCTCTTATTCTGAGGTCTATTTCGACCTCTGCTCATACATTTTTTACAGTTCATAAACAGATTATATGCTAGATTGTTAGCAGCTCATAAATGCTGGATTATATACCTCTGCTCATAAATGTTTATCTCCTATCTTTTGTTGTAGATGCATGTTTTGTAATGTAGGAATATATTCAATTTTATCTTACATTAGGATTTATTGAAATACATCTACACATTTTAGAAACAAATCTCTACATTTATTGATGAATCTGTTGATAATGGGTGGGAATCAGCGGAGGTTCAAATAGATCTCGAAATATTTGGATCTGTTCAAGGCACTACACCATCTTTTATTCCGAGGTCCATTCCCCTCAACTGATATATCAAGATTACAAAATTCTCGCTCCAGTTGATACATAAAAAATGAACAAAATGTGACTCAACACCACCACATTTTTTAGATTCTTTCACCACACTGAGGCCTTCATGTTGCCTTCTTGATTAAGTTTGTCCTTGAAATGATGACACTTTTCCACTAGTGTTTTTATGAACCCGCTGGGGAACTCCATAGTTGGCCTAAGAAAGCAAATGATCCCCACTCTCAACAATTCGTGGTATACATAATTAATATTTCAAGCTTAGTAGTTCATGCTACTTTGATTTGTAGGATCTTAATCTACTCATTGTTATTCTAATTTGCAGGATCATAATTTATGTGTTGTGTATTGGTTATGTTTCATGCTTAGAAATAGAGAGCGAGGGATATGGAGAGAGAGAGAGAGAGAGAGAGAGAGAGAGAGAGAGAGAGAGAGAGAGAGAGAGAGAGAGAGAGAGAGAGAGAGAGAGAGAGAGAGAGAGAGAGAGAGAGAGAGAGAGAGAGAGAGAGAGAGAGAGAGAGAGAGAGAGAGAGAGAGAGAGAGAGAGAGAGAGAGAGAGAGAGTTAAAGGTAACCAACACTCCCGATTTTAGGAAGGTGTGTAGCCCTTGTTTTCTTCTGCTAAAGACGTGGTTCGAATGTTTCTTGTTGGGCGATAAGTTCCACGAGAGCATGTGGTGACATTTTGGAATAGGATATAACTATACAGCTGGGGAGTTTTGATTAGCACTCTACTCAGGTTCTTTTTTTTTTCTCCTCATGTGTGTTTAGGTTTTAGGGTTTAGGGTGTGCGTGCGTGTGCGTGTGTGATGCCATTCGTTTATGTTTCATGATTATTAGTTCATGCTACCCTAATTCGTAGTATTTTGATTTATGTTTCATGCTTACTAGTTCATGTTACTTTGATCTATAGGATCTTAATCTATTCATGTTATTTTAATTTGCAGGATCATAATTTTATGCCATTCGTTTATGTTTCATGATTATTAGTTCATGCTACCCTAATTCGTAGTATTTTGATTTATGTTTCATGCTTACTAGTTCATGTTACTTTGATTTATAGGATCTTAATCTATTCATGTTATTTTAATTTGCAGGATCATAATTTATGTGTTGTTTATTGGTTATGTTTCAAGCTGAGAGAGAGAGAGAGAGAGAGAGAGAGAGAGAGAGAGAGAGAGAGAGAGAGAGAGAGAGAGAGAGAGAGAGAGAGAGAGAGAGAGAGAGAGAGAGAGAGAGAGAGAGAGAGAGAGAGAGAGAGAGAGAGATCATGAAAGAGTTAAAGGTAACCAACGCTCTGAATTCTAGGAAGGTGTGTAGCCCTTGATTACTTCCAATAAAGGCGTGGTTCAAATGTTTCTAGTTAGATGATAAGTTCCTCGAGAAAGCCCAAATGTCGTAGGGAGGGAGCATGTGGTGGCATTTTGGAATAAGATATAATTGTACGGTACGCAGGCAGTACTTGAGTTATTGGAGAGGCAAGGCGTGCATATAAACTGGGATGCTACTCCTCGGGTACGACATCAAATCCATTTTATGTTCTTTAAACTTGCTATTCTCTCTCACTCCCATACAATTGTTCAGAAGACTAATTCACGTGTCTTGCGCATGTAGGAAGAACAAGCTCCACATGGCGGAGATGATGAGGAGGAATAGGATAGGTCTAGCTAGTGTTTTGGCTTTATAGCTCGCCTTTCTATGTTTCAGACACTTGTGTACATGTTTTTACATCTATCATTTTTATTCGTACATTTGCCAGCCATCTTTCGATGCAGCTAGTTTTTTATGTAAGCTTGAATCTTGACTAGTCATATAATTGAGATGTATTTGGCCCTAAAACCATGTAGAAATGTTTAATTTATTTATTATAAAGTGTAATTGTTGTGGCTAACGTGTGATTATTGTGGTGCACTGTAATATATTCAACTATGGTTGAATGCAAAGAATCACTTTTTTTGTTCTACCCTAGACCCTTAGCTCATTTATTTGAATTTATTTCTTGCACTAATTAACTCTACATGATTGTATATTCTGAAAATATATTTTATTGCTTGTAGAGATTATCCCAAATCATATCCCCAATGTCTCATGACACATCTCCAAGTCATGGATTTGGCCGCAATCGCGGGTCATCCCGTTTCTCATCCATGAGTGATGATGAGGTCCTCAATTATATGGATGGGATGTCTCCCTTGCATGCAAGCAGGATCATGGAGAGACTACAGACTCATTGGGATGCATGAAGTTCAGGTAAGTTGTCTATATCTTCTTGTTTTGAGGAGATCCAGTTCCCACAACCCTCCAATCGAGGTGTTCCCCTCTTTCACGAGGGTCTATCCAACGATAGTCCCTCCCCCGTGCACTCTAATGCCAGTGCCTCCTCCCGACATTCCATCCGGGATGAGCAATCATAGGAGAAGTCGCCTTAGCGGCGGCTCTTGTTGTGGCGTCGAAGCCGATGATGTCGTGCTTCATGCGACCTCGATCCAGCACATCCATCTAGCAGGCCTCGTCGTAGGTCTTTCTTACTTCGAAAAACCCTAACTTGGGAAGCAATACGGATGGCGCGTGATACTTTGACTCCTGCAACTGTCACACTTGATTATCTCGACACCCCCACACTCTCTCCTCGCATTTTTCCTTCTTCGATATCCACGCCACCTATGGGGTCTCCATGGCACCATGATCCCTCTTGCCAAGCCACTCCACCCATTTTTTTCTCCCATTCAAACCCTTGTTGGTTACACTCCCGCTCAAACTCCTCCCCCACCTTCTCCTCTTCATACCCCTCCCCACTCTTCTCGTGATCACCTTCAAACTTCTCCCCAAATCATTCCCATTGTAGTCAACTCCCCCACTCCTCTCGACACTCTCTTTGTCACCTCTCCATCAGCTGACGTCTTGTCATCCTATGACATAGATGCGGAGAAGCACATAGTGGAGGATGATCGCGGTGGTCGCGTTAGCACTCGCATGAGGCAAATCACGCATGTGGTCTTCAACAGGGACATTTTCAAGGACTAGCGCAAACAAAGTGATGAGGAAAAGAATTATGTCATTGACCAGTTCTATAGAGAATTTGCAGTCCCTCTCTTGATTTGGAATTTGACCGAATATGGATGGGAAAACACATGGGAAGCGTGATGAGCCACCGCAAATCAGAGGACCGAGATGCGGTGAGAGCTGGCAAATCTAGGCCATACAACGTGCACAAGGACGATTGGAAGTTTGCAAAGAAAGAATTTCGAGAAGATCTAGATCGTTTCAAGCAACAAAGAGAGGCAGCTAAGAAACGAATGGAGACAGCAAGGCCCTCGCACCTAGGCAGTGGTGGCCAAGGTTCTTTTCATGCCCATTTCATAAGTCTCCCCACCCATAAGTTGAACTTGTTTTTGTCATAATTCATATTTTATTTATAGATTTGTTTAAATTAAATTAAAATCACCGATTTGTCGGTTCATACAAGAATTTTCCGTAAAGCAGTCTCCCACAAAAGAGGAGTACAAGTATGCATATTCCAAGAACTTGCAATCATTACTCAAATTATTGGAGAGACAAGGAGTGAGAATTGACTGGGATGGATATTCTGAGGTATGTATTATGGTTTCAACATATATTTTGACTTCACCACATTCATGCGGTCGGACACTCTAACAACATCACTTACAAAATCTACACATCTTCATTACACACAGGTATTGCAATCCAGTCTCATGCATTGTAGTCACATGAGTCTGATGACCATGGCCAAGACATGAATGATTCAGTTGGATCTAATCATTAGACGTTTCATTCTTATACATATTTGTAATTCGAACATTTATGTATCAATATATATAATTTGTTTAACTTAAGTCCTCTACATGGATCTTCAATTGCATGTAGTCCAGTTTTAGAATAGAATGGAGCCATTTGACAAGGTTATAACGATGTCCATGGGAGAACCTTGGCCACTACTGCCCAGGTGAGATGGTCTCTAAAGTCCCTTGTAGCTTCTTAGCAGCCTCCCGTTGTTGTTTGACACGATCTGAATTTTTAGGGAATCCTCTCTTCACAAACTTCAAGTTTTCCTTGTGCCTTGATTCGGATGGATATTCTAGATCTAAGGTATATATGGCTTCAAGATATACTTTAACTTCACTACATTCATGTGTTCTGACTTTCAGTCTCATCACATTTCTCAAATAACTGAATCATATTCATTGGATGCAGATATCACAGTCATAATCCCATGCATTATAGTCACATGAGTCCGATTGCCACATCAATGGCCAGGACGAGGACGACTCAGCTAGATCTAATTATAATTAGGTATATTTCAATAATCCAATTTGCAATATAGTTTTGCACTTGGAACATTTCTGTGTGAATTTAAGTTTTTTTCATCAATTTTTAAGTGCTTAAAATGTAACTCAAATAAATTTTGTAGATTTTTTTATTAACAATAATGAACAAATGATTTTGCTTACCAACTTCATAAGAAGTGGTGCAAAAGACTCCTGGGATCGGATGGAGTCTATTTTTAGGGCAGAATGGCTCCATTCTGTCCTAAATTTTTTTTTTTGATTTTAAAACCTCGAAATAACCCTCGGGAAAGGGTGACATTTTGATAGAAATATACCAAGGGATGGCCCTTGACACCTCGATATAACCGTGCTATAAATAATGCAAAAACGAGTGAAGAAGTCTCAATTACGAGGCAATTATCGAGGATCTTATTCCGAGGTATACTTCGGGGTGTATACTGAGGTTTACGATATTTTTGAAAAAAAAAATATTCTTCATAAAAGCCTCGGTAATAGGGTCGGAAATCCTCCAGAATGTTGTAGTGCATTAACACTACGATCCACAATGATAGAAGCTTATCCTTCTCTCTCTCCCTTTCTCTCTCACAAAAAGCATAAGAAATAGCAATCTCAATAAGCATCAAATCTAACAATAAAAAAAAACAAAAAGAAAGCATGAGAGATGGAGGAAAAGAAATAGAGAGCAAGGACATTCCACATCCATTCCATAAGAGGGCCAACCTGCTTGTATCGAAATGAAAAGAGAACATGTACAATAATTTGAAACAACCACTTATATAGTGGATTTTAGAGTCTTGGCCTCAATATTGGATTGAATTTTTTGGTTAGTTTAAGTGAATCTTAGGCTGCATTGCTTTGGTTAATTCAAGTAGTTAAAACTACTCAAGTTTTGACTAATTACTTGGGTCTAGAAAGCTACTTAAGATGTTTGTCTAGCACTTCAAATTGTGCTACTACTCAGTTTTCTTGTATATTACTTGGGGTTTGAGATATTACTCAAGTTATTTTTCATACTACTCAAGTCTAGGCTATAGCTCAAGTTTTTTGTCTACTTTTTCATATATAGTCTACTAGTTAATTTGTGTATCTACTACTTGACTATGGGCTACTACTCAAATTAATTGTCATGGAATTGTTTTTTGAGTGGACCTAAGCCTACCCATTTTTTTAAGTGGTCCTCTTGAACAAAAATAAAGATCAACGACTTCCCTTTGACCATGTTGATAAAAAAACAAATTTTCTATTAATATTGGGATATGGTCAACACACCTTCTGGCGACTTTTACATATAACAAAGGCCAGGATCACACATAAGCTCGTTAGGGCAAATACTTGACTATCCAAAACACCAGTAAGTGTCTCAAACATGTTATTCCCTTATGTAAACTTTGACTAAATTTTTTACATAATCTTACCTGTACTGATCATAGATTTATCACAACAATTTTGCATGTATCATCCTATATGATAAATGAATTTATCTCATTGGTAAAAAAATAATATATGAGCCATACAAAATCCTTATGGGTCACGTTAATATTATGATGTTGTACCTTCATACATTGTGAGACAAGCAAATTTTGTGAGCTTGCTTTTTTGTTGAGAACTTAACTTTTGTTTTAGCTTAATTTTAATAAGCAAACTTTTATGTATTGAGGAATGGATCATTAATTGATCTTTCTGCTAGGTAAATTTAAAGTATTGTAATCTTATTGCAAGCTTGTTAGGTCAAGCCATGAAGGACCAATCATTGACACAAGTAGTAAGTTCACTATGTAATGTGAGATGCTTATGAGCACCAAATGAGATGCTGATGAGCACCAAATAGTGTCTCCTCCCAATGACTTTACTCAATGTAAAATTTGGCTAAAAATTTGTTTGTAAAACAAAAGAAAAAATCTCGTTTTATTGCCAAAAAAAATAGTTAACATAAGGTACCATTGAAGCAAGGCATTAAACCTACAAAGCTCATGGCCTGGGCTTTCTAGGCCTAATGTCCTTGTATTGTTAACCAATATTCAATGGCATATATTGTTCTCAAAAATACAAAGAGAATTTTATGAGAATAGTTAGTATGTTATAGTGTTTAAAATTCTCACAATTACATGTTATTATTATTTTGCTATGGTGTTTATGCAACATAGAATTAGTTGTGTTGAGCCAGTTCCTCCCACAAAAGTGACGAGTCTGACATGGAGAGTCAAGTTACATGTCAAACTAAAATTATAATCGACGTGACTCCGCAACATATTATTATTAGATCTTATTTTTGCTTTAATAGACCCAAGGAAGGTTATGGTGTAACCTTCTCTTTGTTGATGTTAGCACCAACACTACACATTAGCATAACTTGGAGGTCATTTGAGCCTTCTAACCTAGCTCATTTTACATGCTTAAATAAAAAAATACTAATGTGGTCTTTTTAATGTCACGAGGTTGCGATTTCAAGCAAACTCCTCTCCCATGATGTGATGTGACAACCAATGTATCCTAATGATGTGCAACTCTATATATGATCAACATATTGATGTACAATTGCCTTTACATAGGGAGAGGGGAGGAAGAGATGTTGCTCTCTCTCTCTCTCTCTCTCTCTCTCTCTCTCTCTCTCTCTCTCTCTCTCTCTCTCTCTCTCTCTCTCTCTCTCTCTCTCTCTCTCTCTCTCTCTCTCTCTCTCTCTCTCTCTCTCTCTCTCTCTCTCTCTCTCTCTCTCTCTCTCTCTCTCTCTCTCTCTCTCCCCCAATAACTCAAAGAAACACCCAAATGGCTCTCCCATCATATCTACATACATCATCATCATCATCAAGGGGGAGTCTCCACGTATGCCTTGAACATGATGACCAAAAAAAAGAGAAATGACATGGAAACCCATTTTTTTTAATTTTTCTAAAAAGTATCCAAATTTAAAATACTTCAAAAAAATATATTGTAATGTTAAAAAAATGTTATATTTTGCAAGAAAATAATTCAAGCTACAAAATTTGGTCAATAGATTTTCATAAATAACTTAAAATTAGTTTATATGAAATAATAATACTATTTAAAATAAAATCATTAGATACACAACCACTAAAATAACTAAAAAATATTTTTGGCTTATTTAAAACAAAAATTATCTTTTTTTTTTTTGGAATTTCAAAAGTTTGTTAAATTACAATTCTTATATCGAAAAAAATATTTTTTAAATTATGATAAAAATTTTAATCAGTATTTTTTAAAGTTTTAAAATTTTTACTTATACATATGTAAGTTCATTGAATATTTAAACATTAAATAAACGCAAATGAAATTACTTTACAATAATCGAAATTAAATGATTTGTGAAAATATATAAATCACCTTGAAAAAAATCTTTTCATTTCTTTTAATTCCTAACAATATTTTTTTTTACAAAAAATATTATAAAAACACATCCAAAATTAAAATATTATAAACTTGACAAATCGTTACAATTTTATTTTTGGTAATGATTATCGATGTTAAAATTTTTAAAATATTTCAAATTCTTAATTTTAAATCATTAAAAAACAAATTTAAGAATATTAAATCAATGAAAAAGCAAGACCAAACACATTGTCTTTTCATAGATCATGACTTCTAGTCAACCAAGAAGAACAAAGATTCAATTAAACTCCGTTGTTGCACCAATCAAAGACTCCAATGACCATTGGGTGCCTACGACATTTTCGACTCTTGATTGGATATATATGCAACCCTCTGGTAAAGGAATTCATAGGGTTGCAAAGAGAAAACGTGACAACAAAGAGCACCATTGAAGAGGAAGAATTCATGAATTCAAAGTCGATTGCAACGGAGATTACCTAGCCAGAGTGCAACACGTCTATATGTGTAGAGATATTTTGTTGGACACGGCAGTTGCTAATAGGAATATACTTTTGCATTGTAAGTCTTACATTTTTGAATGTCAAAGATATTTTACATGTAAATTATTGTTGTTTCATTCTATTACCTCTTCTGCAGATGTTTTTCTTTCAGATAGCTATGACTGGCAGCATGTAATATCGTTTACGAGAAAGTTCTCTGCAATACATGCAAAATATGGAGTACTAATATATGATGGGCTCAAGTCTTCTGCGATCATAGGACTGGGTGTTTACTTTTACGATCACATGTATGAAGTTCCAAAGAAGAACTTTGGGACTGGCAAATTATTGCCTCTTTCTGAGCCTACAATCGATTCTCACGATTGGCCTTATGTTGATGAATTGACCATCGAATTGACAAAATTCCAACTCGTCAAAGAGATTACGATGAATATGAAGCCAACATTCAGATCCAAACGTGTTTACACTAGTGTCAGCATGCCTGTCGCTGTATTTGTTGCCATATTTAAAACAATATCATTTAGAAAAACAAATACATTATGGGTATGGAAAGCGACAGAATCCTCATTGTTAGACAATGTATTTACTTCTTGGGACTCACGGAATGTAGATCACAAAGGTGATTTAATAAGGTGTGATATTTGTCGTGAGACGGTGACAATAAGATATCACATTGCACGCCAAACGTGCTCCTTCAGTTTCGTTTATAGGCGGTTCAAGTTTGCTCACGGTCGATGGGATTGCTTGGATGCAGAGACGAGACATCAAGAATTTGAACTACCCATCCATATGCCAAATGATGAAGTGCGGGAAGTCTGTGTTAATGGTGAATGGAGTTTGGAAGATGTACATTCTATGGTTGGTTTAATATATGCTGATGTGCCCACAAATTTTGTGTTCACTATCAACGGACAAACCATAAGTGTAAACAATAAACGTGCTTCTGGATTTGTAAATGGTTGTTGAACACATATATAAAATGAATTTTAATATTGAAATGGTGGCGTCTGGTTTTGCAGATCGGGAGACGCGCGGAAAAACACCAAAAGTGCGCATCATTTTTAGATTCGGTCACCGTAAAAATACATGAACTATGAGTTGCTCTTATGTACTAGCTTTAACTAATAACATTGATCTATTTGATGGGATTTCATCAGAGATTTGGTTTTATCGTTTCCATGTTTGTTAGGGCATTAGCTATGGTTTAGTTTGGTATGCAATTGCAATGTAAATGTTTTGACTAGACATTTTCTATAGGAAATTGTTGATAACATGTTTTGGAAATGTGTAGAATTATTTCATTGTATATATATTTCTTACTTTACTATTTTTGAACAGTCGAGAGATATTTTTGGAATGCTTGCTATAATTGGAATGGCACACTATATAAGGGTGTGTGGGTCCCCATTTTGCCATTTCATTCTTAGTGTCAGAGAGTTTCCTTTGTTTTTCATAGGTTGATATCATCTTGCTATGCTCACACAAGTGCAAATTAGTGTCGATATTGCAATTTGTATACATTAGTACTCTATTATATCCGCATGGCGACCTAGTTATGGCACGTACGAAACAAACAGCAAGGCGGAATCCAAGGGAAACAGCGTTATTGCACCAAGCGGCTTTAGAAGTAATAGAAGCATGGGAAAGGCGCTTGAGTAGTAGAAGTAGGAGCAGAAGTAGCAGCATTGAACCTGCGGCGGAGGAAATGGACAAAACTCAAGATGAGCAGGCAGCAATGGATGATCCTGGGCAAGTTTTGATGGATTGTGAGCAGGTGCAGCAGCAGGAGCAGGGGCAGCAGCAGGTGGCAATGGATGAGCTGGGGCAGAAGCACGGACAGCAACAAACACCTCTGGATGAGCAACATGATTTTGGTGTGAGGTCAGTGCTGGGAAGCCCCTCTCCAACACAAAGCCAGCGTGACGCCACTCAGGCTTTTTTGGACAGTGACGTAGCTGCTTTTGGGCCGATTCCCAATGATTTCCTTGGGATCTTCGACGATCAGGGTCCTCAAGAACAGGTGCCTCTTGATGGCTTTGCGGTTGGTTCGTCAGGAGTCGAAGCAGCTTTAGGGGACTCCACTCCGACACAATCACTTGGACATGTGCAAGGGCCTGTAATGGGGCCCATGATGTCCTTGCTCGTCGGGTCGGACCAGACACCAAATGCAGAAGCCGTTGGGGAGGCTTCTCAGCATGTCACACCCACATCACGACCGAAAACTAAAGTTGTTCATCGAAAGAGAGGTCACTCGAAGCCTCGACGCCTTCCGTGGACCATCCCTCAAGCACAGCCGCAGCCGGAAGAACCCAAGATGCCTCAAGATCAGTCAGCACCAGAGGTGCCGCAAGACCCCCCGCAGGACCCTCCCACGCAAGATGAAGCAGGACCTAGCCAGCCAGCAACACTGAAAAGGTGCCGCCACACCGCCACCACCCTGGCAAGGCAAGGTCCTCAGAAGGATGCAGTCTCCGCAACCATGTCGCCGAAGGAAGAGCAGAATTTCGAACTGGTATAAGGAGATTCGAAAATATCAGAAATCCACGTAATTTTTCATTCCGAGAGCTCCATTTGTCCGGACGATCAAGGAGATCATGGACGAATCCCCTTGGGCTCAGAATTACGGGCATGGCTGCATCGGCTATCCAAGAGGAGGCAAAAATGTATCTGACAAATTTGTTTGAAGACTCATTTTTGTGTGTTGTCCATTGTAAGAGAGTTACTATACTTCCAAAGGACATGTTGTTGGCAAAGAGGCTGAGACGCGAGAGGAATTAAAAACGATGTACTCCAAATTTTGAGATAATAATATCAGATCATTTTTGTCATCGGACTTTGTTGAATTATTGTGTGAATTCATTTTATGATGAAATACAATATTTTGTGAATGTTTTTGGTTTTCTAAAATTTTTATCAGAGTGTAGGTCAAATGCTGATTTGCACGCAAGGGCGCAAACAGAGGCAGTTTGGCTGGGTCAAACGGCCTCCCTCCGCGCCCTTGCGTGATTTGCATGCAAGGGCGCGGACAGAGGGCGTTTGACTTGGTCAAATGGCCCCACTTCATGCCCTTGCGTGATCTGCATGCAAGGGCGCGGATAGAGGTTGTTTGACCAAGTCAAACAGCTCCGCACCCTTGCGTGCAAATCATGCGAGGGCGCGGAGAGAGGGAGTTTTATCAGGTCAAACGGCCCCAATCCGCGCCCTTGCGTGCAAATTACGCAAGGGCGCGGAGGGGGGCCATTTGAAGTTCAAAATGGCACTTTAATGCCCTTAAATTCAAATGATTGGTAGAAATTTTCATAACCTACCATAATGAATGAAATTTTCGAACGCATGCAATTTCAACAGACATATTTTTGAAAAAAAATCACATTTTCATTTAAAATTCTTTTACATTAGCCAGTGCTTCGAGTAGTGACTCTGATCTATTTTCAAGTCCTACTGTTGGCTTCATTAATTCCGATGCTAACTTAGCAGCATCAGCATGCTCCTCATAAGGTCCAACCGTTGAGGCTAGAAGTAATCTAGACTCAAACCCCAGGCAGAAGTCCTGCAAGATAGCGCTCCTTCGTACACAGTAGGCCTTTGGTGCAGTCTATGGAAGTGGAGCATCTGCAAAATGCTTTGATAATGCTTTGCACTTGACCAGTTCAGTGGGCCCATCAGGACTATACTCATTGCTTAAACAGAAGATATAGTTGTCAGGGAATTGTCCAATGTAGTATGCCAGGGATGCATCTGGCCTTCGCTCTGTTCGGTCCTCACGAGAACCTCTGCTCCTCATTGCAAAACTGTCAATCTCCACCGCATACTGCAATACATTATATAAGAATGTTATAATTACAATGAACAGATTCAGAAATGGGAATAAGCATGGACGAGAGTATTTGTTGACAAAGAACTTGCCTGAGATCCTTCATCCTCATTCTCACTTTTTGCAAGCACAATTCCATGGCCTATATATGGCATCTCTATTGTGAAAATCGGTGATTTACCAAATTGTTTATGCTCAACCTCCGGTGGTTGCAGTCTTCAGTTCACACAAAATTTTTGCCAGAGCTTGCTCAGTAGTATCTGCGTCATCTCCAATCAACTGTCAAAATGTATCGTCTGGCACTGAGTGGTCAAATGTGTTGGTGCCATTTTGCAATTTCACTAATCCTGCCAACATCTCATCCTCTCGTAAGTCGAGGATATGTTGCAAGTCATGCAGAAACAAATACTCTTGCCCATTAATTATCACTGGGGCAAGGTCACGTATTTGCAGCATGTGATCGGAGTCATCTACATCCTCCGGTTGGGCAGATGTTGATGCAACTGAAGCCATCTGTCATGCAAGCTCTGCTTCCTTCACAGGTGTTAATTCCTCTTCTGCTTCTTGCTCTTCCATTTCGCTGACATTCACACTAGGATCCTGTTTATCTTCAGCGGTATTTGTAGGAAATTCATTCAACAAAAAAATCACAATAATTTCACCTGACAAGAACTTGTTTCCTACACTTTGAGATTAAAATTTACTTGTTGATCGCGCGTTAACTCCAAAAAGTGCTCGTTCCCTAGGTGGCTAACAAACCTATTGAGTCGGGCAGTAAAAGCTCTATCTCCTTTCCATATATATGTTAGCAAATTATACGGAATCCAAGAAATATCGTAGCCAAGTATTCTTACTGAGTAAGGCATCAACTTATCTTCTATATACTCACTTACATACCTGAAATCATCGCTATTTGCAAGTAGAGTTGCTAGGGTATCTATTCTGGCAGTGAACATAGCATAGATGCAATTTATTTCATCAGCAAATGTTGTGTCGGCCAATAGATTTGCCAACTTTGTCTTTGAAGGATGCATCGTGAACGTAATGAGACAATACGAAAGACTATTAGTACGAGTGCAAGTGCAAAGCATTTACCAAAACTAAGAAAGCCAAGAGAGCAAGAAAACTGTGTGCTTGAAAATGAGATAAAGTGGTCTTATATAAGAAAAAGTTTTTCAAAAATAGACATGATTTTAATATTGTATCAAATAAAGTCTATTTATAGTAATCAAATAAATTATGCCACTATACTTCAAAACAATGTAATATTCTCAATAGATTCTATTTGTTCATTGTGCGCTATTTCTGAAATGCCATCCTCTTCATTGGATGTTCTTTGCCGAGGAACCCACCGCTTCCCTACACGAACCCGAGACATCCTCCATTCCCTATGCCTTGCATTAGCTGTGGATGACTTCCAAGTGGCTCTTCTGGCTAAATTTGATGAAGAGATCATTGAAGTCAACCCTCGAGCCCGTGTTTCTTCGATGTTTTGTCTGCTCAAAACTCCTCTATAAAACCACTGAAATATCTCTACCAAGGCATTACTAAGACCTTTACCTCCACCGTGTCTTGAATTTTTGAAATACGCAGCCTTGGCCCTATAATGACTCTTCTCCATCCCTTGGGTATTCCAAATAGCCAATGATCCATATGTCTTTAAAAACCAAGGTCCATGAGCGTACAAAATGTGTTGTTTGCAAAAGAATCTAATTAGTACATTTCACTTGGATAGAACTTACAAAGAAAAAAATAAAGACAAAACACTGACCATATAATGAGTGATGTGTGCTTCTCCCCGTGCATCAATCATCAGTCGAGTGAATGCTTGTACTTCCGTCTGATATCTATCATAATCTTCCTCCCTCAAGTCTTTTTTATTGATAGTCAGTGACAAAGCATCAAATGCTTGCCACACTTTTGCATGTGTGGCAGCCATACGCGGATCTGAGCGAATATTTGTTGTGCATTCACACACTCTCTTCCAATACTCCCATCGAAGACTACTTTCTCGTCCAGTATGATTTGACAAGAAATGCCTTGCTTTTGCGCCCCCCATGGAAACTTTTGCTGGCAAGTCTTGAGTTTTTCCACTCAACTCAATGTCCTTGGAAAGATTCACATGGCCTCCATGAAGTCCCACTTCTGATAACACTACCTCTAGATTTTGAATGCTAACATCCGCGCGTGATTTGGGTTGCATATTCCATGCATAGCAACAATGCAAATATAACAACTTGTCCAATATCCGCAATTCACTATGCATCGTGCAAAAATGAACTCTTTCGAGAGGAATCTCTAATACGGGACTCCATGCTTTGTCTAGATTCTGCCTGTCTGGTGGAACTCGTTGGTTGCATTGCAACACACCTTTATTTCGGCCACTTTCAGACATACAATATATGCAAAAATGTTTGGCATTTGCACCGAGCCCGCAACCAAACATGCATTTTAGGGTCTTCAAATCGGCAGCTAAGTGCCATTCCATAGTAAAATTTTGGCCATCAACACTTAGCAATTGTCCTCCATTTTGTGCTTGTATTACTTTGGATATATTGCATCGTTCAGATACCCACTTCAACATATCGTGGGTCTCTTTATGAACTTCGAATGCAGCTATCCACCATATATGATTTTCGGATTGCACACTAAATTCATTGGACTCACTTCCAGTTGACTCCTGCAATGTTTGGTTCATCAACGTGATTCTGACACGTTCTAGTTTGCGACCTTTTACGATCCCCGCTTCATCCAACTTAATGACAAATATAGCTTTGCCTCCAATATCTGCAATACCAAATTCTTGTAAATAACATACAATAACTGTTGCTTACGAAAAAGAGAAAAATAATAATTGAAATTGTTGTGAAACGAACTCACCATCTCTTTTGACATTGTAATGTCGTATCATCATTGCTTGGACCTTTACCAGATCCGAAAATATATTGTTGTATTGGTTATAATGAAAACGAACAATAGATCCCTTTTGGTTGCTGGATATCTTAAAAGTATCCTGAATATGGAAGAATTCACCTAATTCATTTTCTATAAATGAATTGCATTCTCGCTTTGTAGTTTGAACAATTTGTAAGCAGGTGATATTTGATGTCGTTTCAACCCGTTTTGGTCAAATTTTTTCATAAATTTTTTCATAGTTCTATATCCTTTTCGACTCACACCTCCTTGATCACACGCATAAACTATTTCTCTAACATTTGGATTCGGTTGAAACCTGGTAGCAAGTCTTTTTGCAATCTTTAAACGAAATGAATCACTCGTTTCATTTTCCACAATCTGCATCAAATCGTTACCCTTCATGAATTGCTTCATATGTTTGGTGCTTTGGAAATGATCTCCGACCATCTTATTCAAAAATTCTTTCGTCAATCTCTTGTGTCTTTTACTAGCACCACCACCTGGTGTTAGAACATCTAGTTTGCGCCTTTTAGTATTGTCTTTTGATTGGTCATCCGTTGAGACTCGACGCTTTCGCTGAAATCCATATAATATCTTTTGAAGACTAATGTTTGAAGATTGCAATTCTTCAAACTTTGTGAGACAGATCTGGTGAGCTCTAATTTTAGATTTGTTATCTTTAGCCAATGTCTGATTTCTTTGTTGCAATGATTTTAATTGCTCATTCATGTATGTAATATGAATGTTTGCACTATTCGCTAGCATTTCAACTTGGATTCTTCGAGAATCCATGACTTGACAGTAGCCAAGAAGTCTGTTGGCACCATCGCCAATGAACCTTAACAAACTATGTACATCACAAAATTGAGGAGAAATATTGGTCAATGGATTAGGTGGATACAAATCACCTTTTACCCATAGATCGATATTTTTCATTCCTTTTAACCTCCAACAATGCATTTCGTATGAGTTCAGATTAACACCCCATGCAGCTTTGATTGTGGAATACTCCTTCTCTAAGTTCACATGCAAGTGACATTTTGTTCCCATCTTGAAAAAGTCAAGGTCCAAGAAGATCTTCAAAAACGAATTTGGCTTAATGTTAGTTTGAAGTATGCATTTGAAATGAGCTAGACATGGAGTATTGTGTCATGCCTAGGAAAATAATGTTGTCCATCAACTTTTGTACGAAGGTCTCCATAGGTTCAGCATTAAATTGGATATAGTAAAGGACTTACTCAAAAGAATGCTTTGTATTGTTGAAGTGCAATAAAATAGTGCAATGTTGTGGTGAGATTGAGGAAATTATGAGAACTATTCTTCATGTGCATGTTCATCAAAACATGTGAACTTGAAGGTATTGGTTTAATTCCTATTTGTCTCTCTACTAATAGAAAAGCAAGACTTGATGGTGTTCTTTACATTCCTTCACTTTCAAAGAATTTGTTAAGTGTTGGTCAAATGATAGAGAAAGGATACATGGTAAAGTTTGGTGGTGATGCTTGTTTCATTACAAAGGAAGAAATCTTGGTTGCTAGGGGCAATAGACAAGGTAGACTTTTCAAGCTGGATGCTTTTGTTATGGCTAACAAAAAAGATGGAATGGAAATGGAGATTGGTCTCAACTTTTCAAAGTTCACGTTTAGCATCAATAAGATTGGTGGATCTTATGCAAAGTCTAAAAAGCTTCCTTATGCTAGATCTAGGTCAAGATCTAATATGCTTCTTGGAGATATTCATCTTTGTGCTAACTTGGCTAGTCTTGAGGATAATGATGGTGTTTCAATGGTTCTTCGTGGCAAGTGCAAGCATGCAAAAGGTAAGGAGAGAGCTAACTTCATCAATGGAGGTGGTGAAGGTTCTTCCTTGGAAAAGGTTGTTGTTAATGATTTCTTTGATCATATGGAAAAAGATGTTCCTAGGTGCATGCATGAAGGAGATGGTTCTTCTACATTCTTTTTTGATGAGTCCAAGAAAGTCATTTTTGCAGAAAGTGGAGTCACATGTTTTCATAAAGAGAGTAGATCAAATGGTTCTATCAAGAGACTTGGTGAGGGAGATAGTCACAAATCAAGAAGAAGAGAAGTATGTGAAGAGTTCAAAGTAGGATGTACTTTGAATGATGTCATTGTGAATGATAGTGATGAAGAATAATTATCATATGATTCGTTGCCTAAAACATTGAGTAGAAGTCCTTGTTTGAAAAAAGAGAATATTTCAATCATCCTTATGTTGAGGATACTAGTCATTTTTTTCATGGCTTCTAATGTCTTTGAGATTTCTACTTCTTATGACGCAATCATTAAAAGGGAGTCTTATGAAGGAAAGAGCAATGGAAGATTGGTTCTTGGTAAGATCCAAGGTCTGGATCTCACATCTCTTCATCAACTCAAAGGATTCTATAATTGTGAACTGATCACTCATGATCGAGATGGCAAAAGGTTGGTTGGAGAAGACTACATGGAGTAAATCGAGAGGCAATTTCTTCAAGGCAAGGGAGATCTCATTGGTGAGCTTATTGAGGTTTGTTATGGACTCAAGAAGGCTGGATTTATTAGGTTTGATACTCATCTTCACCTACTCTACTTCATGTTGGATGGAAATTTTGGAATCTATCTTTTGATTTATGGTGGTGACATTGGTGACATTGTTTTCACTAACCTTTATGGAAGATCGAGATCAAGCATTGATGAGATCTTGTTGGATCTAGATCATACATTTGAGAGGGAGTATTTTCAGAGGTTCAAGTCTGAAGATATTCATATCTTTGATGATCAGGAGAAAGGTAAGCAAGTGGAAGCGACTCACTTTGCTTTACTCACATATTTTGGAGAATTTTCTTGTGTAGATGATGCTATGCAAGTGAATATTGGTTCTCATGGTTTTCATACTGGAAAAGCAAGTAATGGATCTGGAAAACAAAGTTTGTTTAATGACTTTGATGGTCAAGAGAAAGATCAAGAGGTTGGTCTCAAAGGGCTTCAACAACACAAAAGAAAAGATGGCAATTTGGAGCTAGTCAAGAGCATCAAAGGAAGGTTATTTGGCAAAGATGTTATGGATCTATTTTTGTAGGTGTTTGAAGAGTCAAGGTCAAAGGAGCAGCAAGGAAGTGTTGTTCAAGTTTACTTTACTTCTTCTATCTCGTGTTTGAGCTATTTCATGTAGATGTGTGCAAATTGTCACGATATGGACAAATTAGCTACATTGTCTTGCAATATCTTATTGTTGGAGTTGTACTAGCATTCTTGGCTAGCTTTGCTGATGGAAATGAAGCTAATGGAGGTTCATTATGTCACTCATCCATTGCTAAGTTCTCAAGTGTTGAGCTACTTGGTGCCAATACTTGGAGATTGTCAATTTTTGGTGAATTCATGGTCATTTTCTTGTGTCCAGTAAATCTTGAAGATGGACTAGTGCAACCTACTTGGTTTATGGTGTCATGTGGTGCTAGATTTGCATCATTAATGTACTCACCTACGCATGGATTTCCAAGGTTTGATGGTTTCTTGTGGCAAGATGGAGATGGAGGCTCATTCATGGAGTTTTATGGTGGAGACATATCAAGAAAGGACAAAGTTGGAGGAGACAAGCAAGCAAATGGTCATCACTCACATTTATGGTTTGGTTGTTGTAATTTTCCAGAGAGTTCAAAGTTTGAAACATGGAGGAATCATTTCATTCACATTCTATTTGGTTCTTCATGTTCTAGTTATATCTTGATGTGTAAAATTGATGTAAGAAATAGTGAAGCATCCAATTTGGACACTATTCTCTGTATCAATTATGAAAGATACTTTAGAACCTTATAAAGGAGATCTATACTTAGGATGGAGATCATTCTAAAGTTTGATCAAAGTAATATGGTAAAACTATGCCAAAACTAGTTGAAGAGGGAGTGTGAGAGATTTCAACAAGTTTAGTCTAGTTTAGTCATATTTTGGTAAATTGTCAATATGAGGCCAAAACCCATTTTAGACTTAGAGATAAACTTTTTGAAGTTATATTAGTTTAAAATACATTCAATAAACACTTTTTGAAAGTGTGGGAAAGTTGGTAGTCGAGTTTGAGAGAGATTCAAATTTGAACTTTGGGTACATTGAATCTAGACCCAAAAATAGTAAGGTTTACATTTTGGAGGGAAAGCCAAGTGGCCAAATAGGGTTTGGACACTCTATATAAGGATGTAACTCGTGGAGAGACACATCTTCTCTCTTCTATCTCTCATTTTATCATTATACATAGTTCTCTTTGGGTTCTACTACTCATTGGTGCACTATCTTGGTGCAATCTTATGTGTAGAATGGTCATTTATTGCTATTTTCGGCTCCACACATGTGAAATACATTAGGGTACTGAAATTGTACGGACATCAACCATATTTTATGTCTTGGTTCATGTTTGATCAGTATCTCTTAGAGTTTGCATTGGCAGGATTGGTGGTTTGCTTCTTATTGTAACCAAAGATCAGGGACATAGATTGGATCTTGAATGATCTGAAATCCTTCACACCTAGCCAAAACCATAATTAGCAATAATTCACTTAGGGTCAAGATAAGTCAATGGTCAATATAAGTCAAAACCATGATTAGCAATACTTATGGTCAAGATTAGTCAATGGTCAAGATTAGTCAATGGTCAAGATAAGTCAAACCCTAATTTTAAACGGATGAATCAAAACATAGGAACCACGTTTTGTCTATCACAACATATATTCTCTCTCTCTCTCTCTCTCTCTCTCTCTCTCTCACACACACACACACACACACACACACACACACACACACACACATATCTCTATGAGCTCATAGGCACTTGTTTTCTAAACGCTTGCCAATATGATGTGCATTCATTAGCCATAATTTTAGCATGCACACGCATGACTTGCCTGTAATTTGAAATCACCCTAAATGTGCAATGAGGTAACCCCATGCATGTGAGAGCATAGGCCGAATCTCTGGAGTCTCCCCTATCAAAATTTCTCAAATGAGAGCTTATTTGAGTGCTTAAAAGTTCAATATGTAGCCTTATGTTTCACTTTATGGTGAACCTGGCATATGCCAAATGGCATTTGCATGATTAGCCACATGGCAGATGTTGATTGGCCAGGGTGACATTATCACGTGGCATTTTGAAGCACCTGGGCGAAGCATTTCTCAGGTGTGAGCGAAGAATAATGATAATGGGAGTGTTTTCAAAGGAGAGCTCTTCTTCATTATTTTACTCTCTTCTGCTGGCTTTCCTGCTGCTGAGCTCTTTAAATTTGTTTTACTCTCTTCTGCTGGCTTTACTGCTGCTGCTGCTGGGCGATGGCGATTTCCTGGGGTGTCAAATCCTTCCCCTTCACAATCTGCGTGCATATCTTAGGCGTCGTTGCTGCTGTGTTGGTGCTGCTGTGGAACATCCACTTCCGGGGCGGACTTGCGTGGACTTCCCCCAACAAGGATCTGATATTGAATGTCAGTATCTATGTTCCACTTCTACTTTACCTGCTCTCTCTATTTTTTCTTGGTGATCACTCGGATTGTCGCCTCATTTGGCTGTTAAGTTAGTGCACAGGAATTAATGAAAAAGTAACATATAACGGGCCTTCCCCGTTCCGGCATCAGGATGACAGAGAAGTGGCAGGCAAGGTTAAAATAGCCGGAAGCTTAAGACTTCGCAGACAAATTGTTCTTGAAATGGTTCAGCGTCCTGGAACGATCAGTTTCCGAAATCATTCTGTGTAGAAACAACGTTCGGATGCAACACAAGGCTTAAACGTCCGACACCTTAGCGATAGAGCATAGCAGAGAATAGTTTATGAGCGCGGAAGTTGAACGATGCTTGTATCTTTCATCGCATTATCGCTACACTGTTCTTAAAGCTGTAAAGATATTATTTGCTTAAATATCGATCGATCAGTATAAGCTTACCTATGAATGCAGCTGGAATATATGCGTGAAGGCTCCCCTTCATTTGTGAAGGCCACCCTTGAACTTGTTTCTGAAGATTTCCTGTTAGCCCATTCTGGATAATTAAGCGACCTATTTTGGATAATTAAGCTCTTTTTTACGAGGAATCGGGCAGCCCTGATAATCACGTATTTTTGAAACACCTTCTACAGGCTCTTTGACAAATAGACAGGTCACAGTCTTAACTAATCTTTATGACATATTGCTATTGAGAAGCTCGGGTTTCTGAAGAAGTGTATTTTATGGATCGGCATCAATACTGTCAGATTCATTGTCATCTTATAGAATGAAAGGGGCTAGTGGCATTCCAAGTGGAGAAGTTTAGCCTTATCACTGAACTTATAATTTCACAAAATTGGACTGTGGAGATTGAGTTTGGGGACTTCAATATCCACTATAATATGATGCCTTGATTTTTTCCTTCCAATCCCACTGGTTGTAATTCTCATCCTGAAAATAGGAAGCTTTTATGAATGGAATTTATAAATATGGAGCCATCTTTAAAATTTCTAGGATTGAACTTTCCAACCTCTCTCGGGGTGTAACTTTTGGGCAAGATTTTTGTGACACAATGACATTGACAATGTGCATTTCTTGGCATGTTAGTTGGTCCTCTTGTCAAACTGACAATTTCCATACTATGCCTCTTTACATATATCATCAACTACATGAGATTTGGCAGAGTATTCCTTAGTTAAGGAAGGGGCTCAGCTCATTAGTGATTGTATCAGAGAGCTCAAATGGATAACGAATCATAATGAATCCAAGAATAACAACTGAATTGATGTTCAGCAGGGCTTTGGGTATCTAGATTTGATTCTAGATTGTAATCTAAAGTTTTTGTAGTGAAGATGATTGTCATTTTTTATATGCGATCAGTCTTTAATTACCAGTGGTTTATAGAACTTGAATTTCGCACTTCAGTAAAAGAATTTAGAGAATGTTCCTAAAATCCAGTATTTTCCTAGTGGAAAAGATTTTAAAATGACTCTTACTTTTCTATGTTAGACATATACTCTAGTATCCTGTAAATGATTAAGTATGATTTGGATTTCAGGAAATTATGATTGAGGGATCATATGAATCTAAATATTTATGGTTGACGAATCATAAATAAATACTTAATTATTGTCGAAGGATAATAAGGGATTGTAATGATTCTTAAGTGTGATGATTAATTCTTGATCTATTATTTGAGTAAGAATTCAAATCAGTGTTTTTTTTAAATCTCTACTCTAGTGTTTTATTTGAGGACCTATGGATCTCACAAATATTCTCACAGGATAAGTTATCTTATTTGTGGAGAATTAATTAGTCTAGTGGATGCTATTCTACTACAGTTTATGGTTTGCAAATGCTTGAGTACAGTTCTTCATTTGAATTGGACCTCCAGTTATCTTAGGAGACAGACAAGTCTATTAAGATGAATGAAGGCTATTTTTCTTGCATTTGGTGATAGAAACATGAGCATTTAACTCAAAACAGTATTTGGGGTACTCAAAGTTGAGTTTTAATCATTCTATATCTTAATGATTCTCCTAGATATTCAAACTAAATGAATTATTATAATTTAGAATTTGGATTTCTAAGGATATTTGTACTTGGAAGCTTATGAATTATATGTCAGAGTTGTGGATAATTTCAGATTGTAATTATAAGTATTATTATTTTTATTTCTTTAACTTTAATCTCTTAAGTTAGGTTATTTCACCCAGTGTTTCATGTAAGTGCTTTACATGAAAGTGATGTTACTAACTTATAGTGAATATAACCCAGTTGGGAAATTTATCGCTTAGTGTACTTTTTCAAACCTGAGTTGTACTTTAGTGCAGAAATTATCACTTAGAATAGGATTATCTCTGAGTACTTGTTTGATGTGAAAGTTAGACTAAGGATAATGACTTTCTAGGTTGATATTTAAAGTTTAAAGAACTATATATGTTATTCTTTCCTGTTTAGAGAGTTTCTAAGGAGGGAAGAATGTTATGTCCATGACCAGTAAATAGGATTCAGTATACTCCTGGTCTTGGATACACGGTACTCCAATAAATCAAGCTGTTAGTTATGCCGCGTTATACTGGATGTGACCCAAAAGTAACTAATATCCTTGTGAGGCCCAGAACACACTAAATGGAGTTTAGACAAGGTATGAAACAGTGTATGCATGTGTAGAATTATCAATAGCAATTCTATGAATAGTTGGTCCATGCTTAGGACTCTATTCTAGGTGAATCTATGTATAGCGAACTTAGGGCTATGCATGGCTATGTGCCCAGGTTGCTTTTGGCTCTATATATTGAGGCCAAACTCGCCCTACTCCTCATTGTGATCATTGATTCATTGCCAGGGTTTCACTCTACATCCATGTCTCTTGTTCCTTGGCTTGGGGGTGAAGCTTCTAGAGTTGATTGGTTGCTTCTACTTGGTTGAGTGGTTGCTCCATAGTGTGTTTTCCATTGTGTTTTATCTTGTAAGCAGGATCTTAGGGAGCTTCCCTTATAGAAACGAATAGAAGAAGCTAGTGGATTCTTGCAAACATCTGATGAGGAAGACGTTGCAGTTGAAGATAATGCTCATGATAATGATACTGAGGTACTACACGATGAAGCAATGCATGACATGTTTGAATCATATTTTACAACCAACAATGAACGTGCACACTCAACGGGTGGAGAGAACATGGATGAAAATGAAGAGTTGCATGATGATGAAAACGAGATAGTACTACCCAAAGAAGCCGACACTCCCTTGTATTCAGGAGCATCTTTTTCTCGACTAGCAACAACACTTCTCTTTCTAAACTTACAAGTTACATACAAATGGAGTTCTAGTAGTGTTAGGTCATTGTTTGGGTATGCATAAACCCTAAATGCATTATATTGTTTGTTAGGATTTAGGGTTATGCATTCATTTCTACAAACACACTATTATTTTGCAATTTATTACAAAAAGTACTTCCAAAAGACAATGTGATGCCAAGAAGGCGAAACAAAGTTCGAAACATGTTGAGCAAGCTTGGAATAGATTACGAAAAGGTTCATGCATGTCCAAATGACCACATTTTATATAGGGGTGTGCATTCAGAAAAAGATCAATGTCCAACATGTGGCACATCACGATACAGAATAGACATTCTAGGATCAAGTGTGCCACAAATTTTTTTCTCAATTGTCGCTCAAGATTCAAGATTATGTCGAACCGCTTGATTTTCATATAATTATGGATTTAGATAACGTAGACATAATTTTAGAAAATGAATGGTTTTACTCCAAAAACGAGTCCTTAAAAAAGGACTGTAACTCATAGTGTAATTTTTTTGCATAATGGCTCATTTGTTGAACTCAAAGGCGATGTGGATAAGTCTTCTTATCCTATTGTATCTACTTTAGAAGTTGTTAAATATTTAAAAGACTCTTTCAGTAAGTATAAAATTTAGGTTTGTTTTTTGAAAGATGAAATTTATGTTGATGATCATGTTGTACAAAGTCTAAATATTGATTTATCACAAATGCCTTTGAACGTGTCTCTAAATAACCCCTTAAGTGTTAATTTACATGAAAGTAGGGTATTTAACAAACTTAGGCAAGAATTAGGGATGTTTTTCCTGAAAAACTACTTAATGACCTACCTCCCCAAAGGAGTGTCAACCATCAGATGAAGTAACTTCCTAATGGAGAATATGTATCTATTTTTCCATACAAAGTTATTTCTAAGGAAGAGGATGAAATTTATAAGTAGTTACATGAACTTCTTAGGATGCGACACATTTGTCCTAGTAAGTCTCCTTGGTGAGCACCAATATTAGTTAGTGAGGCATACATTTGTGTGGCAATTTTAAAAAGTTAAATAAGTTAACCATCTAAACAGATATCCCTTACCTAGAAAGGATAATCTAATGGATCATTTGAACGGAGCCAAGTATTTTTCCAATATTGATCTTAGATCAGGATACCATCATATAAGGATTAGGAATGAGGATGTTCCTAAGACTAGTTTTTGAACTAGGTATGGTCATTATGAGTTTTTTAGTTTGCCTCTTGGGCTCACGAATGCACTTGCCACTTTCCAGTAGATGATGACCGGTATTCTTCGTCCATATTTGAGAAAGTTTGTGGTGGTGTATTTGAACAACATATTGAATTATAGTTGGACCCTTGAGGATCATGAAGGGCATCTTTGTATTGTCTTGGGTCTTCTAAGACAAGAAAAGCTCTACGCTAAGGAGTCAAAATGTGAGTTCTTTCAAACTAAACTCACATACCTAGACCATACGATCAGGGTACTGAGATCGATTATGATAAGGTTCATAAGGTACATGAATTGTCGTGACCTCAAACAATTCTTGATGAGAAATCTGTTTTGGGCTTCACAGATTTCTTTCACACGTTCATTATGGACTATGCTTTAATAGCATTGCCCCTGGGTGAAGAAAAAATGTAGCTATAGAAAAAGTCCATTGATAACATAGATTGATGAAGTTAAATAAATAAATCTTGAAAAAAACAATTGTTACCAAATATAATAAATATGTATTGAAAAGGAACTTTTGAAAATGTGAGATCATGTGTGCCCGAAAAGCAAATGCGTCAAACAATCTAATCTAAATTTTCAGGTTGAAGATCCTTCATTTCATCTATTAAATCAAAGTGCAAAGCACACAAAAAGCCATGATTCCAAATCTAGACATAAAAAACAGAATTGCCAATGAAGGGATTGGAAAAATCCACAATTTCATGTATTCAAAACATACCAAAGAAATAGAATCTTTTGGAATAACAATAGATGCATCTAGCAAAACAATAAGAAATACTCCATTGATTTTACAAAAAGTGTTGGCTGATTCTGACGAATCCCCAAGATACTCGGACAGAGCAACTCAAGAGCACCTCTCACCTTAGACCGAGGAGGTCTTTGAGAAGACGAGACTAATGAAGACTGAGAGCCGAGTATGAGAGCCGAGAAATACTAGCTAGGAAAGACATGCAAGAACTGTGTAAGCCTCATGGTGAATCCCGGAAGATGGAATGACCATGTAGGAACTAGTATTTGTAAGCAAATGTAATAATTGCAAGTAGACCCCTCTTAAAGAAAGTAGAGTGAGCCACCTTTTGATGGTGACCTCTAGTGGAGAGCATTATTCCACTTGTAAATTGTGAAATGTGGAAATTCCACTAGGATGCCACCTAAGGAGCTCTCTTGCTTATTTAAGAGACTCCCTCTTTGTGAAGAGGAGCTTTTTGTGAATTGTATCAACTCCATGCTGAAATGAGAAGAGCCTTCACGAGTTTGGTGCATCCATTGAGCTCCTTGATCATGCTTGTTTCTTGAGTGATGCATATATGATCTTGCCCTTCCCTCCTTTTGTGTGTGGTTGTGGATTGTAGAGTGGATTAGATTTGTTGTTTTCGTAGAGTGGATTAGTTTCTTTCCTTGTTGTGGATTAATGTAGGAACCAGCATTCAGGTAAACTAAATAGGCTGAATCTGTGGTGTAAATCTTGCATATTCTTTGACATTCCAGCTCTTGATGTTCTTGGGGTGTCCAAGAATCAAAAGGCTGGTTGGTTTCTTGATTCTTGGACTCCTAAAATGTTGTAGATTAGTTCTTGTTTCTTATTTTGTCAATTCATGCAAGTTTAGCTAAGTTTAGCAAAGTTTAGGCTCTGATTCAGCTCATTTTTAGGAGTAGATAGCTGTAGAATCTGCTGAATGTTCATTTGGGCTGCACTCTGATCTGTAGATGCGCGTTCTTGGCTTGCATCTTGTTTAGAATGTAAGTGCGTTAAAGAGAGTTCGACCCTGAGTAGTTCTCTGACAGGCAGGACAAAAACAATATACTACAATGACAATCTATCCCTTCTGCCTGGTTTGGCATCGTAATATCAAGAGCACACATAACGAATGCCATGAAACCTTGTAATAGGCAGAATACCAAGACGTAGAAGCTGTAAGCAAGGATCAAAAGAACCGTAGTAAACAGAACCTCTAGATCCTCTGGATTTGAAAACATTTGGCACCGTTGCCCATTGAACTCCAACACCTTCTACATCAGAAACCTGCAACCATGTCCACGCTCCGCCTATCCCCTCACGATCACATCTCAACCGGAGCCCCCCCTATGTTGAAATCTCAACCGGAGAGCTCATGTCCAATCTCAACTGACGTATTCTATTGAATCTCAACCGACACACACTCTCTCAGATCTCAACCGACGGTCATCTGTTACATCTCAACCGACGGTAATCTATTGAAATCTCGACCGACGGTTTTCACTCAAATCTCAACCGACGAAAGTCGTTCAGATCTTGACCGACGGCCCTCAGTTAAATCTCAACCGACATCCACTGTCACATCTCAACTGAGAACCACTGTCAGATCTTGACCGATGCCATTAGTCAAATCTCAACCAACGCCCATCAATCAGATCTCAACCATCAGTCAAATCTCAACCGACGCTCCTGTGTTAGATCTCGACCGATGCCATCAGTCAAATCTCAATCGATGTCTCCTATGTCAGATCTCGACAGACGCTATCAGTCAGATCTCGACCGACATCCTCAATTAGATCTCGATCGATGCTATCAGTCAGCTCTTGATCGACGCCTCATGTGTCAGATCTCGACCGATGCCATCAGTTAGATCTCCATCAGTCAGATCTCGATCGAGGCCTCCTGTGTCAGATCTCGACCGACATCATCAGTTAGATCTCGACCGACGCCATCAGTCAGCTCTCGACGCCTCCTGTGTTAGATCTTGACCGACGCCATCAGTCAGATCTCGAACAATGCCTCTGTGTCAGATCTCGACCGACGCTATCAGTCAGATCTCGACTGACGCCTCCTATGTTAGATTTTGACCGACGGTTTTTGAACAGATCTTGATTGACGGGTCTCTATCAGATCTCGACCGTATCAGTCATCTCTCAACCGACGCCTCCTGTGTTAGATCTCGACCAACAGTTTTCAAACAGATTTCGACCGACGGGTCCCTATCAGATTGCGACCAAAGGAATTTGATCAGATCTCAACCAAAGCCATAGTGCCCAATCACAACCAGCACCCATTCGTCCACAAACGTAACCAGCCACATTCACTCGCATTGACCCGCACTACAGCCATTGCCACCAGCTTACAACCGTAGCAACCGCAGTGATCCCTAGTGACATCCCTTGAATCGTAGTATCACAATTAACCATCCCCAACCCTTACATCGTAGTATTAACATTGAACAGCACCAGTCGCCTTCAACAGCAAACAAGCACCTGCATTCACCATTCACCAGCACCAACAAGCACCTACATTCACCATTCACTAGCACCAACCCACAATAAAACCGTAAACATCCACCTAGACCACACTAAACACACTGACTACCAAGAACTGTAGCCACCACATTAGCCTATACTCAATCGCAACCACTGCATTCAACCCCACCTAGCCACCGTCACCACCATAGTCAACCATCACCAACGTAGTCACCACTAAGCCATAGTGCCCAACCTCATCCAATCGCACTTATTAGCCCTACGACTACCATGGGGAACCTTCACCGCAACACACGTACATCGCATTCAACCGTATCCGCCCTAGAATGATCACCTTGCCCTACCACCGCATTACTTTGCACCCACCGCATTCCCCTCATCCATCGTAGCATCTGCCATCGACCGCTGACATCGACATCGATCGCTGACATCGTAATCGACCGCTGACATAGCAGCTGGCCGCACTACCACCACAACAGCCGTATTCCACTGATCTACCGTAGAAACCGCAATCCATCGCAACACACAACTTACCCATATTCCACTGCATTCAATCGTAGACACGTTGTAGCCGCAATTGTCCACTGCAATCGCACTCGCCCGCTACAACCATAATCAACCGCTGACACCGCCATTGACCGCACCAGTCCACATCCCTCCGTCCTCAACCGCATCAGATCACAATCACCCGCAGTGATCCGTAGCACCCGCATCCCACCGTAACTGTAAACCACACCAGACCGTAGACCGCAAACCGTAGGGATCGCAAAAATCCAAAAACAAAAACAAAAACAAATTCAAAAACACCAGTACTCAATGGACCAACAAAGAGACCTTGAAATCTCAGACGATTATTTATACGAGGTCAGGTCCCCTGTAGCTGAACAAATCCGACGCCATAGGTTCTACTGAATGCGGGCCGAACTCCAAGAGCCATCCACAAACCCATTCAAGGGACAAGAACCTGATAGAGCCGAGTCTTCATTCAAACGCCTCAAAAGTCAAGTACAAGAACAGCCCTCCGAACAGATGCTCATCATCTAGTTTTTAGTCGGCCTTCCAAGATGGATTAGACACGAGCTTAAATCCAATGATGAATATACCAACCTAAAGTTAGCTATGTCTGTTGCCATCAAGGAAGAAGATGAAGGATCAGATGTTGACGAATCCAGGGAAAGACGAGCACCACGTGCTCCTGTCCATGAGTCGAAGCCGATTGAGGACACGCGAGATCAGCTTTGGAAATCCCAGTTGGAGTTGCTTAATAAGCAGCATCAACTAAAGATGGAGAAACTCACCAATGAGTTTCAAGCTACCCTGAAGTCTATCCAAAGCAGTATGCCTGGTCACTCAAACCCTGCATAGGTTCCTTATAGACGAAAAAAATTATGGTGCCCACACTGTCGGGCTACGCATCATGTCGATGCTTGTCCTTCATATCCGCCTATCCAAGCACATACAGTCCAACAATATGAAGAACAACCATCACAATCTGGAAATGCCATCACTTATCATGAATATCCACCTGAAAGTCCAGAACCACTAGCCATACAAGATGGCTATGCAGTTATACAAGGGCCATTGCACACCAGATGTTTCATCTGTGGTGAAACCGGCCACTTCATGGGTGATTGTCCAGTCAAGACCAAGTACCATGCTGAGTGTCCTGACTGTATCAGAAAACACAGTTTCAAAGACTGTCCGAAACAACCAACTACGATCCTACCTGCCCGTCACGTTAGTTATGACTCCCGATAGGATCCTCACGACAACCACACGAGCACTATAGCACCCTCCCGCTCAACTTGCTGCTCACTCGAGAAGTTTTCAGCAAACTTCTACATTACCCCACAATACACCAACTCCAAAATAAAAAAAGACAATATGAAATGAGTCCTTGTCGAAAGAAAGTCAAACCGATATTCCGTCATCTGCTACAATGTCCAACCAAGAGCAACCTCCACAGGGAATTGACAATTTTTCTCCCCTAATACAACCTCAAATCTATTTGTCTTTCCACATGCTGATAATATTTCCAATGTGCCAATACACAATCAATCTCGGATTTGAAAATCCAGATAGAGATTCGGTTCTGAATCTCTTACTCAGAGAGGTCCTCGGGACATAGTACCACAACCATACTTGCATCTCAAGCTATATCTTACAACATCTGCTATCCATGATGGTAGATTTTAGTGTCACCCACCCTGCCTTGTTTTGACAAGGGCATGTCAGAGTAAGTCACATTGCTCTACAAACAATGGAATTTTACAACTGTCAAGGTACATTATCAATGTTGATAAATGTAAGTTTTGTTCGACAAGTACACTACAGTTCTCACTCTCTGTACTGTTTGTATATTTCCTTGTTTTTCTTCATTCCTAGTGTGTGATTGATTTTTGCATGAGAAATAGCGACTACACGAGAGTCTTATGTAGAGCATCTCCAAAACACATTTTCATTCATCTATCCATCTTCAGATTCTCTTGTACAACAGTTTAGGATTTTTGAGAGATATGCGAAATCCATGTCAAGTTAGAATTGATTCCTGCATCTCATTGCCATATTATTCTTTGAGCCAACTACAGCAAGATCAAAACAAATTTAGTTAAAATTTACTCAATCTTTAGTCCAGTCGCATGTTCAACGAGTTTCAACTACGTGTTCCACACGCTGATCCAATTCTGAGCATGAACAGTTACCAGCAACAACATCCCCACCAACAAATTTGAGGGGGGAGAGAGAGTGGATCTGCTTGGATCCACTGGAGCAGTTACGCTGCCAACAACAACATCAGCAAGATTGACAGCCAAGGTCACAAGTCAAATACAAAAAAGACAAGGCTAAAGAAGGCAGATGGGTAATCCAAAGAGACTCAATCAGAAGAAGTACCCCAGTCACGACGAAGATTCTTCAGAAAGGGAAACACAAGCATTGGAAAATCAGTCTCCTTCTTCAACCAACCTCTTGCCATACTTTTGCGCCCATTCTCATGTCTATCGTCCACACCATCTACCGTTGTCACCACCACCCTTCCTTCCATCTGTTTGTTTATCATTACTTTAATGTTCTTCTGATAAATCCCCAGTTTTGATAGTCTTACCGAAGTAAGTAGCTGATAGATCATCGCAAATGTCTTGCGGAGACCAACTGCCACCTACAATGGATCAGCCAAACGAAGGTCTAAGAAGCAGACGAAACAGCCAGAATTAATAAAGAGAAATTAAGCAAAGAAGCTGAGGAGAAAAGGACAAAACTTAAGCAATAGATGACTCAGATCAATCTTGATCAAAAGAAACTCTCTGGAGTAATGATAGTTGAATCCCCTTTTATGAAGCCCAAAGAGATCCAAAAGTAACGGATCAAAAGAAAGAGCTACAGAAAAGAAAGATGAAGACAACCGTGAACTTACAAATAAAGCAATCTCCTCACCCAACAAGTGGTGGTCAAAGCTCGACATTGCAAGGGTCCAAGGCTGCAACTATAGAACTATCAGTTCTTTCACCCTACCACCAAGCCTTCGTCATGTTTCCTTATCGTTACCAAACCATCCATCTAAAATTGTTCCTACCACCAATTTTTGATGAATCCATCCCCTTGACACTAATAATCAAAATTTGTGTGACATGCAGATCAAATGTTTTCCTTGAGACTGGAACTTCAAGTGAGAGAAGAACCACGGAAACACCCAGAGGTGAATGGAGGATACAGACCTCCCAGAAGTTAGAATTTGCCAAGAGACCAAAGATGAAACTGTCAATGACAGATACAAGTGACAAAACAAAGAGACACATGGAAAGCACTCAAGCATGCAAGTTGTGAAGCTGCTAAGAGCTCTCCAATTTTGAGAATGTCAACCAATTTCAGCAATAAGACATTCTTGTTAAACTGCGGCAATTTGTAAAAAACATTTTTGTGATAAAGACTGGTGACAATAAGCACTTGGTTTTATGTAAGCAAATGAGGATCTATGCTTTTCCAAGTGAAAATTGAAAATGCCATGCAAAGTGGAGTGACATCGTCCAATATGAGTTGTAGTGGGTCCTGTAACACATTAGGGGTGGGATGATGTTGGCTGATTCTGACGAATCTCCAAGATACTCGGATAGAGCAACTCAAGAGCACCTCTCACCTTAGACCAAGGAGGTCTCTGAGAAGACGAGACTAATGAAGATTGAGAGCCGAGTATGAGAGCCGAGAAATACTAGCTAGGAAAGACATGCAAGAACTGTGTAAGCCTCATGGTGATTGCGTTTGAATACCTGCAAAATATCTTCTTCTTTGACAATGTGGATTTGATAATTTTTCTTGACTTTGAGTCTATTTCTGATTCAATGTAGACTGCTTGGAGCTTTTTTACCTCTATCGTTTCGAGCCCTTGTTGACATATAGAGCATGAGACGAAGAGGTAGACGAAGTGTCTTGACTTCTTCGATTATCTTCTTGCAGCTACATAGTGATAACTCTGGTAAGAGTTAAATTTGAGTGTGTCGTGATGATCATCACATAGTTCTCAAATGTAGAGGGCGGGCTTGAAACTTATCATAATTGCATCTTGATCGTCTATGACTAGTCCGACAGTAGCCTTCTATTTGAAGAGATTCTTAAATTGGTTAATATGAATCTGAAGAGAATCATTATTCGACATCTTGAGTGTGAAGAATTTCCTTCAAAGATGTAACTTAGTAGTTATGTCTCTCACATCAGATAGTGAGTTCAGGATGTCCCAAATTTCTTTCGAAGTTTTAGCTTCGGCTATGTGGCCAATTTGAGTATCTGATATATTGAGAATAATAAGCGCGAAAGCTTTACCATCCTTCAATTTCCATTTTGAGTCTTCTATGTCATCTTCATATTACACTTCAATACTCGTAACAACATCCCACAACTCGATGGCAATTAGCAAGGTCTTCATCTTAAATTTCCATAAATGATAAATCCATTCAACTTGTTTGTGATAAGACCAACTTTATTTCAAGAATCCATTTGGAACTTTAGTCTGACGATGTTAAGAGAGATATCGTGCTGCGTTACAATTGGAATTCAATTCTCTGATACCAAAACAAATTGATTTGAGCTGAAGAATAATTTGATATCGTGAAAGATTTACGCTCTAATATGGTATTAGGCCTTGAAAAGGAATCAACGCTCTGATACCATGTTGGAAAGAGGTGTGTAAAAGATATGACTAAAAGAATCGAATAAAAATAATTCGAATGACAACAAAGAAAACTTATCGTGCGCAACGGAATAAACTATCTTTCTCTTTCTTCATGCATGACTACGCCTATCAAATTCAAACAAAACAATAGTGATAAAAATCATGTTCGATCTTATAGTAACTAAATTTGAAATCATCAGTACTACAGTGATTTCATAGCCAAACATTTAAGCATTATCAGACAAATAATCTGTCGTGAAGAATTACAGAAACGCATACATTCTGAGACAAACCTGAACACAATAAAAGATAGTATTGATTCAGTATGAAATGAAACAGAAGTGAATGAGTACAACAAGTTTGAGGATCGAAGTCACATACTCTAAGCTGTTTTTGAGCGACTAAAATATAAGTCTGAATTAAGCACAACTATTGATAAGCAGTAAGCACAATAGCCATTTCTAATCAACTCTAAATAATTGAGGTAGAATGCTCGAGAGTGCTCAAGCTTGCAGACTTGAGAGAGAGCTAACTATTCAATACTTGATCTAATCTGATCAGATTTGATGATATAAGAATATCTAGTTGGCTGGAGTCTGCTGGCATTCATGTAGTTCTTCTCAGAAGTTGTTTGCTAATAAGCGGTGACAATTGGCCATAAACAGTCTGTCTGTATAAATGAACGTAAACTATCACTATGCAAAAATGAACTTGAAATTATCATCAGAAAAAATGATAGTGTCGCAAAAAGACGACAATGTTAGCTTTTTGAGGAGAAATGCGACAATGTCGCAAAATCTCATTTTCTTAATATTGGGGTAGCCCCACACTTTGCCAAATTCATTTTCTTAACATTTGAGGTACTTTGAAAAATACGACACTGCATTTTTACTCGTAATTCCTGACAGACGAAAAATGCAAAAAACGCAGCACTGTATTTTTACTTGCAATTTTTGGTAGTGTTGCTTTAAGAAATAATTGACTGTAACAAAAAGACAATAGTGTCGGATTTTGTAGTGAGAGAAAATTCTTGACACTGTTGTCAAACTTCGTGTATTTCTATAGACTGTGTAAAAACACTTGTAGTTCTGCAGACTGTGTAAAACACGATTCACAGAACTGAATAAACAGCTGGATGAAGATTAAAAATCGATTAGTCGATTAGTAGGAAGGAGAATAATCCAACACAATTCAATGTCCTTCACTGCATCCATAGCAGTCGTAGATTCTTCCACCTTGATGTTGAGATTGGGCAACGTATTTCGCATAGTACTTGTTGATAGCCAGATCGACAAAAGTCTCATCTGGACCATACCACTGTTGTTGCTCAGGTTGGGGTCGTGTCTCCAAATTCATATGAGCTAGTGGTTGTTAGTTGGACCTGGTAGTGCAGGTATGGCCATGCGCTGCTGATTCATTGGCACTCCATACCGTAGTGCCGCATTCGGTGCCCCCTAGTGATAAGGATAAGATGTTTGGTATTGATTTCTCTTCTGTTGGATGATCCTGGGGTTGAATGGACAAAATGTCATATCGTGCGATGATGCATTGCACAGGCGACAATACCTTTGTGTCAGTTTGAGATTTTGCCTCAAAACTAGACACTCATTCGTTGTATGGTTCTGGATGCAAACTGGACACCATACATTTTCTCTTCGTAGATACTACAGTAGGTTCTGTTTAGGTGCGTTAGAAGTAGATGTTATAGCTCCTTACAAGGCCTTCAACTTTTGATCAAACTGGACTGAAAGTTGTTCCATCTGTTGCTTGTGAAGTTTTGTCATTTGTTCTATCAACAAAGATGCTGAGATGCTGGAAACATTCGAGGTTGAAGCTACAGAAGGAGTTGGATTATAGGTTGTTGGATATGAATCATCTTCCAAACCCTTGTCTTCTTCCTTGATCGCATCTTCCATGGCTTCTTGCAATGTGGCGTACTACTCCCGGCGTTTGAGTTCTCTTCTGATGTTGTATGGTAATCTCGCGAGAAACCACATGATCATCGCATGATTGGGAGTCATAGCCATGTTGCATTCGGACCTTAGATGTTTGAGCTGCTCAATATATTTTCGGATCCTTTCTCTTTTTCCCATCTTGACTTTGCTCAACAGGAGAAACAAACCTTCTAGGAACTTATTTGGTTTAAAGCGAGGGATGAGAGCTGCTTTAACCCCTTTCCAAGTGGTCTTTTTTTCAGCTGATAGGTTGAAGAACCATTCTTGCACTGTAGTAACTAGTAACATAGGAAACAACTTCAATTTTTTCACCAGAGTTTGTTCACCATAGATCTCGCACGTTTTCTCGTAGACCTGGAGGAACCTGATCAGATTTGTTGATCCATCATATTTTGGCATTTTAAGACATGGTACTCTCCAAACTCTTGCAAGGATATGACAGGTACAGGTTGACCCATTGGTTCCATTGCTGCTAATTCTGCTTCTGGTTCAATCCACGCTGTTGCAACTCTAAGAAGGTTTGGTGCTTGATTTCCTACTCTAGTTGTTACTGATTGTCCGAAACTCAAATCCATTCAACGGAGAGGTCTAGGATAGCTGGATCTTGATGGATTTGTGGAAATCTGTCTGGATCTTTGAGGATCTGATCAGTTTTGTTGGCCAAAAGTATGATTTTAGGCCCTTTACGGTGGTTTTTCCTTGATAGCTTTTTACTCCTTGGTCCAATTGGTCTGAGATCTTCACAGTAGCTAGATCTGGGGCAGATCTTGCTATTGATTATATCTGCAAGAGTTACTTAGTGCGAGGGTTGGTTGTGAGAGAATTTTTTTTTTTCTATTTTGTAGTCAAATACTTTGTTTTCTCAGAATCTACTAGGAACTAACTCTCACAGGCTTTTCAGGAGCTAGATCTGATATGGATCTAACTCTATTCAAAGTGGGAAGAGTTCTTTCTCAGGAATCTGAAAGTTATTGATGTCTACGAGGATTCAAAATCACTTTTTTGCTTACAATCAATACTTCAAACTAACTCTCGCAGACTTTATCACTAATGGAAAATGACATTGTGAAGACAATGGGATGGTCTGCAAAGGTTACTTCTACAAGGATTTTTTGGATCTTCTGATTTTTTAATTTTGAAACACTTAAATCCACTTTTCAGCTTACTGGAATCAAACTAACTCTCACAGGCTCTTCTGTGTCACTATCTCAATGAGATGGAGCTTCAGAATTCTCTATGAAGGTTACTTACCATAGAAACTCACATGAGGATGCTTTGGCTCTCCAAAATAGTACAGTCTCCTCCTCTCTATTAGCATGTGAAAATGAGTACAAAAGGTGCCTTTTTATCTTTGGGGTGGCCCTTGCCCCTTGTTTCCTATTAGCTACTTGTAAAAAGGTGGGATTGAAATCCACGCCCTTCAAAAAAAGCACAAACTAATCTATGGTGCACAAGGAAACACACCCCACCTACCACCTTTTGACTTTTGACCATTTTACAGAACTTAGGAACTTAAGTTAAGCTTAAACTTTGGCCTCTTAATATTATTTTCATTACATGGCTCAAAGTCAAGTTTATGCCAAAAAAAATTATTATTTTACAAGTGCTCATTGGTCCATGGACTTATACATGCAAGAAGCCATGACCCTCTCAACTATTTCCGACTAATTTATTTATTTACATGGAATACCCACAACAGGGCCTCCGATCTAAAGTAGCGTCGGTCCCTCGGCACTATGTTGCTTAGTAAAGTCCGCAGGTCTCTTTTCGTTTCCAGATGAGATAGCCCGTGACTTGCTCCATGAATCGGTGAGTCAATTAATAATCTATATGTGTCATGGCAAAAATGGCCTTTTGGGTTATTGTGATAATTTGATGCTCTATGAGAATGCACATTCAATGCAAAGAATACATTATTTGGAAGAGGAATCAATGAAAATATCAAAGGAGTGCGAAGAAAAGTCTATAAAGTCGAAAACTTGCTTGGAAGAAAATGAGATGTTCAAGAAGGAGATCCCTAGGTTGAAATCTTCTTTGCATCATTTTACAACTAGTAATGATGAGATAAAAACTGCATTCCAATCCATGTGTATCTCATATTTGTCTCTTGTTAAAGATATGGATGTGCTCAACAGAAAGTTCCAAAGCAACAAGAGGAAAAGACTAGTAACTAATTAAATATATGTGATCTAAGTACGGGTGGTCGGATGCGAGCGTCACGGAGTTGTTTGGGTAAGCTTGCTAGCTTCATGTGTGTTATAGACAAATTGATCTAATCTCGTTTGATTTTTAATTCAATGCGTTGCAAGAAACTATATTTAACTAATTACATAAATATATATTTTATCGCAGTTTGCTCAGGAAAATGCTGCTCCCAAATAACACCGTGGCGGCATCTCGACAAGAAGCCAAGAAAATGTTATCTGTGGCTGACATGGATTACAAGAGTATTCATGCATGTTCCAATGATTGCATCTTATATCGAGATGAGTTTGAGGAGACAAGTACATGTTCACGTTGTGGGGAACACCGCTACAGGCAAGATTTACAAGGAGCAACCATACCCGCCAAGGTGGTAAGCCATTTTCCCATCATACCTAGGATATGCCACATGTTTAAGTGTAATTCCATCGTGGAGCTAATGACATGGCATTCAAACAATCGTTCATCAGACGATACTATGAGGATCCTTGCCGATTCTCCAACATGGAAGCACGTGGACGCTACATGGCATGAGTTTAGGGATGAGCCTCGCCATTTGCATTTGGGGTTGGCCATGGATGGTGTGAATCCATTTGGTTTTTACTCCACATCATAGTCCACTTGGCCGATTGTCCATGTAAACTACAACATCCCCCCCTGGCTAAGTAGAAAGAAGGGGCACTTAATGTTCACCCTTCTTATCTCGGGAAAATACAAGGTAAAAAATATGGACATGTATATGGCTCCCTTGATAGATGAGCTAAAGATTCTATGGCAAGGAGTTCAAGTGAGCGATATATCAAGACCAATGAGACAAAGAGATTTTGTGTAAAGGGCATCTTGATGTGGACGATGCATGACTTTCTTGGATATGGGGAATGTTTAAGTGAAATGTCTTTGCTATTGATTCGATTCATGCTATTATATTAATTTTTATGTGCATCCACAAATTTACTTTCAATTCGAACATTTGACCCACAATTAGCTAGGTTGTTTTGTCTCAATGTAGGGCTCTAAACTAGTGGTTACAATGTGTGCCCCGTTTGTGGCGAGTATTTGCAAGCACGTCACTCACTAAATATGCGAAAGATGGTTTATGAGGGCCACACTCGATACCTTCCACCCGATCACCCTATGCGTGATGGGCTTGTTGGTCAACGTCCTCATTCCATGAAGGTAAAATACATACTTGGGCAAATTAATGGTACATGTCATATATTTATTTTATGATTACTCTCTTTATATTTCTTCTAACAATATATAATTTGCATTAAATGTGTGTGCTTGTTTGTTGATATTGTAGGCAAGTGATTGGTTTCAGATTTGGAGATCCAATCAAGATTTAGGGCGACTCCCTCCCGGCATGAAGAGGTTATCAATATTTCATTAACTCCCATATTGGGGGGAATTGTTGATAAACCATCTTTTGGACCCGATGTACATATTCAAGAGTGTCGAGAGCACGATTTTTTGGATCACTTGACCGGGTCGAAAGATAAAAAAGATGCACGAGATGACTTGAAAGAAGTGGAAAAGATGGTTGATTTATGGCCGCAAACAGTGGGGACTTCGATTGGCCTACCAAAGGCCCGATGGATCTTTTCGAGAAGAGAAAAGACGATTGTAAAGAGGGCAATAGTCTTTTTTGGAACTCCGACAGACATACGATGCCTAAAGGGTTGTTTCGTTTTCTTATGAAGATACATTTCATCCAAAGAGATACCAATGGCATCCATTGAGACGACAAGACAAAGCTCTATCGAGGCAATGTGTTTAATCGAGAAGCACTTTCCCACATCCATTCTCAGCATTCAAATGCATCTCACTGTGCATTTGGTAGATGAGGTGGCCATTACAGGTACATCATATACTTGCATCAATTACCTATTCTTAGTCCTTGCTAGACTATTGCTATTGTGGTAATTCCCATGTTCCCTCACTAACATTGATTCATTTTTTCACTTCAGGCACTGTCCATAGCCATCAAATATTTTTCTTGGAACGATTCATGAAAACATTGAAAGCTTTGTAAGACAAAGAGCAAGGCCTGAGGGTAGCATGGCGGAAGGATGGCTAGTGCAAGAGTCCATGGTTTACATCACGGAGTTCCTTGCTCATAGCGATCCTTCTATTCCTCGTCTTTGGGATAAGAAAGATGATGAGTGTGTTGTTGGGGAGATTCCTCGAGGAAAAGGAGCGATTATGAGAATGAGTGAGTCCTTCAAGGAGAAGGTAAATAAGTTTTGCATTCTTAATACGAGAGAATACTTACCCCCAAAAAATTTCAAGTGTTAAGAAAGTTGTTGATCAAGTATCAAGACTGTTTTGCTTGGAAGTACAAAGATCTAAAAGGGATCACAACATCAGTAATTGAGCAGACAATATCCTTGATGCTTGATGGACTTCCAAAGGTCACAAGATTCTATCGTTGTAATTCAAATGTTACAAATCTGATAAAGAAATAGCTACAAAGATTACTTGAAGCGACTTTATTTACAAAATCGAGCATATGGAATGGGTTTCTCCAATTGTTGCCATTTCTAAGAAGCATGGGAAGATGAGAATTTGCGTGAATTTCAAAGCCCTGAACAAAGTGACGTGAAAGGTCACTTTCTGTTGCCCTTTACGGAAAGCATAATGGACCGCCTTGCTGGAGCAAAAGCCTACAGTTTTCTGGATGGATTTAGTTGCTACAACCAAGTCAAGATTGCACCTGCGGATCACCATAAAACAGTTTTTTCAACAGAATGGGGAGCTTATGCTTATAAAATTATGCCATTTGGACTTTATAATGCACCTAGTTCATTTCAAAGAGTGATGCAGTTCTCCTTCAAAGACAACTTGCAAAAATTCCTTGAAATCTACTTGGATGATCTCAAAGTCTATAGTGCCGATACAAACTACTTGGATCGTTTGGAAAAAATATTTGATTGTTTGAAAAAAGTATTTGAACATTTCAATCCTAGCCTTTCAAAGAAACACAAAAGATCATGTACAAAGAAACACACCCCACCTAGTAGCATTTGACTTTGACTCAACCTTGTAACTTAGACTTAAACCTTTAACTTATTTGCAACTAGGGCCCAAGTCACTAGGACACAAGTTAGACTATTTAATTAGAGTTCTCATTGGGCTGGGCTTATACACATAGGAAACCAGTGCCTCACACTTATTGCTCTATTGTACTGTGGTGGGGCCCACTTGGTAAGGCTTGGCCAATAATAGTTTTAGGTGGTGGGATCCACTAATTTATTATTGTACAGGAAATTTCCACAACACAAGCATAATCCTGATTGTTCGGGTCTTCAAATCCTTTAGGCTGCTTCATGAAGATCTCTTCCTCTAGGTCTCCATGGAGAAAGGCTGTTTTGACGTCGATCTGGTGTACTTCCAGATCATATTTTGTCGCATAAACGAGGAGTAGTCAAATACTCGCCATTTTGACCATTGGTGAGTATGTGTCAAAATAATCAACACCATACCTTTGTGTGTAGCCCTTGGCAACAAGTCTGGATTTGTATAGTACGACACTTCCATCTGACCTTAGTTTTCTTTTGTATACCCATTTGCAATTCACAGTTTTCTTTCCTTCCGGAAGTTGCTCTAGTTTCCACGCCTGATTCTGCTTCATCGACTCCATTTTCTCCGACATTGCTTGCTTCCAAGATTCTCCCTTTGGACTTTGGATAGCTTCTCGATATGTCGTTGGTTCTTTAGTGTAGCTACGGTTTTCGACATATGTGTCTTCACTCCACTACAAGTTGTCGATGTATTGTTCAGGCTGTCTTCTCAATCTTGTTGACCTTCTTGATTTGACTTGTCACTACTGGTTTGTTTTATTTTATTTTCTTGTCAACAGTGTGAAGATTTCATGACTCTTAGCTTCCTTTGTTCTAGGAAAGGTCGCTTCATCGAACCTCACATCTCTGTTCAACGCCACCTTCTTTGAGGTTGGGTTGTAGAGTTGGTAGATCTATGATCCGTTCGAGTATCCAACCATGATTGTCAGCTTTGAATTTTTGTCGATCTTGCTTCTATTTTCCTTTGGTATGTGCATGTATGCTGCACATCTGAACACATGTACATACGATAGATCGGGCTTTTCACCCGTCCACATTTCACATGACGTCTTGTCTTCAAGGGCTATCGTTGCGGATCTGTTCTGTAGATGTACAGCTGCAACAATTACCTTGGCCTAAAATTGACTCGACAATTGAGCATGTGCCATCATGCATCTAGCTCCTTTGACAAGCATCCTATTTTTTCTTTCTGCTACACCATTGTACTGTGGTGTATAAGTAGGTATGAATTGATGCTCCATTCCTTGTTCTTGACAGAAGTTTGAGAACTCCTTGCTTTTGTACTTGCCTCCATTGCCATACTTGACAGTTTGCACTTTCTTGGAGGTGTGTCTCTCTGCAAAAGTCACAAACTTCTTGAACACATAAAACACTTTTGATTTTTTTTTATATAGTATATTGTCGTCATCCGGCTACAATCATCAATAAAAGTGACAAAGTATCTCAATTCTAAGAGTAAGTCGACTTTCATCGGTCCTAAGAGTGAGTCGACTTTCATCGGTCCGTACACATCTGAGTAAATGAACTCAAGAATATCCTTGGCTCTTCTTTCTTCATGCACAAATGGACTTCGATGTTATTTGTCCTTCTGAAAAGCTTCACAGAATTTGGTGTCAAGTCTCGTTATCTTCAGACCTGTGACAATCTCCTTTCTGATCATGTTGTAAAAACTTCTCATATTTTGATGATACATTCTTCTGTGCCAGAAATGATCTTCATTTTCTGATGCATTTAATATGTTATCATGTCTATTGATGATATTTGTTTGGTAAAGATTTCCTTGTCTTGATTTGACAGTCAGCAGCTTTGCTTGATTTTTTCTTGATTATTTGGCGTACATTCTCGTCAAACAGACTCGTGTACCAAAATCGACGAGTCTTGACACAAAAAGCAAGTCTCTTTTGAGCGTTGGCACGTAAAGTGCTCCTTGCAGTTCTGCATATCCAGACAGTGTACATAAATGTAGACTGCCGATGCCTTCCACATCGTGTCTACTCCCATCTCCTATTATCAATGCTCTTGCAATGTCGAGTGTCTTGAAATTGATTGACATTTTTGTTGCATGTTATGTGTGACGTAGCTCCTGAGTCGATGAATATGTCATAGTCGTATTCAGTGTAGCTTCATCAATGATTGTGAATGCATTGTCGCCCTTATTTGCATCTTTTGGTGACTCTGCAATATTTGTTTTTTCTGGTTTGTTTTTTCCTTTTGGGTTATATTGGCATTCATATGTTGAATGTCCTTTCTTCTTGTAGTGCATGCAAGGAATTGTCGGGTTGAATCAACATCTGTCAGCTGAGTGTCCCGGTTTGTGACAATGATCACAGGTAGAAGTTTCTTTGTTGTTGTTGTTGCCTCTTGTCCATGACTTCGATTTTGTCTTGTCGAATCTAGGCTTGTTTTTGTATTTCGTTTTCCCTTTTGTGAAAAGAGCCTTTTCCTGGTCGCTGCTTGTCTCTCCTTCATCTCTCATCAGTCTTTCATCTGCAACTAAGCTAATAGCTCGCTCAAACATCATCTTTGGTAAGCTCAGAATGATTCAAACAATTAGATTTTGACATATTTCATTCGGATTTGTATCGTTGTTCACTACATTCCAAAATTAGATTAACATTAATGCTTACATAGATTGGCATGCCCTCAATTGATTCAATAAGCACATTAAGAGCCAAAAATCTTTGAATTGCAAATATGGCCAAAACAAATGCTACAAAGATTATGATATTCAACCGCCTTTGTTACAATGAACTATTTAACTCAGTAGATAATAGGTTGTAAGGTTGAATAACCACTATTATCTCAATAGTTTCAAATAGTTTATCGACTTTTTATTGACATGAGTCAATGAACAGAACGAAACATTTTACCCTGATATTCAAAGGCTTTTAGGAAAAAACTAGCTTAAGGACTGGTCTTGGTAATAAATCAAAACCAAGGTTTGAATTAGGTCAGGCTTCCTATTGTATCATATGATTTTATTTATGCATTCCATTTTGATCTTCTGATTTGTAGTCTAGTGTGGCATTTTGACTTCGATTCTACTATTTGTTTTGCAATGTTGCATGAAGCTAAGGCTACGTGAAACCTAAGCTGAAGAGTCAAAGCTTGCTCAGTGCAACTTAAAATCCACAGTCCAAATTGACGACAATGGAAAAAACTAACATAAGCATCACGACTACTCCATTAACCTTCGGGTTCAAGAAAGACTTCAAAACAAATCTAAAATCCAATGGTGCACAGAAAGAGCGAAGATTATGCGCATCGCATTGAGAAATATCTAAGACATGAAGCAAAGATAAAATAATGAAACTTGAATATATCTACACACTCCTTTTGTTGTCCATGTCAAAGGCTGGTAATACTGCTCTCTTTCACACCAATTTTTTGAGACTTATTTGTGAATGCATCAAAGCAAAAGGACAGGAAAGAGCCAAGAATTGATCGATCACCTTTTCCTTCAATCTTACCACCACCAACTAGCATGTTGTTTGATGCCTTCAAGACTTACCAACGAGCTACTCCTCTGCTTGCTAATGAATGTGTCATTCAATGCCTTCAAGGTTTGGTAATGAGTTACTTCTCTGCTTGCTAATGAACGTGCTTTTCAATGCCTCCAACATTTCGCAATGAGCATTGATTTGGACTTGCAATGTATAAGCGCTTCGATTGGTGGTTGTGTGATGCTTTTTGAGAATGTGTGGCTGCATGAATATGTCCGCTGTTATTGTATAAGTAGTTATGTGTAGACTAGAACCAATTCTTTAATCGCATGTGGAAGTGCACCTATTATGAAAACTACTTATACATTTGTAACCTGAATCATGCTAATCAAAGCACCTGGATATGCATGTTGTAGCATACTGTACCTGCAACTCCAATCTCATTCAATGATCATAAAAAATCATATGCCAATAGCATTCATCAATCAAATCATAGACTCAAACTAGTCAAGAAGGAAAATCTCGATTTTGTTCTTGGATGGAAATCTCATCACATATTTATACATGTAGAGCTCGAATCTGAGCATATTAGGTATTCTATGTATTCATCATAACCTAACCCTAACATCTAACCTAAATATCCACTTGATCCACCCTATTTAAAGTCAATACCTCAAGATCCAAAAATAATGAAAAAAATGCTATTTTTAGCTCCTACTTTTTTTCACCCTATCTATGCACTCTTTGGACATATCCCAATGATTTGGCTTAAAATAAGGTATCCTATGCTTTTGGCATGTGTGACATCCCACAACATGGCCTCAAAGTCATTTACAAGTGGTAATTGTGCAAACTAGCTTGTGTAAATTTAACAACAGAACACCAAAGAGGAAACTATGAGCTTGATTTCCAACAGATTTTTTGTTCACCAAATTGGTAGAGTCTCCTCCTCTCTATTAAGCATGAAAATGGAGTACAAGAAGTGCTTTTTTACCAAGATGAGCCCTTAGGCTTTTAGAGCTCTTTGACTCCACAAAATTACACATCATCTACATTAATAAAATTTTAAATAAAAATGAAAGGGTTTCTTTTGTAACATATCTTTCTCTATATTCTCTCTCTCTCTCTCTCTCTCTCTCTCTCTCTCTCTCTCTCTCTCTCTCTCTCTCTCTCTCTCTCTCTCTCTCTCTCTCTCTCTCTCTCTCTCTCTCTCTCTCTCTCTCTCTCTCTCTCTCTCTCTCTCTCTCTTCTTTCATATTCTAGGTTTTGCAGCTTTCTGTTTTTCTTGGCTGTCGAGAAAGAGCGAGATTGAATGCGCTACCACTTTTTATGATTGAACTACATCAAATCATATTTTATTTGACATGTCTAATTAGGTAGCATGTTGAGGAGGAGCTTTCATTGTTGCACGCAACACTTGCTTGGAGCATTTTCAGTCTTTGGTTGTAAAAATAGCTTGAAATTGACCGTCTTTTCGTAGCAAAAGCTTTTCTATTTGGGGAGGTTTATTTTACATGTTTGATTGTTCTGTGGTTTATAGTAAGGCAGAAATGAGATCCGCAAAACTCAATCATTGCTTCTTCACTGTTTTTGAGAAAACTTGCTGCCAGTGCAGCCTTCACAGGATCGTTTTCTACCATATGTTATAGGAAACTATGTTGTGCATTCCCTCTCCAAATTATGATCCACGAAAAATGCACTTTCTAGTGCTTTCAAATTTGCACAAGTACAGACAACCAACCAATGGCAACAACAGGCCGTACATTCACATGTGTGAAGAGTTTTGGAGCTAATTCATGGAGTTCAAGCCAAGATAAGCTAGGAATCAATGCTTTGATTAGTAATCTAGCTTCTAGATCTTGTTTGGATCTTAATTAGGTGGTTTTTCCATCATTTCTAGGATCAAATGGGTATATTTATCATGGTATCAAAGCCATTTCAAGAAATGAGCTTCACTTCATGCTAGAATCATAGATTTTGATGCAATTCAAGCATTGATTGCTATCTAGACATAATCTATGAATAGTACCTTCAATTCTTGATCAACTTGAGTGAAGAGGAATCTTAGGGTTTTTTATTTATAGGCTTTTTAGCTTCAAAATCCCAGTTGTGGTCATCTCTTATCAATTGGATCAAAATAACAAGTATTTTGCACTTTCCTCATATTGATGCTACTCAATTTGTGGAGTCTATCACAAGGAATAGTTTTCAATCAATCAAAAGGAAGGTAGATTCTTATCCTTGGTATTGTAATAGGTCGTGCTTAGACTTATTGAGATCTTAGAAATTCAATTTTGAGGTCAGCCCAAAGACTTTGATAAGTGCTCATCAAGTGAATGCAATTCTAGTCAAGATTGTGTTCACTCTAGTTGCAAAAACTTTTAGCTCCATGAGTAGTCTTTTGATCCATAATAACTCCTTTGTTGTAGTGGTGAGAGCTTTATACTCGACCTTGGTTGAAGAAAGTGAGATAGTTTCTTGTTTCTTTGCCAACCAAACTACTCTTCCACCAATGAATGTTGCATAGGCACTTGTGGACTTCCTATCCCTTTTGTCACCTGCAAAATCCGAGTCACTAAAGGCATTCAAATCAATGACATCTCCTCTATAGAGAATTCCATGATCTAGAGTACCCGAGATGTATCTCAGGATCCTTTTAGCATTTTTCCAATGTATCACTAATGGATCTTGCATATATTGACTTAGCCTACACACACTAAAGAATAGATCAAGCCTAGTTATGGTGATCCACATTAAGGAGCCTATAAGTTGCCTATAAAGAGTGATGTCCATAAAGGATGCTTCATCACTTTTATTGAGCACTTTTACATCTTGCTCCATTGGTGTTTCTACATGCTTGCAATCTTGCATCTTGAATCTATTGAGCAAACTTTGAGCATACTTAGTTTGACTAATAAATCTGAACCTCTAAGTACTTCTATGCCCAATATAAAGTGAAGTTGACCAAGATCTACCATCTTCTTCAAAATCTATGCCCTTTGCTTGAGCACATCCTTTGGCAACTAACCTTGCCTTTTTTTTGCTTACACTTCCATCCATATTGAGTTTTAGTTTAAAAACCCATTTAAATCCAATCACATTCTTAAGGGGTCTATCAACAAGGATCCATGTGCCATTCTCCATCAAAGCATTATATTCATCTATCATAGCCTAAAACCATTCCTTTGAATTCAATGTGTTTTCTACACATGAAATGATTGCAAAGGATGAAGATGGAATACCCTCAGCTTGCTTCCCCTTGTCTTGGTATGTGAGCCTCAATGGCTCCATTCTTACCCTTGATGACCTTCTTGGAGTGATTGGTTCACTTGGCTCTAGCTCCTCCTCAAGATCTATGACATCTTGATCCTCAGCCACCTCCCTCTTGATAGGTGATTTGATTGAGCTATCAACAAGTTTATGCATATTATCCTCATCAAAAGTGATATCTCTAGAAACCACAAACTTGTTTGAAGATGGAATGTACACCTTATATCCCTTGCTTGCTTTGCCATACCTGAGCATAATATCTTTGATTGATGATGGATCTTCCCTGGTCCTTTTCTACAAAGGTGTATGCACATAGCAAATGCATCCAAACACCTTTAAGTCTTTGAGATTTGGCCCCCATACAACACATCAAAGGGTGTTTTGCCTTCAATAGAGCTACATGAAAATCTATTCATCAAATAATTAGCACAAGTGAGAGATTCTCCCCAAAAATATTTTTATAAACATGCATCAATCCTTAAGGCTTTAGAACATTCACACAATGTCCTCGGCTACCTGGTTTTGTTGAGGGGTGTAGGGACAAGATAATTATTTTTTAATCCCTTCTTGATCACAAAAATCTTTAAATGCATTGGAGATATATTCTCCACCATTATCACTTCTAAAAGTTTTGATCTTGTGATCAAGATGCTTCTCAACAAATGCTTTGAACTTAAGAAAGCTTTCAAATACTTGTGTTTTAGATGAAAGTAAGAATACCCATCAAAACCTTGAGTAATCATCTATGAATGTAACAAACATGGTGGCACCTCCATTGGACATTGTACTTGCAAAGTGTACATCCGAGTGGATCAACTCAACTTGATGAGCTGTCTTTGTGATTGAACTTGAGAAGGGCTTCTTATGTGCTTTTGAGAGAGCACATGCTTCACATACTTTATCTTCTTTTGCGAAGGATCTTGGAATCCTAAGGCAAGCTCCTCCTTGCACATGACCTCCATGAATTTTGAGTTGATGTGACCAAGTATTTTGTGCCAAAGACTATGGCTGGATAGTTTGGTTTCCTCGGCTAGCATCACAATAAAAGCATCCACATAGGCATCTAGTCTGAATAATCTTCCAAATCTTATGACTCTAGCAATGATCTTGCCATCCTTCTTGATGTTACATGCATTTGTGGTGAACTCCACAATCAAACCAAGCAATTGTCCTATACTACGCAAGTTCTTAGTGATACTAGGAATGTAAAGTACTCCATCAATCTTGATCTTCCTTGAGGATCCCTAGCATAAAGGTATGCATCCTATGCCTTCTACCTTACAAGCATAATCATTTTCTATAAAAATTGACTTGATAGGTCCATCATAGGTAGATAAGGTTGAAAAATACTCTCTCTTACTTGTCATGTGGGAGCTAGCCCCGCTATCTATCCACCAAGGGTCTTCACCTCTTATGCTTGAAGATGAGAAACTTGACATCATGAGTGAATCTTCATGAGAGCTCTCCTCTTCCTATTGGCCTAGGTTTGCTTGACTTTGAGATTGCTTCTTCTTGAAGCACTCCGAGGCATAGTGCCCCATCTTGCCACAAAATTAGCATTTGATCAACACCCTTTCCTTTGGATTTGCTCTTGCTCTTGGTGAAAAGAGCCTTGTCATCTCTATCATTGCGGGAGAGCTTCTCTATCCTTGACTTGATGTGAGTTCTCCTACTCTCCTCGTCCATTAGGACTCCTTGGAGATCTTCAAGTGAGGGCAACTTGCCCATAATTGCATAGCCTTGCACTAGGTTAGCAAAATCCACACTGAAACCATTCAAGATTAGTTAAAAAGATCTCCTATGTAAGCAAGCTCCTTGTTTAATTCCTTAACTCCCAACACACATGCATGTCCACTCTCTCCTTTAGCTTGAAATCATTGAAGGATTTGATTCTTCAAGGATAGCAACCTTGAAGTATTCTTGGATTCATGTATCTTTTGAAGAGTTTCCCATGCTTCTTGAGTTGAGGCGCAGACACATACCTCTTTAACAAGCTCATTAGCTACATTCATTTTTATACAATGGAGAGCAACCTTACACCTCCTTTTGTATTTTGTAGCTTATTGAGGGTGAATAGGCTCATCCTCTTCACCACTCACTATATCCATTAGATCTTGTAAAATAAGTATTGATTCCATTCTTAGCTTCCAAATTGAATAATTAGAAGCATTCAATCTATCATGTGAATCCAAAAGATATGCATTCATTAAACAAGACCTTGATCACAAAAATACATGCAAAATAGAAATGATTGAAAGACTAGCTATCCCACTACCTAGGGACTTGATAAAGCTCAAAAATTGACCTCTCGATAAGATCCTACCTGATCTTAAGCCAAATCAAATCTACTAATGTCAACAAGAATGAAAACTAGCTTGAATTTGCATAAAAATTGGATCTAGAATTGCCTCCTCCTTGATCTTGACTTCACAAGGATACAATATTCACCTAACCTGAACCAAAAGGAATCATATGCAAATAAATGCCTCTTCAAATCATTCCTACAAGATCAGGTTGAATCATCATGCAATAATCTTTTTAAACTATTCACAAATCAAGCAAAATTATATCATATCTCCAATAGAGTGATATTAGAGCAGATTCAAATTTCATCAAATTCACAATTATTGCTATTTTTTAGATCATTCTTTAATCATGTAAAGGTCAACCTCAGAGATTCGATTGATCAACAAGTTCAACATAGATTATTTGAATTCAAAATGAGAATGATATTGATCGAGAAAGAACTATGGGGATATGTCAATGGTTCGATGGCCAAACCAGTCGAAATGAATTGTTGACTACTTGGGAAGAAAAAGATGACAAAGCTTTAGCCATTGTATCTTTGAATCTAAAAGATTCACAAATAGCTCATGTAACTAGCTATTCCACTTACAAAGAAAATTTTGACCTTTTGACTGGTCTATATGAAATGATAAATATATCGACTCGTCTTCATATAGCTCAAATGAGTGAAGAAATTTTAGTCAGTGATCAATCTGAATGATTTCAAACAACTACTTAATCAGCTACCTACAAGAGGATCACCAATATTAGATGAAGATGTCAACATGTCGTTTCTCTCCGGTCTTCCTCCCTCTTACGACAATTTAGTATTGCTCTTGAGAAATACTCCTAAGCTATTTATCTAGAAGTTGATAACAAATTTATTGCAAAATGAAATAATAAGAAAGATCCTCCTCAAACAACAACACAATCACCTAGTATTGGAATGAGCCACAATTGAAGAAGAAAAATTCTAAGGACAAGAAGACAAAGGCCGAGCAAACTAATTCGAACCAGCAACAACAACATGATTGACATCAGTAGAAGTCTACGACCAAACTCTTCTACAAATACTGCAATACAGCCAATCACAACATGAAGGATTGTTGAATTCTCAAACACAATGAAGCGAAGAAGAGGATGCAATAGCAAGATGGAGGATCAAATTCTACTCGAAATTCCAATGAAAACTCGACACTGCTAAGGGACAAGGCCTGCAAAGTAGAGATACCCACCAACGATGTCTCAATTCAGGAGCCTCTCAACACATGATTCCATGTAAGAGCCTATTCGAATACCTCACTGTATTTGATTCAAAGTACAGATTCTTTGGAGACTTGAGTTCGCACAAGAAGGGTCTATTCACCTTCAGCTCCCAGATGATATTTCAAGATTAATCTTTAGTGTACTTTATGTACCAAAATCAGCAAAGAATTTATTGTCTATTAGCAAGATCATAGAACAAGGCTACAAAGCGTTGTACCATCTTAGAAGAACATTCAAATGAAATTCTCTTTGCAAATATAGAAGGCAATTTTTATATCTTGAGTCATGAACATGCACTTCATTAGGAGATATTAGGACTCAAAATGGGCCCTTTGTCAAAATGCTTTTTTTTTTACTTCGTACGCTCCCAACATCCAAGTGGCCCAATAAATTGTGTCCATATGTGACGAACTGTAACAATGCTTGTAGGACGAATTTATTTTTGGCTTTCCCAGCCAAAATTTGGCAATCTTCAAAAATCCCATATGGCAAAACAAATGATTGTGATTGGACCACCGTTAATGTTCGAATACTCTTTTGATTCCCCTATTGCACTTTTGAGTTTAATTTGGAATCAATATTCATGAACTAGAAGAGCCGTCGCTCAACAGATAATAGTTTAGGAACTTCTTGTCATTCTTAGGTATACCTCTCTTCATTCTCTCTGTTCTCAGCTTCCATAGACATATTTTGGATTGTCATTCTTAGGTATACCTCTCATTCTCTTCATTCTCTCCGGTCTCAGTTTTTGTAGACATATTTTGGACTACCATTGATGCTATCAATGTTTGCAATGAAAAAAATGCAGAAGATCAATGGATACCAAGAATATATCATAAATATCAATAGATTTTGATGCACCCTTCTTCAAAAGGCTCTTTCGGGAAAAGCAAAAAATCAGATAATATATATAGAAGCTCTTGGAAAGGCAGGATAATGGATTTTGAAGTATCAGCTACCGGTTAATCTATCACGAAAGTTTTAGTTCAACATGCTTCAAATGGAGGCTTTTTTTATGATCACACCTATATTCTTGATAAAAATGGTTTAGTGGGTAGATTAGAGCCATATCCTCTTATGGAAGTAAAAAATAAAAGACATGATTACATTCATTTTGGATTTCAATGAAAAGTAGATTCCATAGAGATGCACAAGCAAGAACCTTCCCTTTTATTTTACTCGGGGTGGTGTCATGTACTAAACATGCTATGTATTATGAAAGGGACCTGGCAGAGGCCTCTACCCGGTAGCTTTCATTGCATAATGGGTACCCAGGGCTTTTTTTCACATGACCTTTATGAAGTGTATTCAGCACTTGGATTTATCTTATCCAACCTTAAAAAGCCATGTGACATTCCGTGGTCAATGGTAGGTCAAAGGTAGCGGACTTGACAGAATGGGAAGGGGCAGCTCGCGCGATGGAAACATGGAGGAAGCAGTCACAGATTATGCTTTTAAGATGTTTACAAATGGGCAGAATAAGCATACTGGTATCCATTACGTATATGTTATGTCCATACTTGGGGTTTGAACCAAGAACCAATCGTGTGTTGAGACTTACCATAAAAAATGGCTTTGGAAATTTCCCACAAGCAAGGGAGTGGCTTGGAATTCTTTGTATAGGAGTAAGTGGACTCTATTTTTGTATGTTGTGGTTGATGATGCAAGGCATCTTATGAGCATATATTGCAATCTCCTTCTCAATATCTACGAAGTCTTACAAATGGGCAGAATAAGCATACTGGTATCCATTACGTATATGTTATGTCCATACTTGGGGTTTGAACCAAGAACCAATCGTGTGTTGAGACTTACCATAAAAAATGGCTTTGGAAATTTCCCACAAGCAAGGGAGTGGCTTGGAATTCTTTGTATAGGAGTAAGTGGACTCTATTTTTGTATGTTGTGGTTGATGATGCAAGGCATCTTATGAGCATATATTGCAATCTCCTTCTCAATATCTACGAAGTCTTACATCAACTCTCATCACCAATAATATGGGCTTGCAAATCAATCTATTCTTGATCATCTAGATACCTTAGTTGGATACCATATTGATTGATAATTTATTGATTGACGGTTACTAAAGTGTCGCTACAACATCGTTTACCCAGAAATTGGTTTATGGATCAACTTCTAACTGTCCCTAAGTTATATTTGTGTTTCTAAATTTCTTTAATATCACGTTTCTAAATTGCTAAATTATCGCTACCGTAGAACCCATTTTGTGCTCTCTTAGTTTTTTGAAATTTTTGCTTTGATGTGTAGTATAGATTAATAATGGCTTCAAATACAACTTGTGACAAATGATGTGTGAGATTGCTGATGAAAAATGCTGTGGGGTGTAGTTGTTGAACTGATGATGCATGCCACACAAAGATAGATAGTCGAACATTTTGTCTGACTATTCTCCCTCACAATCAATGCATAGTATCTTGATCTTTTGACCAATCTGTTTCTTAACAACTACTTGAATTCTTTGAAGCATTTGAATGCCTTAGACTTGTTCTTGATAAACATTGTTATGGTGAATCTTGAATGATCATAATAAAATACAAGAGGTTATGCTCATAGGGCCACATAGATCACTATGTATCAATTCTAAAATGGATGTATCTCTAGTGGATTGTCCTTTGAAAAATCTTGATCTAGGTTGTTTACCTAGTAAGCACATTTCACATACAGTTTTGGTGTAAGTGGAGGCAGCATTAAGACTCATGTCCTTGACCATTCAATTACGATGCATATACAAGATAGCTATCATATTCAAGTGTCCTAGTCATTGATGCAACAATTGGGCATTTGAAGTGCTGACATTCATTGTGAATAGGAGAAATATGGGCTCAAAATGGGCCCTTTAAGAAATTTGACTTTCGAGAGAAGCTACGCAGAGAGAGAATGCAAATCGGTAACTTTTGGTTGCCATTTTATGAGTTTCAAGCCTTGTCCCAATGTTTAACTGCGATGGTTAACTTCTGACAATAGTCAGTTAAGCATGAGATGTAATCTCTAGGTCCACTTTACAGTTTTCAGATGCCACGTAACAAAGTAGGTCTGTCCCTTAGTAAATTAGATACAGGTGATTAGAAAAAAAGGATATGTTACACAACTACACATATGTGTGTTTTGCCACGCGACGCTACCACATGAACACTTTATATATGTCTTTGTTAAGTTCAAGAATGCAAGGGAGAACCAATTTTCTACAAGGATCAAGTGCTTAAGGAGTGACAATGGTGGAGAGTACATATCTACCAAGTTCAAGGCTTTTTGTGATGAGCATGGGACCAAGAGGGAGTATACTACACCAAGGACCCCACAACAAAATGGAGTGACTGAAAGGAAGAATAGGACTTTATGTGAAAGTGCCAAAGCCATGAGATTAAGTGCTAACCTTGGCAAGCGGGATCAAGCATTGTTGTGTGCTAATTTCTTGTGCAATAGGTGGCCAATTGCTATTTTGGATGGAAGGACAACTTTTGAGATGCTATTCAAGAGGAGGACGAGCATCAACTTTCTTAGAACTTTTGGATGCACATTCTATGTCAACATAACTCTTGATGATAGGACCAAGGAAGATCCATCTTCAAGGAAAGGTATATTTGTTGGATATAGTGAAGCCTACAAGGTTACATTCCTTCTACTAGCAAATAGATTGTTGGTAGAGATGTCATTTTTGATGGGGGGAACAATCCAAAATTATCTCCAAGCATTATTGATGGTGATGTGGATGGATCTAACATTCTTGATGATGATGTAAAGGATCCTACTTTGAATGGCGATGATGAAGGATCATCATCAAGTCAAAAGCCAAGGAGAACATCAAGGGAAAGACAAATGTGTTCAAGGCTCACTTATGATGAAAAGGGTAAGCAAGTAGCTGCTGGAAATTATTTTGCTTTCCTAACCTCTTTTGATAAACCTAAATGTGTAGATGAAGCAAGGAACAAAGAGGCGTGGATCCAAGCAATGGATCTTGAGTATCGTTTGTATGGCCTTAAGCAAGCACCAAGGAGTTGGTATGCTAAACTGAACACTTTTTTACTCTCTCAAGGCTTTGTTATGAGTGATTATGATAATTCACTTTATGATAAGTTTGCTAGAAATGACGTTACCATCTTCCTAATTGATGCAGATGATATCATCTTGAGTGGTGGACACAATCAAGATGTGGAGGATATCAAGAGTGCTCTTAAGAAGGAATTTAAGGTGCATGATCTTGGTAATTTTCCATTACATATTAGGAGTAGAAGTGATTAGATCTTCTCAATTTACTTTCATTTGTCAAAAGAAGTATGCTAATTCTATTCTAGAAAGATTTCATATGGTAGATGCAAAATCTTGCGATACACCTATGGAGTCAAATGTAAAGCTAATTATAAGAGGTAATGAAAGATTCTTTGAGGACATTACTCTCTATTAAAAGCTCGTTGGTTCATTCATTTATCTAGCCATTACAAGACCAGATCTAAGCTATTGTGTTGGAAGATTGATCCAATTCATGCAAGATCCTAGTGAGGAGCATTGGAAGCTAGGGAAACAAGTTTTGAGGTACATTATTGGAGCTTGAGATTTTGGCACATTGTATGAGGGATCATCACCTAACTTGTTTGGATTTTCAAATTCGGACTATGCTAGAGATACAATGGATAGGAAATCCATTACGACAAATTGTATTCTCATAGGTGATGGAGCTATATCATGGATGTCGAAGAAACAAGCTACTATCTCATTGTCATCTAGTGAGGCCGAGTACAAAGCTCTTACACATTGCACAAAGGAAATGGTATGGGATGAAGAGGATGATCAAGGATCTTCACTTGCTAAAATTTTCAAAGAGTCCAATCATCTTCTGTGACAATCTATCAGCCCTAAGATTGGCAACCAATCCTATCTTTCATGCTAGGAGCAAGCATATTGAGGTTCACTTTGTGATGGAGCAAGTCATGGAAAAGGAGGTGGAGTTTCAACATGTGTCCTCAAGGGAATATGTAGTTGATATCTTCACCAAATCATTGGAAAAGGACTTGTTTTAGTACAAAAAATATAATGCACTGTGGACGTATGGATGGCATTTTTCGTACGGAGCGCATTGACAAAGATAGAGACACGTATGAAAGTGGAGTCATGGCAAATTTTACCAAAGAGAGTCAAGCAAGCATGGTGGACACCAATTTACTCTCTTCTCAACTTGATTATTGTGGGACACTCAATGACATTCTCAAAGTTGGATTTAGGAAATTCAGCTATTTCATATTTGATGTCAAATGGTTCCAAGTTATTTGCATTGGTCCCAATGCAACTGTCATGAAAGATGAGAGCGGTTATTTTGCCATTGACTCTTCCAAGCTTTGCACAAATCAAAACTATACATTTGTTTTTCCTCACCAATGTGAGCAGGTACATTTCTTCTATGTCTTCAAGATGTCTATGCTCTTTTGATGTCAATCAATCGATTTTCAGTATACTTCAAAAAAAAAATATTGTGTATAGTAATACCCAAGCAGCTATAACATAGCTATGGATACTCACTACGAGTCAACATTTATGGTAACATCGATCAATTACATGTGGTCTTTCATTCCAATTGTTCAAATTTCGGATGGCGGTATGTGATTCAAGTCACTCCTTGAAGTAAAGGAATTCCTTGAAGATAGAGATGTCATGGATGACATGATGCACCTCATGAACAAGATTGTGATAACCGATTCGATGACACATTTTCAGAGGATGATCATGTGCAAGCTTCATAAGCTAATGATGTTGAGCATGATGCATCATCATCGGTGGATCGACGACACATGACACACCTTCTCAATCTCACTCGGTGTCTTTATACTACTTAATTCTTCGATTTTGTGGAAATCTATAATGACCAGGCCACCACATAATTTGGCACCATTGCCGGGGAGATGAATTTCATCTTTTGCAATATCTTTAAGTGTATTGCATCTACGAATCTTTCTCATGTAATGCATGCCAAGAACATACTCTCAAGCAACTATTGAACATAAATGTTTTGAACGTGCACAGTGATTAGAAGCATATAGGAAATCTAGAGATTTGTATTTGCAGAATTTGCAAAACTTGCTAGTTAGAGCAAGATTAACACATGAAGCATTTAATGATCTTCTAAACGCTACTACAACATTTGTAGATTCATTTGAGAAAAGATTCGTTGAAAAACCAAGTTCTACAGATTCGTCTGATTCTACTTCCGAACCAAAGTCAGAACCAAAATCTTCTTCTTCAGAACCATTATCTGAGCGTAGTCTAGATTCTGATCCTCCAGATCCTCCGAGTCCACCAAGTTCACCTAGTTCACCACCATATGATAATATGGCTAACCCAACGCTACCCACATCTACAAAAATCAGATATGATTTTCTTAAGGGATCATCATTTGAAGATGCGGATAGTTATTTGTCGTAGTTTGAATCCATTACTATAGCAAACAAAGAACATACGAATGAGGACAAAGTTAGAATTTTGCCAGGTCTTCTGCGAAAGCAGGCTAGGATTTGGTACAGTCAATTGATACCGGAAACGGTTAATACTTGGAATGCTTTAAAAGCCGCATTCCTTAAATAGTTTAGGGAGATAGGATATTCCACTAGATTGTTGGCCCGACTTAATTCTATTGAGAAAAAATCAAAGGAATCACTTAGGAAGTATACTTGTGAGTTAAAAATTAAATAGAAAAGTTAGGAGCCCAGTATCTGGTTCCTATGCAAAATGAATGGTTCTTGGGTGGTTTACCTAAGAAAATGGATCGTTATTGTTGACACGGTTTGATGACTTCTTTGGAAGATGTCATCGCCTCTGCCAAGAATTACGAAACTTCTCGAATTTTTCGTAGATAGAGAAATGAAAGAAAAAGTAGTAAAAAGCATAAATCAAAATGTACAAAAGAATCTGAATCATCTACTGAGTTTGAATCAGAATCTGATTCAGCGGATGAGAAAGAATCTTCAGAGCATTCATCTTATTCTTCTTCATCAAAAGAAGAATCTTCTTATAGGAAATCCAAGAATAGGAACTCAGATAGGAAGAAAAGAATGGAGAAATCCAAAAAGATGGATCCATTAAAGAAAAGTATTGATTTATTAGCAAAAGAAATGAGTGATTTAAAAGTCCAAACGTCTGATGTTGAAGCCAAGCGAAAGAAAGCGAAGCTTAATGCCAATGTTTGGTGTACCGCTTGTGGGAAGGAAGGTCATTCTAAGACCAATTGTCCCAGTTTACAGGCTAACTATTTAGAAGAGGAATTATTCCTCTGTTTGATTGATAATCATGAGGAGGTATCTTATACTGCAACTCCAACTAACCAAAAAAGCATTATATCGAAATAGCGTACTGGTCAACAACAGTACACTATTTTGCATAGGGACGGAACACGAGATTCCCCTCCACCACCCAAAGTAAGGGGTTCGTGCTACAATTGCGGAGCCCCGGGTCACTATTCACCTGATTGCCCTGGACCCATGAGGTCAGTAGGATCTGTGCCGCTCTACGCTAATTGTAAAGGCAAAGGACATGTCATTGTTGAATGTCCTCAACCACAACAACCACGGTCTAAACCAAGGTTTGTAAACTCGCCTAGAGAAGATGACCCTCATCCATCTAAGACTAATACCGACATGATAGTTCAGAGGATAGAAGTAGAGTCTGAATCATTAGATCAAGACCATCAATGGCCAGATTTAGATGTAGAGATAAATAAAGTAGCTACTAGAAGTAGTAAAAATTCTTTATCTCTTAAAGATAAGAATAAAACTAAGACAAAATTTGTGAAAACCGCAAAAAATGCTAAAAATGTGACAGAAAAAGCGAAGGTTGCAGAACAATTAGTAAAAATTCCTAATAATTAAAAATTAGACCTTGATAGGCCTAATGAAAAACATTATGATGTTGATATTAGTTCAGAAGCTAAAAAGCTTTTAGATGAAGAAACTAGAAAAGTTAAAAAAGTAACATTTTCAGATCCAGTTATAAGTAGCGAGATACCTAGAGATCCATCGCCACTTAGAAACCGTTCTTATGATATTGTAGAAGACCTTGTTTCTAGAATGCCCAATATAACTTCTAAATAGTTATTACACGATAATCAATATTATAAGAAAAAAATCAAGCAATTTTTGAAAAATAAAAAGAGAAGAAAAGCAAAGTCACCAGTAGTCAACGTAGGATTAGTTAATTACGGTGATGAAGGTCAACCAGAGATTCAGGTAGTAATCAATGGCTGTATTTTAGATAGTGTATTCATAGATTTCGAATCTAGCGTAAACATAATGACTGAAGAAACAACATATGAATTAGGCATTCATCATAGAATAGCACCTACCTTAAGACATTTAAGGTTAGCCGATGCAACTAGAAGATCACCAATAGGATAATTGTCTCAGGTTACAGTTTATATTGGAGACCATAAGTTTCTAATGGATTTTATAATATTAAGAACTACAAGACAATCGTCATACAAAGTGTTATTAGGACGACCATGGCTATACCAGGCCGATGTCATAACCCACTGGAAGAAGAAGGAGATTACCTTCAGAGACTAGATGGAGACACCGACGGGGAAAAGTCACAAAAGAATTTCTATATCATGGGAAAAGAATAAGTATGAAGATGAGACACCTACATCGTCCTCGAGCTATACTTTGGAGGATGAAGGGCTTTAGTCCATAGGGATTGAGGAAGGGGAGAGGTTTGTCACACTAAGTATACCTGCATATAGTAATAGAGTAGAATATGTAGATAGAGGAGATTGTGGAGTTCCAGAGATTAGTGCTATCATAGGAGATCAGACTATAGATAGAATACTAATAGAATCAAGATCCAATATCAACTTAATAACAGAAACAATGGTTAAGAAATTAGGACTAGAAAAACAGATATAGTCTATCACTTACCATGAAATCCATTTAGCAGACGCATCCAAATGTATACCAGTAGGGGAGCTAAAAGGTATTAACGTAGTTATAGAGACAGAGACGTTTGTTATGAATTTCTTTGTCATGAACCCAGTAGATACACCACCTTATTCAATATTATTTGGAAGATCATGGCTATATCAAGCAGATGCTATTATAAATTGGTCTAGCAAACAGATATTTTTTTCAGGCATTCTCACAACCAGTCCAATAGGGGGTCACCTTTTGAGATGGAGTGAGGAGTTAACTAGACTTGCTGAATCCTAGATCAATTTCATAGAATGCTGAGATTGACGAGGATGCAGAAATACCAACAACATCTGAGTCAAGGAAAGTTCTGGGTGGAACCAGAGCAAGCCTGACCGAAGGGATGGTAGATAAAACAAATTATGTAGAAATAGAAATTAATAAAGGTAAAATTTTGAGTTTATATAAACACCAATTGGACCAGGAACGTGAAGAGAATATATATTACTTCTTCAAAAATACCAAAACGTATTTGCTTGGTCGATGGATGATTTAATAGGAATACCAGTTAAATGCGGTGAACATAGAATAGATCTTATTTAGGGAACAATACTTGTTAGGTAGTGCCCATATAGATTGAATCCAAAGTACTCCTTGTTAGTAAAAGACGAATTAGATAGATGTCTTAGAGTGGGTATCATATATCTTGTTCTAAGCAGTGAGTGGGTGTCACCAATAGTTATAGTACCTAAGAAAAAGACAGGCAAGATTAGAGTTTGCCAAGATTTTAGGAAACTAAATGCTGTTACAACAAAGGATTATCATCCTCTGTCGTTATCTTTTACAGTATTACTTCTTATCATTTGAGCGAATACACTCTGTATGATCTGTAATTGATTGCGATACTGTTCTATTTGCATCACACATACTTCTCATGTTTTACTAAATTTCAGCCACTCTAACACGGGTTTAAAGGCATCATCAGCAAGCAACGATTCTGACTAATGTGTGTAGGGAATTAGTCGAAGCTGTTAAGCATAACCTTTAGCAGAACTTCCTTCAATTCTGAATGAGCTATGTGTTCAGATAATGAGTTTGTTTGATACTCTGTTCTTTTTGCTTCATGCGATAAGAACTAATTCTTTGTGTTTGATTAAGAGGAATCTTTAGCCAATATGATTCTGTTTGATGAATCTATTTGCTAGTTGCTGTCTGATCTAATTGCTTCTCTGATACCCAAAGAACCTGAAAGATAAAATAATCTTAACAACCGCAGACCTTGACCAAATTGTTTCATCATTGGTGTTCTTGGATGCCAACTTACCCAAATATCTTTGGATAACCAGATATGTCGCTATAGTATTCAGTGTGAATATTACACATCCCAGACTGTTTACCATCATACATATATTTATCATACAAAAGATGAGATTATTTTCTCTCTTGGGGAACGATCAAACCTATTATACTACTTAATTCATCGATTTTGTGAAAATCTATAATGACTAGGCCACCACATCTGGAAAATCATCATTAATTGGTTTTTCAATTTTTCCCGTGCTGAGTCGCGATAGATAATCAGCATTCATATGATATTTTCCTTGGCAAAGTTCTATTTGATAAGTGAATTCCTATAGAAGTAGAATCCATCGAGCAATTCGTCCTGATAAATCCAGTTTATTTACAAGATATTTTAGAGCATAGTGATCAACATGAAAAATAAAAGCATATCCCAGCAAATACTGCCGAAATTTCTTAACGGTAAAAATCATTCCGAGTGCTTCCCTTTCTGTAGCCAAATATCTCTTCTCCGAGGCACTGAGCTGTCGACTCACATAATATATGGGATGATCTTTCTTCTGATCGTCCTTCTGACTTAGACAGATGCCAATAGCAAATGCAGATACATCTACATAACTATGAAATAAAATAGCCCAGTTGGGTGGTCTCAGAATAGGAGCATTGATCAATCTCTGCTTAAGTTCTTTGAATGCTTTCTTCTGTTCATTCGTCCACAAGTATTCCACTTGTTTCTTGAGTAGACTCGTAAGAGAAGCAGCAATAGAAACATGATTTTGGATAAATCTCCGATAATAGCCGACATGTCCTAAGAAAGCTCTTAGTTCACGTAGATTGGTTGGTATCCAGAGGTTCTTTATAAGCTCCACTTTATCTTTATCGACATCTATTCCTCTGTTTGATATTCTATGTCCAAGTAAAATTCCTTATTTCATACCGAAAAAACATTTCTCTGGATGAAGGGATAAACAAGTATCTTGACACCGTCGCAATGTAAGTTTCAGCTTCTGTAGACGTGTCTATATATCACTATATAAACAGAAATCATCAATGAAGATTTCCAAAAATTAGGAGGGCAACAAAAAATTAACATTATGATTCACTGAAAAGTCGTTGGTGCATTGCAAAGACCAAAGGGCATTTTGTTGTAGTCATAAGTGCCCCAATCCGTAGTAAACGTGGTCTTTGAACGATCCTCCTTTCTCACTCCGACCTGATTATAACTAGAGAAACTGTCACAGAAACTGTAACGCTCTTGACCAGCAACCTGATCTAAGATAAAATCAGTGAAGGACAGAGGATGATGATCCTTCCTTGTGGCAACATTGAGCTTGCAAAAATCGCGGCATATTCGTATTCTGTCAGTCTTCTTCTTTGGAACAACAACAATGGGTGAAACTCATTCACTGCTTAAGACGAGATATATAATACATGCCTTAAGGTGCTTGTTGAGTTCGTCCTTAACCATGAGGGAGTACTTTGGGTTGAGACGATACTGTCTCTGTTGAACAGGTACAACATCTTCTTTAAGATCAATACGGTACTCTCCGAATTCTGCAGGTATACCTTTCAAATTGTTGAGCGACCAAGCAAAAACATCTTGATACTCCTTCAAAAATTCAATAAATTCTGCTAATTCTGATTCTCCAAGTGACTTTGAATTAGTTCAGTAATCTGGTAGAATAATACCTTCTGTAGCGCAGGCATCCCAAAGGGAGCCAGGAACCACAACTTAGCTTCCCAGCCTTCAACTCTTGCCATCCAAACCCACTTGGCATACAAGCAGCCAACTCGCCAACAACGATCAGACTTAACCAACTTGAAGTTCCTGAGAACCAACATTGAGATCCAACCTGGCGCCATGCCAGATCGGGGGTCCCAATGTGGGTGACTTCCCTCCAAGCAAGCCGCCCGACATACATCAAACTTAACCAACTCGAAGCTTCGTTACAAATGAGTAACATCCAATCCAAGCAAGCGGTCTGACTTACATCAGACTTAACCAACTGAAAGCTTCGTCACGAGCGCTGGAAGCCAATCTGGCGCCACGCCAGACTGGACAGCCATAAACAGGTAACTTCCACCCAAGCAAGCCATCCAACTCAACCGATAGGTTAGAGCCCGTTCCCCAAGAGCTTAACCCATTCACGTTCATGCAAGGAACACTCAGAACCACAAGCCGTGACAGATATGAAAACAACCAGTTCCTGGACCAAATGGTCCCGACAGCATACTGCTAGTGCCAGGGACTGAATGGTCCCGACGGCATACCGCTGGCGTCCCGGGATACGACCCTCAGCTATGTGCCAACTTAAAAATTTGGAAGCGGCCTTACAACTGGCGCTTTTACCGAACACTGAAACCCAGAAGGTAATTAGAGTCAGTTTGAGAAAAATCCCACTTTTTTGATAAATCTGAGAAGGTTACATTTGAAGTGTGTGACTGTTGTAAAGCTACCTTTACAAGATTTACTTCCGGCGCCAGCTATGTCCCCTGCGCCAGTAGCGCCCCTGCTGCTCCCGGCGCCGGGCGCCGCTCCCGGCGCCACTGTGACCAGAATCTAGCCGGCGCCAAGTTCCTATGGATGAAAATCTTTGATCGGTTCTAGCGGCGTCCAGAGAGCTCAGATCGATGTGCAATCACCTCACACGATCTAGGCATGATTAAAGGAAGCCTGGGGATCAATAAAATCTAGAGAGAGAAAATGACTTTCTAGAAAGAGAAAATCCTAGAGAAAGAAAAACGTGCTTTACCAGCTTGGGTAGAGTGTTTGGTATGAGGGGGGGGTGCCGAATCACACCAATACTATAGGGGAGTGCGGGTTGCGACTCAGGGCGAGCTCCAACCAAGTCTTAGCCTCCCTTGCTGGAATGTTGTCATGGCTCTCGCCTTGGCATGCTAGCGCCCCAGAGACTAGGGTCGGTCACTGTAGCGCAGGCATCCCAAAGGGGGCCGGGAACCACGACTTAGCTTCCCAGCCTTCAACTCTTGCCATCCAAACCCACTTGACATACAAGCAGCCAACTCGCCAACAACGATCAGACTTAACCCACTTGAAGTTCCGAAAACCAACATTGAGATCCAACCTGGCGCCATGCCAGATCGGGGGTCCCGATGTGGGTGACTTCCCTCCAAGCAAGCCGCCCGACATACATCAAACTTAACCAACTCGAAGCTTTGTTACAAACAAGTAACATCCATTCCAAGCAAGCGGTCTGACTTACATCAGACTTAACCCATTGAAAGCTTCGTCACGAGCACTGGAAGCCAACATGGCGCGACGCCAAACTGGACAGCCATAAACAGGTAACTTCCACCCAAGCAAGCCATCCAACTCAGCCGACAGGTTAGAGCCCGTTCTCCAAGAGCTTAACCCATTCACGTTCATGCAAGGAACACTCAGAACCACAAGCTGCGACAGATATGGAAACAACCAGTTCCTAGACCAAATGGTCCCGACAGCATACCGCTGGCGCCACAGACCGAATGGTCCCGACGGCATACCGCTGGAATCCTGGGATACGACTCTCAGCTATGTGCCAACTTAAAAATTTGGAAGCGGCCTTACAACTGGCGCTTTTACCGAACATTGAAACCCAGAAGGTAATCAAAGTCAGTTTGAGAAAAATCCCACTTTATTGATAAATCTGAGAAGGTTACATTCAAGTGTGTGACCGACCCTAGTCTCCGGGGCGCTAGCATGCCAAGGCGAGAGCCATGACAACATTCCAGCAAGGGAGGCTGAGACTTGGTTGGAGCTCGCCCTGAGTCGCAACCCGCACTCCCCTATAGTATTGGTGTGATTCGGCACTCCCCCTCATACCAAGCACTCTACCCAAGCTGGTAAAACACATTTTTCTCTCTCTAGGATTTTCTCTTTCTAGAAAGTCATTTTCTCTCTCTAGATTTTATTGATCCCCAGGCTTCCTTTAATCATGCCTAGATCGTGTGAGGTGATTGCACATCGATCTGAGCTCTCTGGACTTCGCTAGAACCGATCAAAGATTTTCAGCCATAGGAACTTGGCGTCGGCTGGATTCTGGTCACAATGGCGCCGAGACCGGCGCCGGCGCCATTGGCGCCGGGAGCAGCAGGGGCGCTGCTGGCGTCGGGGACATAGCTGGCGCCGATGGCGCCGGAAGTAAAGCTTGTAAAGGTAGCTTTACAACATCCACCCCACCTTTATAAAATCTGATGTCCTCATCAGATGTCAGATTAAAGTAAAGGTGTCTCCCAATTAAAATAACTATACATTTAAGCTACTTGGCACAGCACTCAATTTACTAGCCACTTTTTATTAATATTGAAGCTGGCACACCACAAGTCGGAGGCTCAGCTCTTTGTACTGAAAGATTACATAACTTGAAAATATATCTTTGTCTGGAAAAAGCGTAGATTTGATATCGCTTTCGTAAAACCCAAAAACCTTATTAACTGGTGACAGAGGTCTTTCTTTGAAATGTTCGCCCCTGTCGCTTCTGACTTTCGACTTTGGAACTCCTTTGGGCTCCTGATTTGTCCTTGATGCACTTTGTGTTGAGCTCCCTGAGCTCCAGATTTGTTCAGTTCCGCACAGGTATCAGGGCTCTCTGAGCCAAAGGATTTATCGTTTGATTGCCCACTTTATGGTCCACTCCGTGCCTTGTTGCTTCTGCACCTTGATTTCTCTCCTTGTCCCAGCCTGATCTTGATACTTTTCCATCTTGGCTCTTTAAGGTAGGCAAAGATTGAGTACTCCGCAATGCACCTCTCACTTAGCTTGAAGTAGCTCTTTGAATCAGCCCAAATGTAACCATTGACCTCATGGAAAGCCAAAGGGTCGCACCAGTTTGATCCGCATCCGAACTATCTCTTCGCGTTTGTTTGAAGCACCATGTCCGTCGCGTAAAACTTGACTTTCACAATTCCATCACTGGTCAGTTGCCTCACAGTCAAAACAAGAAGTGTACATCGAGCTTGGCTTCAAGTAGCTCTCTTTGAATCAGACACATGCACCCAGAGTTTGCACTAGTCCGATCTCAACGCGAACTGTCCCTTAGCGTCCGTTCGAAATACCAAGTCTCTCATGCAAGACTCAACTTTCACAGTTCCTTCATTGATTAGCTGCCTTAAACGTAACACAAGCCAGCGTACTCATATGTTTCCTCATCATTGCTGGTCCAGAGAAAGCCTATAACAAACTTTCCTTTTCACAACAAAAACTTGTCAACTTATTAGGTCCAAAGTTCGCCAGTCTCCTCGTGTGAGTATGGCTAGGTCACCTTGAATTTGCCCCCATTTTGATCAACTTTCATTCAAAATTTGCCCCAAGAGAGAGGTGTGTGTGATAGTTCCCCTCCACTTATAAAATCAGCTGATCAGACTTAGAGTAGAGTTCTTCGAACAAAAAGCCTTTTCAACACTTTGCTTCCCATCTGCTAGGATTATGGCTCGATCCAACTTGTTGCCAATCTCTGAAGAGGATCCTAGTCTTTTCCCTTTGAGGAAAAACCCAACTGATGCTGGATATCACCCATGCTCAGTGAGTTTCAGTTCCGAAGGTGGCCGTCCCAAAATGAAGACCAACTGCTCCATAGAAGATCTCCCCTAAAATTGCCCTTTCCAACTTTTGACTTCCTGCTTGCGTCTGGTGGGCGTTGTCGCAAATGAAACTAACCCAAGAAACAGGCTAGCCATCCATCCTTTGCAAACATTGAGTCGTTTCGTTGCCGTTCACGTGCGAGTACTTGAACTGCAAATCCGCCCCACAGATTCTGGATATCACCCATGCTCAATGAGTTTCAGTTCTGAAGGTGGCCGTCCCAAAATGAAGACCAACTGCTCCATAGAAGATCTCCCCTGAAATTGCCCTTTCCAACTTTTGACTTCCTGCTTGCGTCTGGTGGGCGTTGTCGCAAATGAAACTAACCCAAGAAACAGGCTAGCCATCCATCCTTTGCAAACATTGAGTCGTTTCGTTGCCGTTCACGTGCGAGTACTTGAACTGCAAATCCGCCCCACAGATTCTGTAGTCCTCTTTGTTTGATGGTATCAGCCTTCAAAAGAAAAGGTTCCTTCTCGAGCCATCAGCTCCTTGTATCACAAGCAATCATGCAAACCAGACAAAGCACGAGTACTAAGACTCACCACGAATACATACAAGTAAGACACTCAGGCAGGTTTACTAACAAGTAACAAAGACAAGGTCCCCCTTTGAGATGGTCCTGCCAACGGACCTTTGCCTGGCCGCGCCCATACAAATCGATCACGGAATCAGCCCACATAGGGCACCCCTCCAACTATCCGTGCTTTCACCATTAAGCAACACATTGCCTCAGTCACGTCCCACCACTTTTTGGTCGATAGCCCTTATAGCTAAACGATCGGTAGCTATCCCGCACCGACAGCTAACCACTCGTGCTTTACACCCGAATTTGAGCAGCATCTCTGTATCAATGGTTAACTCGTATAGTTCGAATATGTCGCCCCGCACCCCACAAGGTACAGACCGTGCTTTCACCTCCCTAGGCAGCACTTTGCCTCATCCGTCCTACGTGCAGATAGCGCCAGGCCAAAACCACGAGAACTGACCGTGCTTACACCTCAAGGGCAGCACCTTGACTCATCAAGTCCCCCGTTCTGTTGACCACCTCGACCGTGGACGCACCCGTGCTTACACTGTGGGCAGCACCTTGCACAACAATTGTCTTGATGAACCCCAAACTGTGGCCATTTCCGTGAGATCCGCATAGCTGACCGGCCAGTCAGCTCTGATACCACATGTAGCGCAGGCATCCCAAAGGGAGCTGGGAACCACGACTTAGCTTCCCAGCCTTCAACTCTTGCCATCCAAACCCACTTGACATACAAGCAGCCAACTCGCCAACAACGATCAGACTTAACCCACTTGAAGTTCCGAAAACCAACATTGAGATCCAACCTGGCGCCATGCCAGATCGGGGGTCCCGATGTGGGTGACTTCCCTCCAAGCAAGCCGCCCGACATACATCAAACTTAACCAACTCGAAGCTTTGTTACAAACAAGTAACATCCATTCCAAGCAAGCGGTCTGACTTACATCAGACTTAACCCATTGAAAGCTTCGTCACGAGCACTGGAAGCCAACATGGCGCGACGCCAAACTGGACAGCCATAAACAGGTAACTTCCACCCAAGCAAGCCATCCAACTCAGCCGACAGGTTAGAGCCCGTTCTCCAAGAGCTTAACCCATTCACGTTCATGCAAGGAACACTCAGAACCACAAGCTGCGACAGATATGGAAACAACCAGTTCCTAGACCAAATGGTCCCGACAGCATACCGCTGGCGCCACAGACCGAATGGTCCCGACGGCATACCGCTGGAATCCTGGGATACGACTCTCAGCTATGTGCCAACTTAAAAATTTGGAAGCGGCCTTACAACTGGCGCTTTTACCGAACATTGAAACCCAGAAGGTAATCAAAGTCAGTTTGAGAAAAATTCCACTTTATTGATAAATCTAAGAAGGTTACATTTCAAGTGTGTGACCGACCCTAGTCTCCGGGGCGCTAGCATGCCAAGGCGAGAGCCATGACAACATTCCAGCAACGGAGGCTGAGACTTGGTTGGAGCTCACCCTGAGTCGCAACCCGCACTCCCCTATAGTATTGGTGTGATTCGGCACCCCCCCTCATACCAAGCACTCTACCCAAGCTGGTAAAGCACGTTTTCATTCAAAACATCCGCTTTAGCGTTGCAGGCATCGAAAAATTCTTCTTCGTCAGTATTCTCATAGCATTCGAAATATTGCACTTCGATGTTAGATGCATTGGAAAAAATATTTAAGGCATAAGAAAAATCTTCTGAGGTAAAACTGGTGTCAGACAAAGGAGTTTCACCTTCATATTTATCACGACTCCATGTGATAATTTGTTCTGTTGGCTTATCTCGATTATTGGTCTCACTAGTCTGAAATCTCAACTCTCTGGATTTCCAATGAATACTTGCGTTTGATTGATAAAGCCAGGGCCGTCCAATTAGCACAGAATAAGATGACAAACCAAGTGGTTTGAAAACTATAGAATTCATTGTGAAAGGCTTGGCTTGAATATAAACAGTGACATCCTTCAATTCTCCAACAAGTTTTCATCGCGTCAAATCAGCTAACTTGATATTTCCTTGTGTCAGTTGAATGTGCCCCAAAGTATGAGCTGTGTCTTCTATTATTATGTTCACGCTGGAACCAGAGACTATCGGCACTTTTTCAATCAGACATCTTGCAATGGTAACATCAATTTTAGGTGCATAATTCAGTAGACAATACACCAACATTTGGCAAAAAAAAAATTTCTTCTTTTTAGGGGTAGAAAGACCTTTCAGCTGCTTTCAGTAAAAAGTGTTATCTACCAACAATTTTTCAAAAGTGATGTTTGGACAAAGAGATCCAATATCAGTCACTATGTCATAGTCCTTCGTCTTCATTTTCGAAACAACAATGGGTGAAACCCATTCACTGCTTAAGACATGATATATAATACATGCCTTAAGGTGCTTGTTGAGTTCATCCTTAACCATGAGGGAGTACTTTGGGTTGAGACGATACTGTCTCTGTTGAACAGGTACAACATCTTCTTTAAGATCAATACGGTGCTCTCCAAATTCTGCAGGTATACCTTTCAAATCGTCGAGCGTCCAAGCAATAACATCTTGATACTCCTTCAGCAATTCAGTAAATTCCGCTAATTCTGATTCTCTAAGTGACTTTGAAACATGCACAAATCTGCCAGGTGCAAGTTCAATTAGTTCAATAGAATCTTGTAGAATGATACCTTCTGTCATACTGGCCTTGGTATGGCCATGAATTTCGCGCATGGTTGACTCTATAGATGTATTCTTGTCATCAGCATGGTTCTTGTTACCAAATTCGTGTTCAGATTCGTCGCTCAAATCATCAGACTCTTTTGAGTTCGTGTCTGCAACTTTAATTTCTTCATTCAAAACATCTGCTTCAGCGTTGCAGAATTAGATGAGAATGGACATCCTTTGATGTAGATTAGCCTAAAAGTTGATGAAGTCGACTTTCAAATAGTTCGGCTGATTCGATTCGATTATGTGTAGAAATTGCAGGTTGTCGAACTGCTTGCAGAAACTCGTGTATTTTATCAGACATTATTCTACACACAGAATGAGAGCAATGTTGCAGAATAGCAAAATAGGAAACTTTATGATTCATGCAAGAAGAATCTTGAAAATAAAAATTGTATGTACCAAGGAGACAACTGTGGACATAATTTCCAACATAAATAGGGTTTTGCTCCACAAGTTAAAAATGAGAAATGCAGACCACAATAGTAGAGGATTGTAATATAGGGTCGAAACCACGGTACATTGCAACAATGGAATGTGACGTCATTTTCTGGGAATCGAAACCAATGCTAGTAGAGATTGCAACTATAAATAGATGTAATTCAGTAGTGTTTTAGGCTGGTTTTACAATAAGTTGATTATGTTGTAGTAGATTATTCCATGAGTTAGGATCATAGATCGAAATAAACAAAGATGCAATAGCTAGTTGTTTGTCATATTTTTGAATCTGATTTAAAAAAAATAAAAACAACATGTATCATCCAATTTCAATTACTATTATCTGTACCCTTTATGATCCATATTTTGAGCATATGTATATCTTTTTTGAAGTCTAAATTAGCTTCTAATTTAACAATTTCAGAATATTATTTCATAGCTATTTTAGAATAGGTAGATGTTGTTGGAGTTAGATCTTACTCCTCCTTACCTAATGTTATCTTCTGCGTACTCATGTCCACTATAAATATATACACAGATATTCAAAACAAAGCAAAAGCCAACTCGACATTTGACAATATTCGAGTTCGAGTCTCACAACTCACCATCGACATCGACTCGACTCGACTCTTTTGATTGTCCACATTTTCGTCTATCGACATTTTTGTCTGTCAAATGGTACCACTCAAATTGCATCTCTTCATATATAGAATCCAATACGGACTATGTGAAAGATTTCAACTAGTTTTACTATGTTAGTCATATTTGTATATTTGGCAATTGAGGCCAATTTTCATATTAGACTTAGAGTATGACTTTTCAAAGTTATGTTAGTGTAAAAGCATTTGAATAACACTTTTGAAAAGTGTGGAAAACTATAGAACACGAATTTTGAAGAAATTCAATTTGAGTAATAGATACATTGAATCTAGTCACAAAAATAGTAGGGTTTTCATAATGGAGGGAAACCAAAGTTTGAATTTAGGTTTGGACCTGTTATAAAAGGATGTAACTCATGGGAAGAGAATAAATTCTCTCTCTCTTATCTCATTCATGCTTATACATGGTTCTCTTGGGTTCTACTATCCATTGATGCACTATACTTGTGGTATCTTGCAATTTTATGTGTAGAATGCTCATTAAATGCTATTTTCAGATCCACAAGTGTGAAATACAATAGCTTACTATTCATGTAGGGAAAACAACAATAGTTTATGTTTTTATTGATGTTTGATCAAGATCTATCAGAGTTTGCATCTCATTCATAGTGTAGATGCTGATTTTTCTACATTGGTGAGTTGCTTGTCTTTCTAACCAAAGATCAAGGGATATTTTGGATCTTAATGATCCGAAATTCTTCACATGGTATCAGAGCTTGTGTTTCAGGTTGCGAAGGAAGCATTCACAATTTATCAATGATTTGGAGAAGATATCAATGCTAGATCATGCTAGATTGGATTCTACATCAAAATCGAGTTTCTTGCATAGGTAGATTGGATCTTTTGTAGATCAAAACTCAAAATAGGTTTATAATCTTGATCAATTCAGATTTCACACATTACTTGTTGGATTTGGCAGGTTTTTAGAGCATTGGAAAAGCCTAAGTGGTGGCTACAAAATTGCTTATCAAGTTTTACGCAATTGCATGTAGATTTTGAAATAATCAATTTTTGTGATTTTGTCAAAACCCTAATTTTGATTGGATCTCTATATTGTGAGATTACTGGACTTCATTTGAGTGTGTTTCAATCTTTGGAAGTGGCAAGAGTCACTAGGTTGAGGATAGATCATAGGTTGATCAAGATTTCACTATTCTATGTGTTGATTTGCTTGGTGTAAGTGCTAGAAAAGAATGAGCATATCTTTGTGATTTCCTATTGAAAACACTTGTTGTTGTTCAAAGGAGTTCTTTGTGCATTGAAACAAGTTGAAAGAGAGGATCAGGTCATTGCTACATGGCTGCATCAAGTGGAGTCATGTTGGAAGCCAATGATAGGCTTGCCTCAAGTAACTATTCATTGTGGAAAGTGGGGATGGAATCACTTCTTGAGATGAATGATGTTTTGGATATTGTTGTAAGTTTGGAGGAGAGACCAGCAACACAACAAGATCAAATGAGGTATGACAAGAGGGCCAAAAGGGCTCTACACATGATAAAGATGAATGTTACCAATGAGTTTCTCAAGGAAGTTGGTAAGAGTACTTCATCAAAGGATGCCTGGGATTCATTGATGAAGCTTTATGAATCCAAGTCTACTTCTAGAGTGTTGACTCTAAACAGACAAATCTTTTCTTGTTTGCCAAAGAATGCAAAAAGTCCAAATACTTTTATTTTGAGAGTTAAAGATTTGAATGATGAGGTAGCTTGCATTGATGAGAGCATTAAGGAAGGAGAGCTTGTTCAAGTTATTCTTAATGGTTTGTTGGATGCTCATGCTAACATTGTTCAAAGTCTTGCCATTCAAAAGACTTTGCCAAGTTTGATTGATCTTCAAGAGATCTTGATCAACGAAGAATATAGGCTTCAAGCAAGAGGTGGATCGTCATCAACACCTCAAGTTGGAGAGGAGGCTATGTTCATCAAGGGCAAATTCAAGGGCAAAGGCAAAAGTAAGTGGTCTAAAGGGAAAGATCAAGGGGAGGCTTCTTCAAATGGCAAAAAGAAAGATAGATCAAAGCTCAAATGCTTTTATTGTGGCATCAAAGGACACTTTGCAAGTGAGTGCTACAAGGTGGATTGATAGTGGAGCAAGTTCACACATGACTTTTCACAAAGAGTACTTCAATTCTTTGTTGGCATATGGGGATGACAAGAGGGTGATCTACACGGCCAATGCTGGTGAGTGTGCAATCAAAGGGATTCGCACAATTCCTATTTCTCTCTCTACAAATAGGAATGTTCATTTGGAGGACGTTTTGTTCATTTCATTTATTACTAAGAATCTACTAAGTGCTGCTAAGTAAAGGCCTCAAAGTTGAGTTTGATGGAGATGCTTGTATGATCAAAAGGAAGGATATCTTGATTGCAAAAGTTAAAAGACAAGGAAAGTTCTTCAAGTTAGATGCTTGTGTTATTGCTAACCAAGTTGGATGTGTTTCAAGAGACCAAATATCTATTCGATTGGGCATAAAAGGATGGGACACCTCAACTTCAAGTCATTGGAGGCAATGGCTAGGAAGAAAGTTGTGATTGGTCTTCCAAGTCCCTCAAAAAGTATCAATCATGTTTGTGAGTCTTGTTCTTTGTCAAAGTCACATAGACTACCTTATACTAGATCTACATCTAGATCTACAAAGCCTTTTCAAGTTTTACATTAAGATATTCATGGAATTACTACAATTAGCAATAGTGGAGCTAAGATTTATGTAACTTTCATTGATGATTTTAGTAGATTTTGTTGGATCCATTTACTAAAGAGCAAAGATGAAGTGTATGATGTCTTTGTTATGTTCAAGAATGCAAGGGAGAACCAATTTTTCACAAGGATCAAGGGCTTAAGGAGTGACAATGGTGGAGAGTACATCTCTATCAAGTTCAAGACTTTTTGTGATGAGCATGGGACCAAGAGGGAGTATACTACACCAAGGACCCCACAACAAAATGGAGTCACTAAAAGGAAGAATAGGACTTTATGTGAAAGTGCCAAAGCCATGAGGTTAAGTGCTAACCTTGGTAAGCCATTTTGGGATCAAGCATTGTTTGTGCTAATTTCTTGTGCAATAGGTGGCCGAGTGCTATTTTGGATGGAAGGACACCTTTCAAAATGCTATTCAAGAGGAGGCCGAGTGTCAACTTTCTTAGAACTTTTGGATGCACATGCTATGTCAACATAACTCTTGATGATAGGACCAAGTAAGATCTATCTTCAAGAAAAGGTATATTGGTTGGATATAGTGAGGTGAGTAAAGCCTACAAGGTTTACATTTCTTCTACTAACAAATAGATTGTTGGTAGAGATGTCATTTTTGATGGGTGGAACATTCCAAAAGTATCTTCAAGCATTATTGATGGTGATGTGGATGGATCTAACATTCTTGATGATGATGTAAAGGATCCCACTTTGGATGGTGATCAAGTCAAAAGCCAAGGAGAACATCAAGGGAAAGAAAAATACCTTCAAGGCTCACTTATGATGGAAAGGGTAAGAAAGTAGTTGCTGGAAATTATTTTGCTTTCCTAACCTCTTTTGTTGAACCTACATGTGTAGATGAAGCAAGGAACAAAGAGGAGTGGATCCAAGCAATGGATCTTGAGTATCAAGCTCTTATGAAGAATAGAACATGGAGATTGGTGGAGTTACCTAAGGACAATTGGATGCAAATGGATCTTCAAGGTGAAGACAAACCAAGATGGATCTATCAATAAGTACAAGGCAAGGTTGGTGGCAAAAGGATATGCTCAAGAACATGGGATTGACTATGATGAAACCTTTGCACCCGTGGCAAAGATGATAATCATTTGGGTCATCATCTCTCTTGCTACTCTTTATGGATGGGATCTATGACAATTGGATATTACAAATGCATTTTTGAATGGTGATCTTGAGGAGGAAGTGTACACGAAGCAACCCGAGAGCTACATTTCATCTACAAAACCAAATCATGTGTGTCTACTACAAAAGAGTTTGTATGGCCTTAAGCAAGCACAAAGGAGTTGTTATCTAAGTTGAACACTTTTTATGGGTGAGTATGATCATTCACTTTATGATAGGTTTGCTGGAAATGATGTTACCATCTTGCTAATCGATGTGGATGATATCATCTTGAGTGGTGGAAACAATCAAGATGTGGAGGATATCAAGAGTGCTCTTAAAAAGGAATTTGAGGTGCATGATCTTGGTAATTTGCATTACATTTTAGGAATAGAAGTGATTAGATCTTCTCAATATAATTTCACTGGTCAAGAGAAGTATGCTGATTCTATTCTAGAAAGATTTCATATGGTGGATGCAAAATGAAAAGCTAACTATAAGAGGTAATGAAAGATCCTTCGAGGACATTACTCTCTATAGGAAGCTAGTTGGTTCACTCATCTATCTAACCATTACAAGAGCAGATCTAAGCTATTGTGTTGGAAGATTGATCCAATTCATGCAAGATCCTAGTGAGGAGCATTGGAAGCTAGGGAAACGAGTTTTGAGGTACATCATTGGAGCTCAAGATTTTGGCACATTGTATGAGGGATCTTCGGATAGCTCTTCAATAGTCAACAACCTTTTGTTAATACAGTCAACATCTGTTCGTTGTGCTTGTATACAAAAAGTAGGCATCTCGAATTCAAGCGACACGATTAGATGCATACCATATGTCGACCTACTAGAAGGATAGTCAAGATCAAGAACCATGGTTTGTCTGGACACGTTCAAAAGAGATACATAATTCAAGTGTCCTAAGCGATGATGCCATAGTAATGCTTTATTGACTAGAACAGAGGTTTTCAAGGCTTGACTAGACTCAGAATAACAATTTACCAATCTATATAAGTAACCCTGCCTCTTGCCGAGTGCAAGGATCTTATTACTCCTATCAATAATTTTGCATTTATCAAATTCAAATTCTATCTTATGACCTACATTTGTAATTCTACTTACTGATAACATATTTGTAGAGAGTTTAGGAACATGTAAGACCTTTGATAGTACTTTGAATTGATCATGCTGAAATCGCAATCTTACACTACCTTCACCTTCAATAGTGTGAGTACTATTGTCACCAAGATGAACAAATTTCTTTGTGCTGTAAGGCATGTAGGAGTTGAAAATCTCACGTTGATTGGTCATATGTTGAGTTGCTTCAGAATCCAAAAACCATGAATCATCCAGAAATGTGCTTTGATCTTTGACCATGAATGCGCCTTCGTCCACTTCGACCTGGGAAGATGATGAAACAGTGTTTGCTTTTTAGTTTGCTTGGCTGCATTATTTACTAGGAGAATTCGACAATCCTTGCAAAACATCTTCTTCTTTGATTGTGGATTTGATGATTGTGCTTGACTTTGAGTTTGTTTCTGATTCGTTGCAACCTTCTTGGAGCCTTTCTACTTCTATCACTTAGAGCCTTCGTTGACATATAGAGCCTGAGAGGAGGAAGTAGACGATGTGTCTTGACTTCTTCTATTGTCTTCTTGCAGCAACATATTGATAACTCTAGTAAGAGTTAAGTCTCAGTGTGTCGATATGATTATCACCCAGTTCTCATATGTAGAGGCCAAGCTTGAAAGCAATGTCATGATTAGAAATAAATGAGTACAATAAGTTGCGGATCGAAGTCGCGTACTCTATGCTATCTATGAGCAGCTTAAATGAAAGCCCGAATTAAGCGTAATGCTGATAAGTAGTAGCGCAATATCAATCTCTAAAACAACTCTAAGAAGTGACCTAGAATGCTCAGGAGTGTTCAAGCTCGCAGGGTTGAGAGAGAGAGAGAGAGAGAGAGAGAGAGAGAGAGAGAGAGAGAGAGAGAGAGAGAGAGAGAGAGAGAGAGAGAGAGAGAGAGAGAGAGAGAGAGAGAGAGAGAGCTAACTATTCAAATGCTTGATCGTAAGTTGATGGATCAGTTGTATGAATATGAGCAACTATTTATACTAAGAAATTAGGTCATCAATTGTGATTGCCAGTTGGCTGGTATCCGTTGGCATCCATCTGGTTCCTTGTCATTGATTGTTGATAAGCAGTGGAAATTGGCCATAAACAGTCTGTCTGTATAAATGAACCAAACGAAATGAACTAAAACAGCCACAAGCGACAGTGCAACAAAAAATGACAGTGTAAATTTTTTGCAAAAAACCTGACAGTGTCCTTAAATCTCATTTAGGGTAGCCCCACACTTTGCCAGAGTCATTTTCATAACATTTGAGGCACTTTGGAAAAAGCAAAAAATACGACTGCATATTTGCTCGCAAACCATGACAGGCGACAATGTCGCTAAAATGTGAAAATACGACACTGTGATCAAACTCCGTATATTTCTGCAGACTTGTAAATCTGTAGATTGTGTAAAGACATGGGAAAATCCGCAAAACTGGATAAACAATGGATGAAGATTAAAACCGATTAGTCGATTAGTAGGAAGGAGAATAATCCAATATAAAGTACTTTCGTTTGAAATACCTTGCTAATTATTACACAATGATTAGCTTGTCATCCCGAGAGATTTATTCTACTCCATATTCATCAAATCTAAAACAAATGCAGAGCTGCTATTCAAATCCTTATAAAGGCATCTGTGCTTCATCATGATCAAAGTTCAGACATAGTCTATGTTCAATAATATCTTCATTTCATGTCCATGAAATCGATTCCCTTTACAATCACTCTATAGCACCCCAGATTGTTGCCATTATCGGGCCTGCTTGTCTTGATAAACAACTCGCCCCGTAGTGCAAAAGAGACGTAAGCATCTGCTACATTTCCTAGGTTAAGTATAATCCATCCTTGATGATAATCATGGCTAATGCTATTATCTTACCGCTTAATCTTAGCAGATAATAAATATTATTTTACTGCATTCAAAATAGTCATGGAAGCTGAAATGATCTTTGGTCTTCACCGTATTTCTTGTGAATTCAGACAATTAGATTTTGACATATTTCGTTTGGATTTGTATTGTTGCACTGCATTCCAAAATTAGATTAACATTAATGCTTACATAGATTGTCATGCCCTGTCAAGGTCTGCGGTTGTAAAGATTACTTTATCTTTCAGGTAACTGTTCTTCGGGTATCAGATAAGCAATCAGATCAGACAGCAACTACAAATAGATTCATCAAACAGAATCATATTGGCTAAAGATTCCTCTTAATCAAACACAAAGAATTAGTTCTTATCGTAGAAAGCAAACATAACAGAGCATCAAACAAACTCATTATCTGAACACATAGCTCATTCAGAAGTGAAGGAAGTTCTGCTAAAGGTTATGCTTAAAAGCTTTGAGTAATGCCCTACACACATTAGTCAGAATTGTTGCTTGTTGATGACGCCTAAAAACTCGTGTTAGAGTGGCTGAAATTCAGTAAAACATGAGAAGTATGTGTGATGCAAACAGAATAGTATCACAATCAATTACAGATCATATAGAGTGTATTTGCTCAAATGATAAGAAGTAATACTGTAAAAGATAGAAGAGGGAAAGTATGCTCAAGCTATAGAAGGCTTGCTCTTCTCTCTCTATTGATACTCAGCTCTGTGCAAAATGCGTAAGTACAATGGCACGAAGTGTTGACCTTATATGAACAATCATCGGCCTCAATGTCGTTTACCAACCGTCAACATGTCGGTTGAGATCCGCTACTGCATCTCTATAGAATGTCACAAATTCTACCCTAAATGTGAATTTATAAAGTGCAAATAGGCCTTTACACGAATTTAGACACTATAGCACATTTACATGTATAAAAATTGAAAATTTTTACAATATATAACAAAAACTTGGATAATGTGGAATTATGAGGCTCTACACCAGATGAAAATCTATTTGAAATTTCATCTACGAATTTGTTATATGCTGATATCATTACTTATCTCAAGGATCAGATATATCCGGATGGTTATGATTTGGAGAAAAAGATAGTTTTTCAATATAAGGTAGCACCTTATACGATTATTTAGAATGTTCTGTACAAGCTTGGTGTTGATCATCAACTAAGAAGATGTCTCGAAACATCAGATATTAAAAAGGTTGTTCAAGCCTTACATTCAGAGGATGATGGAGGACACTTTGCTTTAAAGAACACTGTTAATAAGATATTGACCGTCAAATACTAGTGGCCTACTATGTTTGAGAATGTATCAAATTTTATTTGTTCGTGTGATTCATGCCAAAGATCTGGTAAGCAATGAATTGGTCATTGATACCAATCCTACCTCTTGCACCATTTGAGAAGTGGGGGATTGACTTTGTCGGTCCAATCAAACTTGTGACTCGACATACGAAGTGTCATTATATTCTTGTTGCAACAGATTATGATACAAAGAATGTTGAAGCGGAAGCGACGAAACAAAACGATGAGAAAATTGTCGCGGCATTCTTATTCAAATCTATAATCACAAGATATGGTTGTCCACTTGAACTAGTAAGTGATCGTGGTACACATTTTTGATTTATGCTTTTTACTACGTTCTCTTTCATTTCTCCGTCTACGAGAAATTCGAGACATTTCATAATTCTCGGCAAAGGCGATGACATCTTCCAAAGAAGTCATCAGACCCTGTCGACAATAACGATCCATTTTCTTAGGTAAACCGCCCAAGAACCATTCATTTCGCATAGGAACCAAATACTGGGCTCCTATCTTTCCTATTAAATTATTAACTCTACGAGTATGCTTCCTAAGTGATTCCTCCGGCTTTTTCTCAACAAAATTAAGCCGGGCCAACAATCTAGTGGAATATCCTATCTCCCTAAACTGCTTAAGGAATGCTGCTTTTAAAGCGTTCTAAGTATTAACCGTTTTCGGTACTAATTGACTGTACCAAATCCTAGCCTGCTTCAGGAGAAGACCTGGCAAAATTCTAACTTTGTCCTCGTTCATATGTTCTTTGTTTGCTATGGTAATGGATTCAAACTGCGACAAATAACTATCCGCATCTTCAGATGATGATCCCTTAAAGAAATTGTATTGGATTTTTGTAGATGTGGGTGGCGCTGGGTTAGTCATATTATCATATGGTGGTGAACTTGGTGGACTCGGAGGATCTGGAGGATCAGAATCTAGACTACGCTTAGATAATGGTTCTGAAGAAGAAGATTTTGATTCTGATTTTGGTTCTGAAGTAGAATCAGACGAATCTGATTCAGATGAATCTGTAGAATTTGGTGTTTCAACGGATCTTTCCTCAAATGAATCTACAAATGCTGTAATAGCATTTAGAAGATCATTAAATGCTTCAGGTGTTAATCTTGCTCTAACTAGCGAGTTTTGCAAATTCTGCAAATACAAATATCTAGATTTCCTATATGTTTCTAATCGTTGTGCACGTTCTAAACATTTCTGTTCAATAGTTGTTTGAGAGTATGTTCTTGGCATGTTTTACATGAGAAAGATTCGTAGATGTAATACACTTAAAAATATTGCAAAAGATGAAATTCATCTCCACGACAACGGCGCCAAATTATGTGGTGGCCTAGTCGTTATAGATTTTCAAAAAATCGATGAATTAAGTATTATAAAAGATTTGATCATTGCCCAAGATAGAGAACAATCTCATCTTTTGTACGATAAATGTATGTATGATGGTAAATGGACTGGGATGTGTAATATTCACAGTGAATACTACAGTGACATATCTGGTTATCCAAAGATATTTGGGTAAGTTGGCATCCAGGAACACCAATGATAAAATGATTTGTCCAAGGTCTGCAGTTGTAAAGATTACTTTATCTTTCAGGTGACCATTCTTTGGGTATCAGATAAACAATCAGATCAGACAACAACTAGCAAATAGATTAATCAAACAGAATCGTATTGGCTAAAGATTCCTTATAATCAGACACAAAGAATTAGTTCTTATCGCAGGAAGCAAACAGAATAGAGCATCAAACAAACTCATTATCTGAACACATAGCTCATTCAAAATTGAAGGAAGTTCTGCTAAAGGTTATGCTTAACAACTTCGACTAATACCCTGCACACATTAGTCAGAATTGTTGCTTGCGCCTGAAAACCTGTGTTAGAGTGGCTGAAATTCAGTAAAACATGAGAAGTATGTGTGAAGCAAACAGAATAGTATCACAATCAATTACAGATCATACAGAGTGTATTCGCTCAAATGATAAGAAGTAATATTGTAAAAGATAGTAGAGGCAAAGTATGCTCAAGCTATAGAAACTTGCTCTTCTCTCTCTATTGATACTCAGCTCTGTGCAAAATGCGTAAGTACAATGGCACGAAGTGTCGACCTTATAGGAATGATCACCAACCTCAATGTCATTTACCAACCGTCAAAATGTCGGTTGAGATCCGCTACTGCGTCTCTATAGAACGTCACAAATTCTACCCTAAATGTGAATTTACAAAGTGCAAATAGGCCTTTACATGAATTTAGGCATATAGCACATTTACATGTATAAAAATTGAAATTTTTTACAATATATAACAAAAATTGGGATAATGTGGGATCATGAGGCTCCACACTAGACGAAAATCTATTTGAAATTTCATCTACGAATTCGTTATATTCTAATATCATTACTTATCTCAAGGATCAAATATATTCGGATGGTTATGATTTGGAGAAAAAGACAGTTTTTCAATATAAGGTAGCACCTTATACGATTATTAACAATGTTCTGTACAAGCTTGGTGCTGATCATCAACTAAGAAGATGTCTCGAAACATCAGATATTAAAAAGGTTGTTCAAGCCTTACATTCAGAGGATGATGGAGGACACTTTGCTTTAAAGAACACTGTTAATAAGATATTGACCACCAAATACTAGTGGCCTACTATGTTTAAGGATGTATCAAATTTTATTCATTCGTGTGATCCATGCCAAAGATCTGGTAAGCCAACAAAAGCAATGAATTGGTCGTTGATACCAATCTTGCCTCTTGCGCCATTTGAGAAGTGGGGGATTGACTTTGTCGGTCCGATCAAACCTGTGACTCGACATACGAAGTGTCGTTATATTCTTGTCATTCTCTATGTCTTATGTTTGCATTGGATGGAATCCAAGCTGCTCTTCTAGTTGAGTTGGAGGATGAGATTATCGAACTCAATCCTTCATTTTCGGTTTCTTTAGTTCTCTATCTACTCAAAATTCCTCGATAGAACCATTGAAAAATTTCAACCAATGCATTGCTAACTCCTTTTCCTCCACCATTTCATGAATTTTTGAAATATGCAGCCTTTGCCTTGTAGTGACTTTTTTCCATCCCTTGTGTGTTCCAAATAGATAATGATCCGTATGTTTACATAAACCAAGGTCCATGAGCGTACAGAATATGCTATTGACATTAAAATTTTATGAGTGAAATCATTTCAAATAAATAAAACAAATTTTGAAACAATTGAGATACAATTGAGAGAAAATTACCATATACTGAGTGATGTGTGTTTCTCCCCATGCATCAATCATCAATTTAATGAAACTTTGTACTTCTCTCGAATACCTATCACAATCCTCATCCTTTACATTTTGCATATTCATGGTTATTGACAAAGCATCAAATGCATAAGAAATGCCTAGCTTTCATGTCGCCCATAGACACTTTTGCTGGCAAGTCCTGGGTTTTACCACTCAGTTTGACATCCTTGATAATACTCACATGGCCACCATGCAAATCCATATCTGATAGAATTATCTCCAGATTTCTAATGCTAATATATGATCGTGCCTTTGGCTACATATTCCATGCATAGCAACAATGCAAATATAACAATTTATCCAGTATTCATATTTCACCATGCATCGTGCAAAATGGACTCTTTCAAGAGGAATTTGTAATACGAGATTCCAAGCTTTTTCCAAACGGTGCCTTTGTGGTGGAAGTCGTTGGTTGCAATTCAGAATACTTTTGTTTTACCCACTTTAGAACATACAATATAAACAAAAGTGTTTTGCATTTGCTCCAAGGCCACAACCAAACATACATTTTAAGGTCTTCAAATTAGCAACGAGGTGCCATTCGACTGTAAAGCTTTCCCCATCAATATTTACCAATTCACCTTCATTTTGTGCATGGATTGTCTTAGCTATATTGCATCGGTCAAGTATCCATTTCAACACTGTGTGACTCTCCTTAAGAACTTCAAACGTGGCTATCCACCATATGTGATTATCAGATTGCACACTAAATTCATATAAATCACTTTCATTATGTTGTTGCAATGTCTGGTTCATCAATGTGATCGTGACACGTTCAAGCTTATGACTTTTACGATCTTTGCTTCATCCAACTTGATAGCAAATATGATTTTGCCTTCACAATCTGCAAAAGTGAGCCTCGATAACAAAATAGGAAAAAACTCAATGCAGCTTGAGCAATTGTAAAAGTGTCTTGAATATGCATGAATTCTCCTGATTCACAACCCAATATCGAATTGCATTCTCGCACTTAGCAGATTCAAGTAGTTCATAAGCAGGTAAAATCTTATGTTGTTTCAATTCATTGTTATCGGAAATTTTTATATCTTTTTTTTTAAAGTTCTATAACCCTTGCGATTGACTCCTCCTTGGTCACGTGCGTAAACCAAGTCTCTAACATTTGCAGTTGGCTTGAATTGGCTAGCAAGTTTAATTACAATCTTCAAGCGAAATGAATCACTCGTTTCATCTACGATTTTAATCAAATCTTTTCTATTCATAAAACCATTAATATATTTTCCTGCAACAAAATTTTCTCCAATCATTTTTTGCAAAATCTCTTTCATCACTCTCATACGTCTTTTGCTAGCACCACCCCCTAGTGTCAGAACCTCCAATTTCTTGTGCTTTGTATTTCCTTGTTGAGACTTTATGCTTTCGCTTCAATCCATATATTGTCTTTTGAAGAGAACTATTTGAATCATTCAATTCTTCAATTTTTTTTTTATGGCCTGTTACTTCTTCGACCAGTGCATTATTTAGATTTTGCAATGATGTAAAACTCTTTTTCATGTTTGAAATATGACAGTCTGGGTAATGTGCAATAAGATAAAGCATCAAGCGATCAATAAAAAATGAACACCATCAAGAAATACACAGTATTCAACAAAGTCTCAGCTTGAATTCTTTGAGAATCCAAAGCTCTACAATAACCAAGAAAACCGTTAGTACCCTCTGCAACAAATCTTATTAAGCTATATACATCAGAAAACTGAGGAGGAACATTTGTGAATGGATTGGGTGGATACAAATCACCTTTTACCCATAGGTCGATATTTTTCCCACCTTCTAATTTCCAACAATGCATCTCATGCGGGCTCAATGCAACACCCCATGTAGCTTTGGTTGTGGACATGCAAGTGATATTTTGTTGTCATTGTGAAAATGCCTAAGTTAACAGAAAAACAAATGGCAAACCTTTTGATGTCCACTAAATAAATGAGCCCAATAAACGAATTTGCATAATGATGGGTCTAGATTTCCATGTGAAATAAACATAGTGCAAGGTTAGTAGACTTTAATGAGGCCTATAGTATTGTGTCATACCAAGGGCCCATGTGTTGTCCTACCCCTTGTCCTATTGTAACCTATCCTAGTTGTACATTGTAACTTATCTACTAGAGTTTACCCATAAAACCTACAAAAGTCTATGGAAATGGGTCCTACAACTAGCCTTAACTCAAGCTCACTCTATGCGTTAACCCAAGGTAAAGGTGCCACATAGGATTGATTAGCACTAAACTAATCACAATTAAAAAACCTGTTTAGGCAAGGAAGAGGCCCTTTTTGAGTTTAAAAATGGCCCTAATGGGAGGAGCATTTTGTGCTATTGGAGCTAGTAGAATTGGTCGTTCAGAAAATCCAAGGGCAAAATTGAAAGCCTTTGATTTAGGATCAGGTCCTCTCTGGGTAGTAGATTCACAATATTGAAGCTTAGCATACCTTTGCTGGATAATCCAAGGATTAAAGTGGCAAAAAGCTGTTTCATGTCCTGTAGAATTGCACAGATGACAAATAGTATTTGTCATTCGCTGTTTCAATGTTGGACATTCATTCATGGTGTGATTGCCCACACAAATTGAACACCAGACATTTTTCCTACTAGAAAAGGTCTTAGCAAAGTTCTCAGTTGCTTTGTTCCCTTTAGCGTGGAATTCCTCCAAAGTTTTAATCTTTTCATCCAATTGAGTCTGCATCTTTTCCACCTACATATGCTGTTTTTGTCCAAGTTTCTCGAATTCGTCGATCATCTTTTTTGTAGTAGCATTGATATTCGTTGATGCAATGGTAGTGGATATTGTAGTGGTTTGCCCCACTGTATAAGGTAGCATTCCAATATTTGGTTCATCATCAGAATATTCATCCTCCTCTCATATTGCATCTTCCATTGCATTTTGTAAAGAGATATATTTATTTTGGCATTTCAACTCGCATCTAGTCCATTTAGGTAGACTTGCTAAAAACCATATAATCAAAGCATTGTCATTGATCAGATCGGGATCACACTCAGATCTGAGGTGTTTAACCCGTTCAATATAATCTTGCGTTGCCTCTCGCTTTCCCATTGTAATTTTACTTAGAAGTAGAAAAGAATCCTCCATAAAATTTTAGGGTTTAAACCGAGTGATTAGGACAATTTTAACCATTTTCCAATCCGTACGTTCTATTTCATCTTGATTTCAAAACCAATCTTGAGCATTTTCAGTTAAGGCCATAGGGAATAGCTGTGGAAAATTTTTGTCATAAACCCTACATGATTCTGGAAAAGATCTTGAGAAATCTGATGGGATCAGATAACCCATTGTACTTTGGTATATCTAGACGAGGTGACCTTCTAACAATAATTGGTGGTGCATTCAATGGAGCTCCAGGACCTCCGTCAGCCATAATTGCAAATTACATCAATAAAAAAAAAAAGATTGAGATTTTTCAATTAAAAAACCTATCTCAGATGCGGATGTGTATTCTTAGAGTTTTGAGTGGTTTCTTGGTGTATTCTTATGGTTTTTTTGATGTTTCTGTAAATCTGCTAAAAAATAACCTTCACCCTTCAATCTGAAGGTTTTGTGAGTGAAACCAAAGCTGTCTGCAACTCGGCGAAGGATTCCTATAAGAGGGCAAAAAGTTATCAGGTCTGATGATGATTTTGCCTGCTTTTTGTTCAAATCTGGCAGAATCCGCTATGTAAATTTAGGTCAAGCCATGAAGGATCAATCGTTGAGCCAAGTAGTAGGGTCACTATGTACTATGAGATGCTTATGAGCACGAAATAGTGTCTCCTCCCAATGACTTTTCTCAATGTAAAATTTGGCAAGAAATTTGCTTGTAAAACAAAAGAACAAACCTCGTTTTATTGCCAAAAAAACTAGTTAACATAAGTTACAATTGAAGCAAGGCATTCAACCTACAAAGCTCATGGCCTCGGCTTTTTAGGCCTAATGCCCTTGTATTGTAACCATTGTATAATGTTCTTTAAAATGCAAAGAGAATTTTATGAGAATAGTTAGTATGTTATAGTGTCTAAAATTCTCACAAATACATGTTATTATTTTTTTGCTATGGTGTTTATGCAACGTAGAATAAGTTGTGTTGAGCTAGTTCCTCCCACAAAAGTGGAGAGTCTGGTATGGAGAGTCAAGTTACATGTGAAACTAAAATAATTTACGTGACTCTGCAACATATTATTATTAGATCTTATTTTTGCTTTAATAGACCCAAGGAAGGTTATGGTGTAATGTTTCCTTTGTTAATGTTAGCACCAACACTAGCCATTAGCATAACTAGGAGGTCATTTTAGCCTTCTAACCTAGCTCATTTTACGTGCTTATACAAAAAAATACTAACATGGTCTTTTTAATGTCAGGAGGTTGTGATTTCAAGCAACCTCCTCTCCCATGATGTGATGTGACAACCAATGTATCCTAATGATGTGCAACTATATATATGATCAACATATTGATGTACAATTGCCTTCACATAGGGGGAAGGGAGGAAGAGATGTTGCCATATCTCTCTCTCTCTCTCTCTCTCTCTCTCTCTCTCTCTCTCTCTCTCTCTCTCTCTCTCTCTCTCTCTCATCCAACAACTCAAAGAAACACCCGAATGGCTCTCCCATTATATCTACATACATCATCATCATCATCAAGGGGGGAGTCTCCACGTATGCCTTGCCCGATACGGGGCACAGTATATGGGTAGACCGGTACCACCCCCTCTTAAAAAAAAAAAAAAACCCACCAATGCCCTATACCCTACCATTACCTGAATGGAAAATAATGTTTTCCATCAACTTTTGTACGAAGGTCTTCATAGGTCCGGCACTAAATTGTATATTGTAAAGGATATACTCAAAAGAATGCCTTGTATTGTTGAAGAGCAATAAAATAGTGCAGTGGTGAGGTTGAGGAAATTATGAGCACTATTCTTCATGCGCCTATTCATCAAAACATGTGAACTTTCATGCATATCATTTTTTGGAACGTTGTTTGTAATTAAACATTGAATCGTCCATCGCAGTGGGGTGTATGGGTAGAGTGTTGACTGTCATCGGAAAGGTGCAAGTTCGAATCCAAACCACTGTGTAGCGACATCCAAGGAGCTTAGCTTCGTAAATGGCATTGCCAAGTTGTATATTTTGTAAATAATGACTACTAGTTGCTTAACATGTATGCAAGAAAAAACCATTGAATATGATCACCTATTTTTTTCACAAGAACATTATGCACATAAAAGAGTCATAAAGAAATTTGACAAGGAAGAATATGACCCATAAAGATGGGTAATTAGGTTTTAGGGTTTAGGGTCCTTCTAAATGACTTTTGCACCTAGTAAGTTGGTCATAAAGTTATGGCCTAGGCCATAATGTCAAGCTATAATTGAATGACCATTGAACAAGGCACAAAGGTCACTAAAAAGACCATTCCCCAATATGTAAAAACCTAGAGCATTTCCCTTTTTTTTTTATCAATATTTTCTAGGACATCATACTCCATAGAATTTTTGTCACCTAAGCCCATGACATTATGCCCTCCTCAATTGACATTCTCTGTAGTTTTTGAGTCATCGCCCTAAAATTTCCACCATAAACTTCATATTAACAAATTCTCTCTCTTGAAAAGCCTGTTTTCATTCAAAGCATCTCCCACGATTGGACATAGGAGTTTCCAAGAGCATGAAGGCATACAATTGAAACCTAGTGCAAACCATACTTAACAATAATTCATGCATGCAATTGACACCTAGCCAAAACCATAATTAGCAATATTTCACTCGGGTCAAGACAAGTGAATGGTTAATATAAGTCAAAACCATGATTAGCAATACTTATGGTCAAGATAAGTCAATGGTCAAGATAAGTCAAAACCCTAATTTTGAACGGATGAATCAAAACATAGGAATCTCGTTTTGTCTATCACAGCATACATTCTCTCTCTCTCTCTCTCTCTCTCTCTCTCTCTCTCTCTCTCTCTCTCTCTCTCTCTCTCTCTCTCTCACACACACACACACACACACACACACACACACACACACACACACCCCTCTATGAGCTCATAGGCACTTGTTTTCTAAATGCTTGCCAATATGATGTGCATTCATTAGCCATAATTTTAGCAAGCACACACATGACTTGCCTCTAATCTGAAACCACCCTAAATGTGCATGACTTGCATGTAATCTGAAACCACCCTAAATGTGCAATGAGGTAACCAGTGTTGGGCGGGTATATAGGGTCACGGCTGGTATCAATAATGGGTATCAACATGGTATTAAAAAACCGACCCGACTGGTATATGATTTCTAATACCAGGGTCTAGAACCGGACACCCAGTATTGACTATTTTACTATTCATGTTGATACCCAGGTTGGGAAGATTTTGTGGGTTTTTGCCGTGGTATCAATAGTAGTACTATTTTTGTGAAAAATGCAAAAATAAGCTTGGTAGAGGCCAAAAATCTTGTATATAGATAAACACACATGTGTGGAGCATGTTCCCACGTGTGAAAATAGTGTACTTGTCATGTACCATAATCATATAGGTTGTACATATGATTTAATTCAAGTTCTAGTGGTTAAAAAGGCCAAAAACTAGTTTTCTAGACATATGACACATGGCATCAATCTATTGCTTGCATGAGCCACATCCTTTGGTTAGATGTCACATACCATGTGTAGAGGACAGCTCACATGTGTGAAATAAGCTGAAGTAGACGAATTTTGACTTCTAGAAAATTTTGAAGTAGATCTCCATACAGAAGAAAAATGGACCAAAAGTGCTCAAAATAGAAGGTTTTGTCCAAGTGTCAGTTTTGCATGATGAATCATCATATGACAAAGCACATTCACACATGTGGGATCAAAGGGATGATCAGTACCACGAGCTCCCACTTATTGTATATATAGAGCCACATTTGGCCATAATCAGTGTGAGACACCAATCTTGGTTTTGGAAGCAATTTTGAGTGATACTCTCCATTTGTCTACATTTGTTTTGATTGTTTTGAGGTTCTATCAATGTGTACTTGATTTTCAGGTTGGAGTCCGTACTCAGACAATGTTTCACACGTGTGAAACCAAAAAGTACACCTACCTTCAATTAATGATTGTTCTTGTTAGGATTTTGTGTCTAGAATTGATCTAGATTGATCTTAATCTCAAGTAGATTGATATATCAAGTAATCTGACAACCAATCCCTCTTGAGGATCAGATTAGGATCCACTCTTGGTCCTTTTTGTACTTTTTTCACAATTTTTAGTATATTTTTTTTATATCTCAAATTTTTTATATTTTAAATTATGATATTACACTTTAAAAAGTATATTTATAGCAATTCGTACATGTTGATACCTGGGTTGATAACTGGGTGATATCACCCTTGTGATACCAGCCCGATCTATACTAGTCTACAACTCCTACACCTCCTTATGTTGATACCCTACTGGTATTACATTTTGTAAAAAATTGCAATACCCTGACCCATGCACATCAGAGCTATGCCGAATTTCTCCAGTCTCCCCTATCAAAAATTTTCAAATGAGAGCTTATTTGAGTGGCAGAATTTGATTGGCCAGGGTGGAAAACATTTATCACGTGGCATTTTGAAGCACGTGGGCTAAACATTTCTCAGGTGTGCGCAAAGAATAATGATAATGGGGGTGTTTTCAAAGGAGAGCTCTTCTTCATTATTTTACTCTCTTCTGCTGGCTTTCCTGCTGCCGAGCTCTTTAAAATTATTTTACTCTCGTCTGCTGGCTAAGGATCTGATATTCAATGTCAGTATCTATGTTCCACTTCTACTTTACCTCTCTGTATTTTTTCTTGGTGATCACTCGGATTGTCGCCTCATTTGGCTGTTAAGTTAGTGCACAGGAATTAATGAAAAAGTAATAGATAACAGGCCTTCCCCGTTCCGACATTTTATTGGGTCGCCCACGGCTCAATAAAATGTCGCAACGGGCCTTCCCAGGCCCGTTACTTTCGTTAAATTAGCAGGGTGACCTTTCAGCGCCATTCAGTTCAGCGCCTTCAGTTGTCCAGTGCGTTGATCAAGTGGAATTTTGTATTTAGTTCATTGTTTGATCAAGTCTGCTCAGACTTATGTGGCTTTGCAGTTGTATTAAACTACAACAGATTATTCCGCTCTGAAGCACTATCTTGCTTTCTTATGAACACTCTGATTTGGCCTCCTTCACGTTGAACTTTCAGACCCAAATAGATGTGATGCGCAGTGAGCTTTGATGAGAATTCCAGTTTTCTAGCCTTTGAATAAAGATAGATTTCATTAAAGATAGATTTCAGTAACATTAGTAGAAGAATCAGAGGAGTCCCGTGATTCATTACATTAGAATCATTCATTGTCCGAGCCTGAGTAGTCGCCTCTACAATGCGCAGTTTCTTTCAATCCGCTAAGCAAATGACGTCAGGCTGACAGAGAAGTGGCAGGCAAGGTTAAAATAGCCGGAAGCTTAAGACTTCGCAGACAAATCGTTCTTGAAATGGTTCAGCGTCCCGGAACGATCAGGTTCCGAAATCATTCTATGTCGCAACGACGTTCCCATGCAACACAAGGCTTAACGTCCGACACCTTAGCGATAGAGCAAAGCATAAAATAGTTTATGAGCGCGGAAGTTGAATGATGCTTGTATCCTTCATTGCATTATCGCTACACTGTTCTTAAAGCTGTAAAGATATTATTTGCTTAAATATCGATCGATCCGTATAAGTTTACCTATGAATGCAGCTGGAATATATGCGTGAAGGCTCGCCCTCATTTGTGAAGGCCACCCTTGAATTTGTCTGTTAGCCCATTCTGGATAATTAAGCGACCTCTTTTTGACGAGGAATCGGCCAGGCCTGATAATCACGTCGTTTTGAAACACCTTTTACAGGCTCTTTGACAAATAGACAGGTCACAGTCTTAACTAATCTTTATGACATATTGCTATTGAGAAGCTCGGGTTTCTGAAGAAGTGTATTTTATGGATCGGCATCAATACTGTCAGATTCATTATCATTTTATAGAATCAAAGGGGCTAGTGGCATTCCAAATGGAGAAGTTTAGCCTTATCAATCTGCCATTACGGTTCCTTCATCTGTCTGAACTTATAATTTCACAGAATTGGACTGTGGAGATTGAGTTTGGGGACCCCAATATCCACTATAATATGATGCCTTGGTTTTTTCATTCCAATCCGACTGGTTGTAATTCCATCCTGAAAATAGAAGCTATTATGAATGGAAATAGAAAATATGGATCGATCTTTAAAATTTCTAGGATTGAACTTTCCAATCATAGAAGAGTATGCCGCTACAGATGCCTATGTTAGGTTTTTCCAGGGTTTTGACAATCTGCGAGTAAATTCTTTGCGAGTTTTGCAAGTTTTATTTACAAATGATTTCTAAAATTTCATGGCACATGGTATGTTATCAGATATATAGGCTATATATATAATCATTTTATATTAAACAAAAACTAACTTTGATTATACCAATGGATTTTACATAAAAAAATGGAGCACTTTTGCTTTTTGGACCATCTCAATCCGAGCAATAGTAAGAAAGTTATGACAGTTCAACATTTTTTAGACTAGAAAACATTCTTCCCTTGGAACCTAAAAGGGGTAGCACGCCGGCGTGCTATCAATTTGAGTTAAAGACTAAAAGCTTAAATTGGTAGCACACGGGTGTGCAACCCCTTCAAGCTCCAAGAAAAACATAATTATCCTAAAAAACTTTGAAGGGCGATAACTTTCTTAATATTGCTTGGATGGAGATGATCCAAACAGCAAAAATGCTCCATTTTTCAGGTAGAATACATTGCTTTAGTCAAATTTAATAAAAAAAGTATGGTCGTATATCAATCCTTGGCAGTAGACAAAAATGTTTTAGCTTGATTAATGTAAAATTAAAGTGATTAAGTTTTCTGCATTCTCTATGATATAGCATACTGTGTACAATTTGTAGACAACATGATTTGCACACATCTTTTAGCTAGTAAGAAAATAAACAACATGATAATGAAGTATACAAATAGATTTCACCCCCCCAAAAGAGAAGTAGAATAAATTTTAAAATCCTAAAAACAATATAAGATGCCATGTGCTATCAATATGACGTAATTTAAAAACACTAAACTCGCAAATGATTTACTCGCAAAATGCCAAAACCCGTTTTTCCATTGTTGTCAATTTGGACTGTGCATTTTAAGTTGCGTTAGAGCAAGCATTGACTCTTCAACTTAGGTTTCATGAAATATTGCAAAAAAATAGTACAATCGAAGTAAAAAGGCCACACTAGACTACAAACCAGAAGATCAAAATGGAATGCATAAATAAAATTCTATTACACAATAGAAATCCTGACTCTAATTCAGACCTTGGTTCTGATTTATGAACAAGACCAGCCCTTAGGCTAGTTTTTTGCTAAGAGCCTTTGAATATCAGGGTCAAATGTTTTGTTTTGTTATTGACTCATGTCAATAAGGACTCGATAAACTATCCGAAACTATTGAGATAGTAGTGGTTGTTTAGCCTTACAACCTGGTGGTATCTATTGAATTAAATAGTTTATTGGAACTAAGGCAGTTGAATATCGTAATTTTTGTAGCATTTGTTTTGGCCATCTTTGCAATTCAAAGATTTTTGGCTCTTAATTTGCTTACTAATCCAATTGAGGGCATGACAATCTATGTAAGCATTAATGTTAACCTAATTTTGGAATGCAGTGCAACGATACAAATCCGAACGAAATATGTTGAAATCTAATTGTTTGAATTCACAAGAAATTTGGTGAAGACCAAAGATCATTTAAGCTTCCGTGATTGTTTTCAATGCAGTAAAATAATATTTATGATGTGCTAAGATTAAGCGGTAAGATAATAGCATTAGCCATGATTATCATCAAGGATGGATTATACTTAACCTAGGAAATGTAGCAGATGCTTACGTCTAATTTGCACAACGGGATGAGTTGTTTATCAAGATGAGCAGCCCCGATAATGGCAACAATATGGGGTGTTATAGATCGGTTGTAGAGGGGATCGATTTCATGGACATGAAATGAAGGTATTATTGAACGTAGACTATGTTTGAACTTTGATCATGATGAAGCACATATGCCTTTATAAGGATTTGTATAGCAGCTCTGCATTCCTTTTAGATATGATGAATATGGAGTAGAATAAATCTAGCGGGATGACAAGCTAATCATTGTGTAATAATTAGCAAGGTAGTTTAAAGGAAAAGATATTGTTGAATTGGATACACACGACGAACCACCACCCAATTTTGGCGACATTTTGGAAGAACTTGAACCACTCATCCAAACTCCAAATGATGTCGAAATGATGGGAGAAGAAGGTACAAAGAAAGTTGAATGTGATAATTATAATACCCGAACCTTGCAGTTCTGTCCTATTCCAGAATGTCACCACATATTCCCTCCCTGTGGCATGTAGGCTTTTCCATGCAAGTTGGAAAGATTAGAACCTTGCCTTTAACTTATCTTAAATTCAAAAAGCAAAACACAACACATACACACTTCCTCCCTCCCCACCCCTCCACTCTCTCTCTCTCTCTCTCTCTCTCTCTCTCATCTTAAATTTTAAATCAATGCAAAATGTTAAACACACACACACACAATCTATTCATATATTACCCTAAATCTTAATCAAATATCTCTCTCTCTCTCTCTCTCTCTCTCTCTCTCTCTCTCTCTCTCTCTCTCTCTCTCTCTCTCTCTCTCTCTCTCTCTCTCTCTCTCTCTCTCTCTCTCTCTCTCTCTCATCTATCATTCTTAGTCCTAAATAAATATAAATCTAACAATCTATTACTACCATGGACTATGTATTTATCTATAATCTTAAATTCTAAATCAATGCAAAATGTTAAACACACACACACACACCTTCTCTCTCTCTCTCTCTCTCTCTCTCTCTCTCTCTCTCTCTCTCTCTCTCTCTCTCTCTCTCTCTCTCTCTCTCTCTCTCTCTCTCTCTCTCTCTCTCTCTCTCTCTCTCTCACACACACACACACACACACACACACACACACACACACACACACACACATTATAAATTTAATAATCTATTACTATCCAACACTATCTATATCTATTTGTCTATTAACCTAAATTATAGATCAATGCAAAATTCAAAACACATACACATCATCTCAAACACACATACACTATCTTGAATAATTCTAACAATCTATTATAAACACTATCATAAATTATTCTATTATAGATACTATCACAATCTATTATAACACACACACACACACACACACACACACACACACACACAGACTTGCTCCCTCAGAAAGTGAGATGCCACCTCAATATGCTTGCTCCTAGCATGAAAGGTAGGATTGGTTGCCAACCTTAGGGCTGATAGATTGTCACAAAAAGATGATTGGACTCTCTGAAAAATTTAGCAAGTGAAGATCCTTGATCATCCTCTTGATCCCATACCATCTCCTTTGTGCAATGTGTAAGAGCTTTGTACTCGGCCTCACTAGATGATAATGAGATAGTAGCTTGTTTCTTCGACATCCATGATATAGCTCCATCACCTATGAAAATACAATGAGAACTAATGGATTTCCTCTCCACTGTATCTCCAGCATAGTCCGAATCTAAAAATCCAAACAAGTTAGATGATGATCCCTCATACAATGTGCCAAAATCTTGAGCTCCAATGTTGTACCTCAAAACTCGTTCCTCTAGCCTCCAATGCTCCTCACTAGGATCTTGCATGAATTGGATCAAGATTCCAACACAATAGCCTAGATCTGGTCTTGTAATGGTTAGATAGATGAGTGAACCAACTATTTTCCTATAGAGAGTAATGTCCTTGAAGGATCTTTCATTACCTCTTATAATTAGCTTTACATTTGACTCCATAGGTGTATCGCAAGATTTTGCATCTACCATATGAAATATTTCTAGAATAGAATTAGCATGCTTCTCTTGACAAATTAAATTAGATTGAGGAGATCTAATCACTTCTATCCCTAAAATGCAATGCAAATTACCAAGATCATGCACCTCAAACTACCTTTTAAGAGCACTCTTGATATTCTCCACATCTTGATTGTTTTCACCATTGAAGATGATATCATCCACATTGATTAGCAAGATGTTAACATCATTTCTAGAAAACCTATCATCAAGTAAATGATCATACGCACTCATAACGAAGCCTTGAGAGAGTAAAAAAGTGTTCAACTTAGCATACCAACTCCTTTGTGCTTGCTTAAGGCCATACAAACTCTTTTGTAGTAAACACACATGATTTGGCTTTGTACATGAAATGTAGCTCTCGGGTTGCTCCATGTAGACTTCCTCCTCAAGATCACCATTCAAAAATGTGTTTGTAATGTCCAATTGCCATAGATCCCATCCATAACGAGTAGCAAGAGATATGGTGACCCGAATGCTTACCATCTTTGCCACATGTGCAAAGGTTTCATCATAATCAATCCCATGTTCTTGAGAATATCCTTTTGCCACCAACCTTGCCTTGTACTTGTTGATAGATCAAAAGAGGTTAGGAAAGCAAAAGAATTTCCAGCAACTACTTGCTTACCCTTTTTATCATAAGTAAGCCTTGAAGGCATTTGTCTTTCCCTTGATGTTCTCCTTGGCTTTTGACTTGATGATGGTCCTTCATCATCACCATCCAAAGTGGGATCCTTTACGTCAACATCAAGAATGTTAGATCCATCCACATCATCATCAATAATGCTTGAAGATACTTTTGGAATGTTCCACCCATCAAAATCTCTACCAACAATCTATTTGTTAGTAGAAGAAATGTAAACCTTGTAGGCTTTACTCACCTCACTATATCCAACCAATATACATTCCCTTGAAGATAGATCTTATTTGGTCCTATAATCAAGAGCTATGTTGACATAGCATGTGCATCCAAAAGTTCTAAGAAAGTTGGCACTCGGCCTCCTCTTGAATAGCATCTCAAAAGGTGTCCTTCCATCCAAAATAGCACTTGGCCATCGGCACTTTCACATAAAGTCCTATTGTTCCATTCAGTCACTCCATTTTGTTGTGGGGTCCTTGGTATAGTATAATCCTGTAGTGGATTTCTTTCCTTGCCTATCCTCAACCCAAGATCTAATCAATCTAGCCTCGAGGAGATGAATTTAGTTGTCACACGTAGATTTGTTCCCATGAGAGCGATAGCATAGTTCATATTTGAGCATGAATGGAAGATTCACATCTAATTCTAAGATCCATTAACCCTAAGCATTAACACTACATCCATTAGCACTAGATCCACAATGAAGATAGCTTACTCTTTCTCTCTCTCCCTTTCTCTCTCATAAAAAGTATAAAAAATATCAAATCCCAGTAACAATCATATCCAACAATTAGCAAACACAATAAAAGTATAAGAGATGGAGGAAAAGTGATAGAGAGCAAGGACATTTATAAATCCATTTCACAAGAGAACCAATCTGCTTTATTGAAATGAAGATATGTCCATGTGAGGGAAGCTCGAGTTGGTCCTTTTTTATAATAGAGAGGAGGAACCTGGCCTCTAAATCCTATTGGTCCATTTTTGCCTCCCTAATTATTCAAATTTAAGAAAGAGTGAGAACCATCCAAATTGGAGGGAAACCCAACTTTATTCACTAACTTGACATTTAGGCCCTGCGACAATTAAAGTCCCGCAAAAAGGCCTAAAGTCCTTTTATTGACTTTCTAATTAAACAAATCTATATGTGATCATCGGGTTGGACTTACACACGCAGGGTGCCAGATCCCTCTCACTTATTAACTAGGGTTAGGGTTGCCTTGGAATCCGCAAACCTTCCAACAATATCCCCCACCAAAATTGGTGGCGGTCCCACGGCACCTGCGAGATGTAGCTACTGTGGGCTTTTATTTGCTTCACGTCGAATTTTTATTGAATGATACTGCACCTTCACCATGAAATCGAGGCAGGCACTGTTGAAATCTAAATTGTGTGGCAAAAAATAACGATTGGCTCCAGCAATCCACTTTGAAGTTGCCCAGGATGTGAATCAAGATTGCCAGGAGCCTCCCATCATTGCGGCACAGAAATACAATCTAGCCACCGACAACTGATCCTTAATGCTCTCTGAGGCCATTGGCTTATTTGGATAGAATGACAAATGAGGAAGACAATCATCCCATTGCGTTGCCAAGGATGCCAACAGAGTCAAGTCTTTTGCAAAAAACATCGATTGCCTCATTGTCGGATCGGGAGAGTGTATATACTCCCATTGGTATGCTTGTTGTGCCCAGTGGAAGTCCACTAAAATTTCCCAACTGTAAGGTTGGTGGATGATTGGCCAGTTTGGCATATGGATAGTAATTTTGTCCACTTCCAATCCCAAGTCCTTCCACTATTCCTGCACAGCATTGGTACGTAATATGGATCTACGCGCAATTGGCGAGGGCTGGCCACATAACTCCTGATAGATTTTGGAGTTTTCTCAAAAACTATAACTCTCCAAGTTGGCTGCTCTCCCAATGCAGGTATTTTATCCAATTCTTTGTCGGTCTCTATTTCAGAGGCCTTAAACTTGAGGACCCAACCACCACGTGAGGACTCATGAGGATGTTGCACTAAAAAGCTCTAGATCTAGTCCTCGACGCTGATTGGTCTTATGAACAATGGTGTGGTGCTTGATGAAGATGGATCTGGTTGCACTGCCTATAGAATTGACTGTTCTTCTTCAACTTTAGGGGCTCCACCCTGGTCCATGTCCAAATCCAGTCCTGTATTCATAGGTGCATCAGCTTGGTGCGGAGGGGTGAATTGCGGCATGACCAAAACTGAAATTTGAGGCCCAGCTTCCAACACTTGACCGACAACCTTCTCATATGTGTCGATGGTTGCTTTAGCCTTTGCCAACTTAGTTGAAGCTGTACCATTGAATCTGTCAAAGCGGCCTTGGAGTCCTTGAAGTGCCACTTTGTAGGTTTCAACCTTTTTAAACAAATACGCGATTTCTGTCAGAGTTACCAGATGATCAAGTATTTGCATCTGCAGATACGCATCATGCTCAAGGGTGGTCGCATCCAATTCACCTTGGAGATGTGTGCGATCTTGTTTAGCCATCTATAGTTGACCCTGGAGCATTTGCACCTATTGCTTTGCATCATGCATGATCCTATCCACTTGATCTTTTGCGGTTGTGAGGGCATTCTACAGGGAACTGACATATTCCTCAAGGAAATCAGCCAATTGCTATGCCTTCTTCTTCTCAGATTCCAGCATAGACTGGATCACTTGTGCAAGACTTGAGACTAAACTAAGAGCATCACCAGAATGTACTGTTGTGGAAGTGGTAGAAGCAGAAGGACCTGGTGATACTATCCCTAGTTGGTGTGGAGCAGGTGCCTGTAACTCTTCTTCTTCAAAGAGGTCTTCTTCTTCATAGCCCTCAGGCACTGTGTCGTCAATCTGCTTTGGTGATTTGACAGCTTGCCCGACCCGAATTGTGGCTGGTGCAACTTCAGCTTGAGGTTGCTAGTTAATCTGAAAAGAGTCGTCAAAACCAGTAGGAGTATCATGGAACTGTTCGAATCCTCTTCCAGGGGATTGGAGTTGAAAGGTCGCAGGGCTCTGGGGCATTACAAAAACTTCTGAGGCCCCAAGGGGGTCGGAATCATCGAACATGTCCATGAAATACTGGGTGTTTGGAGAACAGCTCATGTGTTTGGAGGCGAGGTGGCCTGGTGTTCACAGATTCCACTGATTCTGTGAACACGGTTTGTTTCTACTTCTTCTTTTTACCGTTCTTTCTTTGTTCTCTGTTGATTATGGTCCCTTACAATTTGTTCTTCTTATTAAAAGTGTTTTCTCAGCTCACAGCAAGTATTCCCCAGCCTGTCAGTGGGGAGTTACGGATTCGATACTCAACTACATGCATAAACAAGCCATGTAACCATCCCAGCTCAAGAAGATCAGCGTTATGGATCATGGAGCAATGCTACAAACTATCTACCAAAATAGAAAGCAAACAAGAATGGATTAAACTACTCAACCAAGAAACAAGAAACAAGAAACCAGAAACTAGATTCCTAACAACATTTTTACAGTCCAAGAATCAAGAAACACTCATTTCTTGATGCTTAATATGCCCAAGAACAATCAAGAACTGGAATGTAAGAAAGTATGCAAGATCTACACCACAAACCAACCTATTTAGTTTACTTGCATGTTGATTCCTACCTTATTCCACAACAAGAAATGAATTCTAATCCACAACTAAGCAAGAAAGAATACAAGAACCTAGTTAATCCACAATACAAGGGAATCAAAGCATTCTCATAGAAACTTCACTCAAGAACATTGCCATGAACAAGGAGCTTAGCAATTATCAAGAACTTGTGGAGGATCTTCTTTATTTACTCAAGAGAACTTGACAATACATTCAAAGCTCCCTCACAAGAGAGGGGGGCCCTTAAATAAGCAAGAAGGCTGCCCATGTGGAGCCCAAGTGGCAATTCCACCAAACTTGAAATTACATGTGGAATTTGCCCTTCCACTAAAGGTCACCATCAAAAGGTGGCTCACTCTAACTAGCTTAAAGGGGGTCTACATTTATTTACAATGCCTGGGAGATATTACTAGCTCTTATGGTCATTCCTTCTTTGGGATACACTATGTAGGCTCACATAGATAATTCACTGTCATCCTAGCTAGTAATTCCTCAGTTCTCATGCTCGGCTCTCAGCTTCTTCTGCTTTCCTCCTTTTGAGACCTCCTCGGTCATGGGTGAGAGATATTCCATGTCTTTGGCTTGGCTCGACATCTGGGAATTCTCTGGAATCTGCTAACATTACCCTCCCCTAATCTGTTGCAGGACCCACTGCAACACTGGTGATGTCCTTCCACTTGGCACTTGGAAAATCATGGATCTTCGTTCGCTTCCGTAAAACCAAGTGCTTATTATCCGCAAAACTTATTCTTCAAAATTGGATGTCTCTCAATTGGCCGCTACATTCCAGCCTCTTGAGAGCTTCTTGAAAGTCCTGGAAAAGTCCTGGAAGCAGCATCGGCTCTCTGGCCTCCCGATCCTGAGCTATCGCTTGATGGTTGGTTTTATCCGTCCTGATTTCCTACTCCATCATTCCCATCATCGTCCCGTGGCTTCTTTGATTGAGCGCCTGCGTGGGCCTTGCACACCGTGTCCCATAATTGGTTCACCTTGTCCAAGACTTGCTGCAAGGCCTTTGTGTCTCTTCCAGCTGCTTCTGGGACTCCAGGATAATCTTCTCTTGCTTGGCCACAATGTTTTCAAAAATTTTCTTTTTGACCTCTTGTTCTTGGATTAGCCGCACGTACTTCTCCATCTGGATGGCTGGGGCTGTGGGGCCTAGAATTGAATATCCTTGGGCTTGACTAGAGGAGCATCGACTGTCATTGCACCCGATGATCCGTCTCGTACTTGGTCGATTTGTACCATCTGGTGCTTCAATTGCTGCTGGACCTCTTCCAGAGTGGTCTTCTACCTGGCCATCACAGATCTGGTTTCTACTGTCTCTTTTTCTTTCTCTTTGGCCAGCCTCTGATATTGCACAATTTCTTGGTCTTGATGCTGGACCCTGCTCTCGAGCATTTGATATTGGCTAACCAACCAATGCATATGAGCTTTTCAAGGTTAGTGAGGGTTGGGTACTGATGTGGAGTGTGGGATGGTGAGGCTAAACCAAAAAATAAATGTTGTGTTAGAGCTGAAGATGGAGGTGGAGGTGGTGGGAGTGGAGGGAGTGGAGGGATGATGTTAGTAACTGCTGTGGTGGTGGTGGTTAGTGGAGGGGTCAGACTTCTTTCTGGCTATGCCCCCTTCTCTAGCTCGTCGTCGCTTATTTCCATCAGGTCCGCAGCATCAAAATATCATGTTGTGTCCAATGTGTGGACTTGCTGGGCGATTTGTTGGTCTTGTGGTTGCTGAGCCGCTTCCATGTCCTGGGGACTAGATATCCCCACTCCTCCCCCCCCCCCCCTCCCAAAACTTGTGTCGGTGGCGATGTTGGTGGCATTGGCGTGGTAATCAATGTGGGTGGGGTAGTGACTTTGTCTGGCTGACCTGGTGACTTGAGATACTGTCGTGTCAGGGGCTGGTGTAGAGGTAGTTGCTCCATCACCCCCGTCGATGACATGTGAGGGTGACGAGTGTTGTTGTGAGGCCGTGGATGAGCTTCCATCATCTGAAGTGGAACCATCTGAGACCGATCCCGCTGGAGATGTGCTCCTAGCTTGAAGGTTTTTTTGCATCCTTTGTTGCCTTGTGTATGGCAACTGGGCCTTGGAGGTAGTGGCCTCTTGAGCTTAAGATGTTACGGCTGCTTGTGGATCCAGTTGCGGGCTTCTTTTGTTTTGTACCAGAGGGAGAATACTGGTGTTTACTCATTTAGGCTGGGATCCCGATGGTGAAGTAGCTCTTGATCATGTATGCTTGGACTTTTTGACTCAATGGGAATGTCCCATGCCTTGTCCGCAAGCTGCATGTGTTGTTAAAGCTTTGGCCCGTTCTGGACTTGGTGGAGGGTGATATCTATCAAGAGATATCTGAGTACTGTTATCGGCTACTTGTTCTTAATGCACTCATGAAGGCAATTCGAAACAAACTGTGCCCAATCATAGAGGTTCTGGGTATGTAGTCATGAATATGCCATCATGTGAAACAGGGACATGCTGCAACTTGGTTCTTGGTCGTTGTGTGCACTTTGCCAAGTATGCACATGCTGCTTGTAGTTGTGGGTCATTGATTGCTTCGACTCTGTACCCGTCCTTGTTCTTCCACTTGTCCACGGAGGGATCAATGAATTTGAATTATGTTGTCTGCTCAATTTTTTGAAGCATCCTGGTGACAACATTTGGTCCTCGTGGGAACCCAAATGGTTGCAAGTTGGTCGGTGCAAATGATATGTTATAAGCATAGTTCCTCACATGAGGAACTATTAACTGGCACAACCTTGCTGTAGCATTGTAGTTGGCATATATCATAGGCACGAGGTACGGGCTTTGATACCCCATCAGGACCAGCATTTGGAACTCAATGGCTTTAAAGAAGGATGCTGCCTGTTGGTACCAGTGTTGTATCTCAGTAACATCCAATTTGGACAATTGGATGTCGAGCTTATTTGCATCAGGGTCATCAGAACTGGAGGCAGGGTTGGTAGACATGATTAAAAAATTGGGAAACAAGGTTCTAGAGAAAAGACATTAGTTGAGATTTCAGACCAGGTAACGGGTGTTGGTTGAGTTGTGAGCGGAGGGCTTCAGTTAAGATGTCAGCGGAGGGCGTCGGTTGAGATGTGAGCGGAGGGCGTCGGTTGAGATGTGAGCGGAGGGCGTCGGTTGAGATGTGAGTGGAGGGCGTCGGCTGAGATGTGATGAGAGGCGTTAGCTGAGATATAATGAAAGGCGTCGGTTGAGATGTGATGGAAAGGTGTCGGCTGAGATGTGATGAAAGGCGTCGGCTGAGATGAAATGGAAGGGCACCGACTGAGATGGAATGGAAGGTGTCGGCTGAGATGTGATGGAAAGACATCAGCTAAGATGTAATGGAAAATCTGGGTGAAGGGAATTATGGTGTGAAAAGAATGGACTGTGAAGAACTGAGGTTGGGAAGGAAGGTGTGTGAAAGTGTAGGTGTTGTGGATAGAAGGGTGTGGAGGATGTGTGGCAAACAAAGTATGGTGTAAACTAAAAGGGTGGAAACTAAATAAGGTGGGATAGGAACGATGGAAGGTAGAAGTTCAAAAAAAGAAGATGTCACTATATGTTTGTGAAGAGTGGAAGGAGTGAAGATATTGGGAGATGTAAGAGAAATAACTTTCGGTGAGGATGGATGTATGGAGATAGTGTAATGAAAGCATGTTGAATGCTTGCGTGACACTACCCCTCAGCATGCAAAATGTCTCAAATGTTTTGTTTTCCACTAGCGATTTTAGATTTGGAGATGGTTTGTGATGGCGCTCTCAACACGATACACACGAGGATGGCTGATAGTGGGTGGAGATGGTGTGGAAGCGATGACCGATGCACAGAACGAGAGAGTGCCAGGATCGTGTAGGAGAGCAAGAAAATTGCTAGTAGATCGTTACTAGAGAGCTCCAGAATTCGCACTTCGTTGAGGTGCGAATGGCACCAAGGTGATGGCAATTATGGACGCCATCGGCTGGGTTCGGGCACGATGGGATGTGTCTGTTCATTGGATTTTGAATGAGAAGCGTCGGCCAAAATTTGATGAAGACGCGTCCAGAGATCTGAGAGAGTTGCGTCGGTCGAGATCTGATAAAAATCTATTGGTTGAGATCTGACATAACCCGTCGGTTGACATTTGACAAAACTCGTTGGTTGAGATTTGACAAAACCCGTCGGTTGAGATTTGACAAAACTCGTCGGTTGAGATTTGACAAAACTCGTCGGTTGAAATTTGACAAAACCTGTCGGGTGAGATTTGACAAAACCCGTCGGTTGAGATTTGACAAAACCCGTCGGTTGAGATTTGACAAACCCCGTCGGTTGAGATTTGACAAAGCCCGTCAGTTGAGATTTGACAAAGCCCGTCAGTTGAGATTTGACAAAACTCCAATATAAAGGAATGGATTTGTTTGATGCAAGTGAAGAACTTTAGGGGGAAATATGACTTTGGCCTAGAGTAGAAATTCTTATGAAAAGAGTGTATCCCCAGGAATGTTTGTATGCTCGAGATACCAGTTAGACAAAGATGAGGTGGCTAAAAGTGTGAGAATCACTGCCTATGGTGTAGCCTATCATCTGTTGATCTAAAACATCCATGACCCATGAGTATGTACAGAAAAAAGAAAGTACATAGAAAGTACATAAGTAATGGTATGAATTATAAACAAGGAACGAGGTTTAAGATAGGCATGCAAAACTAGAACTACAAGCAAGAACATAAGAAAAATAAAAAGAATAAAAAATGTAAAATATATACTAGGGAAAAGATGTTAAATAGGGTCAACAAAAAACAACTCTTTGTAATACCGCCTTAGATGACCACCGTTTACGACAGTGTCTAGGAGTATTCTGTCAAGTGTTTGCAATTGGACTGCACCATTAGGAAAGATTTTATTAATAATATACGGTCCCTCACTTCTGAATTTCAATTTGCCGGGGTGATTCTTTGATGTATAAAGAAGCACCTGCTCACCTAAGTGTCGAACTTTATTGCGTAGGTGACGGTCATGCCAGGCCTTTTGGCATCGTTTGTTAACCAGTTGTGCGTGGTAAGATATAAGTCTTGTCTCACATAACTGGGCTAACGTAAATAGCCTGGTTTTAACTTGTTGTTCGATTGTAGCTTTTTCACAGAGATCTGTTGAAAAAGCTTCCATGACTCTTAGTGACAGTACTAAGAATTCTACAGGTATTACTGCCTCTTGACCATATACTAAGTGGAAAGGAGCACCCCGTGGCTTTCTTTGGGGTTGTGCGGTAAGCCCAGATAGCTGAAAAAAGTTTTGTTTCCCAATCAGAGCGACTGGTTTCAACTATCTTGGTCAAAATTTTACATATTGTCTTGTTAGTTGATTTAGCCTGGCCATTACATCTAGGATAGTACGGTGTACTTTTTCTGTGAATGACAAGGTAATGGCATAGAAGGTTATCAATGACAACATTTAAAAAATGCGTGCCGCGATCACTAACTAGCTCTATGGGACAGCCAAAATGTGTAATAATATTTTCGTAAAGAAAACATGCAACGGTTTTTGCGTTGGCATCCCTCGTTGCACGAGCCTCAACCCACTTAGTGGCATAATTTGTGGCTATGAGGATGTAGCAAGCCTGGGTATGTTTGGCTGCTGGACTGATTGGTTCAACAAAGTCAATTCCCCACTTATGGAAGGCTTCGCCTTCTATAATGGGAGTCAGTGGCATGAAGTCTGCTTTAGTGTTCTTCTTAGCTCGTTGACAGACATCACACGTTTTAATGACAGCAAATGTGTCCTTAAATAAAGATGGCCACCACAGTCTTGCTCGAAGGATAATCTTCATGGCGGCTTCAGCTAAAAAGTGGCCGCCGTCAATGCCTTCATGAGCCTGAGATATGATAGGTCGTATCTCAGATTCATAAGCACATCGTCGAATTATACCGTCAATGCCCCTTTTGTAAACTTGTCCCACTATTAACTGAAAGGGCGCTGCTTTTAGCAAAAAAAAGAAATTTGTCGCCGTACTCAGGCCTTCTTTGAGTCTGCCTGTTGTTAGGAACTGAGTGATCTCCTCAGCCCATAAGGGTGTAGCATCGATCTAAAAAAGACATGCATCAAGGAGATCATCGTTGACTGGTGCAATTGCTTTTTCAGCACTTGGTAGTCAAGAAAGGTGATCTGCCATGAAATGTTGGGTCCCTTTCCGAACGACTACGTAAATTAAATTCCTCGAAAATCAACAGCCATCAAACTATACGTCCAGTCTTATTTGTTGTACAACATAGACCATTGCCAATGCTTCTCTCTCGGTGGTTGTATAGTTTACTTCAACAGGCACCAGTTGCCTGCTCAAGAAACGTATTGGGAAGTCTTTGTCATACTCGTCCGGTTGTGCAAGAAGACCTCCAATGGCATACTTACTTGCGTCAGTATGCACATGAAACTCTTTTGTGTAATCTGGCGAGCGGAAGATGAGAGCCGTGGTGAGGGCTGTTTTCAACTCCTCAAAGGCCTTAATTCATTCTTCGGTCCAGCGAGGATCTACCACAACTAAATAAATGAGGCGTGCCTTGCCTGCATAGTCGATTATAAAGATGCGACCAACTGTCAGCTTCACCTAACATATTAAACCTACCAGTTCCTCAGTCGACTATACTCATTGAATGTCTGAGCTCTTCTACTCTCCCCGAACAACTACCAACAATGAATCAGAAGATGATGATGTTGCAGTTCAACAACTATAGTATGATGGAACTGATCAACCTCTATTACCCAGAAGATCATCAAGAATTAGCAGACCACCTCATAGGTATATCGACGAGTCTACAACCTACCTTGTTTAGGAACCGACGTCTATCCAAGAGACACTCAGTCAGCCTAATTCAGATCTCTGAAAAGAAGCTATGGATAAAGAGTATTCATCTCTTATCAAGAATTAAACATGGACAATTGTTGAATTACCTACTAGCAGAAATGTAGATGATTGCAAATGGGTTTTCAAAGTCAAGTACAATGCAGATGGAAGCATCGATAGGAGAAAGGCACGACTTGTCGCCAGAGGATTTTCTTAGGTATACAATGTTGATTATACTGAGACCTTCAGTCGAGTAGTCAAGCATTCTTCTATTTGACTTTTGCTATCATTTGCCATTGCAGCAGATTTGGAAATACATCAAATGGATGTACAAACATCATATCTCAATGGAGTTATCGAAGAACACATTTACATGGTGCAACCTGAAGATTATATTATCGAGGGTAAACACAATCATGTGTATGAACTCCATAAGACACTTTATGCTCTGCTTGAGCATGGTTTCAAAGGATCAATGCAAGTTGGGCAGGAGATGTAGACACTCGTAAATCCACTTCAGGATTTACATTCTTCTTCAACAATCTACTACATCATCATCAACTTATTGTAAAGCCAGTCTAAAACACTACTGAATTACATCTATTTATAGTTGCAATCTCTGCTACCACTGGTACAGATTTCCAGAAAACAACGTCACATTCCATTGTTGCAACGTACTGTGGTTTCGACCCTATATTACAATCTTCCATTATTGTGGTCCAGATTTCACATTTTTAACTTGTGGAGCAAAATTCTATTTATGTTGAAAATTAAGTCCACAATTGACTCCTTGATAAATACAATTTTTATTTTCAAGATTCTTCCTGCGGGAATCATAAAGTTTCCTATTTTGCTATTCTGCAAAATTGCTCTCATTCTGTGTTGAGAATAATGCCAGGTAAAATACACGGGTTTCTGCAAGCAGTGCAAGAACCTGCAATTTGTACATAGAATCAAATTGAATCAGCCGAACTATTTGAAGGTCAACTTCATCAACTTTTTGTTAGAAATAGAATGGATAAATTACAGCGGAAACTCCTACTTCTAATGCATGACTACGCCTATCAAATTGAACAAAGCTGTAGTGATGGAAATCACGACCAATCTTTAGCAACTAACTTTTGCTAGATACTAAGTGATTACGTAGCCAAACATAAAGTATTGAATTCTCAAACAATTTCTATCAGTTACAAAAGCAATACAGAGATGCATGCATTCTGACATGTACTGAAAGCAATAAAGAAATAGTATTGATTCAGAAAAACAAATCAGATGCTAATGAGTGCAAGACAACCTCGCACTCTAAGATGTCTTTGAGTAACTCAGAATAAGTCTGATAATACGTAGCTCTATTGATAAGCAGTAGCACAATCACAACTCTAAAATAAATCTCTAAAAGACTAAGCTAGAATGCTCAAGAGAGTTTAAGCTTGAAAGCTTGATAGAGAGCTAACAACAATACTTTTTGATTGTGAATGATCTGCTTGATAAGAGCGCAGGAATCATCGTGTAATAACACTCAGATCCTTCACAATTCACAATGCTTCGAAACTTGAAAAGAGATGTATGAATAGCTGATTTATACTAAGTAATTAGGTCGTCAAATGCAATTGCCAGTTGGCTGGTGTCCGTTGGCATTCATCCAGTTCCTTCTCAGAAATTGATTGCTGATAAGTAGTGAAAATTGGCCGTAAACAGTCTGTCTGCATAAATGAACTAAAACTGTCACTCTGCAGAAATGAACTAAAACTGCCACAAGCAACAGTGTCACAAAAAGACGACAATGTCGACTTTTTGCGAAAAAAATGATAGTGTCATAAAATCTCATTTCCTTAATATTAGAGTAGCCCGACACTTTGCCAGTCATTTCCTTACTATTTGAGGCACTTTTAAAAATGTGAGAAATGTGACTCTGCATATTTAACGGGATTTCTGACAGGCGACAGTGTCGCAAAAATGCAAAAAGATGACATTGTAATTTTACTCGTAATTCCTGATAGGTGACATTGTCAGGATTGTAGAGAGAGAAAATGCGACACTGTTGTCAAACTCCATGTATTTCTACAGAGTGTGTAAAAACACTTGTAAATCTACAGACTGTGTAAAGACACGGGAAAATCCGCAGAACTGGATAAACAATGGATGAGGATTAAAACCGATTAATCAATTAGTAAGAAGGAGAATAATCCAACACTCCTCCTTAATCTGAATCCATAAATGCCTTGACCTTTAGACTTAGTTCCACACAAAATCTTCTGTGTGCTTCGAAGCTTATTGCTTTGGTAAGAATATATGCTATCATATCTTGCATTCTACAATACTACAATCTGACCTCTTCATTGAGAACTTTGCTCCTGAGGAAATGATACTTCAGTTCAATGTGCTTACTCCTAGAATGAAATCTAGGGTTGGCTGATAAAGCAATGGCACTTTGATTATCACAAAATAATGTCGTCGGACCATATTGATTCAGATTGATATTTGAGAGTAAGTTCCTCAATCAAATTGCTTCCTTTGTAACTTGAGAGACTACGATATACTTTGATTCAGTGGAAGATAGAACTTCAAAGATTGCTTGCGACTGTTCCAAGAAACAAAGATGCATCTCTTCACATATTGAATCCAATACAAACTATGTGAAAGATTTCATCTAGTTTTACTATGTCAGTCATATTTGTGTATTTGGCAATTGAGGCCAATTTGCATGTTAGACTTAGAGTTTGACTTTTCAAAGTTATATTAGTATAAAAGCATTTGAATAAACACTTTTGGAAAGTGTGGGAAACTATATAACACGAATTTCGAAGAGATTCAATTTGAGTAGTAGATACACTGAATCTAGTCACAAAAATAGTACGGTTTTTATAATGGAGGGAAACCAAAGCTTGAATTTAGGTTTGGACCTATTATAAAAGGATGTAATTCATGGGAAGAGAAGACGTTCTCTCTCTCTCTCTCTCTCTCTCTCTCTCTCTCTCTATCTCATTCATGCTTATACATGGTTCTCTTGGGTTCTGCTATCCATTGGTGCTCTATATTGCAATTTTATGTGTAGAATGCCCATTGAATGCTACTTTCAGATCCACACGCGTGAATACATTAGCTTACTATTTTTGTACAGACAACAACATTTGTTTATGTTTTGATTGATGTTTGATCAAGATCTATTAGAGTTTGCATCTCATTCATAGTGTAGATACTGATTTTTCTATATTGGCAAGCTTGGTGAGTTGCTTGTCTTTCTAAACAAAGATCAAAGAGATATTTTGGAACTTAATGATCTGAAATTCTTCACAGACTATGTAACTATTTAAATACTTTTATTTTGAGAGTTAAAGCTTTGACTGATGAGTTAGCTTGCATTGATGAGAGCATAAAGGAAGGAGAACTTGTTCAATTTATTCTTAATGGTTTGTTGGATGCTCATGGTAACATTGTTCAAAGTCTTGCCATTCAAAAGAAATTGCTAAGTTTAAATTGATCTTCAAGAGATCTTGATCGATGAAAAATATAGGCTTCAAGCAAGAGGTGGATCGTCATCAACATCTCAAGTTGGAGAGGAGGCTATGTTCATCAAGGGCAAATTCAAGGGCAAGGGCAAAAGCAAATGCAAGTGGTTTAAAGGGAAAGATCAAGGGGAGGCTTCTTCAAATGGCAAAAAGAAAGATAGATCAAAGCTCAAGTGCTTTTATTGTGGCATCAAAGGACACTTTGCAAGTGAGTGCTACAAGGTGGATTGATAGTGGAGCAAGTTCATGCATGACTTTTCACAAAGAGTACTTCACTTCTTTGTTGGCATATGGAGATGACAAGAGGGTGATCTACACGGCCAATGATGGTGAGTGTGCAATCAAAGGGATTTTCACAATTCCTATCTCTCTCTCTACAAATAGGAATGTTCATTTGGAGGATGTTTTTTTCATTCCATTTATTACTAAGAATTTACTTAGTGCTGCTAGTAAAGGCCTCAAAGTTGAGTTTGATGGAGATGTTTGTATGATCAAAAGGAAGGATATCTTGATTGCAAAAGTTAAAAGGCAAGGGAAGTTGTTCAAACTAGATGCTTTTGTTATTGCTAAGCAAGTTGCAAGAGAACAAATATCTATTCGGTTGGGCATTAAAGGATGGGACACCTCAACTTTAAGTCATTGGAGGTAATGGCTAGGAAGCAAGTTGTGATTGGTCTTCCAAGTTCCTTAAAAAGTATCAATCATGTTTGTGAATCTTGTGCTTTGTCAATGTCACATAGACTACCTTATACTAGATCAACATCTAGATCTACAAAGCCTTTTCAAGTTGTACATTCAGATATTCATGGAATTACTACAATTAGCAATAGAGGAGCTAAGATGTATGTAACTTTCATTGATGATTTTAGTAGATTTTGTTGGATCTATCTACTAAAGAGCAAAGATGAAGTGTATGATGTCTTTGTTAAGTCCAAGAATGCAAGGGAGAACCAATTTTCAACAAGGATCAAGTGCTTAAGGAGTGACAATGGTGGAGAGTACATATCTGCCAAGTTCAAGGCATTTTGTGACGAGCATGGGATCAAGAGGGAGTATACTACACCAAGGACCCCACAACAAAATGGAGTGACTTTAAAGGAATAATAGGACTTTATGTGAAAGTGCCAAAGCCATGAGGTTAAGTGCTAACCTTGGTAAGCCATTTTGGGATCAAGCATTGTTGTGTGCTAATTTCTTGTGCAATAGGTGGCTGAGTGCTTTTTTGGATGGAAGGACACCTTTTGAGATGCTATTCAAGAGGAGGCCGAGTGTCAACTTTCTTAGACCTTTCGGATCCACATGCTATGTCAACATAACTCTTGATGATAGGACCAAGGAAGATCCGTCTTCAAGGAAAGGTATATTTATTGGATAGTGAGGTGAGGAAAGCCTACAAGGTTTACATTCCTTCTACTAACAAATAGATTGTTGGTAGAGATGTCATTTTTTATGGGGGGAACATTCCAAAAGTATCTTCAAGCATTATTGATGGTGATGTGAATGGATCTAACATTCTTGATGTTGATGTAAAGGATCCCACTTTGGATGGTGATGATGAAGGACCATCATCAAGTCAAAAGCCAAGGAGAACATTAAGGGAAAGACAAATGCCTTCAAGGCTCACTTATGATGAAATGGATAAGAAAGTAGTTGCTGGAAATTATTATGCTTTCCTAACCTCTTTTGATGACCCTACATGTGTAGATGAAGAAAGGACAAAGAGGAGTGGGTCCAAGCAATGGATCTTGAGTATCAAGCTCTTATGAAGAATAGAACATGGAGATTGGTGGAGTTACCTTAGGACAAGAAAGCTATTGGATGCAAATGGATCTTCAAGGTGAAGACAAACCAAGATTGATCTATCAACAAGTACAAGACAAGGTTGGTGGCAAAAGGATATGCTCAAGAACATGGGATTGACTATGATGAAACCTTTGCACCTGTGGCAAAGATGGTAATCATTCAGGTCGTCATCTCTCTTGCTAATATTTATGGACGGGATCTATGGCAATTGGACATTACAAATGAATTTTTGAATGGTGATCTTGAGGAGGAAGTGTACATGGAGCAACCTGAGAGCCAAATCATGTTTGTCTACTACAAAAGAGCTTGTATGGCCTTAAGCAAACACAAAGGAGTTGGTATGCTAAGCTGAACACTTTTTTACTCTCTCAAGGCTTTGTTATGAGTGAGTATGATCATTTGATGTTATCATCTTGCTAATCGATGTGGATGATATCATCTTGAGTGGTGGAAACAATCAAGATGTGGAGGATATAAGAGTGCTCTTAAAAAGGAATTTGAGGTGTATGATCTTGGTAATTTGCATAACATTTTAGGAATAGAAGTGATTAGATCTTCTCAATATACTTTCATTGAGAATTATGAATATGTGATTGTGATTGTGAATAAATAGATTACCTCAAGCAGATTCGGAAGCTTATCGTGTTGTGCAAGCCAATTAAGAAAATGTTTGGCATTGTGTATCATATACCAGCCATAGCTAAAAGAGTCAGTCTGTTGGGAGGATTGCAATGTTCAAATATATATCAAGGTTAGAAAAAAAATTGCATGTAAAAAAAGTAAATGGTATATTGGATCAATGCGCACGTGATTAAGTGGAAATCAACAAAAGAAACAAGTGCGCATCGAATTGATATCAAGTAAAAAATACCTTTGCATCAAATATTTTAAGCTTTGTATAGGATGTTGCACCTGGCATTGGAAAGAGTTCCAATACTTTCTAAATAAGGCTCTCTAGTGGTAACAATAGCTTTAATTTGACTCTTTTTTTTGTGGTGAAAGCTATTTTGCTTGGGGAGGATTATTTTTCATGTTTGATTGTTCCATGGTTTATTAATACAAAAATATCATGATTCAGGAAACATATTTATTTGTAATTACCAGAATAGGTGCACTTCCACATGCGATCAAAGAGTTGGTTCTAGTCTGCACATAACTACTTATACAATAATAACGAACATATTCAAGCAGCCACACATTCTCAAAAAGCATCATGCAACCACCAATCAAAGCGCTTATACATCATAGGTCAAATCAACGCTCATTGCCAAACGTTGGAGGCATTGAATAGAACGTTCATTAGCAAGCAGAGAAGTAACTCATTGCCAAACCTTGAAGGCATCGAATGACACATTCATTAGCAAGCATAGGAGTAGCTCATTGCTAAGTCTTGAAGGCAGCGAACAACATGTTGGTTGGTGGTGGTAAGATCAAAGGCAAATGTGATCGATCAATTCTTGGCTCTTTCCTATCCTTTGATGCATTCACAAATAAGTCTCATAAAATGGGAGTGAAAGAGAGCATTATTAACGGCATTTGAGATGCACAACAAAAGGAGTGTGTAGATATATTCAAGTTTCATTGTTTCGTCTTTGTTTCATGTCTTATATCTTTCTCAATGCGATGTGCATGATCTTCGCTCCTCTTTCTGTGCACGGTTGGATTTTAGATTTGTGTTGGTGTCTTTCTTGAACTTGAGGGTTAATGGAGTAGTCATGATAGAAGAGTATGACACTACAAATGCTTATGTTAGGTTTTTCCATTGTTGTCAATTTGGACTGTGGATTTTAAGCTGCGTTGGAGCAAGCATTGACTCTTCAAAATGGAATGCATAAATAAAATTATATTATACAATAGAAACCCTGACCCTAATTCAAACCTTGGATTTGATTTATTAACAAGACCAGCCCTTAGGCTAGTTTTTTGCTAAGAGCCTTTGAATATCAGGGTAAAATGTTTCATTTTGTTCATTGACTCATGTTAATAAGAAATTGATAAATTGTCCGAAACTATTGAGATAATAGTGGTTCTTTAGCCTTACAGCACGATGGTATCTATTGAGTTAAATAGTTCATTGTACCTAAGGCGGTTGAATATCGTAATTTTTGTAGAATTTGTTTTGGCCATCTTTGCAATTCAAAGATTTTTGGCTCTTAATTTGCTTATTGAGTCAATTGAGGGCATGACAATCTCTGTAAGCATTAGTGTTAATCTAATTTTGGAATGCAGTGCAACGATACAAATCCGAATGAAATATGTTGAAATATAATTGTCTAAATTCACAAGAAATTCGGTGAAGACCAAAGGCCATTTGAGCTTCCATGACTATTTTCAATGCAGTAAAATAATATTTATGATGTGCTAAGATTAAGCAGTAAGATAATAGCATTATCCATGATTATCATCAAGGATGGATTATACTTAACCTAGGAAATGTAGCAGATGCTTATGTCTAATTTGCACTACGGGGCGAGTTGTTTATCAAGATGAGCAGCCCTGATAATGGCAACAATATGGGGTGTTATAGATCGGTTGTAGAGGGAATCGATTTCATGGACATGAAATGAAGATATTATTGAACGTAGACTATGTTTGAACTTTGATCATGATGAAGCGCATATGCCTTTATAAGGATTTGAATAGCAACTCTGCCTTTGTTTTAGATATGATGAATATGGAGTAGAATAAATCTAACGAGATGGCAAGCTAATCATTGTGTAATAATTAGCAAGGCATTTCAAACAAAAGTACTTTATGCAAGACAAGAAGAATTGACCTGGGAACTGAATTAATACTGCTTCATATTCTATTAGTTGTGCAATAAAAGCAAAAGTCTAGAATAGAGTTAATGATAGCCAAAGATCATTTCAACTTCCATGATCATTGTTTTCAATGCAGTAAAATAATCTTTATTATGTACTAAGATTAGGCGGTAAGATAATAGCATTAGCCATGATTATCATCAAGGATGGACTATACTTAACCTAGGAAATGTAGCAGATGCTTACGTCTTGTTTGCACTACGAGGCGAGTACGGTTTATCAAGACGAGTAGGCCCAAAAATGGCAGTAATCTGAGATGTTATAGAGCAGCTGTAGAGTGAATCGATTTCATGGACATGATATGAAGATATTATTGAAAGTAGACTGTGTTTAACTTTGATCATGATGAGGTGCAGATGCCTTTATAAGGATTTGAATAGCATTTTTGCATTTGTTTTAGATATGATGAATATGGAGTAGAATAAATTTCATGGGATGACAAGCTAATCATTGTGTAATAACTAGCAAGGTGTTTCAAATGAAAGTACTTTATGCAAGACAAGAAGAATTGACCTGGGAGCTAAAATAATGTTGCTTCATGTTGTATTAGTTGTGCAACAAAAGTGAAAGCCGAGTTTAGTTCATCGCAGCCAAATCCTAGAAATGCAACTTAAGATGGGGTGAAGAACAAGATGACTCTTCATCATCTGATTTCTCAAGGAATCTAAAACCTCATTCTGAATTTTTAGGCTTTTTGATTCTTCAACAGGTGAAATTATGCAACATAATGCTATTTAGGTACAATAAGTTCTTTCAAGTAAGAATTCATTTGGAGGGCATGAATAAATGTATTATCTAATCTATCGACAAAAATCTATCATAGAAGCTTTACTGATTACATGTAGGAAATGGGTCATTTCAATTTATTGTTTTCTAATATTGAGTTGAAAGAGGTCAAGTCTCTTTTAAGAAACATCCATTAGTTCTTGAGTTTAGTAAAGTTTATCTCATTTGTACAATTTGACACCACCATATTTAGCAATATTTCACTTATGGTCATGATAAGTCAATGGTCAATATAGTTAAAAACCATATCTAACAATATTTCACTTATGGTCATGATAAGTCAATGGTCAATATAGTTAAATACCATATCTAACAATATTTCACTTGTGGTCATGATAAGTCAATGCTCAATATAAGTCAAAACCATAATTAGCCACATAGTTATGTTCAAGATAAGTCAATCATCAAGAAAAGTCAAAATCCTAATTTTGAATGGATGAATCAAAATGCAAGAATTTTATTTTAACCATTATAGCCTACATTCGCTCTCTCTCTCTCTCTCTCTCTCTCTCTCTCTCTCTCTCTCTCTCTCTCTCTCTCTCTCTCTCTCTCTCTCTCTCTCTCTCTCTCTCTCTCTCTCTCTCTCTCTCTCTCTCTCTCTCTCTCTCTCTCTCTCTCTCTCTCTCTCTCTCTCTCTCTCTCTCTCTCTCCCTACATTGTCTACATCTTTGATTCGAGGAGAGGACTTGACTTTTTAGTTTCCACACACCAACAGAGGCTGGAGAGGTGAGTGTTGTTGCATTTTAGCTCATTTTTTATGAGGGTCTTTGGATATATTTGGATTTGAACCCCTGCTAATAAGGTTTAAATTTGTTGTAAAGAATACAATATTCATAGTTGATTTGGTGATGTAAGGTGTAATTTGGTGTTTTAATGTTGTAGTTATAACTCTTCTATCCACTGAAAGTGATTGATGCTCATTGTTAGTATGCTGTTTTTTTTTTTGGAGGATTGGTCATTATCCGTCCATTTCGCGTTTTGGCTAGTTCTGTCCTTTTCCAACTTTGAATCTCACTAAATATGGTAAACTTGTTCATATATACATAGTTAGTTTCTTGTTAATTACCAAAATGGCTGAGTTGTTGGACTTTAACGAATCTTTATTACCATGGTTGGTCTACTTTTTTGTAAAATTTTCTAGATTTTCACATTTTAAAACTTTTTCTCATGTACTCATTGTGAAATCTCTTAAAGATTTTTAAACCATGTAAACCTCTCAAATTAGAAACTTATTCAATCACCCTAGAATAACATACACACAAAGCTGTTGAGACCTACCATATAAAATGGCTTTGGAAATGTCCCACAGGGAGAGGCTTGGTATTCTTTGTATGGGAGTAAGTGGACTCTATTTTTGTATGTTGTGGTTGTTGATGCAAGTACGGGTGTAAATTTCCAATGACATACAAACAACCCCAAAATTATCAATTCTTGATTATAGTCACTTGTTTAGTCTTGTTGTATGTCAATTTTGAACTTTAGTAGTTATATGTGGATGGAGAGAGAGAGAGAGAGAGAGAGAGAGAGAGAGAGAGAGAGAGAGAGAGAGAGAGAGAGAGAGAGAGAGAGAGAGAGAGAGAGAGAGAGAGAGAGAGAGAGAGAGAGAGAGAGAGAGAGAGAGAGAGAGAGAGAGAGAGAGAGAGAGAGAGAGGTTTTGAATGAAGAAATAAAGGGGGAATGTGTCATTTCATCCATCTTCTAGCTCAAGCTCAAGAACAATTCCATTACTTCTTGGGAATGCAAGGCTTGGGGTGCTATTTATGTGCCCGATCTCCATGCCATTTGTAGAATCCAATAGAAATGTGCTAATTTCCTGCTTTATATCAACATGAACCACATAGTAGGTCAGAAATAAGGTTTCCATCTTGCTTCTCTAATTCCTTTGGTATTTTTGTGTATTGTTCACAATACAACAGTTGTATTGCAGATCTGAGGTATATGAGAACATGATAAAGTTTTTGAGAGATATATCAGGATTTCATTATATGATTTGGTGTGTCTTCAGTATATCACAGTTTATTCTACATTGAGGCAATAGTGTTGTAATCTTTTATACCTCATAAAGTTTGCTATTCGTTATGCTAAGATTAAGATAGGATTTTGAACACACGTTTGTGGGGTTTTCAACATAAACATTTTCAGGGCGTCTTATGAGCATATATTGCAATCTCTTTTTCAATACCCATGAAGTCTTACACCAACTCTCATCATGCATAATAGGGGCTTGCAAATCAATCTATTTCTGCTCGTCTAGATAGCTTAGTTGGATATCATATTGATTGACAATTTATTGGTCTATTCTTATCGGTGCATGATATTGTGGTTAGCATGGGTGCAGTGTAGTCCCCCCATATGCATTGTGTTGGTGAAGGCCTTATTTCCTCTCCTTGAAGTCAAGGGTTCAATTTCAATCATCCAAGAAGGTATCAAAGAGAAAACATTTTACATGAACTTCTTAGTATGGGCCACATTTGTCCTAGGAAGTCTCCTTGGTGAGCACCAATATTTTTAGTTAGTAAAAATGATGGGGGCATACCTTTGTGTGGCAATTTTAAAAAGTTGAATAAGTTAACCATCAAAACAGATATCCCTTACCTAGAATGGATGATCTAATGGATCATCTGAACAGAGAGAAGTATTTTTTCAAGATTGATCTTAGATCTAGATACCATCATATAAGGATTAGGAACGATGATGTTCCTAAGACTAGTTTTTGAACTTAGGTACAGTCATTATGAGTTTTAGCTTTGCCCGGACTCATGAATGCACCTGCCACTTTCCAGTAGATGATGATAGATATTCTTCATCCATATTTGAGAAAGTTTGTGGTGGTGTATCGGAACAAATTAATGTATAGTTGCACTACAAGAGGACGGGTGATTTCTTAGCGTTTCTTTGAAGGATAGTTTTTAAAATGAGTCGCAAAGGGAGCGGAATGCTCGAGCCTCGGGTCCGGTATTTGGCCTCGGAATAAGCCTACCAAATTTGAACTTGGTTTTAAAACATTTATAGAGAGGGATATAGAATTATCCCATGACCTCAGAACATACATCGGAATACTGAAGCTAATTTGAGAGGTATACTGAGGTTCATGTTGGTACTTGTTTTTGAGACATTTATAGAGAGGGTTATAAAGAGGGTCCAGGTGGCCAAAGGCATTCCAGGACTCTAGTAATTGAGGAGAATACCGAGACTGATGAAAAAAAGTCCCCTCGGTATAAACCACGGTATAAAACAGAATGTAAATGGATCTCACTTTTGGAATTTGTTACCTATCAACACATTGAATTCCATTTTCTATCAACTTTGGTTGTCATATGCACAAGTGAATAAAGAAATTTATGTATGACAAAAAAATGATGATCACAAATTTTGTACTCACATGCATCGACTTCTTGTTCGATGTCAACTAGTCAATTAATAAAGTGTAATTGCATCTATGAGCAATATGATTAATATTACAATGATTGAAATACATCATACTGTCTCACTTATTCATTTGGTGGCTCATCGTTATCATTTGCCGCATCATCATGCGACAAATCCGCCAAATCAAATGAGTCTATCTCTAATGCTCCCCAAATATCTCCTATAGTTTCATCATTAATAAGCTGATCTTCAAAAGCTAATGGCGACGATGACGACGAGTGAGATCGTGAAAGTGTGTCATGTGTCGTCGAACCATCTGACGATGATGCATCACGCTCAACATCATCATTAGCTTGTGATCATCCTCCAAAATTGTGTCACTGAATCCGTCATCATGATCTTGTTCATGAGATGCATCAGCTGGCAGCACCATGTTCTCCATGACATCTCTATCTTCAAACATTCTTTTACTTTGAGGAGTGACTTGAATCACGTACCACCATCTGGGATCTAAAATATCGGGGTGAAAGACCACCTGGAATTGATCGATGTTACCATAAACGTTGACTTGTAGTTAGTATCCATAGCTATATTACAATTGCTTGTGTATTACTATACACCATATACATTTTTTGCAATACACTGAAAATCGATTGATTGACAACAAAAGAGCATAGACATCTTGAAGACATAGAAGAAATGTAGCTGCTCACATTGTTGCGGAAAAACAAATGTGTCGGTTTGATTTGTCCAAATCTTGGTGGAGTCAATGGCAAAATAACCACTCTCATCTTTCCTGACAGTTGTATTGGGACCATTGCAAATAACTTTGAACCATTTGACATCAAATATGAAAAAGCTGAATTGCCTAAATCATTGATTGTCCCACAATAATCAAGTTGAGAAAAAAGTGAATTGGTGTCCGTCGTGCTTGCTCAACTCTCTTGGGTAAAATTTGCCATGACTCCACAATCGTACGTGTTTCTATTTTTGTCAATGCGCTCTGTACGAAAGTGTCATCCATGTGTCCACACTGCATTGAATTTTTTGTACTGAACGAAATGGAACTAAATGTGTTAGAGATACAACAAACATGTACAAAATTGCACTTATTAATAAACATGTGAATGTTGATCATCATAGCTTACATGTAAATCGCACCCCCTTGCATATTCATGCTCTCTCTTTGTTACTTCATGGTTGTTTGCCGAGGCTTCTATAAGCGCATCACGCAGCCAATCAAGTGTCATGTCCTTGGGTAGAAGGGTGAGGTCAGGTGGGTATGGTTGTCTTCTATGCCCTCTCCTGAAAGTGGCTTGAGCGGTTTGTCTACAAGCCTTGAACTCTTCGTATAGCAAAATCCACTTTTGTATTTCCTCGCTATTAAATATACAAAACCTATTTACCTTCTCCCTGAAGGAATCACTCATTCTCATGATCGCTCCTTTTCCTTGAGGAACCTCCCCAACAACACGCTCATCATCCTTCTTATCCCAAAGATGAGGAATAGAAGGATCGCTATGAGCAAGGAACTCTGTGATGTAAACCATGGACTCTTGCACTAGCCATCCTTCTGCCATGCTACCCTCAGGCCTTGCTATTTGTCTTATGAAGCCCTTCAATGTTTTCATGAATCGTTCCAAGAAAAACATCCAACAGCTATGGACAGTGCCTGAATTAAAAAAAATGAATAAATGTTAGTGAGGGAACATGGGAATTACTACAATAACAATAGTCTAGCATGGACTAAGAATAGGTAATTGATGCAAGTATATGATGTACCTGCAATGGCCACCTCATCTATTAAATGCACAATGATATGCATTTGAATGGTGAGAATGGATGTGGGAAAGTGCTTCTCGATCGAACACGCTGCCTCGATGGAGCTCTGTCTTGTCGCCTCACTGCATGCCAGCGGTATGTCTTTGGATGAAATGTATCTTCATAAGAAAGAGAAACAACAATGACATACGTGTTAGTAAGATCAGCGTCTTGAATCACCCCAAGAAAAAATGATGTGAATCGCAAGCGCATTCACTGTACCTCACCAAACCACTAATTTTGTAGATTGCACTCCTTAACTCCTCTGTCAAGAACCCTCTCAACACCAAGGGAAGCACAAACTACATGCACAAAAACAATTTGGTCATGATCATTGAGATACATATATGCGCAATGAGATCATCATGAAATCACAAGACATGATATAAATGTAATTGACAATGTTGAGGTGGAAAAAAAGTAAAAAAAAATGCCATGCCAACCTATAAAAATTTATGCCAGTTGTGAGACTTTAGTCCACTTAGCTTGTTGTCCCTTGTGAAGGCACCCCTTAGGCATCACATGTATCCTGACGGAGTTCAAAAAGAGGCTATTGCCCTCTTTACAGTTGTCTGTTCTCTCCTCGATAAGATGATGATGCTATGATGAATATCGGTCCAGTAACCAATAATGAAATCTGCAAAACAAAAAACAGTATTGTAGTGTGTTAAGTTTAGTATCACAAAAAATAGTTGTAACAAATTAATTTGACAAAAAGAACAACAAACATCTATATGCAATCCAACATATCAACCAAAAAATTGGAGATCTGGCATCGGAACAACCATCAGAATAGACGCTGATTTAACAAATCCAACATATCCGTATCTTCTGATGGGTATTTCAACTCTCTGAAAGTTTGGATCTATAACACCCTCAACTATGGATCTACATCGCCCTCATTCAGCTCCCTCACCTGGAATAGCCTTCGAAGTAGCAAATATTGCAGATCTTCCTATTCTGACGGTTTCTCTAACCTATCCGCTAATTTAAAAAATTGGATCCACTAACTCCTTTGCTTAAAAAATAAGCCTGCATAGAAAACATGGTGTCATTAAAACCAAATTGAGATCACATTGAGATGGATACTATGATGCTAGAGAAAGAGAGAGTGAGAAAGGAGATTACCTTGCATCCAACAAATCAAGAAGCCTCCATCCTCCACATTTGATTTTGCAAGGAGTAAGCTAAGAGAAAGAGCAAGAGCAACAAGCAAAGTGCAAGAGGAGCAAGAAGAACAAGCAAAATGCAAGACCAGAAAGCAAAGAGCAATAGCAAGAGAAGCAAGAGGAGCACTCAAATGTGAGGAGAATAAGGAGAGCAAGGAGGATAAAGTGGGTGAGCAAGGATCAACAAACAAGGGAGAGGACAAAGGCAGCAGGTACATCCCTTGATTCCATCACCCACTCCTTTTTCCCACGAAAAATGTCAGTCTTTCAAAATTTTCAAGAATCTGTCTGAGCTTGAGCATACACCTCACACTAGCTTTAGTATACTGAGGGTAATTCTGAGGCCCTGACTAAATTAGAATTAGTATTCCTTGTCCGTTTCGAGGTGCATTCTAATTTGATGCATTCTGAATCAGCTCAAAATTAATGCATTCTAAAAACACACAATTTTCAAAGATTGTCAGCTCCTCCTCCCAAGCCTTGTCAAAGAATATATAGTGCACTTGATGACACAATTTTATCTGCTAAATTGTATTGATCATCTAGTTAAAGAATGTCATAACTGTCCAAACATCGACGTATTTGGCATCCAACCACTATTCTTGGGCGACCAGTGTTGGCTGGGTAATGATTTTTTATTTTCGGTTCTCAACCCAGTTCTAATTAAGATCCTGACCGGTGGGTGCACATTTTACCCTAAATCGGCTTATGTGTAGAACCGGCAGATATGTTTCTTTGTGAGAACTAGCCACGACTGAGAACCGTTGGGTCCCTTTGAGCCTTGGAGGGGGGTATAGCCCGAGTATCAATTCACCATACAAAACCTAACATTCATTAATAACTATTTTTGCAATAATCATTTTTTAAATGATTTTTTATTAATTTTCATAAAAATAGTATATATTGGAAACATATATAGGAACCGATGGTTCTTATAGAAACCCGGTCCAGACCTATTTTTGGAAGTCGAGAAAGACGACAATATACTATAGTAAAGTAATTGGCGAGAACTAAAGAGCAAGGCTAGCCATGTAATGATGCACGTAGGCATTCTTCTCATATCTAGGCATAATCCGATCTTGCAATTGTATTGCTAATTTTGAGAGACTAGTTGCACTAGACTCAAATTTAGTTATTACATACATGTCTTTTGTTCTTCTCAATGCATTTATCTACTTTGTTTTATGTATTGCTGATCATTTCTAATTTTGTGTTCCATCCATTGTCAACTGTCAAGGTGCACCGATCCAAATGGTGAGTTCACATTCCTCAAATGTGTGTGGTTGTTTGTTAATATTGTAGGCTAGTGATTGGCTTCAGATTTGGAGATCCAATCAAGATTTAGGTGACTCCCTTCCGTGACATGAGATTATCAATATTTCATGAACTCTCATATTGGGGAGAACTGTTGATAAACCATCTGTTGGACCCGATGCACATATTCAAGAATGTCGGGAGCACTTGACCGGGTCAAAAGATAAAAAAGACGCACAAGCTGACCTAAAAGAAGTGGGAAAGATGGCCAATTTATGGCCACAAATGGTGGGGACTTTGATTGTCCTACCAAAGGCCCGTTCCTAAGCAGTATAAACTTCAATCATTCTGGACTTCATCAGAAGAACCAGAGACCCTAGCCGAAGCAATTAACTCCAAGGATACTTTGACATGGCAAGAGGCTATGGAAAGAGAGTACAACTCACTCTTGATAAATCAGACCTAGACAATGGTCGACTTCCCCACTCACAAGAGAGTTATCAACAACAAGTAGATCATTAAAAAAGAATATCAACTCTAATGGTTCCATTGCAAAATGGAAAGCATGGCTAGTGGCTAAAGGATTCACTCAAGTCCAAGGAGTGGATTATCAAAAAACTTTTAGTCCTGTTGTCAAAATGTAGTCAATCAGAACTCTGATTGCATTAGTAGCCCACAGAAGACCTCGAAATACACCAGATGGATGTCAAGATAACATTTCTCAATGGCAATGTCAAAGAGGAGCTGTACACATTCCAACCAAAAGGATTCGAAGTCAAAGGCCAAAGCAGAAAGTGTGCAAGCTGCACAAGGCAATCTACGGTCTAAAGCAGACTGCAAGAGCATGGTTCAATAGAATCAACTCTTATCTCATTGCACTAAATTGGATTTTGTAAAGGATTTACTCAAAAAAATGCTTCGTATTGTTGAAGAGCAATAAAATAGTGCAATGTCGTAATTATAAGCAGTATTCTTCATGCGCATGTTCATCAAAACATGTGAGCTTTCATGCATATCAATTGTGGGAATGTTGTTTGTAAAACATTGAATCGTCCATCACAATGGGTAGAGTTGTTCACTGCCATCGAAAAGGTGTAGGCTCGAATCCTGACCACTGTGTAGCGACATCTAAGGAGCTTAGCTTTGTAAATGGCATTGCCAAGTTGTATATTTTGTATATAATGACCACTAGTTGCTTAACATGTATGCAAGAGAAAACAATTGAATATGATCACCTATTTTTTTTACAAGAACATTATGCACATAAAAAAGTCATAAAGAAATTTGAGAAGGGATAATATGACCCATAAAGATGAGTAAGTGGGTTTTGTAAGATAACTCCAGCCATCCCTCGCTATCCTTTACGCTTATACTTGGAAAGGGTCCTTCTAAGTGACTTTTGCACCTAGTAAGGTGGTCATAAAGTTATGGCCTAGGCCATAATGTCAAGCTATAATTGAATGACCGTTGAACCAAGCATAAAGGTCACTAAAAAGACCGTTCCCCAATATGTAAAAACCTAGAGCATTTCCCTTTTTTTTTTTCCATATTTTCTAGGACATCATACTCCATAAAATTTTTGTCACCTAAGCCCATGACATTATGCCCTCCTCAACTGACATTCTCTGCAGTTTTTGAGTCGTCGCCCTAAAATTTCCACCATAAACATGTTTCATATTAACAAATTCTCTCTTGTGAAAAGCCTATTTTCATTCAAAGCATCTCCCACGATTGGACATAGAGGTTTCCAAGAGCATGAAGGCATGCAATTGACACCTAGTGAAAACCATAATTAACAATAATTCATGCATGCAATTGACACCTAGCCAAATCCATAATTAGCAATACTTCACTTAAGGTCAAGATAAGTCAATGGTCAATATAAGTCAAAACCATGATTAGCAATACTTATGGTCAAGATAAGTCAAAACCCTAATTTTGAACGGATGAACCTTCACATATGAATCGCATTTTGTCTATCACAACATACACTCTCTCTCTCTCTCTCTCTCTCTCTCTCAACTCACATTATTGCTATTTTTCCTGTAAAACCTAAAAGAACCCTAAAAGATTAAAAAACAGCGCCTCTCTCTCTCCTATGCACGCCTCTCCTTCTCTCTCTTGCCCTTTTATACCTTTCTTCTTTCTAGAAACTTCTCTTTCTATGAATTTCTAAAGTCACATGTTCTCTCTATAAATTTCTAAAGTCACATGTTCTCTCTCTAGAAATCTCTAAAGTCACCTGTCATTTTCAAGCACTTCAAAATGCTTCAAATGCCCTTCAAATAAACTTTAGGACAAACGTGGCCCAATCAAATGGCAAAAAACTTGTTTCTCCATCACTGCTCACATTCTCTCTCTCTCTCTCTCTCTCTCTCTCTCTCTCTCTCACACACACACACACACACACACACACACACACACACACACACAAACATCCATCTCTATGAGCTCATTGGCATCTGATTTCTAAATGCTTGCCAATATGATGTGCATTCATTAGCCATAATTTTAGCATGCACACGCATGACTTGCCTCTAATCTTAAATCACCCTAAATGTCCAATGAGGTAACCCCACGCCAGAGCATAGGCCGAATCTCTCCAGTCTTCCCTATCAAAATTTCTCAAATGAGAGCTTATTTGAGTGCTTAAAAGTTCAATATGTAGCCTTATGTTTCACTTTATGGTGAACCTGGCATATGCCAAATGGCATTTGCATGATTAGCCACATGGCAGAGGTTAATTGGCCAGGGTGAAAAACATTTATCACGTGGCATTTTGAAGCACCTGGGCGAAATATTTCTTAGGTGTGAGGGAAGAATAATGATAATGGGAGAGCTCTTCTTCATTATTTTACTCTCTTCTGCCGGCTACTGCTGCTGAGCTCTTTAACTTTGTTTTACTCTCTTCTGCTGGCTTTACTGCTACTGCTGCTGGGCGATGGCGATTTCCTGGGGTGTCAAATCCTTCCCCTTCACAATCTGCGTGCATATCTTAGGCGTCGTTGCTGCTGTGTTGGTGCTGGTGTGGAACATCCACTTCCGGGGCGGACTTGCGTGGACTTCCCCCAACAAGGATCTGATATTCAATGTCAGTATCTATGTTCCACTTCTACTTTACCTGCTCTCTCTATTTTTTCTTTGTGATCACTCGGATTGTCGCCTCATTTGGCTGTTAAGTTATTGCATATGAATTAATGAAAAAGTAATAGATAACGGGCCTTCCCCGTTCGGGCATTTTATTGGCTCAATAAAATGCCGTAACGGGCCTTCCCAGGCCCGTTGCCTTTCGTTATTAGCAGGTGACCTTTCAGCGCCATTCAGTTGCGTGCCTTCAGTTGTCCAGCGCAACTTCAGTTGTCCAGTGCGTTGATCAAGTGCAAGTGAAAATTTTTATTTAGTTCGTTATTAGCAGGCCCTGCTGATAACGAGCTCAACACGGACTTTTTAGGTGCCTTTTTTTCACGGAAAAGTTGTATACTAATGTGTGTACGCACTTTTATACATAGGAGGGGTTACCAGCTGTGAAGAACGATTGCTCTGGACAGTCACTAATGAAGATCAATCAGTAGTATCACGGATTAATGCCTCCAGCGCAATCGACCATCAGTAATCCTGGCTTCTCCATCGCTGATCTATCGTGTGCATTTAGAGTGCTGATCACCGAAATCTGCAAGCTTTATACAACGTTGATTGTCCACTAAAATGTTAGCACCCTGATATCACAACAATGAATCGTAGTCACTTCAACTGATAATTACTTCGCAAGAAAATTCTCTACAGGGGCGGTTCCTCACCTTAATTTGAAAATGTGGAGCCATATTTAAAATCTCTTGGAATGAACTTTCCAACCTCTCCGGGGGTGTAACTTTTGGGCAAGATTTTTGTGACACATAATGACGTTGACAATGTGCATTTCTTGGCATGTTAGTTGGTCCTCTTGTCAAACTGACAATTTCCATACTATGCTTCTACACATATATCATCAACTTCATGAGATTTGGCAAAGCTGCAAATAGGTGCTCTTGATGTATGAGATTTCTTGTTCAGCTGGGAGATACTTAAGAGTCAAGACTAAACAACCTTCTAAACACTTGGAAGCCAGTTTATTGTTGAAGGTTCAAAGTTGCCACATTGATTGTGACTGGTGAGTAGGCTGCATTAAGTATGATCCCATTAAGTGTAGCCCTTAATGAGTTCGATTTTTGGTTTACGATGTGAAGAAAACTCGAGAGTTGTAAGATGGTGTTAGTTAGTCCTTATAGTGCATTTCAAGCTAGAAATATTTCTCAACCTAATTACAATTATGGAGTGGTCATTTTACACCCCTAGCAATGCTATTTAGTTAGGTTTTGAGCAAGTTGAACTGATGGCATATGAATTTTACTTATTTTTCTATGAGAAAGCAAGTATTTTGTTTGATCTCTTTAATCTTGGCCTTGATCATGACATAGTCTCTCTTCAGCTCTCGCAAAGTGATGGAAATTTAGAATGTTGGACTCTGTATGAATGTATCAAAGCTAATGCACCTTACACTTACTCTTGACTATGGACAAAGTGAGTAGGGGATGTCATAGCATTTGGTTCATATCAATTTATGGCATTAAATCCATAGTTGATGTTTTGAGTGTTGGTCTAGAGCTGTACATTGTTTGTGTGCCACATGTCAATGTTCCATTTGTGTAAGGTAACCCATACTTATTGACCCACGATGTGTGCATAACTAATGTGTGTCAATGGTTAAGACATGACTCTTTTGGTGGAGGTGACCCCACTTGTACTATGTATATAGAGGTGGATTCTTTGTGGGCTTGGTATTCGTTCTCCAATTATAAAATGAAGAGCTCTTCCCATATGGTTAGGCTAGGATGATATCTTGTGTCAAGATGTAGTTATGCAAGAGTTGAAGGTAGGATTCGGTGGTATGGAATGCCATAGCATAGTGGAGACCTAAGCGTGCTTGATGGTGGTCTATAGCTTGAATGCACGGGGTGAGGGTGGTAACAAAGCGTTTGTCACTTGATTGTGTCCTTACCTTCAATTTTTTCAATGATGGGATTTCCAACATCTAGGTCATATGTATAGAACTAAGTGCCAAACACTCATGTTGTGGCAGTTTGTTCCTTTAAGTTGCGCTAGCTTATTTATAGGCTTTCGTACCTTAGAACTCTACTTGAGGAGGGTTCTTTGGTCTAGTTGATATTGCTTATCTCGTGGCCTATATGAGATGCCCAAATAGAAACATCCATTCTCAGGAGTACACAATACATATATCCTAATATGATGAACACGTGAGAAGGGATAATCTACTAACCCTGTGAAAAAGGTAAAAAAATTCATCGTTGAAACCGGCCAAGTAAAGACACAATTAGGTGACGAATGCTCTATTACCACCCACCATAGAGATATTGTCATCTCACTTTTGTGAGTAGGAGCTATAGACCACCATCAAGCACCCTTGGGACTCCACTAGGCTATAACATCCCCCATACCACTACATTCTACCTTCAACCCTCACAGACCTACATCTCAAGGAAAGATATCATCTTGGCCTAACCTCTATATACATAGTATAGGTGGGTTCACCTATGCCAACACGGTCACATTTGAACCATCGACACGTCTCAATTGCGAGCGCTACGACAGGTTAATAATTATGAGTTGCTTTGCGCCCATAGAACATTGACATGTGGCACCTAGATGAACTAGAGCTGTAGACCACTGCACTAACTCATATAACATGAGGTAAGTTGTTATGTGCCTTTATGAGTACAAGTAGTTTAGTCATTCATCTTACATATATTTCAAAACTAGCATTCTTTTTCCAGATTTGTGAATTTGCAGGTACTAAAGTAAGGATAAGGTTCCCTAACTATATGCTCTCAAACTGGAAAGTCATGTGCATTATTGGTTGATATTCCATATCAAGAAATCTTTTGGCATCTTATTATGATGAAAATTGAGTTGAAATTACAGCACATAGCTTCTTCTTTTTTGTATGTTATTACAGGCTGTAGGTGCATATTATGTATGCTCTCTTGATTTGAGAAGATGAATGGCTCATATGTTTGTCATAGTGTGGAATGTAGTAAGGTCAACCAGTATCCTTTTTTAACATTTGCTCCTCATCTTTTTAAATCAGAAGCCTAGAAGTGCTAAGATGCAGAGTTTTGATGCAGGTTCATCCAGTTTTGATTGTGGTTGGCTTCATCTTAGTTTCCAGCGAAGGTAAGAGGACTAGAGTCAGTCTATTTTGAGTAAATACTGAGGATTAGAGTGAGCCTGTTTTGTTTCTTTGGGCTTCAATTTCACTTCTGTGGTTATGTGCAGATGTGACTAGGAGGGATTGTTCTCTTTCCGATGTTATTTTGTTTCATAAAAGCATGTTCATAATGTACTAAATATTGACTGTTATAAATTTTGAGTGCTACTTGATTTTTTGCTCTTCTAGGATGTTACTAAAAAGATGACCCATGTTGTATGGAGTAGAGCTTACTATGAGTATCATCATTTTGCAACAGCTATTTTGGTCTACAAGAGCATCCCTAGATCGAAGGAGTACAAGAAGTTGGTGCATCTTAGTTTGCAAGGAGTAGCTCTGGTGGTGGCAATTGTGGCCATCTTGGCTGCATTTAAATTCCATAATGAAAATGGGATTGACAATCTTTACAGTCTCCACTCATGGTTGGGCCTTACAACTGTTATCCTATTTGCACTCCAGGTGTGGGCCATTTGTTATACCTAAAAAAAAATCTCTTTTCGCATGCTACATATTAGTTCAAACATTGAATGCCAGTATTATTTCTTTAAAAGGTTTTTTACCTCCTCTTCAGCTTTTCAGCTTATATTCTACCTCTAGTATAGTTTGATGCTTTTTGCTTAACTCATAGTCATGGTCTCTTTGTACAAATTTTAGGTTTTTGGAGTGCTCAGTTTTTAGGAATTTATGCAAGGCCAATCTGGCTAGAATATTGTTTACTATCTCTCGAAAACTACTCACCTTTGTGTGCTAATATCTTATGTTTTGTGTTTATAGTGGTTAATAGGATTTGTGGCATTTTGGTACCCTGGTGCTGTAGAGAACACAAGGTCTGCTCTAAAACCATGGCACATTTTCTTTGGCCTGCTCACTTATGGCTTGACAATTGCGACGGCAAAGTTAGGAATACAAGAGAAGTTGACTTTCCTTCAAATTAATAGTGTGATAGGAAGGTATAGCTTGGAAGCTTTGATTGCAAATTCTTTGGGCCTTACACTGGTGCTATTAGGAGCTTTTGTATTTTTAGCAGCAGTAGTTTCTAGTAGATAGTCCATATGAAGACTACAACTTTTTAGAATAAGTTGTGAGGTTTTATTCCAAGTTCATGTCACAGTCTATGATAATATTCTGTGACAGTCGATTACTTTCATATTTTCTATCTTACGAGGACACCACCTCTTGAGTTGGAAGTTACTATATTCCAAAATTTTGTGGCCTTCCCTTAATGTTGTTACTGAAATACTATTGAGATAGTGTGTAAATTCTTTCTTTGAGCTGGAGCCTTTGTTGGACCAGTCCAAAACCTAGCTGATGACTTTTGCTCTCCTTTTCTATTTGTAATCCTTCAAGTATTCTGATTCTACAATAACATCATTCATATTCTGGGCTATCTTGTATTGTGGTGCTAGCTTGTCACACAAATGCGACCTAGTTATTTCAGCTACACGGTTTCTCATATGCACCTCTGTTCTAGGTAATTGGCTTTATTTTCTTATAGTTCTAATAAGAGTTGATTGTAGTTCAGGTTCCCTAGAGAATTTTTTGCAAGGCCCTTTGTGAAGCAAAAGCAATCTATACTCCATGGTCCGAACAATGTATGGTACACCAAAAAAAGTTGTTATAGTGAACAATCCACCCATAAACATGAAGTTGACAAATGTGCATTCTCTAGCCAAAGGTAAAGAGGCCTAATTGAAAGAGTTAGACATTGCATTGCCTTAATTAGCTGGACAAATGGTGCTGATTTGTCAAGAGCAAGTATATTAACGAAGGAATGTCTGTGTTATTCAGGCCTATGGAAAAAGGTGTTTTACATCATCCACATGCCTCCAATACGTGGTGAGCTGATTAGGCTCCTTGTTAGCTTACTGCGGTTAAGAGTTTGATTCCTATTCGCTACAAAAATGGGCATACAAGAGAAAAAGCATTCACATGCTAATTAAGAGGAGTTGTAGCCCGCCCCCATCATCATCGTAGCTCCTTGAAACATGATATCCTTTGCCCAAATAATAGGAAAAACCAATTGGGTCTCTTGCTATTTGTAGAGATACACTGCCATAATTTTCATTTCACAATAGGAATCTGATACAACAAGACGGAAGTCGTGACCCTTTCAGCCTATAAAAGCTCTTGTTGTGCCATGTGAACTATCTATTTCAAAACAAAGAGTATAAACAACAATATTCATGGTTTAGATATGTCATGTCATGTCAAAGTACGAATATGAAAACCAAAACCAAATAATTACACACCTTTTCCATTTGACATGAAACCGTACCAAGCTCCTGTTGATTAGATCAAAATTGTGCAGGTTAGATTTTTGGTTGAGTTGTAGTAGTTGGAATTGGATCAAACTCTTCAAGTGTTGATTTACATGTAATGGATATGTTTTTCCATTTTGTGACTTGATATAACATTACACATTAGGTTAGATTGGAAAATTTGTCAATTATTATGCAGAAAAAGCACAAATACATAGCCTTACTTTTTGTAAAATCAATGGAGAATTGTTTTTTTTTTAGATGCATTGATTGTTAATTTCAAAAGAATCTATTTCTTTTGTATGTTTTGAATACATGAAATCGTGGATTCTTCCAATCCCTTCATTGGAAATTCCATTTTTTATATCTAGATTTGCAAGAATCATGGTTTTTTGTGTGCTTTGAAATTTGATTTAATTGATGAAATGAAGGATCTTCAACCTGAAATTTTAGATTAGGTTGTTTGACGCATTTGCTTTTCGAGCACACATGATCTCACGTTTTCAAAAGTTCCGTTTCAATACATATTCACTATATCTGTTAGCATTTTGTTTTTCAAGATTTATCTATTTAACTTCATCAATCTATGTTATCAATGGACTTTCTCTAAAACTACATTTTTTTCTTCACCCCCTTACGAACGTCCACTAGGGGAAATGCTATTAAAACATAGTCCATAATGAACTCGTGAAAGAAATCTGTGAAGCCCAAAAAATATTTCACATCATGAATTGTTTGAGGTCACGACAATTCACGTGCCTTTCGTACCCTATCAAAATTGATCTCAATACCCTGATCTGATATTGTATGAGTTAGAATTAAAGTAGAATCATTGTGGTACTGTACTGTGGGTCCTATCAGTAGATAAGGATCAGTTGGCCTCGCCACGAGGTGAGTCGACGGGACACGCATCCCGTCAACGACAACATGGGTCATGCATGGGTTGCATGAGTGAAGAACTATATGTATAGTGTAATTTCATATTGAGAAATACAGTTGCTACGTGAGCTTGGTGTGGAGAGTGTTTTTTTGTCTATGTTACTATGTAGCATGATCTGTGTTCCTGTTCGAAGCAAATTCTAAGTTGATATCAGAGCCGTACAGGGAGTGTACACAATACAGTGTCGTCGTTAGTCTTCTGAGAGTTCGGGGTTTACGGCAGGTTGAAGACAGAAAGTGAAGCACTGGTGCATAGCTTCTAGTATAAAGAAGTCTGCTAGGCTTGAGACTGTAAGAGGATTCGGAGACAGGAGTTATCGGTTGAATCAGAATTAAAAAAAGACGGAATTCTGAAATTTCCGTAGAGAGGCTGCTTGGTGTTTGTGATCGGTGTGCATTCAATCGGATATCGATTGACAAACGGTTTGAAGCAGTGGATTTCCAACAGTTGGGTGACCTCTGTGGAGTAAAAATTTGCAAGTTGAAGCTCAGAGAAAGACTATGCAGAGCACTAGAAATCTCCCTTCTTTACACAGCTAGGGTTTGGAAGCTCAAAACTGTTTGATTTCTCTTCATTCTGGACAGACTTCAATGTTGTAAATCGATAGTTGTGGGTGCTCTAGGACAACAATGGATCTGGCAAAGGGCCATGGATGGTCGCGAACCCGAGAAGGACTGATTTCCAAATATCCAGATCAGCCATAGCTAATAAGCTATGAAGAAAGAGGAAGAGAAGATGAGGAGGAGGCTCGTGCGCGCCTAGAGAAGGTGAGGCCTTAGTGCCTGGAAGGAGCCAACGGCCTGAGGGAGTTGGATTAACGCGTCAAATCAAGACTGGCCGCAGGATTGGGCCATACATGGATCAACGGCCGGAATGGATTACTCTAGGAGTAATGTGGGTCGTAGGATGATGGGCTACCATTAAATGCATAGTGAAAAGGGCCTTGAAGTGAGCTAAAGGGAGTTGAAGGGTAAATAGCCTTCAACTTTATTAAGGAATTTCACTCTGAAGTGGGAGTTGGGTCCCTTCACTAGTGAAGTTTGAAGTTTCTTCACTCTGAGGAAATAGTTCAAAAACTTAAAAAGCCCTTATTTTTACCTCCTTTATTCGTTTTGACCCAAACGAAGGGCTACGGACTCCAAACGAAGGGCACCCAGACTGTACCTGCAAGTATAGTACAACAAAATAGAGTGATTGTAGTGGAAAAAGTGTTCGGAGTCCACCAAAGGTGATTTCACCATTCCATTGGGCATGTAGTTGGGAGTTGGCAACAGAGTGCATTTCGAAAGGCGACGCCGATTTGGCTTTCAATTTGGCGGAAAAGCGGCGGGTGGCCTAGTAAGGGAAAAAGTACAGGTCATCATTTTTTACTTCTGACATCATAGTTGGCCTCGGCATACTACTTTTAGCCTACGGTAGAAGTTTCAAGCAGTTTTGCAATGACGAACATGGGAGAGTCCATTTTGAGTGAAAGTAACAAATTGGACGGGATTTCCAACTATGAGGTGTGGAAATTCAAAATGAAAAACATACTGATGGAGAAGGATGTGTGGGATGTCATCACAGGTGATGAGAGAAGACCGCCAAATGAAGCGAACATCAAAGTATTCGATAAGAAGTTGAGGAAAGCTTTGACCTTCATTAACCTGTCAGTGAAGGATCACATCATTACCCACATTTGTGATTAGATGATATGGTTAAAATATTACAAAAGAAAATATTTTCAAAAAATGACTTGCTACTGCTCCACAAATGTTGTGTTGAGTTTGTAGATGTAGTTGAAGTGGCTTGGGGAGAGGATCATAACACACAATACATGGTAAGCATTTGAAAACAGATATCAAGTTATCATTTTATTTTGTTTTTTTGAAGTTTACCTATTGATAGAAATTTTTGATATTTTGCAGCACATATTACAACACCATTCCATATCCTTAGTAGAAAATCATGGAAGTTTGAGTATATGGTCTTCACAAGGGATGGAAAAATCTCATTGGCAAGCAAGAGCAGCATTTCATAATAACACACAACATGGTGGCCTCAATGGTATACACAGATATATTCTTCAGCTATTTAAATGGTTCTATCGACGAACACAAATATGACATCAAACAAAATCTACAAATTACATCAAGTTCAGAAAGACATGTAAATTTATACATCAAGGGAGGTAGATTGACAGACACAACATTGTACTATATATTTGTAATTTGTTTTGGAAAAAAATACATTTCCAACTAATTGAATATATCTATATCTCCTTGCCATCTTCATTTTCTTTTTCTAATACCAATTACATTTTGTTGTCATGGAGAAATTCTCTTCTTGCAAATGGATCCAAAAGATATGCACTTTCCTTTTCTTGACATAATTCTATGTAAGTTGCATACAAAGCAAAATGAGCAGATCGGAGAATAGTATTCTCGGCCATAACCTAAAATCTGTGCAAAAAGTACAAAAAGGACCAAGAGTGGATCCTAATCTGATCCTCAAGAGGGATTGGTTGTCAGATTACTTGATCTATCAATCTACTTGAGATTAAGATCAATCTAGATCAATTCTAGACACAAAATCCTAACAAGAACAATCATTAATTGAAGGTAGGTGTACTTTCTGGTTTCCCACGTGTGAAACCCTGTCTGAGTACGGACTCCAACCTGAAAATCAAGTACACATTGATAGAACCTCAAAACAATCAAAACAAATGTAGACAAATGGAGAGAATCACTCAAAATTGCTTCCAAAACCAAGATTGGTGTCTCACAATGATTATGGCCAAATGTGGCTCTATATATACAATAAGTGGGAGCTCGTGGTATTGATCATCCCTCTGATCCCACATGTGTGAAGGTGCTTTGTCATATGATGATTCATCATGCAAAACTAACACTTGGACAAAACCTTCTATTTTGGGCACTTTTGGTCCATTTTCCTTGTATATGGAGATCTACTTGGAAATCTTCTAGAAGTCAAAATTTGCCTACTTCAGCTTATTCCACACATGTGAGCTGTCCTCTACACATGTGATATGACACCTAACCAAAGGATGTAGCTCATGCAATCAATAGATTGATGCCATGTGTCATATGTCTAGAAAACTAGTTTTTGGCCTTTTTAGCCACTAGAACTTGAATTAAATCATATGTACAACATATATGATTATGGTACATGACAAGTACACTAGTTTCACACGTGGGAATAGGCTCCACACATGTGTGTTTATCTATATACAAGATTTTTGGCCTCTACCAAGCTTATTTTTGCATTTTTCACAAAATCTTGGGTACAATTGAGCATTTAACAAAAATTATTTTATGTGGTTTAATGAGCTTATGACCACCTAAGTAATGAGACAATTACTTTATGATAATTGTTTTGCCTTCACTTACTCTCATAAAGAGTTTACAATTTGTCTCAATACAAATTTTCAAACTATGAGTGAACAAATCACTTTTGCTCTTGCATGACTCAAGAGCATACATTTGTTAAAATAACCATTTGCTTTCTAATTGATTTAACATCAATTTCAATCTTTTAAGAACATCATCTATGTTCTCAAGAGAGACTTCATACTCAACTAGTATGGCTTTACTCCAATTTTGAGATGCAATGATCTCACTAAAGCAAATTGATTTATCAAATGACATAAGAGAAGTAAGTATGAGATGTATACCACATGAGATATGCTCCTCTTTCCCTTGAAATGTGAGCCACATGGACTCACCAAAATTTCTTGAGTTTCTTTTTGGAATCACAATTTGAGAAGGTCTCTCCTCCTCAATCCTTGGCACACTTGAACCTTGAGAAGGACTCTCCTCCTCAATCCTTGGCATACTTGAACCTTGAGATGACTCCTTAAGATCTTCTTCATGATGCTCCTTCTTGATGGAAATCCGAGACCTCCATGTCTCATAATGATCACAAAAAGTATGACCATTCAATATGCACTTCCTATGATTATCAAGATTACTTATGCTAGAAACATAAGTCCAAAAATCACCACAACTTGGCATGATTTTTCCAATATTGAAATCACAAGGTATTTCCATCTTAATAAGGCTAACTACTTGCTTATGGATATAAGTGTCCACTTTGGATGCTTCACTTATTCTCATAAGAAGTTTACAACTTCCCTTTAAGATTGAAGACTTACAATTTTCATCTTTATGAATGAACACATCATTCATGATCTAATTGAAACCAAAAAATCCTACATTATGAAGATATTTCCATGTCCTTGACTTCATAACTAATGTAAGCTTACAAGGAGAACATATTTTGCTATCTTTTAAGGCATCACACTCAACTAGTATTGCCTTAATCCACCTTTGAGATACAAAAATCTCTTCAAAGCAAAATGGTTCTTCATAAGTTGACATGATAGCATAAATGAAACTATTTTCATTTTGTGATTGCTGCTCCTTATTCTTGATTGATTTTCTTGGATCATAATAATAAGTTTGAACTTATCTAAAGTTCCAAGCAAAATACTTTCCAAGGACATAAAATAAATCCAAGTTACTTTCATGAAAGTGACATCTATCTTTGCATCTTGAACCAAACAATGCACTTTCAAATGAAAAATTTTAAAAGATTTGGCATGTGTTGTGATGGACTCTTGAAGACAAATCTTGCAAGTCCTTGTGAGACTCCAAGCCTCATTCACCTTTCCACAAAGGAAACACCTTTCCTTGGTCTTGTCCTTCTTGTATTTGCATTTCGAACTTGAAGCTCCATCCTTGTCCTCGGCCCCCTTGCTTTGGTTATTCTTGGATGGATTGGTCTTCTTTTTGTAGCATCTTGAGGAAAAATATCCTTCCTTGCCACAAAGGTTGCACTTAGGATCCTTTCTTTCCTTCAATAGGATGCCACCTATTGATGCTATGTGAATAAAAACCTGTGATATGATTCTACAAATGTAATTTGTGACTCTCAAGAGACTAGATTTGAACATCTTCAACAATCTAGTACGATCTACAAAAGATCTAACTCACAAACCTAAGAATCAATTTTCACACTAATGACTAGTCACTTGGAAACTTTGCTTTGATCACTAAGACAAAAGCACACAATCTTTGAATCAAATTACAAAATAAATCAGATCCAATCTCCTATTGGACTCATCAAATACCAATGACTCTTCCTTTTGAAAATTGAAATGGATACGAAAAGATTTGACACCTAGATTTTCCTTTTCACTCGACTAGTTCTCTCAACACTTGAGATTCTTGAGCAAAAGATGAGTTTTGTTTCAAACACATGAAAATTAAACTTAATCACTTCTTTTGGACTCACTCTTGGCCCAAATTATCTCACACTTGAGATTTAGAATGAATTCGATTTGATTTGACAACAAACTATACCACCAATTTTTCACAAAGCTTAAAAAATTAGACAACTAGAGATTCACAAAGATCTCAACCATGCATGAATACTCAAATATGGACTCCTCCTCATTCTATACATCCAATGGGATCTCAAATTGACCCTCACACTCTCACAAAGAAAGTTTAATAGAACTAATTTGAGTTTCATACATACTATGTCAATTTTTGCTCAATAAATTGATTGTGAAAATTGTCAACATTTCCTAGCTAGTTTGAGGCCTAAATTGGCTAAAATTGTAAATAGTTTTGGTTCTGGAGTTTCACACGTGTGAACCAGGCCACAATGTTTTTATTTACTGTATTTTTTCAGTATGATGAAGTGTCAAACTTCATACCCTTCAAAATGAGACCATTTTGATGTATTTTGGTCATATAAGCCATTTTTAGCTATTTTTCCTATATAGGGAATATCTAGGGTCAAGTACCTTCTAGAGAGAGGAGAGAGAGTCATCTTCCTCATCCATAAATAGTAGGGAAGTCGTGGAGAACAGGTTGGAGAAACCTTTTGTATGCTTCATTGAGATCAATAGATCATTGTCATTGTTTCTTCCTCCATTGAGAGCATTGTTGTGTGTATTGTCTTCAAGCTATTGTGTATGATCTTAGGTGCTTTCCAAAAGTGATAGGCTGATGTATTATGGACTGTATAATGCTATTTTGGGCCGCACTTGATGTTTATGGAAGTTTCCATTTGTGATAAATGCTTTTTGATCAAGTTCTTTGCATTCTAGGTAGCATAGAATGTGTTGCCAATTCCTAGCTTATGTAGTTTGGAGTGCAAGCATTCAAGCCAATGATCTTGGAGTTTAGATCCACTTAGGATCTGTAATTTTCACATGGTATCAGAGCTGGTTGGCTTATATTTACAGTAAGTATTCCATTTTTGGTGATATTTGGATGTTTGATCAAGTTCTAGCATGATTTTGCATTGCTTTGTTGATCAAATCTTACTAACCTTTGTTTTGTGAGTTGAACTTGTGGATCAAAAGCATATTTCAGGTCTATTGAAGATCAGAGGCTGAAAAGAAACTATTTTGGATCAGATCATAACACCTAATCATTTGTGATTGTGAGGCTTGTGCATATTCAATACTAACAATGTTCTTTTCAATCCTATTGTTGACAATCTCCATTCTTGGATGAACACTCTCCTTAAGTGGATGAAACTTCTCCTTAAGTGGATGACAAATGCTCTTTTGAGTGAGTTGTAATTCTCCTAAAGGCTGAGCAAAGCTCCCATTTGGATGAAAGATCCCCTTTTTTGGGTGAACATATTGTAAGCTCCATTGTGAAGAGCATATTGTAAAGATTGTCATCAATTTTGGCATAAATTTTGGTGTACTTTGTTGAGCATGTAAGTAACTCTCCTTATGTAATTTGATTGGAGCATTTGCTGGAAGGTGTTAACCATTATGCAAGTGTGTTTTCAGGTTCTTAACAGGTTGAGGAACATTCTCATGTGAAGTGATCTTAGATCTACATCTAAACACCAAGATTTGACAAGATAGTGAAGCTAGTCTTGTGATTCACTAAGTGTGCTCATTCATTCACCTCTAAATCTTGTATTTATCACTTGCTGGAGTTTATAAACTTTTAGAAGTGTGGTTTACATGTGGTTTTACAGGTTGAATCAATATCTTAGTGTGTTGATCATATGTTGATCAAGTTTGTTCATTACTAGGTAATCTTGGCATCCTAGTTTTGGGTATTTTCTAAGAATGCAAGTAACTCTTCACACCATAACTTGATTTGGTCACTTGCTGGAAAGTTTGAGAGCTTAAGCAAGAGTGTGTTCAGGTTGGTTTGATTTTGTAATCCATTCTTAGTGTGTGCAAAGTGTTGCATGTGTTTCAATCTTCCTTTCTATGCTTGGAAACCATCTAGGTTCAAGATAGAAGTGTTTTAGGGTCCTAAATCTTCATAGATCTCTTTATCTATCATTTGTTGAGAGAAAAGTGAGTGCTAAGTGCTTTAGGACAGAACCTAAAAGTTGAAGAAACATTAGAATCATGGCTTCCAATGGTGGGATCATGCTAGAGTCTAGTGAAAGGTTGAGTTCATCAAACTACTCTACTTGGAAAGTGAGGATGGAGTCCTTACTTGAGTTGAATGAACTCATGGACATAGTTGCAGAAATTGAAGAGAGACCTCTCACACTTCAAGAGCAACAAAGGTTTGATAAGAAGGCCAAAAGGGCTCTTCATATCATTAAAATGAATGTTACAAATGAACTTCTCAAGGAAGTTGGAAAGTGTCAAAGTGCAAGTGAGGCATGGAATGCCTTAAAGAAGCTCTTTGAATCAAAGTCCACATCTAGGGTATTGACCCTAAGGAGACAAATATTTTCTAGTAGGCAAAGAGAGGGTGAAAGTGCTCATGCATTTATCTTGAGAGTTAAGTCCCTAAGTGATGATTTAGCATGCATTGATGAGAACATAAAAGATGGTGAAATAGTCCAAGTTATGTTGAATGGTTTGCTAAATGAACATGCTAACCTTGTGCAAAGTTTTGCCATTCAAAGAGTCTTGCCAAGTGTGGTTGACTTGCAAGAAATCTTATTGGCTGAAGAACATAGGTTGCAATCAAAGCTTGATGGTGCATCCTTGCAAGGTGGAGGTGAAGAGGCTTTCTTCACAAAAGGCAAATTCAAGGGCAAAGGTAAAGGCAAAGGGAAATGGTCCAAAGGTGGTAACTTTGATCATGATGATCACTCTTCCTCTTCCTCTTCTACTAAGAACAATAAGTCAAAGTTCAAGTGCTTTTATTGTGGGATAAAAGGTCATTTTGCAAATGAATGTTATAAGAAGAAAAGAGAGCAAGGAGAGAGACAAGGAAATCTTACAATAGATGAGGAAGAACATAACACATGTGAATCACTTGTTATGACTTCAAGTTTGTTAGCCAACATAGATGATAATGATCCTTGGTGGATTGATAGTGGAGCCTCATCTCACATGACAAGACATAAGGAATACTTTACATCCTTATTGTCTTATGAGGGAGAAGGTAACATCATCTACACTGCAAATGATGGTCAATGTGACATCAAAGGCATAGGCACTATTCCTATTTCCCTTTCAACAAATAGGAAAGCAAATCTTGAAAATGTTTTGTACATTCCTTCAATCACTAAGAATTTGCTTAGTGTAAGTCAAATGATTGACAAAGGACTTGATGTGGAGTTCATTGGAGATGCATGTTTGATAAGTAAATGTGGATCCTTGATTGCTCAAGGTAGGAGGCATGGTAAACTTTTCAAGCTTGATGCATGTGTGATCTCTAATCATGAAGGATGTATGGCTAGGGAGCAATTGACAAACCAAGAAGTTTGGCACAAGAGGTTGGGCCATCCCAACTTCAAATCTTTGGAGGTAATGGCAAAGAAAGAGCTTGTTCTTGGTCTCCCTAAAAGTCTTGTTGCAAACAATAGTGTTTGTGAACATTGTGCCTTGTCCAAATCTCATAGACTTGCTTATTCTAGATCTACTTCTAGATCTAAAGAAGCTTTTCAACTTGTGCATTCTGATATTCATTCTTCTAGTACAACTAGCAATGGTGGGGCAAAGATGTATGCAACTTTCATTGATGACTTTAGTAGGTATACTTGGATCTATCTTCTTAAAAGTAAGGATGAAGTGTTTGCTGCATTTGTCAAGTTCAAGAATGAAATGCAAAACCAATTCAATACAAAGATCAAATGCTTAAGATCTGATAATGGAGGGGAATACACCTCAAATAGGTTCAAAGACTTTTGTATAGCACATGGGATTAAGAGGGAGATGTCTAGTCCTAGGACTCCACAACAGAATGGAGTGGCCGAGAGGAAGAATAGAACCCTTTGTGAATGTGCCAAGGCAATGAGACTACATGCTAATCTTGCTAAGTCTTTTTGGGGGGAAGCTTTAGCATGTGCTAACTATCTATGTAATAGATGGACAAGTGCTTCCTTGGATGGTAAAACTCCTCATGAGGTTCTTTATGGTAGAAGGCCGAGTGTCAAGCATTGTAGGATCTTTGGATGTACATGTTTTGTCAATATCACACTTGATGATAGAACTAAAGAAGATCCTTCATCAAAGAAGGGTGTGTTTGTTGGCTATAGTGAAGTAAGCAAGGCTTACAAAGTGTACATTCCTTCTACAAAGAAAGTTGTCATAAGTAGGGATGTCATCTTTCATGAAGAGAATGTTTCCAATGTTGTTGATGTTGATGTTGATGTGCCTACTAATCATCATGATGTGCAAGATGTCTTGGATGAAGATGGAGATGCCACTCCAAAGCAAACTTCAAGGAAGACTCAAAGGCAAAGGGCTAAGCCATCAAGGCTAACCTATGATGAAAAAGGAAAGCAAGTGGTGGACAACTCTAACTTTGCTTTTCTTACCTCTTTTGATGAACCAACTTGTGTAGGTGAAGCAATTCAAAAGAAGGAATGGATCCAAGCCATGGATCATGAGCATCAAGCACTCATCAAAAGCAACACATGGAGGTTGGTAAAGCTTCCAAAGGACAAGAAGGCAATTGGTTGTAAGTGGATCTTCAAGATCAAGACAAATCAAGATGGATCAATCAACAAGTACAAGGCAAGGTTGGTGGCAAAGGGGTATGCTCAAGAATATGGTATTGACTATGATGAGACCTTTGCACCCGTGGCAAAGATGGTAACTATTCGAATCCTAATCTCTCTTGCAACTCTTTATGATTGGGATATGTGGCAAATGGATGTTACTAATGCCTTCTTGAATGGTGATCTTGAAGAAGATATTTACATGGAGCAACCCGAGGGCTATGTTTCACATGATGAGCCTAATCATGTGTGCTATCTCCAAAAGAGTTTGTATGGGCTAAAGCAAGCACCAAGGAGTTGGTATGCTAAGCTCAATTCCTTCTTACTTTCTCAAAACTTTGTTATGAGTGAGTATGATCATTCTCTCTACTTTAGATTGAATGAAAATGATATCACTTTACTTTTGATCTATGTTGATGACATTATCTTAAGTGGTGGTAACAATCTAGATATAGATGAAATCAAGATGGCACTCAAAAGAGAGTTTGAAATTCAAGATCTTGGTAAACTTCATTATATCTTAGGAATAGAGATTATTAGAACTTCTAAATCTACATTCATATGTCAAGAAAAGTATGTTAACTCTATTCTAAAAAGGTTTCATATGGAAGATTGTAAAGTTGTTTCTACTCCTATGGAATCAAATGTAAAGCTAACTACAAGAAGTAATGAAAGATCCTTCAAGGACATTACTCTCTATAGAAAGCTAATAGGATCTCTTATATGGTTAACCATCACAAGACCTGATCTAAGCTTTGTGGTTGGTAAACTAAGTCAATTTATGCAAGATCCTAGTGAGGCTCATTGGAAGCTAGGAAAGAGAGTACTTAGATACATCTCGGGATCTAGAGATTTTGGCATCTTGTATGGAGGTACTACACCTAACCTTTGTGGATTTTCAGATTCAGATTTTGCAGGTGATCAAATGGATAGGAAGTCAACAAGTGCCTTTGAAATCTATCTTGGAGATGGAGTGGTCTCATGGCTATCAAAGAAGCAACCAACTATCTCTCTATCTTCCACCGAAGCCGAGTACAAGGCATTAACAACATGCACCAAGGAGATTCTTTGGATCAAGAGGATGTTATTGGATCTTCACTTGCTGGAACCAGAGAAGACTCCAATCATACTTTGTGATAACCTTTCAGCCCAAAGCTTGGCAAGCAATCCTGTTTTTCATGCAAGGAGCAAGCACATTGAGATTGCTCACCATTTTGTGAGAGATCAAGTCATTGCCAAAGAGGTGGAGCTTCAACATGTCTCTTCAAAGGAGTGTGTGGCTGATATCTTCACCAAACCATTGGGAAAGGACCTATATTTAATGCATAGATCTAATCTTGGAATGTGCTCAAAGACTATGTTGAAACTAGCATCCAATGTTGAAGAGGGAGTGTGAAAATTGTCAACATTTCCTAGCTAGTTTGAGGCCTAAATTGGCTAAAATTGTAAATAGTTTTGGTTCTGGAGTTTCACACGTGTGAACCAGGCCACAATGTTTTTATTTACTGTATTTTTTCAGTATGATGAAGTGTCAAACTTCATACCCTTCAAAATGAGACCATTTTGATGTATTTTGGTCATATAAGCCATTTTTAGCTATTTTTCCTATATAGGGAATATCTAGGGTCAAGTACCTTCTAGAGAGAGGAGAGAGAGTCATCTTCCTCATCCATAAATAGTAGGGAAGTCTTGGAGAACAGGTTGGAGAAACCTTTTGTATGCTTCATTGAGATCAATAGATCATTGTCATTGTTTCTTCCTCCATTGAGAGCATTGTTGTGTGTATTGTCTTCAAGCTATTGTGTATGATCTTAGGTGCTTTCCAAAAGTGATAGGCTGATGTATTATGGACTGTATAATGCTATTTTGGGCCGCACTTGATGTTTATGGAAGTTTCCATTTGTGATAAATGCTTTTTGATCAAGTTCTTTGCATTCTAGGTAGCATAGAATGTGTTGCCAATTCCTAGCTTATGTAGTTTGGAGTGCAAGCATTCAAGCCAATGATCTTGGAGTTTAGATCCACTTAGGATCTGTAATTTTCACATTGATTCAATCACCCCTATTGGATTCCACCAATTACTCTACATCTTAAGACTTGGAATGAAATTCAAAATCAAAAGTTGTGATTTTTCTCACTAAGATATTGTGCTTCAAAGAGCTAACGCCACTCAGAAAGATTTGATCACCTAGGAGAATACAAATTCTCCACCAATAACAACACAAAATGAGATTCTAGATCCTGCTTTCTACAAAGGAAGGAACTCTTAGAAAATTGGATCTCTCTCTACACATTTGCCATAGACACCTTAATGACTCTTTTCAAACCTCACAAACACTCAAACACATTAAGTAGGATTGAATAATGTGACTTGGATCTCAATCTCTTTTCTAGAACTTTCAATTGAAGCCAATCTATGTCAAATTCTACAAAAGATTTGCATAGATGCTCTATATGCACTAGAAACTCTCAAAGGTTTCACTTGGAGGACAAATCCAAGGATGTTTTCTAGCAAATTGATGCTTCTAAACTTGACCCTATCACTCTTGAACAAATCTAGAGTGATGGTACAAATGGATTTCAACCTCTCACCTTGCATGTCACTCCTTAATCTATGATTTTTAGCAAAATCTCTCTCAACTTCAACATGCACTCAAAAAATCAGAGATAATCAATTAATGCACCTAATTCAAGCTTCAAATTTAATTTCTTGGCTGATCTAATCCAAGGACTAATCAAGGGATTAGATTTTCTATAGAAAATGCTTGATTTTGCACGAAAAATCACTCAAATTGGGTATGTGAGTCAAATTCTATAAATTTTTCAAATTTCTCAGTCAAAACTGGATCTGTACGGCCTCACACGTGTGAAAAGGGTTCCTACAGCCCACAACAAGATCTAGGCCAAAAATTTTGAGGATAGCTATCAAATCCAACTCGCAACACAAAATTTGACTAGTTTCCAAAAAACTGCTAATTTTGGCTTTAATTTGGATTAACCCTATCAATTTCAACAAAACCTCTTGTACTAGGCTCTGATACCATGTGCAAAAAGTACAAAAAGGACCAAGAGTGGATCCTAATCTATTGGGGGGTTTGTGGATCCCAAGGCAACCCTAACCCTAGTTAATAAGTGAGAGGGGTTTGGCACCCTGCGTGTGTAAGTCCAACCCAATGATCACATAGTTATTTGATTAATTAGAAAGTTAATAAAAGGACTTTAGGCCTTTTTGCGGGACTTTTAATGTCGCAGGGCCTAAATGTCAAGTTAGTGAATAAAGTTGGGTTTCCCTCCAATTTTGATGGTTCCCACACTTTTTTAAATTTGAATAAATACAGAGGCAAGACTGGACCAAAAGGATTCAGAGGCCAAGGTCCTCCTCTCTACTATAAAAAGAGACCAACTCGAGTTGCTCCTCATGTTCATTTTCTCATTTCAATAAAGCAGATTGGTTCTCTTTAGAAATGGATTGATGAATGTCCTTGCTCTTCCTCTCTTTTCCTCCATTTCTCATGCTTTCTTTGGTATTTGCTAATTGTTGAATTTGATCATTATTGGGATTGCTATTTCTTATGCTTTGGTGAGAGAGAAAAGGAGAGAGAAGAGTAAGTTTCTATCATTGTTGTGGATTTAGGGTTAATGGAAGTAGGGTTAATGGATGTAGTGTTAATGCTTAGTGTTAATGGATGTAGTGTTAGACCCTCCATTCATGTTAAAATTTGAACTATACTATCGCTCTCATGGGAACGAACCTCCGCGTGACAACTAACTCCGTCTCTTTGATGCTAGATTGACTAGATCTTGGATTCAGGTTAGGTAAGGAAAGAAACCCATTACAATTTTGGCACTGTTGCCGGGGAGCTACGCCAATTTTTCAGTTTGCAGCATGTTTTGTTGATGGTTAGCTTGCATTAGGCATCTTGTCGTGGCATAAATAGTGTTAAATCTACATTTTAGGGTTAGTTTGGGATTGATTTTGCTAGATTTGAGTGGATTTGTTTGTTTGAAATCTAATCTGATTATTAAACAGGGAAAGATATTCAGATCACCAATCTTAAGAGCCATTTGGATCTGAGAAATCAGAGAAAATAACAAAAATCGGTCAAATCTGTCAAATTTGGTCAAAAAGAGACAAAAAGCGTCATCAGAGTTCAGAACATTTTAGCCTCTTTCAGAAAACCTTCGTCGAGTTTTAGACACCTTCGGTTTTGTTTACAAAATCTTTAGTTTAAAGGGCGAAGATTAATTCCCAGCAGATTTCTAGAAACATCAGAAAAACCACCAAAAAAAACACCAAAAATTATCAAAACCCTAAAAAATACAAAAAATGAACCTTCGCCCGATTCACTGTGCTTAGATGTGATTCAGATCTATCTACTGCCAGGTCGACAAAGAATAATACCAAAAATAGAAAGGTTTTCAGAGGATCAGTTGTCATATTGTCATATTTTTGCCAAAAAAATCACTTTTTTGCAAAATTACCAATTACTCTTGATCCTTCGCCAGAACCTTTGTCGAGTTTTCAGAACATTCTATCTTTAATAAACTACTATTTTTGAGTTCGGCGAAGATTCTTCTTAATCAGATCACAAAAAATCTTGATTTTTACCCTCGTTAGATTACAAAAATTGTATTTTCTTGTGTCAGAAACCTTTGTCCGGTTGTCCATAGTTTTATCTATGTCAGATCTTCCATCTGAGAAGTCGGCAAAGGTTATTTTCCGAGAAATTGTCTGAAAAGTGTTCAGAGAGTTTTTATCCCAAAATAGCATTGTTGAACCTTCGCCGAGCCAACCTTCGCCTAGAGAACCTTCCCAGTCCTATTTTTAGTTTCTGATTTTTCATATCAAGTCTCTGTCAAAATTTGGATCAAATCTGATATATTCTGAATTGGACTCTGAGAGATTTATCATTTTTGAGAAGTATCGATTGATCGAATTTTGAGTAGGTTTTCATCATATAGAATCTGATTCTTGAAAAGTGGAATAGAACTAGCAGATCTAATCTGAGATAGTTTTTTGGAAAAATCTCTATCCAATTTCATTATCGATTTAATCTAAATTTGTAAAGATGGTTGTCCTTGGAGCTGCTCCTGGAGGTGCTCCACAAGAGTTCAATCCAATTATTGTTATAAGAGCACCCCGATTGGATCTACCCAAATATAATGGATTAACAGATCCAGTTAGATTTCTTCAGATCTATGCTGAATCCTGTGAGGTCTATGGTGAGATCTATCCTCAAGATAAACTTAAATTGTTTTCTATGGCCTTAACAGATGTAGCACAAGATTGGTACTATAACCAAGATGAAACTGAGCGTACAGATTGGGAGGTTGTTAAACGAGCCCTTACGGTTCAAACCACGAAAGTTTATGGAAGACCCTTTCCTACTTTTAAGTAAAATTAAAATGGAAAAGCGGGAAATGGTTCGAGATTACATCAAAAGGGTGAAACGTCTTAGATCTGAATGTGAGCCTGAGCTGATTAATGAAAATGCCATGATTATGTGGTTTTTGTCAGGTCTACCTAAATGGATCAAACGTGAGCTGAAACGCCATAATGAGTACGCACTTTTTCAAAATGCGATGGATGATGCAATTCGGGAGGAGGATGAAACTTCAGATGATGAGCCGAATGTCAGTATATTGCCTTATACAACAGGACAGACTACTACGACATCCACCATTATTGCATCAACGAATGCCAATGCTACTGCAAAAATGATGTTCAATGAGTTCGAGAAACTTGGGAAGACCTAACAGAAACAGATGGAAAAGTTGCAGTTGCAATTTGATGAGAAGATCAAAGCATTGGAAAACCTCCATGGAGAAGCGAACAAGGAACCTGAGAAGTTTGCAAAGACTTTTTCTACCAGGGAAAATGTCTGGTGTTCTATTTGTACAGGAAATCACATAGTGAACGAGTGTCCTCAATTGAAAAAACGAATGGAAATCAGTGTTTGCCATCTGTGTAATTCACCTGACCATGAGACTGCCTTTTGCAACTTCAACCCTTGGATAATTCAGCAATGGTATGCCCAGATGGGATATCGAGATCCACAGTATGGAGGCAATCCAGCAGCAAGACTGTGACAATCTACTCTTGGATACCCGGAACGTCTAGCTTTGCCTGCCCCACCAAAACACTCCGCTCCTCTTGTCAATTTAATGGAACCAGAACCTTACGGAAGTGTTGAGCAATGGAGCTATAGTGGTTCAAAAAGCAGATGAAGATTCATCAACAACGAATCACACTTGTGATCGACCAGAGAAAAAATTGGGAGTTCACTACGATTCTCAAATGGATACTGTCAATTGGAATGAAGCTCTTGCAATAATTGATTGTACAGTAGGATATATGTGTCAACAAGATAGTCAATCAGAGATGAGCAAGATTTCCTTATTAGATCGAACTTTGGATACGCCAATCACGTTTTCCTAAATGTGCTGAATGTAGTCTGGATATCAACGGAACCTATACCAGATCCAATTAAGGATGATCTCATACTAATGAGCCATGTCTTAACTTATGATGGCAATGCAAAACTTACGGATGAACAGATTCTACATCATCTGGATCCGACCAGATTTGGAGTGCGTAATGTTCCTGATGAACCAATAATCAAATCGCCCAAAGCAGTTATATTGAAGGGAGACAAGATCACAGGTTCAATGACGAAGAAACAAGCAAAGCAACATTATAATACGGTCTTGAAATGGGAAAATCCCCCTCAAAAGATCGATTCAAAGGAAGTGCCACCTCTATTGGATAAAGACAAAGGAAAAGTCAAGAATGATTCTTCAAGTCAGATTTCCAACAAGACATCATCGTCTAGGAAGTCTTCACCTGTGAAGAAAGATTTATCATCCCGAAAGTCATCACCTCCACGATCAATTCTTGCTAAGAAGGCTAAACGAAGATCCAAGACAAGTCTTTTTGAAAAAGAACAAGCAAATGTAGTCAGCATGATATGCCAGAGCATTTTAAACGTTATACATTGGATGATGTGGTTATCATGTTACCTAAAGCACATCGTGAACCTGAAGAACACATGCCGGAATCTAAAGAGGTTTTCGATGGCCCAGCTAGAACGCAGCCAATGAATCTTGCGAAACCAAGAGAACCGGAAAAGATTGTACAAGTGGGATCACAACTTACTCCTGAACAGTATCAAGCACTCCGTTTGTTACTTATTAAGTATTAAGATTGCTTTGCATGGACTTATCAAGATTTGAAGTGTATTACGACATCAGTCATTGAACATACCATACCTTTAGTACCTGATGCAGTTCCTTTCCTGAAAGTGGCTTGAGTGGTTTGTCTACGAGCCTGGGCCTCTTCGTATAGCAAAATTCACTTTTTCATTTTCTCGCTATTAAGAATGCAAAACTTATTTACCTTCTCCCTGAAGGAATCAC